>JANKKI010000212.1:0-1200000 GCA_025175665.1 Cinchona pubescens | reverse complement strand
TTCCATTCTAAATGAGCTCTAAATACTACTCAAAAGTCCCAAAATCCAATCCAGGAACAAGTTCTTAATCAATCCAACCTCAGCACAGATTGATGATTTAATGGAGGATGAGTGTGTCAATATAATGAATCATGAGCAACAAGTGATTCTACATCAATAAGTCAATATGCTGTCTAATAAGGATACATCAAAAAATCTAAATACCACTTCAGTTGAAGTACAATAAGAAGATGGTGATGAAATTTGACGATGCTGATGTCATTCAGGTGGCGGTTCAGAAGATTCCAGTGATGCCTTGCCTCAAGTTACCACAACTGTAACTGCAAAATCATTGGAGACTAAAGATTTAAATTTGAATTCAAATTCTACAACAAATCTATTGATATTTTGGATCCAAAAGATCATAAACTATTGGAGAATATATTAGCTATTAAAAATCAAAATTTGACCAATTCAACAATGGATCATATTATTTCCAAGAGGCATCTCCTCAAGTTAAGGAGGTAACAACATATATGTCTGATACTGAGAAACCTACTTTGAAGGAACCAGATCCAATTCATGATTAAAGTGATGTCAGCCTGAGTTTGGATAAGAAAATTCAAAACATGAAGAATGCCCAACCACTAGGTGCTACCTCTAGAAAAGTAGGAAGGAAGCCACGAAGAAGCAAGTTGTGTATCTAAAGATCTCATAGGATGGACACTAGAAGCAAAACCATTCTTAACCAACCCCGTTCCTCACTACGTCAATCATAAGCACACTCATATGGAATATAAAGGGAATTTCCAACAAACCAACCTTCATAGAATAAAGTTATTGGTGAAACAAAATAAAACTCAAATTCTTTGCTTATTGGAGCCTAGGGTAGATGTTCTTAAGGTAGATTCCTATGGCCTTAAATTAGGGTTTAATCATTGCATCCAGACCCTAATAATAAGATTTGGCTTTATTTGATGATAGAATTTTCTACTTCTGTTGGCTTGTCGTACTGATCAATTGTTGCACGTCTAGTTGTCCTCATCCCTTCTTTCTCCGAACTGCTTAGCTTTCTTCATCTATGAGAAATCAACAAAACTGGAGAAGAGAGAACTGTGGAATTCTTTGCATAGTGTGCCTGTCTCATCTTTACCTTGGTTTGTTGGTGGAGACTTTAATGTTATCTGTGCTCTTTCAGAATGCTTGGGGCTTGCTTCTCCTGATGCTTCTACCATTCAAGAGTTTAACAGCTGCATTAAAGATTCTGGTTTGAGCAACTTTCCTTTTATTGGAAACACTTATTCTTGGCTTGGTAATAGGACTGGTCATGCTATTTGTAAAAGACTTGATAGGTTGTTGTGTAACCAGCAATTCTTGGGTGATTTCCAAAAGATTTTCCTTTAGCATTTATCTAAAACCTACTCCGACCATTTCCCTTTAGTGTTCACTTTTGATGTTAAGGTATTTTATAGCCCTAAACAATTCAGATTCTTAAAGTCTGGATTAAACATCCACTTTTCAATAACATTGAATTGGTGAGGCAGAATTGGAATCTTGGTTGTTCAATTTTCTGTCTTTTCAAGGTAGCTACAAAGTTGAAAAGATTAAGGTTGGAACTGAAGGTTTGGAATTATTCTACCTTTGGGAATATTTTTCACAAACTAGCAGAGGCTAAAGAAGAGGTCAAGGTCCTAGAGGAAAGGTTGCAAAATCAATTCTCAATTGAATGCCAAGTTGATCTTGCACATGCTAAGGCTAAATTATTGAAGTGTGTGTTTGAGGAAGAAGAATTTTGCAGATAGAAATCTGGTATCAAATGGCTTTCAAAAGGGGCAACGAGTCATTTTCTACCCAAAGATGGTTGTTAAGAGGCATAGACTGGCAATTTCAAAACTTCAAGTGAAAGAACACTAGACAGATGATGCTAATTTCATTGATTCTGCTGAGGTGGATTTTTTTTGGGAACTACTTTCCCAGTGATGGTTTGGCTCTTCATTTTGAAATTATTCAAGAAGTTATTCCTTCATTTGGGATCCAAGATTCAGAATAATGAAACTGTTGGTCTGACTGTGGAGGAATTGAAGAATGCTATTTTCACTCGTAATGTTGATAGTATTGCTGGAGTAGATAGTTTTGGTGGTTATTTCTTTCATGCTTGCTAGGATATTATTCATCAGGATCTACGATAACAGGTGCAAGGTTTTTTGAATAGTGATTTTCTCCCTAGGGTTTTCAATTCAACTTTGATAACTTTCATGCCCAAAAAAAAATAATCCTTCTTCCTTTGCTGATATTAGGCCTATTAGCATGTACCTTTGTTAATAAAATTTGTACAAAAGTCTTAGCTAATAGATTGTCTATAATCCTACCTAAAATTATTTCTGAGGAGTAGGCTGCTTTTGTGAATGGTAGAAAAATTTCAAAAACCATCCTCATTGTTTAAGAATTGATGGCTTTCATTGATAAGAAAACTAGAAGCAATAACCTTGTTCTTTAGCTGGACTTAAAGGCTTTTAATAGAGTTTCATGGCCTTTTCTACTGACTGAATCTCAAATTATTAGAATCTTTTGGCTTTTCTTCAAAGTGGATTTCTGTGGTGTACAATGCATTGGGAAACTATTGGTTTCTCTATCTTGATTCATGGAGTTCTAAAAGGTTTTTTTTTCAATATTCAAGGGGAATTAGACATGGTGATCCATTATCTCCTCTGCTTTTAATTTTGTTGATCGAGTTTTTTAGTAAAGGGTTAAAGAAGCAATTTGATTACAGAAGGATTGCTCCTTATGCAGTATCTAGATGTTTTATCCCAATTACTCATCTCATCTTTACTGATGATGTTGTAATTTTCACTGAAGGAGAATCTAGATCTCTCAAGAATCTAATGGCTTTTATTTCTTAATTTGAAGCTTTGTCTGGCCAAATTATCAGTGTCGAGATGAGCTCATTCTATTTATCCTCTAAGAGTGCAGTTAGTAGGTTTAGGTTGATTCATCGTATTACTGGATTCTCTAGAATATAGTTTCCAATGCTGTATTGTGGTTGCCCTATTCAGAGTATCAAAGAAAATGAGAAGTTTGTACCAGCCTATGATTGACAAGAATCAGACACGGATTTCAGGCTAGAATTCAACATTTCTTCTTCCAGGTGGCATATTAATTCTTATTAAACATTTTCTAGCAATATTCCTATATACTTGCTAACTGTGATACAACCTCTTATGGCAGTAATAAGGGACATTGAAAGATATTTTGCAAACTTCTTATGGGGTTTATTAGAATATAGAGATAAGAAGCACTAGTCTTCCTGGGAGTTAATTTGCCAACCTTTTCAAAGTAACTGTCTCGGGATCCACTCATTGGAAAGATATGGCTCATGGGTTGGCTATCAAGCTGTGGTTTTAAAGCAAATCACATGGTCAAAATTGCTAAATATAGATATATGCTGCATGATACCCATCCACTGAATTATCATCATATAGGAGCTTCTTGTTCAATTTCGAAAAGGATGCTAGCTATTCATGAGGAGGCAGAGGGGTTAATTTTTTCAGAATCAAGAATGGAGAATAGCTTCCTGTTGGTTTGATAATTGGACAGGTGTTGGTCCATTATACAAACTTGTTCAGCAAGTCACAGAGCCTAAGATTCAAGTTAGGCGACTGTGGTATGATACACATTCGAACCTTCAAGCCTGGCTAACTTTCCAGATTTTGATTTTAGTGTTTTAATTTGCTTTCTGGAGGATAAGCATACAACTCTGGTGGACTCAAAAGATGAGCTTGCTTGGACCTTGGCTTCTAAAAGGATTTTTTCTCTTAAATCAATTAGGTATTGTAATGAGGGAGTAGTTCATTTTTCCAGAACCATGATTTGGGATTCTAAGATTCAATTGAAGACTTCCATCTTCATGTGGAAACTACTGAATCACAAATTACCTATTGCTGATGTGCTGGCCAGACTAGGGTTTCATATGGTTTCAAGGTATTCATGTGGCATAGCTTCTGAAGAGATCAATCACTGCTTTGTCTCTTGTCCTTTAGCTAAGGAGGTTTGGGGTTTTTTTGAAGGTTTTTTTCCACATGGAAATACTCAAACAACCATCGTCTTCATATTTACTTAAATTCTTTGTGGATTAATTTTACACCAAGTATTGTGATTGGAACTTTGCAGAAAGTAATTCCTACTTTGGTTTGCTGGAACCTATGGAAGGCAAGAAATTCTTTCCTTTATGAAGAGGTGATTGTTAATCCAACACTTATCACCACAGGGGTGATTTCCCAAGCTTACAAACATTACAACTGCTTATCCTTTGGCAGATGGATTGTTCACTACTGATAGTTTTCATCAAGCAAGTCTACTTTAGGTGCAGTTGGTTCCTAAACAATCAAAAGTTTAACTGTCAACTAGATAGATCCTCAACTTGATTGGTTAACTTCTTTTCAACTGCCAGTGGTCTACTCTGATTCTAAAATCTTGGTTAGAACACTAGTTGTACAAAAAAAATGAAGGACTTCCTTGTTGGTTGTTACTCTAATAAAGGTCTGGGTTGTTCCTCTATCTAGGGTTGTAGGTGCTAGAAGTAATGGTTATTCTGATTCTTATTAAAATTTCACATAATTTACCAACTCTAGATTTGTTGTGTATTACTCTTTAGGATGACCTCCTAACATAAATCATAAGTACTGAAAGAACTTTGCATATGCTGATTCTGCACTTCCGTAATATCAAACCTCTTGGTCAAAGCTGCTAATTGAGCTGTCAATACCATGAGGAGTATCCACTTGCTACCCCTCTCTGTGAAGATTTCTCTTATGCCTATTGATAGTTACTTGATGCCATTTCCTCTAGCAATCTGTATGCCTCATCAAATAACTTGCTCATAATTGCTCATTCGACTGTTTCCTTGTGGAGCCTTGCAGTCCATTATAGAAAGTCTGCCCTTCAAGCCAGTCTGGTAGCCCATGATGAGGACATTGTCTCAAGAGATCCTTAAATCTTTCCCATGCTGCATATATTGGCTCTGCATCAAACTGCACAAAGATTTAAGTATGTTATATCATTATGCATCTCGGTCATATTTTTTGAAGGTGTTGAGAAATTTTTTTTGAGAACTTCTAAGCTAGGTCTTCCTATGTTGTGATATACCCTGGAGATTGTGAGATCATCCATGCCTTTGCTTCATCCCTAAGTGAAAATGGAAAAAGCCCAAGTCTGGTGGCACCATCAGTCATGCCATTATGTTTAAAGGTATAACATATTTCTAGGAAATGGAAAATATGGATATTCAGGTCATCACTCGAAAGTCCTCCGAACATCGCAAATGTCTGCACCATTTATATTATCTAAGGTTTGATCTCGAAATTATTGGTCTGAATTGGTAGCCTCAATGTACTAGAATATAGCCCCTCTACTAACAGAACTACATAATCCCTAAGCAACTTATGAGCCTCTTGCACAAGTGGTACTAGTTGTAGGTATGTCTTGAACCATTTGTATAACAGGTTGAAATTCTTGTCTAATTTTCCTTCTCCGTCTACCTGTACTCCACTCTATCTCAGGATCGAAAAGAAAAAGGTCTTTATTTTTACTCCTGGTCAAAATAATAGCTAACAAATCTAAGAAACAAAAACGAACATTTGAATTTGAATCAAATTTTTGATATTGAAATTAGCAAAAGGCAAAGTCAAGAAATAAGTCTCCGGCACTGGTACCAAAAACTTGTTGCTCATTTTACACCGCAAATGCATGTACCAAATCTAGTAACAAATTAGTGAAGTATTTCATTCATACTAAGACTGTTACTCGAATCTTGCTAATTACCAAAACGAGAACAAGTCAAATTCTTTTCAAATGATTCAAAGTTGAGTGGTTTCAAATAAAACTAACTAGCAAATAAATCAAACCAAAGTAATAAGGACTAAAATCAAGTAATAAACGGTTCAAGGGTTCAATTGTCACTTGTCAGTTTGTTTACATATTGCATCTCTCGTCTCTCTTGATTATGATTCAAGATTATTATTATAGGGTTTGCTATGATTATACATTTCTTACAAAATCATTCAATTCTACCAATCAAAACCAAAGCACTATATGTATATGTGAGGTGAGGTGAGTTGAGTTGGGATCAATTCAATAAAGAAAAACCCCAATCATTATTTCTCTAGGAAAATAGGTACATGACTATATTATTAATGAATCAGTTCATTCAATAGGGAAATAAACCAAACTAAAGCTATTCAAGTTATATGTAAACTTAGTTTTTCTTTTGTCAAGATCCAATTAGGCTTTATAAGAAAATCCAATTAGTGATCAAGCAATTAAAAGCATTAAAAAAATTCTTGAATAAATAATCCATTCATTTGAAACAAGGAGGGATAAACAACCTCAATTTCCAAAATTCATGACAAGATCACATCGAAGCCCTAGATGAGTAATTTAGTTCATCCTAAAATACAAATAAAAAACAAGAAGAATTATTACAACCATTTTCATGACAAAAGTACATGAAGAGAGAAGAAAAGAGATAAAACTCAATCACGACTACACTTCTTTGATCTTTCTTTTGATCCTTGAACTTCCTATGTTGATGGTTCTATTTGTTGCTTTTATAATACTTGATCTATGCTAAATGATGTTATTATTTCAAGAGAAATATTCTAGTATCCCTATTTATAAAAGCCCAAGGGTTACACAAGTATCTCTAGGCAAAAAATTACCCCAGATACCTCAAAAACATAATTTCGTGTGGAACCAAGCACAGCCTCCTAGAGTCACACGACTCTAGGCTCTTTCATTTGATCAGTTGCTGTGAGCCGTATGGCTCCAGGAAACAACTACTCCAAACTTCTTCGTTTGTATGCTGAATGTGCGAATTAACACCCAAACCATTTCATACCTATAAAAACACATTTAAACATATTATTAAATGCATTTAAAACACCATAAACAAATAAATCCAATAACCCAAAAAATGACTGAAACTCTAACACTTTGCACTGAAAAACACCAGAACTAGTATGACCCTAGCTAGAACACATGTGAATAGCTCTGTTTAGGAGATTTAACAACTCACAGTCTATTTTGGCCATTTGGATTGTGCTGGTATGTTATAATCATTTCTTGGCAGATGTAACCCTATCCTTGCCTCGATATTAGAAGTACTTTATGGATTAATGGTATCCATACTTGTCAATGCCTGGACCTTGTGGTTGACTTTGTGACTATCTTGATGATGCTTGAACATTTTTTGCCTCTTTCCTAACATTCTAGTTTTGATCTATTACCTCAACATTGACATAAGCTTTTGGAGCAAAATATACATGTGGCTGCATTTGGCCTATTTTTTGCCAATTTCTATAGTGCACTGTTACATGATTTCTTACGCTCTAATTTTTTATTTTCTCTATGTATTTAGAGAAGGCAATCAAGTGGCTGATTTTCTGATGAATGGGGACATTAGCTCTAGATTGTATTTATATTATAAGCAAAATCCATCCCTGCCAAGACTTGGGGGTTAACGGTTTTGGATTCTATAGGCTACCCAAACATTCAATGCTGTAAATCAAGAATATTTGGAGGTTTTCGTATAGTCCCCTCATTTTATTTTTCAATCTTTTATAAAAGGGTGTCCGACCCTTTAGGTGCCTACTAAGGTAGCGACAGTTTCCCTAAAAAAGAGAGTTAGATTTTTTGTCTCAAGCTAGGCACTATTTTTGGGGTGAACCTTATGTCTATAAGCAGGGTTCTGATCTAATCATTATTACGTGTGTCCCAGAGAGTGTGTTCCATAGTACCTTATCCTTTTACCTTCTTATGCATGTGGTGGTCAGTTTCGTAGTTGTAAACTACACAACATGTTCTACAAACCTTGTTTCATGATGCTCTCTACTAACATGTATCTTGCGAAAGATTCCAAAGAACTAGTACATATCATTTTATGATTTTATACACTTTCACGATTCTTTGATTTATCACTAGAATCATACTGTTATAATCATTGGAGTCTTGTGTGAGGGACTTGCTGTTGTGTTATTTTATGTTCTAGTTAGAGTAATATTTATGTATCTTTCATTTTAATCAGGATGAGAAAATTTTCAAGTTAAGGGTGTTTTAAGTCTCCTGAAGAGAATTATTTACATGTCTTCTAGCTCTGCCTAGTTTTGTACGAGTTTTGGTGTTTTTCTATGCAAAATGTTAGAGTTTAGTCATTTTTAAGACTTTTAGTTATAAGTGTTAATTTATGTTTTATTGTCTTTAACTGCATTTAGTAATGTGTTTAAATGTATTTTGTAGGTTTGAAATTGTTTGGGAGTCAATTGGGGCATTCTACATGCAAAACAAAGAAGTTTGAATAAGTTGTCGCATGGAGCCACACGACTCTAGGAATCCGTGCTGGCTCCCAACAATTGATCAGGAAAAGAGCCTAGTGGCAAGCGGCTATAGGAGGAAGTACCTAAATCTTTGCAGCTGCAAATAGTTGATGAGAGGAATTGCATTTGTAGGCTTTCAGGGCTATTTTTGGCCCATCAATATAGAAAGTTCAAGGATCAAATGGAAGATTAAAAAAGTGAAGCAGTGATAGAGTTTTATCTCTTTTCTTCTCTCATTTTTGTAATGAAAATGATTGTAAAAATTAATGTTGTTGTTTATTTCTATTAACAATTATGATTAACTAAATTACTCATCTAGGGTTTTGATTTGATCTTGTTATGAAGTTTGGATATTGATTTTGTTTATCCCTCTTGATTTCGAATGAATGTATTATTTATTCAAGTTGTTTTTATTACTTTGAGTTTCGTGATTTACCAATTGGATTGTCTTGTAAATTCTAGTTTGATCATGACAAAGAAAAGCTAGCATTAGGCATAATGTGAATAGCTTCAGTTTGGCTTATTTGCCTATTGAATGAGTTAATTCGTAAATAAAAATATTGTCGTATACCCATTTGCCTTATGATTAGCATTTTTCTTTAATACGTTGATCGCAACTCAACTCCCATAGACATTTAGTGTTTTGATTCAGATTCATAGAATTGCATGATTTTGTAAGAAAAGTGTAATGATAGTAAACGCTAGATTAATAATCTTGAATCGTAATGGAGAGAGAAGATAGACAGAATATGCAAATAGATTGATAAGTGACAATTGAACCCTAGAACCATTTATTATTCACTTGATTTTAATCCTCGCTGTTTCAATTTGCTTAATTTATTTGCTAGTTCATTTTATTTGAAACCATTAAACTTTGAAACATTTGAATAGAATTTGTGTTGTTCTAAGTTTGTTAATTAGCGAGAGTCGAGTAACAGTCTTCATTGGAATAAACTTTACTTCACTACTTTAGTACTTGATTCGATATGTACACTTTTCTCTATAAAACGAGCAACAAGTTTTCTATCCTGGAATTACTTGACTCTAGGCTCTTTCCCTGATCAGTCACTAGGAGCTATGGCATAGCCTCCTGGAGCATGCTACTCCAGGTGACAGCTACTCCAAAATTCTCCGTTTTGCATGCCGAATGCCCCAATTGACTCCCAAACCATTTCACACCTACAAAACACATTTTAAAATATTATTAAATGAGCTTAAATATAATAAATGGATTAAATTAACATTTATCATTAAAAACACCTAAAAATGACTAGCGGTCTAACATTTGCACAGAGAAACAATTGAGACACATTTATCCAGAACTCGTATGAAGCCCTAGCTAGAACACATGTTAATAACTCTTTTAAGGAAACTTAACATCAGTATCCATGTAAATTTCACCTTCATGTACAATTAATACCCTGCAATTTTTGTGAAATTTCTTTTAAATATGCAACTTAAGAGGAAGAAGAGAACCTTTGAATCGTTGGGGGGAGAAATCTAGTAGGAACCGAGGCAAACTGAAACCTACCAAGAAAAAGAAATTGATCCAACAAAGAAGAAGTCTATCTGATACAAATAAATGAATGGTTAATGCAAATTATGCATATTTGGGCAAGGAACCACCTTTCAAGGTTGGGAAATGAGCAGGAAGGTCCAACAGGAAAATAGGAGAAGATCTGGGAGATATTAATAGGGCTATGATAGTTGTTTTTACCTTTGTTGGGTTGTGTTTTTTTGTTCATTAGTGCTATGTTAATATCCTAAAGATTTGAAATTCTTTTGTCTAAGTACCTACTAATTTGAAGTTGAATTTTGTACAAGCTATTCTTTCTTCAACGATAACTATTTGGTGTAGGATTAGGATTTGAATTTTTTTTTTTTTTTTTTTGGTGTGTGAAAGTTCGATTTGAAGTTTCTGCCATCTTTTGTCAATGGAATGATAATTTTCCAACTTAATTTGTTTTTAATTCTCACAACTTTTTGTTATAGAATTCTAGTTCTACACAAATTTTAATCCAAATAAAAAATGAGTAATTACATGCAATAGAAATAGGTAGCTTCAATTAGGCTGGATACTAGATTGTAGTCATTTTTTGCCACAAAATGACAATTGTTACAAAAGAGTTCTTTCAAATACAACACAAATCTTAAACCCTACTATAGCCTAATTCCAACTGCCCGTCTATTTTCCCCCTTATCATTTTCCCTACACAAAACTGCAACGACCAATAAATATAGTAATTACAACAACCACCACCAGAGTTTTATTTTTAGCCTTGTAATTGCCCACTTCATTTCTCAAGATTTCT
Organism: Cinchona pubescens; assembly: GCA_025175665.1. Taxonomy (NCBI): domain Eukaryota; kingdom Viridiplantae; phylum Streptophyta; class Magnoliopsida; order Gentianales; family Rubiaceae; genus Cinchona; species Cinchona pubescens. The sequence continues at coordinate 1,189,343 of JANKKI010000212.1, read as the reverse complement.
TATTTGAGCTTACATTCTTGTAGCTTTGGCCTCCAATTTCTTTCTTTCGATTCTCTCAATTCTTCATTTGCATCTCCATCCTATTTACTCTACATAGCAACCCAAGAATTATTTCAATCGAACGTGGAAATAGTTCATCATCATACGAATCCAAAAATGCGTAACCTCCTTTCTGATATTCAACTTCTTAGGATCTTAGTTTTTTCCATTTTTGGTTTCAAAATCAACCACTAAATGCAATGTGAATTTGAAAATCACATGCTCCAATGCACAAACTATGAATCGCTTCCCGGGATTGCAGGTTCGTCCATGAGCTCTTCAAAGTTGTTCTTACTCAACACTTGCAAATCGTAGGAAGTGCCGCGCTAGCTATTATTCAAAGGTGAACACCACAATTCCCTCAATTGTTGACAGAATTTTTGTTTTTCTCTCCACACAATTTGAGCTAGGTTTCCGTATTTGGGAAATTTTGGAAGGGAAATGTGGGTATTATAACGGAGGAAAAAGCTCTCACTAGACTCGGTTTGACCATAATACCCCAATAAAAATAGATTCTGGTATGCTATAATTGCTAAACTTGACGAAATGACTCCGAATTGCCTCTTTTAGGGTTTGATGACAAAATGCAAGCACAATGGTTTGATAACCTTAAAGAAAACTTTTAAATAGTTTAGTGATCAAATATGTCGTTTGCTCTAAATGCATATGTAATTTGGTGATGTTATTTTATTAGATATTTACAGATTTATTAGCTTGAATGAATAAATAGGTCACTCTTAAGATACACAAATATTATTTGTAATTATTGTCATCAACATGGCCATATAAAGAAAAATTGTTATGTTAAAAGAAATGAAAAATTGGGAATAAATTCTATTTGGGTGATTAAGCATGTTACTAATCCAATTGGACCCAAGAAAGTTTGGGTGCCAAAAGTTGGTTCTTAACTTTGCATGTAGGTATGCTTGGGAGCACCAAAGAATTCAAGATAGATTATCAATGAAGGGTGTTCAAGGCATATGAGCTAAGATGACATTAAAATGGGTAACATCTAAATCCATTTTGTGTTAAGAATGTGCTTTCATTTATTAAGTTGTACTATGCATGTTACTCATCTATGTGATTGAATTTGTTTAGAATGATAGGGAATATGTATCCCCAATCTTTTTGTCTATAATAAGTCACTACTTGTAAAAGAAAGGGGGAGCATTCAAATTTTTTTTTTGGATTATTTTGCAAAAAATTGCATCACACATGCTTCATTGTTTTGATGATGTTTTTTGGTGAGGAATGAGCGAAAATTGTTTGGATCCTAATTCTTTGCATGAATTCCCTCATATCTACTTGAATATATATTCTTGAAGGGAAAAAACATTTTGCATAACTTGACTTATTCTCCATGTACTCATATTGAATTATATTCACCTTTCAAGGGGGAGAACAAACTAAAGGGGAGCTTAAACTACATTATCTTTCTTATACTTTGATGATGTCAAAAGGGGGAGAAAATAATGGACAAAACTTCTTAACTTATGCTTCATATTTTTTGGTTGTTTTTAAATTTGTCCAATATGATTTGTCATCATCAAAAAGGGGGTGATTGTTCAACCCAAATTTTGTTAATCATGTTTTGATGATGACCAAATCGCACTAATGGTTTGAAAACAAGTGTGCAGAAAAATAGGTAGGTTCGACGCAAATGATCGTCCGAACAAAACAACCAGAAGACTCCACGGACGTAAATGACTGTCCGAAAGATAGAGTTTCAAACTATGGTTATCGTCCGACACAAAGAATATTGAAGCAGTCTCAAACGAAGAACAGCGTCCGATCATTTTTTCAGAAGACTTTGCTTCGATCGGACACATGTTCGGACTCATCCTCGGACGTCTGAACGTATACCCTCGGAGAACAGACGCAGAAGTTTGCAGCTGCCGTCCGAAAGGTCCAACGGCTAGTTTTCCAGTAAATAGAAAATAGCCGTTGGAAAGTTGTTGGAAGCAGTTTTTGGGCAACTATAAATACCCCAAAGCCTGAATTAAATATAAGAGACTTCTACATTGATTACAAGTAATACTTGAACTGCTTCTAGCTATTTGGGAGAAATAGTGGGTACAAGTGTTGTAATTGATGTTTTCCAAACCTTATTTTGATAATGACATAAACACTTAACTCTGTAAATAAGTTTTTGCAGGTCTGTTATCTGTTTTGCTAGAGACAGGGCTTTCGGACGCACTGAACCGTCCGAACTGGGTCAAAACTTCTCGGACGCATTGCACCGTCCGAACGAACAGGCAGAAAGAAATAGGATCCTACTGCTACTCTTTACGGACGAACATGACCGTCCGAAACCTCTATCAGACGAAGGAACGGACGCATGCATGGACGTCCGAACGAAACTCTTCAGCAACTGCATGAAGATCGGACGCTGTGTCGGACATTTCCAATTTGTCTCGGACGTCCGAAACCCCAATGGCTACTTTTTGTGCATTTATTATTTAGCCGTTAGGAAGTAGTTGCAACCACCATTTATTGCTCTTATAAATAACTACTTTGATATTAAGTAAAAATTGTCTAATACATTGAATACAAGCCTTAGAGCATAAAAGCAATTTGAGTACAAATTGGCTATAGTGCTTTGTTGTATTAGTGTGCAGTTGTGAGTGAAATTCAACTTTGAGTGGAGTGATAATCTTGTACGAAAGTGTGGTTGTAAGTAAAATTCTTGGCTCAACTAAAAGAGTTTTAGTGTGAGCAAGAAATTTCCAACTTTGTAAAGATTATTGGCTCACCAAGTGTGTGAAACATTCTAGTGATTTAATACTTCAAGCTTGCTAGCTTGGAAGTATTGGTTGTTTAATTTTCTCTCTTTACTTCACTATTCCACTGATTTTATTATATCAGTTTTTATTTGGAAAATATCAACATTTCTGAAAGTATAATTTTTTAAGAAACCTAATTCACCCCCCTTCTTAGGTTGCTTTGGGACCAACAATTGGTATCAAAGCTTGGTCTCATTTTATTGCTTAAACTGCTTTTGAGAAAAGAACTATTATGGCAACCAACAATGCTCTATTCTTTGAGGGTCAATCCGTTACTAGGCCCCCCCATATGTTTAATGGGGCAAATTTTATTAGTTGGAGAGATAGAATGAAAATATTTCTGCAATCTATTGACATTGATTTGTGGTATGTTGTCAATGAAGGTCCTTTTGAAGCTTCTATCATTGATGATCACACAAATAGAAGAAGAGAAAAGACAAGGGATGAGCACTCCACAAGACAAGGCAAACTTGACGTTAAATGCAAAAGCCATGAATGTGCTATATAATGCCTTGGATGCAAATGAATCAACTCGCGTGAAGGGATGCATTTCTGCTAAAGAAATCTGGGATAAATTGAAGGAAATCCATGAAGGGAGCGACGATGTTCGTGAGCAAAAGAAATCCTTACTTGTTGCCAAGTATGAGTCCTTCAAGATGGAACCACATGAGAACATTGACAAAATGTACTGAAGGTTCAATGACATTATAAATATCTTGAAGCCTTGGGTAAGGAGTACTCTTTGGGTGAAAAAAATAGAAATCAGAATAAATGCTCTCTCCAAAGAATGCTTTGGATGCCAAAACTATTGCCATAGAGGAAGCCAAGAATTTAAATTTAATGCCTATTGAATCGCTAATCAATTCTCTTACATCTTATGAATTGAAGTTAAAGGCTAAAGTAGTGGATGATGAAGAAGCAATTCCAAGAAGGAGCATTGTTCTAAAGACCTCTCAAGAAGAAGATGAAAATAGCTCCATCAATCTAGAAGATGAAGATCTTGATGAAGGAGATCTTGCACTCATCACCAAAGGATCACTACATCAACAAACGAAGAATGAGAAGAGGCAGAGCTACAAATTCAAATAATTTCAAAGGAAAGACAAGGCTTGAAATGAAGAAGTAAAATGAAAAATGTTTTGAATGCGGTCAACTCGGACACTTTGCAAATGAGTGTCCTTCCAAAAAAAAAGAAGGAAGGAAGAAAACCTAGATTTAATAACTTTCAAATCACGTGGGATGATTGCAACTCCGAAGGAGAAGTTGAAGAAGAAATGGAGTCGGCACAAATGGCCTTTATGGCTATTGGAGATGATGAGGTAAATTCTAACTATGACTCCAATGATGAAAATGATGAAGATGATCTTGAAGCTTTCGTTTTAAAATTGCATGATAGCTTATAGGAGACATATGCTAGAAATAAGGAGTTAGTCAAAAAATCAAATGCTTTATTAAATGCTAACTCTGAACTTGTGAATGAAAATAATAGGCTATCACAAGAAAATCGTGATTTGAAGAAAAGAATGCATGTGGGATCCAAGGTCAAGGAAGAATAAGCCTCCTTGAAGAAAAGAATGGATGATTTGAATGCTCTCTTGACTAGAAAGAAAGAAAATGTTGTTGATTTAAAAAGAAATAGAAATGTAGTAATCAACAAAAATTTTGTCACGTTTAGAAGGGATGACTTATGTATTGTAAAACCAAAATCATCTTTGTATGGAAATAAAAATATTATTTTTAGATATTACCAACAACATGGACATGTTAAGAATATGTGTTATGTAAAGAAGAACGAAAATGCTTGGAATGAAAGTTGCATGGATTGTTAGCAATTTCACAAACTCAAATGGACCCAAGAAAATATGGGTACCAAAAGTTATCAATTGATTTGATGTGTAGGTACTCAACATCACCAATAATGCTAAGTGGTTCATAGATAGTGGATGTTCAAGGCACATGACGGGTGATGCTTCTCTCTTCACGAATCTCACATCCAAAAACAGTGGAAAAGTCACTTTTGGAGATAACAATAAAGCAAAATCAATCGACATTGGTGATGTAGGTAAAAATGGTGAAACTTTGATTAAGAATGTGCTTCTTGTTGATAATTTGAACTATAATTTATTAAGTGTTAGTCAACTTTGTGACAAAAATTTATATGTATTCTTTACCAAGCATGAATGTCTTATTCTTGATAAAAATCATGTTGTTTTATTCAAGGGCACTAGGCACAATGATGTTTATGTGATTCATCTTGATAAAATTAGCAATAGCAATGTAAAATGTCTTACCGCTTCCATGCATAGATGATCCTTGGCTTTGGCATAGAAGACTCTGTCATTTTAATATGGATTTAATTGAAAAACTTGCTAAGAAAGATTTGGTAAGAGGATTGCCAAAACTAAAATTTTTGAAAAATAAAATTTGTGATGCATGCCAATTTGGTAAACAAGTCAAAGTTTCTTTTAAACCAAAGAATTTTGTGTCTACTCATAAACCTTTAGAATTGTTGCATTTAGACTTATTTGGACCTACTCAATATGCTAGTCTTGGTGGTTGCAAATATGCTTTTGTTATTGTTGATGACTATTCTAGTTATACTTGGATATTATTTCTTGTTCACAAAAATGAGGCGTTTGAAAAATTTGTAAAATTGTTTTCCAAAATTCAAAATTTATTAAATTTAAAAATCATTCGTTTAAGAAGTGACAATGGTGCCAAATTTAAATTCGGAGGTTTTCCTGACTTTTGTGATCACAATGGTATTTGTCATGAATTTTCGGTTGTTAGAGTCCCTCAACAAAAACATGGTGTTATCGAAAGGAAAAATAGGACTCTTCAAGAAACCGCTAGAACTATGATTAGCGAATGCGACTTACCTCAATACTTTTGGGCCGAAGCGGTTAACACGGCTTGTTATGTCATGAACCGAGTTTTATTGAGATCCTTTTTAAACAACACACCTTATGAACTCCTCTTTTGTAAAAAACCCGTTGTGAGCTATTTTAAAGTTTTTGGTTGCAAATATTTTATTTTAAAAATCGAAGAAAACCTTGGAAAATTTGACAAAAAATCGGATGAAGGAATTTTTTCAGGATATTCTAGTGACAAGAAAGCATACCGAGTTTACAATAGAAGGACACTCTTGATTGAAGAAGTTGTGCATGTTACATTTGATGAAACTAATTATGTTATTTCAAAGAATTTATGTGAAGATGAAGATGTAGGTATTCTAAAGGAGCTCGAAAAGCTTGTTACTCATGAAGATCATCAAGAGATCACATCAAGCAATGATGTCAACAACCATCAATCATAGATGATGAAAAGAATGAGGATACTCCAAATGATTTTCCGAGAGCTTGGAGATTCGTCTCTAGTAACCCTCAACATTTAATCATAGGTGATCTATCCGATGGGGTAACTACTCGCTCTCATAAACTTTTGAATAGTATTTGTGCATTACTTTCTCACATTGAACCTAAACATATAGATGTTGCTTTGAGTGATCAATTTTGGGTTAATGCCATGCAAGATGAACTTAGTCAATTTGAGAAAAATAATGTATGGACCTTGGTTGAAAGACCATCTTCTCATCCCGTTATTGGAACTAAATGGGTCTTTAGAAACAAATAAAATAACCAAGGTGAAATCATAAGGAACAAAGCTAGACTTGTTGCAAAAGGTTATGCTCAAGAAGAAGGTATTGACTTTGATGAAACCTTTGTTCCCGTGGCTAGATTAGAATCCATTCGCATGTTTCTCGCATTTGCATGTTTCCATAATTTCAAATTATTTCAAATGGATGTCAAAAGCATGCATTTTTAAATGGTTTTATTGATCAAGAAGTTTTCGTTGAACAACCCCCCGGCTTTGAAAATAAAAATTTTCCAAATTATGTTTTCAAACTCTCTAAAGCTTTATATGGTTTGAAACAAGCTCCAAGAGCTTGGTATAAAAGATTAAGTGGTTTCTTGATAGAAAATGGATTCAAAAGAAGTGTAGTTGACACCACTCTTTTTACAAAAACAGATTTAAATGGTTTGTTAATTGTTCAAATTTATGTTGATGATATTATTTTCGGAGCAACTAATGAAAATTTGTGCTAGGACTTTTCACATTTATGCAAAAAGAGTTTGAGATAAGTATGATGGGCAAGCTGCAATTTTTCCTCGGACTTCAAGTTCATGAAACTAAGGAAGGAACATTTATTACGCAAATCAAGTACACAAAGGAGCTACTCAAACGATTTGGAATGGAAGATTGCAAACAAGTTGGTACGCCAATGTGCACTTCAACCAAACTTGATAAAGAGAAGAAGGTAATAGTATTGATGAAAAATACTATAGAGGTATGATCGGAAGTTTACTTTACTTAACAGCCAGTAGACCAGATATCATGTTTGCTGTTTGTTTATGTGCTAGATTTCAATCTTGCCCTAAAGAATCACATTTGATAGCTGTTAAAATAATTTTTAGACATCTAAAGGGTAAAATGAATTTTGGTCTGTGGTATCCAAAGTCCTCTACATTTGATTTAATTTGTTATTCCGATGCTGACTTTGCTGGGTGTAAAATTGATAGAAAAAGTACCAGTGGTATGTGTCATTTTTTGGGAAATTGTCTTGTGTCTTGGTTTAGCAAAAAACAAAATTCTACTTCTCTTTCTACGGCTGAAGCCGAATACATTGCTGCTGGAAATTGTTGTGCTCAACTTCTTTGGATGAAACATACTCTGAAAGATTTTGGTGTCTTTTTTGATTGTGTTCCTATAAAGTGTGACAACACTAGTGCAATTAATCTCACAAAAAATCCTGTTATGCACTCTAACAGTTTATGAGAGAACCAAACACATTGATGTTAAGCATCATTTCATTAGAGATCTTGTTTGTAAAAAAGAAATTCGTGTTGATTTTGTGCCTACTTCAGATCAACTGGCTGATATTTTTACAAAACCCTTAGCTCTAGATCGCTTTGAAACTCTCAGAAAATGTTTGGGAATTTTACAGATCAATTTGGCATAGGTTCTTGGTTCGGACGCACTCATTCGTCCGAACGACTCTACCTTTCGGAAGCTATGTTTCGTCCGAAAACTGCCTATCTTCCTCGGACGCTGGAATTCTTCCGGATGCGTACCATCGTCCGAAAAAATGTCGGACGCACTGGATCTTCCATCGGCCGTCCGTTCATCAGCGTTCGGACTCTTCATCGGACGCACACCAAACGTTCGGCTTTCCGAACGGTCTCCTGTTCTATTAAAACCGTCCATCTTCCTCATTTCGGACTTGCCCAAACCCCCGAAACCCTCTCTGGCGAAAATTGTTCCTTCAACACCCCCTTCAAATTTTGCCTATCCTCTTTCCCAAAATTGGTTGGAAGATTATCCTCTCTAGAGTATTTCTCACCTGAATCATATCAATTTTTCCACATCTACCATCTCATTTCATCAAATTCTTACCAATCTTTCAAAAATTAAAATTTTCCTCCTCTTCCTTCCCATCCTTCACAATGGTTAAATCTCGCGGAGGTTCTTCTACAGCAACTCGTGGACAAAAAACTAAGGGGAAAGCTCCAGTACGAGGAGAATCATCTGCTAATCCCCAAGTACCCACAAATCCAATCCTGCCAAAATTCATCGATGCCAAGGCATCTGAACGGTATACATCCCTTTTAAGTAAATCTGTAATCGTTCAACGTCCTGCATCTCAAAGTCTGTTTGATGAGTATAATCTTCCTATTGTGAAATCCTGTTTTGAAAAACAAAATTGGGGTCACCTAGTACATATTGACTTACCTGTATATCATGACATGGTGCTTCAATTCACTGCCAATCTTCAAAAAGGCCCCACTGTTCATGCACCTTAACTTCTCGTGTTAACAGCACCAATCTTGAGATTTCATCCAACATCATTAACACTATTTTTGAATATGAAGTCTCAAACCCAAATGATTTTTCCTATTTCTTTTCTTTAGATAAATGGCCTGCTGTTGATACTCGATTTGACATCGATGATGTTAGGGCCATTTTTAACATTAATTTTAAATAGGCCTTGGAAGCCAAAACCACATTACTTACTCCTAAACTGAATATTCTATATACTCTTGTCACAAATTTGTTATTGCCAACTGACGGGCATCGCACTGAGCCCGGTAAAATACAGCTTTGCTTATTTTTTTGTGTTTTCAAGGGCATTCCTCTTGATTTTGGGTATCTCTTTTGTTCCCTATGGGAACTCTTTCTTACTGATACCCAAAGAAACATTCACTTTGGAAAATTCCTCACCAAAAATTTTGATTTCTTCGAGGTTCCTTTCAGCTGAAACAAACAATTTCTTCCTTATTTTAATAAATCTTATATTGAATGAGAAAAGGCCTCCGGTTTTTCAACGATCAATGATTAACTAAGGCAGCCTTTGATTTGGCCCATTCACAATCCCATGCCTCCACCTCTGATTTTGCTATTCCCCATTCTCCTCCTCCTCAACCACCTCCACCACTCCATGATTCTCATCCATCTTTCTCTGAACCGTCACTTTCTCATATCTGTAGACTTCTCACCTCCTTGAGCACTCAAGTCAGTTCCTTTCAATGTCGTACTAATCAAAAGTTAAACTGACTTGAAACTCATCAGATGATTATCCAAGAGGCACTTAGCCTTGGCATGTCTGCTTCAGCTCGGGTTCAATTTGCCAATCTTCAGTTATAATATCCACTCGATTCATCTTCTGACAGTGATGAGAATGAAGATGGAAATGTTCGTGAGGATGATGAAGAAGCTGCCAATACTCAAGGAGCTACAAATGACGATGAAGACGACGATGAGGATATTGACGACACATTTGATTTCATCATGCAACGCCGCACCGGAGAAGAGGAAGACAGTGAAGCCACTGATGAAGATGTTCCATCAGAACGTCAAAAGACTGAAAAGCGCTCCAAGAAGAAAAATGACTCGCATTAGTTCTTTTGACATCTGTGTTTAGTTTTTAGCACTTCTCTATTTTTTAGGACTTCCCGTAGATTTACTCTTTTATGTATTTCCTTGAATTAAATACTGTTAACCTTTTAAGATTGAGTATATGAAGTACTTGGTTTATGAAATTCTGTTAAAAACTTGCATGTTCTCAGGGGGAGCTTTGTTTGATGATGTCAAAAGGGGGAGTAGTCTTCTATATTGTAAAATGATTAGTCTTGTCTAATTGTTTTTACATAATTACTCCATGAAGGTTTGTCATCATCAAAAAGGGGGAGATTGATGTTTTCCAAGCCTTATTTGATGATGATATAAACACTTAACTCTGTAAACAAGTTTTTGCAGGTCTGTTATCTATTTTGCTAGAGACAGGACTTTCGGACGCACTGAACCGTCCGAACTGGGTTAGTTCAAAACTTCTCGGAAGCATTGCACCGTCCGAACGAACAGGCAGAAAGAAATAGGATCCTATTGCTTCTCTTTACGGATGAACATGACCTTCTGAAACCTCTATCGGACGAAGGAACGGACGCATGCACGGACGTCCGAACGAAACTCTTCAGCAACTGCATGAAGATCGGACGCTGTGTCGGACGCTTCCAATTTGTCTCGGACGTCCGAAACCCCAACGGCTACTTTTTGTGCATTTATTATTTAGCCGTTAGGAAGTAGTTGCAACCACCATTTATTGCTCTTATAAATAACTGCTTTGATATTAAGTAAAAATCATCTAATACATTGAATATCAAGCCTTAGAAGATGATTTCACTTAATTGGCTAAGTTAAATGTTGTACAAGTGTACCTGTTGTGAGTGAAATTCAACTTTGAGTGGAGTGATAATCTTGTACGAAAGTGTGGTTGTAAGTAAAATTCTTGGCTCAACTAAAAGAGTTTTAGTGTGAGCAAGAAGTTTCCAACTTTGTAAAGATTATTGGCTCACCAAGTGTGTGAAGCATTCTAGTGATTTAATACTTCAAGCTTGCTAGCTTGGAAGTATTGGTTGTTTAATTTTCTCTCTTTACTTCACTATTCCACTGATTTTATTATATCAGTTTTTATTTGGAAAATCTCAACATTTCTGAAAGTATAATTTTTTAAGAAACCTAATTCACCCCCCCTCTTAGGTTGCTTTGGGACCAACAGTAATAGTGTAGGTAGTTTTGTGAAAAGAGCTTAGAAGTGTAAGAGTTCTTCAAGTGTAAGAGTGGAGAGATAACAATTATAACAAAGGAAGGTTGTGAGTGTAAAACTCTTGGCTCAACTAAAGGAAATTAGTGTGAGCAAGAGTGATCATCATTTGTGTACAAGAGGTTATTGTCTCACCTACTTTGAAGAGACTTTTAGTGGCTAAACTTCAAGTTGAGAATTGGGTAGTTGCCTTGTAAGAAGCTCTTTGTGGTTGTAAGCTCCAAGCTTAGAGAAGTTTGAGAATTTGGTTTGATACTCTTATTCTCAATCTTCTAATTTGTTCTTTAAGCTTAAATTGTTGAATATCTATTGTATTCATTTGTGCTTAAGTTTTTATTTGGTGTATAAAGTTTGCATTTCTTATTAAGCACTTCAAAGGGTTTGTTTTTGAAATAACCTAATTCACCCCCTCTTAGATTGTCCTTTGGGACCAACAAATATCACTTAGCTTTTTTGAATTTTTAAAAATATCACTTACCTTCCCTAATTCTATTTTTGTAGTAGAATTGTCAAACCTAAGCTATAAAAAATAATTTAAGGAAAAAGAAAAACTATAATTATTCTAGTTTTACCGCTACTAATAAAATTTTAACTTACTAAAATAGTTGGAAAAAAGGGGAAAGAAAATTTTAGGGTATAAATATAATTCTTAAAAAAATACTATTGGGTTCTAACTTTTTATGTCATTCATTAATTACTGTTGAGAATAAAAAATTATTTTTAAACTATTTACGAGACAATGCTTGATTTTCAATATAAAATACTAATAACAATATTTTATTACAAGATAGGGTATGTTTGTACACATTCTAAATTTTTATTGAAACAGATACACACAAGCACATTAATGACCACATACATATTTATAAATAAGCTAACAAAAAATTATTAAAAAATTCATTTAAAATTTTTGAAGTTCATGAGTTTGTATATTTTCAAAAAATATTGGTTATATTTTTTTTTTACTAGAATATATAGTACATATTACATATTCTAAATTCTTTTACCAAGTGGACACACATACCCAGAGACACACACATACATTTTCATAAGAGTTTCTTATTTGCAAAACAAAATATCATTCACATTTATTTATTATATTATATGATGTATTTTTATGTATTTAAATTTTTATCAAACTCATACACACAAGCATATTAATGTGCACACACATTTTCCTAAATGAGTTTAGTGAAAATTCTTATGGAGAAAATTCCTTTTATTTTATTTTGATTTACAAGTTTGTAAGATTCCGAAAGAGATACTAATAAGATTATTTTATCATATGATATACGATGTGTTAGTACCTATCTAAATATTCATTTAATCAAACAACCACAAATACGTTAATGCATACATATTATTATAAATAATACGTTGATAAAAAATTTATTAAAAACATAAAAGGGTGTCAAGTGAAATTGTTAAAAACTTTAAGGGAGAATTTTAAAATTGCCTGTTTCATTACATGGAAATCCCAGAAACAATGCTTATGATGTTAAAACTTGAAGATCCCATTATTAATATCCAAAAAAAAACAAAAAAAACAATGAGCTCCTATATTTTTGCACAAACATGCCATTCGGTGTTTTTGTTTCAAAAGAACAAATTACTAACACAATAATGCTATTACTATCGGGCACATTTACCTTAACTTTGCACTGCTGTCTCAGCTTAGCGCACCCCACGGAAAGAAATTAAAACTATCACACACATATCGCATAAAGTTCTTAACTAACAATAACTTGTAAGTTTTTTTTTTTTTTTTTGTAAGACAAAAATATAAAGATATAAAATGCATACTCGACAATCAAGAATTTAATTTTTTTTCATATTTCTAGTTCATGGTATTATAGAACCTACTGATAAAGTTATTTAGAATCATTCATCTTATTTAATTTAATTATAAAAAAGTTTCATAACATTATCATCATTCCACTATTATTATTTAATTTTATAAGTTAAATATGTTAATCTTCCCATGTATAACATGGGTTTTCCAGCTAGTATATATTATAGCAAAATCCCCCCCTTTAGTGAAAAGCTCTAAAATTTTGACATGTGGCATATTAGATACAAAGGAAATTTACATGATAAATAAAAAAGGTAAAAAATGAACTGCTTAATTAACAACAATGAAATTCAAATAGTTACCTAATCTTATCTGTAGCTACCCTTATTTTTTTAAAATGCTCAATTTATGCACATCTCTTATAATTAAGTTTTTTTTAAGTATTATAAAATTAAACATGTATTATAAATCATGCTACTGACATAAGTATCAATTATTAGCTGTAAGTTAATAAAATAAATATTTATTAATTATGCAAAACTTTTAACTATATATATATATAGACACACATATACATGCAAAATAACTTTCATAAATGTAAGAAGATGTTTAGCCAAACTATGTCCAAATGATATAATTCTTGCAATCTAATTATATTTGGTTAATATTTATCAAAGAGAATAATAATTTTTTTAGTTTGCTAACCACCGAAACTGTGATGGGGACGTTACTCTCAAATTTTATTAAAATTTATTGAAATAAAGTATAAAGTGAGGATTAGGCCAAGACCTCTTGGAAATGACACATTGAGAAGGTATGCCTATTTCATCTAACTGGAGAATTCCTAGTAATTCAGTGGAAGTGTTGGGGGACGAGAAAGTTCAATTCACATTAGTCAATCTGCCTCCCATCTTTAACAATTTGTCCGCCACTCCATTCGCTTCCCTGTAGGTATGGGAAAGATGGAACTTACCATGCACCGAGAAGACGTTGAATATTGCAAACCAAATGATCCACTTTCTAAGAATTGTGGGCTTTTCCCATCACCATCTGAAATAGGAGCAGTGAATCTATTTTCACTTCTAGTTCCACATCATAAGAGTTGGCCAGTTGCAACCCTCGAAGTAATGCTCCAGCTTCTGCCTCAAGACCAGTTGACAAAAGCAAAGAAAAATAAAAACCAGCCAAAACCTTACCATTGCAATTTTGAATAACACCACCACAGCCTGCTTGTCTAGTATTTTCCAATGAAGATCCTTCAATATTGAGTTTGAGCATACCTAGTCTCGGCTTCATCCACGCTACCGTGGAGAATCTTGGGGTTGGCTGTATGAGTATACAGATTGGTAGGGTTGTCATAGACACCAAAAATCCCTGTATAACACTTTACTCGATTAATGCCATCACAATACATTGAATCGTGGAGGTAACGGGTTGAATGACACCCTCAGCCAAAAATTTGCAACGAACCACCCACAAGTGCGCTACAACATATCGTAGCCGGTATGAAATCATAAAGCTCTGTCTCGACATTTGAAGATGCGGATAGCCACCAAGTATAAAGAACATGAAGTAGGGGGCTTTGTTAGAGGCAAGGAACTCCTAGTTTTGCCCAAAAAATTGCGAGATCGAGAGAGCATACGAGCAACCAACAAACTAATGATCAATTTCATCTGCATTGTCACAACACAGACACTTGGATAGGAGACAAAATCCAAATTTGAGAAGCACATCTGGAAATGGAACATACCGATTAAGAAGTTTCCAAAGAAAAACACTACAAGAAAAATGAACATTTGTGACATGTATTATTTTGTACGTCACAAATATAATTACTTTGTGAAACTAAAAATTACAAAAACTAATAATTTCAAGTTACAAATAATAGTATGACATTCATTAGCAAGTCACAAATACTTTTTGTGACTTTGTAGATAGTGACCATCATTTGAGAGTCACAAAACTCAAATGTGACTTGCACTTTAGTTAATCGTGACCTTCAAATGATGGTCACCATCTACAAAGTCACAAAAACCATTTGTGACTTGTAAATGGAAGTCACATTATCATTTGTGACTTGGAATTACTAGTTTTTGTGACTTGTCGTGTCACAAAGTAGTTGTATTTGTGACTATCAAATTTATATAAGTCACAAAATGTGGATAATTCTTGTAGTGAAACTGACATCTTCAAAGGAATTCGGGCACTTCAAATGTGTTTCCGAGATAGAACCGTGCCTTTTCTTCTTCTAATTTGTTTGAATGCCTGCTTCATGGTGAACAATCCTAAGAAAGTAGAAGACCACATCACTTGATTCTTGCCCTCATCAAGAAAAAAAGGGAGTGCGCAAGACCTTCTGCCGAAATTCATGAAACTCTTAAGTTGACAAAATCCAAATTCCAGCCATGGTGATTGGCATAAACCTCATTAATTCGCATGTCCTCAATGTGTCCTTTCTTTTCATCTTCAAGAATTGGCCTGTCTCCTAGCCCATTTTTGATCAAACCACATGGAGGAATAACCCGCCCTAAGCAGAACATGTAAGGAGGCATGAAATGAGTCTTTGACAGCCATCATCCTCTCCAATTAGATAAACAATTCCACACAGTTCCAGTGCCATAACGAGTTCTCATGAAGGAGAAGCATAATGAGGAGGAATTATAGAATCCCTACCATAACTTGAGTGAGAAAGAAGTGGTGATGTCTTGGAGGTTACGAAGACCCAAACCATCTTCTGCAGTAGGAAAACATTAACCCTTCCAATTCTTCCAATGTCTTCTACTACCATGTTTGGATTCTCCCCAAAAGAAATCAGCCATCAAATGCTCCAAAGCAGTTATTATGGCCTTGGAGGGATCTTGGACAGCCAAGATATGTATGGGAATTAAGGTTAATACATGCTAAGGACGAGATGCCCTGGAGAAAGCAATTTTTTCTACCAACCAGCTAAACGATGTTGCACCTTCTCTACAAGGTATTGAAAATGATGTACACGCTTTTTGTTATCTCCTTATAAAGATAACAGTCCAAATATAAAAGCGGAAAGTTTGCTCTCTTAATTCCCAAGCAATATTCATTAAAGCCAATCTGTCGAACTCCATATATCCTGGAACCATATAAAGAGCTCTTCCACATGTTAACTTTTTTATCAAATCCACGCTCATATTTGTTGACAAACTCTTTAAAGTTCTTCACTGATTACATGTCCGCACATAGAAAAACCACCACATCATCCGTAAAAACCAAGTGAGAGACTTTTGAACATCGCCTAGGCAAAGCATATGAAGATATGGCCTGTCAAGGCCATTAAGACCTCTTGAGAAAGCCCCCGCACAAATAATGAACAATAAAGGTGACAAGGATCACCTTGTTTAATACCCCGAGATGACTTGAAGAATCTAGATACCTCTCCATTGATCAATAGAGAAAACATGCTACCCTCAAGATTGTTCAAGATCAATTTTGTTGGCCCAAAGCAACCTAAGAGGAGGGGTGAATTAGGTTGTCTGGGCTAAAAACAAAACTTTTAATGCGATTAAAGAAAATGAAAACTATATGCACCAAATAAACACTTAAGCACAAATAAGCGCAAATGAATAAAATAGATATTCAACAATTGAAGCTCAAAGAACAGATAATGAGATTGAGATTAGAAGTATCAAACCAAACTCCCAAACTTCTCAAGCAAGCTTACATCCACAAAGAGCTTCTCCCACGACAACTACCAAATTCCCAACTTGAAGTTTAGCCAATAAGTGTCTCTTCAAAGTAGGTGAGACAATAATCTTTTCTACAGAAATGAGGATCACTCTTACTCACACTAATGTCCTTTAGTTGAGCCAAGAGTTTTACACTTGCAACCTCCATTTGTTACAATTGTTATCTTTCCACTCTCACTCGTGAAGAACACTTAAACTCCAAGCTCTTTTTACAAAACTACCTATACTATTACAACACTTGTACCCACTATTTTTCTCACAAATAGATCAAGAATTACTTGTAATCAATGTAGACGAAGTCTCTCTTATCATTTGGATGTCCTTGGGCTATTTATAGATGAAAAATGTGTTGAAATTTAAGCTTTAACGGTAAAAAACTAGCTATTAAAAACTACCCGTTAGGAGTTCATATGGTGGTTTGGACGTCCAATCATTCATTCTACAACTTTATGAACAGTTTTTTGGATGGTCATATGTGTCCTACAACTTGGCAGAAACTTCTTCATTTCGAGCTCCTTTCTTCGGACAGTCTTCAACGTCCGATCCTTTTGGCTTTGGATTCTTTGTCTTGGGTCATATGTGTCCGAACCTTGACCAGAAACTTCTTGATTTTGGTTATGCTTCTCTCGGATGATCATCAGTATCCGAAACTTATTACTGTTCTTGTAATTTTTCTCCAGCACAATGTCGAATGATCAACATGCTTCCAATCATGCGTCCATTGTGTATTACTTTGGTTTGATGTGTGACTTCATAGAGTTCAGACGGTAGATATTTTCTTCGTGTTCGATGCTACGTCCGTCCATGAAGGTTCCTATCACTTTAGAAAAATCTACACACTTGTTCTTAACTCATTAGTATGATTTGGTCATCATCAAAACATGATTAGAGTTCAACAATCTCCCTTTTTTTTACAATGACAAAAGAATTGGACAAATTAAACAAAAGTAAGAACAACAATCACAAAAATAGTCACAAGAAGTCCAATCTTTCTCCCCTTTTTGGCATCAAAACATTGGAAAGATTAATGCAATTTAAGCTCCCCCTAAGTTTATTCTCCTCCTTAAAAAGTGCATGTTATTCAAGTGAGTACAAGGGGATAAATCAAGTAGAAACGGGGAAATTCAAGCAAAGGATTAACAAGAAGGCATTTTTTACTCATTCCTTACCAAATGAAGCATATGTAATGCAATTTCTTGCGAGTCAAATTAGTTCATAGCATATAAGCCATTTGAAAATTGAATGCTCCCCCTTTCTTTTGCAACCAATGACTTAATTTAGACAAAATTGGGGGTACTCAAAATCATAAAAAAAAAACGTGAAGATAAACACATTCCTATCACACAATTGATTTGCACACAAGGGGTTACGTTTTAAATATGCAATTAAAAGCATACTCTTGACAAGAATTTTAAATGTTACCCATTTATGTCATCTTAGCTGATATGCTTTGAACACCCTTCATTGATGATCCATCCTAAATCCGTTGGTGATCTCCAAGAATACCTACATACAAAGTTAGCAACAACTTTTGGTACCCAAACTTTCTTGCCACTTGAGTTAGTGAATTCACTTAATGTCCACATAGATTTCATATCTTATTTTTTTTTCTTTTAATATAACAATCTTTCTTCACATGACCATGTTGATGACAATAATAGCACATAATATTCTTATTGCCATACAAAGAAGATTTAGATTTTATAAAGCACAAATCATCCTTTCTAAAGGTGATAAAATTCTTGTTGATATGCATGTTTCTAGTCCTATTCCTTCCAACAACATTTTGTTTTTCTTTTTGGAAGAAAAAGCCAAGATCATGTTCTCTATTCTTTTTCTCAACAATAATTGCTCTTCGATAATTTTTTCATAAAACTTTGTCTTTCATCCAATTTCTTTTCTAATCAAATTCATTTTTCTTCAAAGCACCATTTCCTTTTGTCAACATTTAATTTTCATGCACAAGCTTTGAATTAGCACTCAATAAAGTATTAATCTTGACTTTTAGATCCTTGTTCCTAGCACGTGATTCTTTCAAACATTCAGTCATTTTTAAAATAAATGATTCAACATCACCGTCATCATCATCATCATCATCATCATCATCATCATCACAAGAATCATTACAAAAATTATAACTAGAGGATACCTTATTATCTCCAAAGGCCATGAAAGCCATTTGGGTCACCTTGTGTTCTTCTTCATTTTTTCCATCCAAATTGTAATCATCCCATGTGATTTGGAAGTTATTGAAACGGATTTGCTTGAATCTTGTTTGGCCTTTCCTTTGATATTGTTGGAGTTGCTTGCACCTCCCTTTCTCGTCTCAACAACTTCTTTTGCTTATGTAGTGCTTCAAGAATCCCTTGGTGATAAGTGCAAGTTCACCTTCATCAAACTCTTCATCCTTTAAGTTGAAGGAGACATTTTCATCTATATCTTGAGAAGCCTTCATGGCTATGTGTCTCTTGATCCTTGCATCTCCATCATCTTGGACCTTGAATTTAAGCTTTAACTCATAAGAAGTGAGAGAGTTAATCAAGGATTCAATGGGCATAGAATTTTAATTTTTTACTTCCTCTATAGATAGATTTAGCTTCCCATTCTTTTGGCAAGCCATTTAATATTTTTCTATTCTTTTCAACCAAAGAATACCCTTTGCCTATACCTTTAGGATCCTTGATAATATCATTGAATTTACAATACATCTTATCAATATTCTCATGAGGTTCCATTTTAAAAGATTCATATTTGGCCACAAGCAAAGACCTCTTTTGCTCTCTCACATCATCACTACCTTCATAGATTTCTTTCAATTTATCCCAAACTTTTTTGGCTGATATGCAACCCTTTAGTCTTGTAGACTCATTAGCATCTGAGGCATTATGCAATATATTCATGGCTGTAGCATTCAAAGTTAAATTTACTCTATCTTGTGCATTTAACTCCTATCTAGTCTTAGGCCTTAACCTATGTGTATTTGCATCAAGAATATTAGCCTCAAAAGGACCTTCATCAATAATGTACCACAAATCAATATCAATAGATTGCAAAAAGATTTTCATTATTTCTTTCCAATTAATAAAATTAATCCCATTAAACATTGGGAGTCTAGTAATGGAATGCCCCTCTAAAAATAATGCATTATTTTTTTCCATAAAGATCTTTTCTCCAAAGCTAGTTAAGCTCAATATAAGATACCAAGTTTTGATACCTATTGTTGGCCCAAAGCAACCTAAGAGGGGAGTGAATTAGGTTGTCTCTAAAAACAAACCTTTTAATGTGCTTAATGAAAGTGCAAACTATATGCACCAAATAAACACTTAAGCACAAGTAAGGAGGTAGATTCTGCACAAATCAATAAAATAGATATTCAACAATTGAAGCTCAAAGAACAAATAATGAGATTGATATTAAAAGTATCAAACCAAATTCCCACGTTTCTCAAGCTTGCAGCTTACATCCACAAAGAGTTTCTCCCAAGGCAATTACCAAATTCCCAACATGAAGTTTAGCCAATAAGTGTCGCTTCAAAGTAGATGAGCCAATCACCTTTTGTAAACAAATGAGGATTTAATTTGTCCTGCTTAGACTAATTTCCTTTAGTTGAGCCAAGAGTTTTACACTCATAACCTCCCTTTGTTACAATTGTTATCTTTCTACTCTCACTCTTGAAGCACACTTAAACTCCAAAATCTTTTCACAAAAATACCTACACTATTACGACACTTCTACCCACTATTTTTATCAAGAAATAGATCAAGAATTACTTGTAATCAATGTAAAAGTCTCTCTTATCATTTGGATGTCCTTGGGCTATTTATAGATGAAACATGTGCTGAAATTTAAGCTTTAACATAGGTAAAAAAACTAGCTATTAGGAGTTCGGATGGTGGTTCAGACGTTCGATCATGCATCCTACAACTTTATGAATGGTGTTTTGGACGGTCATATGCATCCTACAGCTTGATAGAAACTTTTTCATTTTGAGCTCCTTTCTTCGGACAGTCTTCAACGTCTAATCCTTTTGGCTTCAGATTCTTTGTCTCGGACAGTCATATGCGTCCGAACCTTGACTAGAAACTTCTTGATTTTGGGTTTTGCTTCTCTCGAATGATCATCAGCATCCGAAACTTATTGCTCTTCTTGTAATTTTTCTCCAGCTCAATGTCGGACAATCAACATCATATGATCATGTGTCCATTGCGCATTGCTTTGTTTGATGTGTAACTTCACGGAGTTCGAACGACTAATATTTTCTTCATGTGTCCAAAGTTTCCTATCGCTTTAGAAAAATTTACACACTTGTTCTTAACTCATTGGTATGATTTGTTCATTATCAAAACATGATTAGGACAAACTTAACAAAATAAGAATGAAACCAAATTGCAAGAGGAGTTTTTGCAAGAATACCCATTCTGCTCGATCAAAGGCCTTTATCATATCAAGTTTGAGGATTATATTATTGGCTCGAGTTTTTTTGTCAAAATAATCCAATATTTCATGTGCCAATAAAATATTATCTGTCGTAGTTTGCCCCTTTAAAAATCTAGATTGTTCTAAAGAGATAGCCTATGGCAATATAATGGATAATCTGTTAGCCAATAATTTTGAAAAAAAAAATTATTGATGAAGTTACACAAAGAAATTGGCTGAATATCCACATATGTGTTAGGGTTGAGCTTTTTCGGAATGGGAATAATAAGAGCACTAGCCACTGCTCTCAACAATGGTACCCCAATTAGAAATTCAATAATTGCAGCTAGAGTATACTTTGCTATAATATCCCATCAATGAGTGAAGAAGACCCCCGGGAAACCATCAGGACCAACAACACTATCCTTATCCAGCTGGAAAACAACCACTCTAACCTCTTCATTTCCACAGTGGCTAGGAAAATCAAATCTTTATTGTGATGTGCAGAGACTAGGGATGGAATGGAAATTAACAAATCATCTGCAGCACCAGTGTCCACCCCCTCAGCCAAGACTAGGTTTTCAAACAACTGAACACCCTCATTTTTTATTATATTGAATCGATTAGCCGAACTCAAGATATTTCAAGAAAAAAGAGTCAAACGTACCCAAGATTATATCCAAACCAATCACTACACAAGATCAAATGACATTCCACCATGCAAACATTCAAAATGGCCTAACTTTTCATTCGATTTAAACCACTTTTTTTTCATAAGATGAGTCAACTCACCAAGTAATACTTTGGAATTGAACAAAATAAGTTTCAAATGAACTCTTTGAAAGTGGTAATACATGGTTTTTGAATACTTTTTGTTTGCAAAAGAACCACACAATACATAACAAAAATCCTTGGAATTTCCAATTTGAATAAACCAACCATATGGTGTTTCAAGTCATTTATTATCATTGGAGGTACCTTATTCACTCAATTTTTTATCAAAAATTCACCATACACATATTTACAATCACAAAAAGACATCATTCTAGCAACTAGCAAATAAAACCCTCAAAATTATAATGTTATTCTAATGATGAGTACAGCTCATCCCTCCACTCACCCAAAATAAAACAAATACAAACTAACATGATAGTAAATAAAGCATAGAAAGCATATCTAGTCGTGTTGTCGCCTACACCCAAAAATAAAAGATATACTTCTAAAGATAAATGCAATAGCAGAAGTACAAGATCATCCCACAGAAAGTGTAACTAATTGTGTTTCGATTGTAGCAACCGAGGGGTCGTGAAAAAATTGAATTAAAATGTGATATAATTAAAAACAAATGAATTGAATTGGAGGAAATCAAGAAAAAGAAGTATTCTTGGTCTTGGTTCACATCCACCATGGAAATTCAATAGTCGATTATTGACGCAAAAAGTATAACAACTCCTGTATGAAGCACTAATTAAAGAACTTAGCTCGAATGCCAATTCACATCATATTCATGTATCTTTCCTTTAAGTTTAGTTAATCTTCAACACATTATCCAATTAATCCTAACTACCAATTAATTCTAGACAAGCGCCAAAAATTAATTAAGTAGAAGCATTGAGAACTAGAAAGATCTATTAGACTAATACAACACAAGCACAAGTGGTTATGTCAATTAGTTAGTTATTTTTCCTAAATTCAATAACCCCAATCCAGCAATAATTAAACCTAGTCGCTTCACAGATTAAATCGGACAACGCATCCAATACTAATCTAGCTAACAGTTCATTCAATTAATTAACTACACTGCAAACATAGTAATCAAAGGAAAACAATCATAAATTAATTGTAGAAAATAACCAATACTTAAAATAATGAATTGAATCATTAAACACAATTAGTCTCATAACTTAAAGAATCAATGGCTTGAGCTCCCTTGACTAAGAATTAAGCTTTTAGCACAAAAGCCATGGGAGAGAACACAAATACTAAAGCTGCTACTACTACAACTAAAGAACTTTAAAACTTTGGCTCTCTCAACTCATGAATGGTTCAAGCTCAAGAATTATCATGCAGAAAATTAAAGTGACATGCTAAGCATTGCAAAATTTCCAACAATTTCAAAAATTTCAACTAATTTGAACAAAAATTTTTAAAAATCTCGAAAAACCTCTCAAATCAAAAGAAAAGCCAAAAATATTGCAGCAAACTTTGAGCAAACTACAAAATTGATCGACCAAACAATTATAAATCCAGATAGCTCCCTATCCCACACTTAAAAATAAGCATTGCCCTTAATGCTAAAGAAAAGAAAATCATAAAAGGGATAAGAAAAACTTCTTTGGTAACGAAGAACGTTTGGTGAAGTATATCACTAAATAAATACCCATGATTTGAGTTGGATCTCATTACTAAACACTGGAATAAAAACAAAATGTTAAGCTCTCCAAGAAACTAAGAAAAACAAGAAAATCGAGGAATAAAATTCCAAGAAATTCAGGAAAAAACTTAATCACTTGACGATCACACAGAACAGAAAAGACAAACATAAAAATAAATATAGAACAAACAAGTTAAAGTAGTAAAAATAAGAAGTACGATATCATCTAAAGATAAAATGCTAGAAAAACATAAAATAAAAACATCTTAGGGTCACTCCTCTTCGCCACTAAAATGCAGGACTAGAGGACATAGTAACTGCTGCTGATCAAGATTCATCATCAGAAGGAACTTTAGTTGCCAACACCTATAGAAATGGAGTAAAAGGTGAAAATGTGGAGGAATCCTCTCCTCGCTCACGTGCCAGCTAGTGAGCCTCTACATTCTAAAGCCAGGCATGCTGAAAATGAATATAAGTGTCAAACCGACGTTGCATGCACTGTAACTCCAATAAAATCTGGTCTAAAAGCTCCTTCTGACTACACCTCAAACCTAACTCTCTAGTAGATGGTTGGGAAGTGAAGGCTCGAGAACAAGTCGGTACGACCGAAGCCCTTGCTCCAGCAAGGATGGTACCTTCAATACAATCGACTTACCTAGTTTCAATTTCTCCACATAAGGATCAATATGCACACCCTCCGTGACATACAAGGCAGTGATCAAGTAGGAGAACCATAGGCCAGTTTGCTTTCCTTGCATAGTTTAACGAATTTGCTAAATGATTAAGTGGCCCACATCTATAGGATTGCCTAAAGCAATGGTGTATAGTAGCTTAACTCGTTCCAATGTAACATGAGTAAGATGACTACACAAAAGGAAGTGACCAAAGAGAAATTTAAACCAAACCAACCAAACCGGTTAAAGCATGCTAGCATTAAAATGGCATAGAATACCCGCCATACTGTAAGTATATTGCACCTCACTAGTGCAAATTAAATCTGTTTTGTCCTTAATCTCCATATTCTCTTCACGAAGGGTTGGCCACTCATCATTACAAACTTGTGGTATGTGCAAAAGGCTATTTATTGAATTACCAGTAATATTAATAGTTGTCCCTCTAACATATACCTTAGTCTCAGAGCGATATGCTATCAGATTCGTATAAAATTCGCACACAACAGTAATACTGCATTATTAGGGATAGATGTGAAGTGTTTCCAACCACACGTCCTAATTATGTTCCTAATCCCAGGGGCTCCACTACTCGGTATTAGAATGCCTTTTCCTTGATTGCTACCTTCTTTGAAATATCCGATTTGAACTTTTTCTGAGCCGCAAAATTTAGAAATTGTGCCAGTACATTCTCGTTTGTAGACCTCCCATAGGGGTTATATTGTGGTGCGGAGGAAGAATCTCCTTTAGTCAGGAAACGAGCTAGTTATTTACCCTTTTGTACCATTCCTACAAAAGGTCACATGTGAGACATAGATAAGGCAACAAAAGAAAAACGAAACCACCCCGCACTTATGCAATTCTATATCCCCCCAAACTACTAACAAATAATCTTAGTAGCCCACAAACAAAATCAATTATGTTGGGGCCAAACTAAGTGGTGTGCATATGTTTAGGCCAACTAAGTGGTGTGCATATGTTTTGGCCATTCCTAGAACTTATGGAAGCAATAAAATGAATGTAGAAACATTATAACACACAAAGGATTTCCTAGGATTTGAATTCATGGACAAATGCCTTGTGTATCAAGACTTTTCTTCACTGTGGCATTTTACCAAACACTTGGCATGGATGATATTGAATACCAATTTCTTCAAACAAACAAGTATACAACCAATTCTAATTCAAAGAACAATTCAATAGTAATAGACACCAAACATTTATCATTCACTTCACAACAATAATCACAATCAAAATATTCAAGAACTAAACCATATTCATCTTCAATTAATAAACCCACAAAGGAAAAATATGAAGAAGAGAAATTCTATACCTTTATGATGTTAACACACTTAAGAAAAGATGAATTTGATGTGAATTGAAGTAATTAAATGGTGGGTGAAGTGTGGAAGAAGTGTTGAGGAATAGAATTTTGCAAAGAGAAGAGAAGAGAATTGAATTGTGTTGGGGTGATTAATTTTAATTTTGGCAAAAAAAATAAAGAGTTAAACACATTTTATTTGATATACGCATGTGCACCAAGATCCAGTGCATGTGCACTAGAGGCTGGAACGTCTTCTGAGTTTCTAGAAGTGGCGCACATGTACCCGAAGTCTAGCACATGTGTGCTGGAACAGAAAACATTATTCTTGGCTACCGAAACTGGCGAACATGTGCCCAAAATCCAGTGCATGTGCACTAGAACAAGTGTTTTGATTATGCATTTTCCTTGCTTAAATGACTCCAGTAATGCAAGTGATCCTAAGAATATCTATTAATCCATTAAAACTTTACAATTATGTTTAACTCAAACGACTAGGAAACTAGCAAAAAAAAAACAAATCAAAACATATATACGAAAACAATGATAAAAAATCATGGTCTGTCTCCCATGTAACGCCTTTGTTTACTGTTGTTGGCTCGATACAATGCCCTGTTTTTGCTCAGGTAACCCCAATGTTGAGGAGTCCGAGAATCATCTCTTCACTGTGCATTCTCATGAAAGATGGATGCAACTTTTTTTGCTCTTTCAAGACTTGAACAAGCTTTTCTTCTTGCAACGCATTAAGTTGACTGGAAATGATCACCTTTTCCTTATCCTCTAAAAACAAGTATTTTAGGTGACTAGGAAGACGGTTGAAATCTAGAATTGCTTCTTGCACAACTGATCGCATAAAGTTCTCATTAGAAGTTGGTACAATGTTAGAATCTGCATTACCCATCTGCCGAGACAGGAAGAGCTTCCAAGTGCTACCACATGTTGTTGCAAATTAGCATTGGGAGACAAGTTCTCATCATTTTCCTCAAGATGTTCTTTCAGGTTCACTTGCATTCTATTATTATTGTTAGGTTCAAAAATTTCCTATATTGGAGGCTTAAGCATTTCAATTGAAGAAACAAGATTAGTATGGTCAGAAGATTTTACATCATCATAAATATTAAATTTAACACTTTTTTCATCAAATTCCATGCTAAGTGTGCCATTAGAAACATCTATCATGTGAGTAGTTTGAAAAGTGTCTAAGAATGGTCTTCCTAACAAAATAGGTGTAGTGGAATCATCTTTTTGCATTTCATGCACATAAAAGTTAGCGGGAAAAACCAAAATCCCAACTTGAGCTAAGATATCTTCCACTATTCCCTTTGGATGGGCCAAAGATCTATCAACTAACTGAATTACCATACCATTCTTATTCAAAGGTCCAATTTTTGATGCATCATAAACACAATATGTCATTACATTAATATATGCATCTAAGTCTAGCATGGCTATTTCAATTCTTGTATTGCCAATCTTACAAGGAATGGAGAACATAACTGGGTCCTTGTGCTTTTTAGGAAGGAATTTTTGAATTATGGCCAAAACATTACTTCTAAATTCTTCTTTCCTAACCTTCTTCTCTTTTCACTTTCTTTCATCTAACATAGCATGGCACTTACTTAATTGCATCAAATAATGAAATGTTAATCTCACACTTACAAAAAGTCAAGATTTTTCTCCCACTCCCATTAAATGCATGAGGGAAAGGAAGTTGGGGTTTCTCATTGGGCTAATCAATTGCCTTACCCTTACTTACCTCTTCTATTTTGGATTGTGCATCCTTCTTGGGGGGTTCACCCTTTGCCACTTTCTCTTCCTCAATCAGAGCTTGGTTTGGTGCTACAATTTTCTTACCACTTCGTAGAACAATTGCACTAACATTCTCCCTTGGATTAACTACAGTTTGAGGCCATAGCTTGCCTGAATTTTGAGCCTCTAACTGACTAATTGAAGTAGCCATTTGCCCATCCAGTTTGTCAATTGCTGGATACTTGCCTTGGTTTTTTGCTGGAATTGTCTCATTTCCTGTTGAAAATGGAGAGAATTAGTATCCAAGGAATCTACTATCTCTTCTAGGGACTTACCAGATCAAGTAATCAAAGTGAGTTAATGACCCTTGAAATTCACCCACTAACCCACTTGTTCCTGCTCGCCAAATTCTACTTTAAGAGTTGGACACATGTCAATAGAATGAAGCCCGGTATTTGAATAAATTCCACATGCTTTGACTGTTGGCATTGTACCTGCAGCCATTTGATGAAAAAGAGAGGTTAGACTAGCCATTTTTTGTTTAAGAGAAGAAACACAAACCTCATTAAAACGGTTAGGAGTAAGATCACGTCTTGCTCCAAATTTTTGAAAATGAGCCGCCACATTTGATATCAATTCACAGCAGCTTCTATGGTCCAATGCTTTTCCACTTGCAGAGTTGACCATGCTCCTCATGAATCAAAAGTCCTAGTAAAAATATAAAATTAATAGAGAATCACTAATATGATGATAAGGACAGCTGGCATTGAGCTTATTGAATCTTTCCCAATAATCGTATAAGGGTTCATTGTTGAACTGTCTTATTCCACATATCTCCATGCTTATATTCGCTATTATTGAGGCTGGGAAATACTTGGCCAAGAATAGCCTATTCATCTACTCCCACATAGTAATACTTCCTGAGGATAGGCCAAATAGCCAATCCTTTAATTCATTGTCCTTTAACGAGAATGGGAATGCTTTCAACTTTATATGCTTTTTCGAGAGCCCATTAGGTTTCATACTTGAGCAGACCACATGAAATTCCTTTAAATGCTTATTAGGATCTTCACCTCCCAATTCCTAAAAAAAAAGAAGACAAAAGATGGATTAGTCCAAATTTCAACTCAAGAGTAACGTTAGTATCCAAAGCAAGATAAGTAATGCAAAGAGGTTGTTGATTTAGATTCGGAGCCGCCAACCCTTTAAGAGTTCGATTTCCTGCTGTAATTGCTTTCTCTTGTAATCCTTGTCATGTCTCTCTTGTTAACCTATGCAAAGTTCTTTCAATTTCTAGGTCAAATTGAAATGCACTTTTATTTGTAGATCGAGTTTCAGGCATGCACAATTAAAAACAAATAAAACAATATAATGAAAATCAAAGCAAAACACAATCAAAGAAAAATGCTCCCCGGAAATAGCACCAAAAAATTTTGGTCGTGCTTTCACCTACAGTCCAAAATAAAACCTATATTTGTAAAGATTAATGTAGTAGCGAAAGTACAGGATTGTCCCACAGAGAGTGCAACTAATTGTGCTCTGATTGTAACAACTGAGGGGTTGTGAGAAAATTGAATTAAAACGTGATATAATTAAAGCAAATGAATTGAATTAGAAGAAATCAAAAGAAAGAAGTATTCTTGGTCTTGGTTCAGATCCACCATGGAAATTCAATAGTTAATCATCGATGCGAAAAGTACAACAATTCCTATATCAAGCACTAATTAAAGAACTTAGCCCGAATTCCAATTCACAAATTATTCTTGTATCTTTCCTTAAGTTTAGTTAATTTTCAACACACGATCCAATTAATTCCAGAAAAGCGCCAAAAATTAATCAAGTAAAAGCATTGAGAGCTAGAAAGATCAATTAGAGTAATACACCATAAACACAAGTGGTTATGTCAATTAGTTGGTTATTTTCCCTAGATTCAATAACCCTAATCCAGTAATTATTAAACCTAGATGATCATCTCACAGATTAAATTGGATAATGTAGCCAATATTAATCTAGCATCAATTGATTCAATTAATTAACTACGCTGCAGACATAGAAATAGAAGGAAAACAATCACAAATTAATTGCAGAAAAATAACCAATACTTGAAATAAAGAATTGAATCATTAAACACAATAAGTCTCACAACTTAAAGAATCCATGGCTTCAGTTCCCTTGATCAAGAATGAAGTTTTCAGGCACAAAAGGCCATGGGCGAGTCCACAAAATAAAGTTGCTAAAACTACAACTAAAGAACGACAAAAACTTCGTCTCCCTGTCTCAACTATCACAAGCGTATTTATAAGGGATTTTAGGGTTAAATTTTCTTATCCCACAGGAAATGCATGAAAACTCTCAGAAAATAGTCCAACTAGATGAAGAAAGCTGTCAAAAATAATAAATTTCACAGACCCTCGAAGGCAAGGGTGCACATGCACTCAGAACCCAGCACATGCACGCAAAAATAGGTTTTTGGTAACTCTTCTTTTCTAGAAGTGACGCACATGCGCCCAAAGTTCTATGCATGTGCGCCCGACTTCTGCACTACTGCTTCAAATTTAACCCTGATTTTGACCTTAATGCCAATAGAATACAAAATAGCGTTCAAATTTAATTGGAGCTTGGACGAGAAAGTTATGCTCAAAATACAAAATAGTGTCCAAATTGCTAAATGCTTGTGCACACTTTGTTCCCACAATTTTTCTTTACTTTTATTTCGTCCTTTTAACTCCTTCTGCACTTCAAACCTACAAAAGCTAAGAACAAATCAATTAAATTCATAATTAACTCAAATGTTGCTTACAACACATAAAAATAAGGTAAATGATACGTAAAATTGAAGATACTTATAAGCTTATCAATAACTAAAGGATTAATTGGTTGTAAGTCCAATATTCTCGAATCTCATTGCGTTCCTGATCAGTTATTAAAGCACTATACACATTTTCTACTGGCATAGAAATATAAGATGCTTGTGGAGGAGGGACAAGAGACATGTTACTTCATGGGTTGTTGATCCCGAACTATCTTGTGAACGTAGTCTTTTTTGATCCGGCCTCTTTCCTAGGTTTGAGGCTCTCCAGGAATGATAAGACACCTTGCATCAATACACAAGAAATTTACTAAACTTGATGCAAAAAATATGGGTCTCCTGGAATTACCATTATCAAGAAACCGCTACCGGATTATCTTCCCAATGTTAATAGGTATTGGCCATAAGGATAGCATAAATTAGGCATTCCTTTTCCCTTTTGAGATAATTCATAGAATAAGACCCCCAAATCCTGTAGCTTATGAAATTAAACCACAACTTAGCTAATAAACTAAGACCCCAGCTAGGAAACTTAAAAGATCTATTTTTAATTGCATTCATAGTCCACTGAACATTATTAGAGCGCAAATCATTTTTTTATGGCCACCATGTATTTATCCCTTTTAATGAAATCCCTATACTCATTGTTCAAAATAGAAGGCATGTTGAAATAAGAATTAATGTAACCTATCAAAATTAATGTCAACAAACTTCTCTCGAATTCTCACCTTCCCATTTTCAAGCTAACACATTTTGCAATGAAACTCTTTTACCAAATTCATGTAGCCCGTTTCAACTACTTTGTCAAAATTCTCCCAATTCCTAGCCTTAAGTTGAGCTTAGTTCTATCCTTACACTCTCATATGGTCCCAATTAGAAGATAAATCAAACCCTCTCTCTCTCTCTCTCTCTCTCTCTATCTCTCTTATAACTTTGTGTTTTGCATTTGCAGTAAATAAATCTCAAGCTCGGTCACAAGAAAATAAAGGTTTAACAATGGGCTTACTAGTCTCACCAGTAGTTCCCTCCCCAACTTTTATTTTCTCTAGACCACCAAACACAACCCTAGCTCTTCTCCTTTGTCTAGGCATAATTTCAACAATTAACAATCAAGCCAAGAAATTAACCAAGAATAACCACAACAATTGTATTGCCCAAAATTTCCAAATCTACACAATAACCGAATAAAGGGAGTCAAAAATCCACCAACAACAATTAGAACGGCAATCAACTTGATAAGATTCAAAAAAATTTGCCCAATTTTTCACAATAATTCTAAAAAAACTCACTAATCAACCAAAGGTGATTCTCAAATTTCAAGCAAACCCAAACAACTATTCAATAACATACCAAGAACAGCCTTGAATTTACCAAATAATGATCCTAAACAAAAAGATTTACGAGCTTGAGCATGAAAATTGGAAATTTTTACTTGGAAGATTGAAGTTGGAACTCCCTTGAACATGGAGAAATTCCTCTTGAAAGCTTGGAAAACCTTCCTTGAATGAAAATTTTGCGGATAAAATTTAGTGAAGAAGGTTTATTTGGTTAAGTTCATGGTGGAATTTGGTTGTTTTTAGGAGAGGATAAAGAAATTTGATGAAGAGGAAGAAGAAGGTGAAGGCTAGGGCTTCGAAGAGGAAATGGGGATTTTTGTTTGATTAAGGCCTAAAGAAGCCTTATATCTTTCTGTCTGACTGTCGATCTCGCAACATCAAAGTTTTGAAGTCGTGACACCGAGGTCAAATATTGACCTGATTGGGTTTCGATATCATGACACCAATTTTGTATTGAGTTTAGTGTCATGGCATAAAATTCAATTTGTGCCCCTCACGTGGTCGACGTCACGATGTCAACTTTCGATGTCATGACATCAAGCTGGACAAGAAAAATGCATTCCTCAGAAGTTTGAGTCGATGTCCTGACATCAAAATTCCATGTCGCGACATCGATTGAAAATTGTTCCAGGCTTGGAGTTGATGTCGCAACATTAAGAACTCCATGTCACAAAATCAAATACTAAAAAGGAATACTTCATTTTCCAACAATTAGTTGATTCTTCCTTTGCTTTAGTTTGGATCAAAATTTATCAACACCTAAAATGTTGGCCTAAAAAGCAACCTAAGAGGGGGGTGAATTAGGTTGTTTCTAAAACAAACCTTTTGATGTGCTTAATAAGAAATGCAAACTTTATGCACCACTAATGAACACTTAAGCAAAAATTAATACAATAGATATTCAACAATTTAAGCTTAAAGAACAAATTAGAAGATTGAGAATAAGAGTATCAAACCAAATTCTCAAACTTCTCAAGCTTGGAGCTTACAACCACAAAGAGCTTCTTACAAGGCAACTACCAAGTTCTCAACTTGAAGTTTAGCCACTAAAAGTCTCGTCAAAGTAGGTGAGACAATAACCTCTTATACACAAATGAGGATCACTCTTGCTCACACTAATTTCCTTTAGTTGAACCAAGAGTTTTACACTCACAACCTCCCTTTGTTACAATTGTTATCTCTCCACTCTTACACTTGAAGAACTCTTACACTTCTAAGCTCTTTTCACGAAAATACCTACACTATTACAACACTTGTACCCATTATTTCTCCCAAATAGCTCAAGTATTACTTGTAATCAATGTAGAAGTCTCTTTTTGTTTAATTCAGGCTAAGGGGTATTTATAGTTGCCCAAAATATGCTTCAATCATAACAACTTTCCAACGGCTATTTTTTGTTTACTGGAAAACTAGCCGTTGGACCTTTCGGAAGGCCGATGCAGCAAGTATGCGTTCGAACTAACTAGCCGTTGGACCGTTCGGACAGCCGCTGCTAAACCCTGCGTCCGATTTTGAGTATGTTCTCTGAGGGTATTCATTCGGACGTCCGAGGAAGCGTTCGAACCTGCGTCCGGTTGATGCAATGTCTTTTAGAAATATGGTCGGATGCCGTTCTTCGTCCAAGACGGCTTCAGGTTCTTTGTGTCGGAAGATTATCATCGTCTGAATTGTCTTCCTTTCGGATAATCATCAACGTTCATAGAGTTTTACTGGTTGTTTTCTTGATTGTGTTCGGACAATCATTTACGTCCGAAACTCCCTATTTTTCTGCACACTTATTTTCAAACTATTAGTACGATTTGGTCATCATCGAAACATGATTATCATAACTAGGATTCAACATAAAAAACATTAAAGTTCATCCCATTACTGAAACTTTTCACTCATTTCCTTGACAAAGTTTATTATAAACATAACAAAACAACTTAAATCTAAATTTAACCTAAACTGTCCTACTTAAACCTAATCATAACTTAGCAAGAAATTAAACTAAAAGCAAAGCAAGAACATGAAAATAAAGATTGGGTTGCCTCCCAATAGCTCTTCTTTATAGTCATTAGCTTGACTATGGCATGGGAGACATAGGTATCAATATAAAGGATGATCGCGCGCCCTTTTTCCTTTGGATCACCGCGATAAAGCTTAACCTTTGGCCACTGACTTTGAAATTTGAGTGCATCTCCTTCAACTCCATGCCTCTAGGTAGGAATACTTGTACCACTTCATATGGACCTTACCATCTAGACTTGAGCTTCTCGGGAAATAGTTTGAGTCTAAAGTTATAGATTAGAACATGATCACCGATAGCAAAATCTTTCCAAAAATTTTGCTTGTCATGCCAAAACTTGGTTCTCTCCTTATTGATCATGGAATTCTCAAATGCACTTCTCCCTACTAAACTCATCCAATTCATTCAAGTCCAAGAATCGCTTTTCACAAGCTTCCTTAAAAACAAAGTTCAAGCTTTTGATGGCCCAATATGCTTTATGTTCCAACTCAACTTGGAGGTGACAAAATTTATCATACACTATCCGATAGAAATTTATCATACAAAATCTAATAGGGTAACACTCCAATTGGGGTCATGAATATGGTATGGTATGCCTAAAGTATATCATCTAGCTTCTGCGACCAATCCTTCCTCGAGTTGTTGATAATCTTCTCCAAAATTCTCTTTAATTCCCAATTAGACCCTTCCACTTGACCCGGCATTTGGGGATGATAGGCCAATGCAGTCTTGTGTTCACCCCATACTTGGACATTAAGGTCTCAAATTGAGAGTTCTTGAAGTGAGTCCCCCATCACTTATAACTGTGTATGGCACTCAAAAGCGTGAGTAAATATTCTTCCTTAAGGAACTTCGTGACCACCTTGACATCATTGGTCAATGAATAGCAATTGCTTCTATCTATTTTGAGACATAGTCGATGGCAACCAATATGCACTTGTTGGAATAAAAAGTTGCGAAAAGCCCTATAATGTCTATGCCCAAAGCATAAAAAATTTCCAGCTCAACAATTCCATTTAAGGGCATTTCTTGTCTTCTCGAAATGTTACCAACCCTTTGGCATTCATCACACTTAAGTATAAAAACTCCTCGAATCCTTGAAGATGTTTGACCAAAATAATCCACTTCACAAGACCTTTGAGGTGGTTCTTTGGGCTCTATGATGGCCTCCAACGAGTAACGATTGGCAATGTCTTCAAACATCTTCTACTTCTTCCTCCAATGCTCTTTCTAAGAACTTGATCACTACAACGGCAAAAAAGATAAGGCTCATCCCAACAATAATGCTTTATTTCTGAAAAGAACTTTCTTCTTTGGCTCACACTTAAGGAAATTGGCACAACCTTTGCTACTAGATAATTCACTACATTCGCATACAAAGATTGTGATCCTTGACTATCAACTTCTCTATTGGACATTCTTCTTGAATGGGGATTCCTTCTTGAGCAATTAACTTTGATCCTTCTATCCTTGAAAGATGATTTGTGACCACATGCTCACATCTTGTCTTGTCTAAAACCTCCAGTAAATTCTTGCAAGAGAAGTATCCATCTTAGTAATCGAGATTTTGCTTCTTTCTTAGAGAACAAATACTTCAATGCGGAATGATCAGTATGAACAATAACTTTGGAGCCAATCGATATGAACAAAATTTGTCAAATGCAAACATTATAGCAAGAAATTCCTTTTCTATAGTTGAGTAATTCATTTGAGCCACATTCAAAGTTCTACTCGCATAGTGTATGACACATAAAATTTTATCCACTTTTTGGCACAAAACCGCCTCTATAGCACAATCACTAGCATCACACATCAATTAAAAAGGAAGTGACCAATTAGGAGCAACAATTATAGATGCAGTTACAAGTGCATGCTTTAATTCATTAATAAAGCCTCAAAGAAAGCATCAATTAAAATGAGGTGATCAATTAGGAGCAACAATTATAGATGCAGTTACAAAGGCATGCTTTAATTCATTAAAAGCCTTAAAGAAAGCATCATCAAAATTAAACAAACAATCTTTTTGAAGCAAAGACCATAGAGGTCCAGAAATATGGGAAAATTTTGTAATGAATCTATGGTAAAAATCTGCTTGTCCAAGGAAACTTCTAACTCTCCTAACATTAGTGGGCGAAGGTAATTCTTCAATCACCTCAACCTTTGCTCTATCCACTCTATAGTTTTGATGAAACTCTATGCCCAAGCACAATTCCCTCTTGCACCATAAAATGGCATTTTCTCCCAATTGAGGACCAAGTTAATCTCCCACACCTTTGCAAAATAGTTGACAAATTGAATAAGTAACTATCGAAAGATGTACCAAAACCACTAAAATTATCTATGAAAACTTCAATGCATTTTTCAACCATGTCGTGAAAGATGGCAAACTGATGCACCTTTGAAAAGTACAAGGAGCATTACATAGCTCGAAAGGCATCCTCCCATATGCAAATGTACTATAAGGGCATGTGAATGTAGTTTTCTCTTGATCCTCTAGGCATATGTCTATTAGAAAATACCGGGAGTAGCCATCTAGAAAGCAATAGTATGCAAATCCGAACAATCTCTCTAACATTTGTCAATGAAAGCAATTGAAAATAGTCTTTTCAGGTGGCTTCATTCAATTTTCAACACACCCTCCGTCCTATGATCAATCTAGAAGTGAGAAACTCATTATTGTCACTAGCACCACAGTAATACCACCTTTCTTAAGGACAACTTGGGTTGGACTAACCCGTTCGCTATCACTAATAGAGAAAAATAGTACCGACATCAAGCAATTTCATGACTTCTTTCCTAACAACTTTTAATGTGGGATTCAAGCTCTTTTGAGGTTGTTTAGCCAACCTATGTCCTTTATTCAAAAGATTTATGCAAGCAATTGGACCAATATCTCTTTAATGTCACTAATGGACCAAGCAATGGCATTTCTATGCAATTTAAGCACAATAATAATCTATCCAGCTGCACACAAGTCAAGAAGACATTCAAAATTGTGAGGTAGGTTTTATTATCCCAAAGGTATACATATTGTAGATGTGATGGAAGATGTTTAAGTTCAACTTTAGGGGGTCTGTTGGTTGGAGATCCCATTTACCTATCTCTTCTACACCACTTCCATCCTCTTGCAAGTTGCCATTTTCATCAAGTGGATTCAAGCACTCCATTGTCTTTTCATTATCTTGATTTACTTATGTTAGGCTCATCATTTCCTATTCCTATGTAGACTTTGTCAATTTGTACCTATAATAATCATTAACCAAATCATCAATCACATTAATACTTATTAGGTCATCATAAGGAGATGAAAGCTTTAATGAATCAAAA
This sequence comes from Cinchona pubescens, assembly GCA_025175665.1. Taxonomy (NCBI): domain Eukaryota; kingdom Viridiplantae; phylum Streptophyta; class Magnoliopsida; order Gentianales; family Rubiaceae; genus Cinchona; species Cinchona pubescens. Next base: position 1,152,840 of record JANKKI010000212.1, on the reverse strand, counting down.
ACATTAAAAGTGTCGATTTCATTATTAATTCTAAATTCCAATTACCCCTCTTGGATATCTATGAGAGCTTATACGTTTGGTGGCTAGGAAAGGTATTCCTAGAATGATTGGCATATCTTTGTCTTCCTCCATATCCAATATTATGAAATCCAACAGAAGTAAACCTTGTCCTCTTTAATGATGACTTCCTCGATTATCTCTCTTGGAAACTTAATGCTTTGGTCCGCAATTTGCAAAGTAACACTATTGGAATTCAAATCCCCACCATTAAGTTTCTTGTAGACCTAGAAAGGCATGTGGTTAACCAAGGCCCCTAAATCACATAGTAATCTTTCAAATTGGACACCTCCTATCTCACAAGATATTAAAAATGAACCCGGATCTTTGAACTTTGGAGGTGCCTTCCTTGTAATCACTGCACTACAACCTTCCGTTGGACAAAGAATCTCATCCCCATGAAGCTTCGTCTTTGAAGTAAGGACTTTTTTCACAAATTTAACATAACTAGGAATATTTTCTAGAGTCTCCATAAATGGAATATTGATTTCAAGTTTCTTGAACACCTCAAGAAATCTCTTGAACTCCTTGGCCTTTTCATTTTCTTTCAACCTTTGAGGGAGTGGAATTCTCACTTGCTTGGTCAATTCTATTTGTGTGTCCTTGCCTTTATTTCGTTGGTTAAGGATCTTAGTAGGCTCCTCAATCATCTTGCCTTTTCCCTTTGAAGGCTCCCATTCCTTTACATCACTCTTCACAGGTTTTTCAACCTCTTTAGCCTTTGAATTTGAGCTCCTTCCAACATTTTCATCCAATTTTATCACTTCTAAGTGTGATGGCTTGAACTTGTTCTCTTCCATTTTGGTTCAATGGATTTGATCTCTTATGTTAGGAATTGTATCACTTGGAAGAGCCCCAATTAGCCTCTCATTTGTTTACCTAGCTATTTGGCCCAATTGGGAATCTAAGTTCCTTGCAGATGCCGCTTGATTCCTCACAAAAGCCTCATGTTCTCTTCTTAGAGCTTTAAGCTCTCTTCTCAAATTCTCATACTTAGTTTGTAAATCATCATCATCCTCCGCTATTAAAATTTTGAGCATTGTTCACGGGAGGTGGTGGTGAGTAAGGATGTTGATATGAAGTCCTTTATTGGTTGGGTTGATATAAGGAGAGTATTGGAAGTTAGGTTGGGGATCTCTTTGGTGTGAAGGCTGGTAGGCTCTTGAAGATGAAGCTTGATTATGCAATTTTGCTTGATTTGCATTTTGTTAATGGGATTGATTGCTCCAAGAGAAGTTAAGATAATTCCTCCACGAAGAGTTAAGTATTGCCATAAACATTTAGAGGATCCTTTTGAGGAAGAGGCTTGGTTAGATATGTAGTTCATTTGCTCATTACCCCCAATGAGTGCTAAATATTGACCATTCAAATGGTTTCCAGAGCAAGTCACATACTAAAGGTCCTAGGGAAAAATATGATAAAGCATTTACGGTGTTTCCCTTACCAGGGTTCTCCAAGGCTCTCGTCAAGTTGGTTATCATGTTCAACATCATTCCATTTTCAGACAAAAGTGCATTAGTTTGTATGCAATTAAATTGGAACTGATTGTGCGGTCGCAGATACCCAAAACTAAACAAACTCTCAATATTAAAGTAGTAGTAGTGAGTCCTAAGTCGTCCCACAGAAAACCGAGTTTATTCTTGTGCTCAAAAGAAAAGGGAGTTTTGAATACTTTTAATCTAAAAACTATGGCAAGAAAGTAAACTGAAGAGAATTCAATTTGAAAAGAATATTGCTTCCGGTCATATCCATCATGGAAATTCATTAGTCGATCGTTAACACCAAGGATAATTCAATTTTTATACCAGGAACTAATTGAAGAATTAACCCAAATTTCAATTCAAAGTTGATTCTTATTTCTTCATAAAGTTGGCTAATTTTCAACACACAATCCAATTAACCCTACCTATTAATTTAACCCAGGCACACGCCAAAGATTAATTAATAAAAGCATTAAAATCAACAAGAACAATTAGGCTAATTAAACATAAACACACATGGTTATGCCAATTAGTTGATTATTTTCCCTAAATTATATAACGCTAATCGAGCAATTATCAAACTTAGTTGCTTCACATACTGAATTAAGCACATGCAATTAAAACAATCTAGTTGTAGATTAATTCCAATAACTTAGTATTCTATAGAAATAGCAAGTTAAAAAGGACAATCATAAAATTAATCGCAAAAAAATAATTAATACTTGATATAAAAGCGAATAAGTTCAAGAACAAAAAGTCTCACAACATAGTAGATCCAACCATGGCCTCAATTCCCTCGACCAAGAAAAGGGTTTTAGGCACTAAGTGCCATGGAAGAACAAGCAAGAATTTTTTGCTGGAAACCCTAGCTAAAATAAGGAATAAAAGTGTCGACTCTCTTCTACTCACCCTACATGGGGTATTTATAATGAATACTGGGGTTACAATTCCTATCCTAGGATAAGAACGTGCAATCGGTTGAAAAAAAGTCCAACTGAACGAAGAAATCTAGCTAAAATTAAAAATGACGTAACCCCACTGTGCCAAGTGCACGTGCACAGCTCCCTGATCCTCGTCCATGTGTGCGCTCAACAATTCTGGAACTTTGCTCTCTGGACACAGTGCATATGCGCTGCTCAATCCTTGTGCATGTGCACTAGACCTTTGTACTACATTTCACATTTGGCTTCGATTTTAACTGTGATTATCTTAGAATTTGGTAAAGTACAAAACATGAAAGTTGTAACACTCCTTCTTACCTTTCCAACGCATCTTAAATCAAATCAATCAAAGCTTGGACTTGAAAGTTATGCAAAAAATACAAAACAGCATCCAGAATGACTCCATACTCGTGCACATTTTGCCCTTAGAATTTCCTTTCATCTTTTCCATCTTTTTCAGTTCTTTTTCACTTTAATCCTACAAAAACTAAGAATAACTAAATTAAACTTAATAATAACTCAAATCTTTCTTACTCACATAAAAAGGTGGTAAATGACACATAAAATATAGCACAATTATGAGTTTATCTGGAACACACCTCCTTGTACTTGAGATTGTTGTAAGGCATTTTGTTGGACAATGAGTTGGGCTACCGGTTGAGCTATGGGGCCATGTTAGTAATAATTGAATGCCATCTTGTTTAAAAGTAATTGGGCTTCTTCCGGTGTCTTGAATGATAAGGAGCCCTCGCCGAGGCATATACAATGGACTTTGTCTCTTGGTAGAGTCCTTTACAGAATATTTGGATTTATAACCATAAAGGAATGGTGTGGTAGGGACACCTTCTTAAAAGCTCTTTGAATCGCTCATAAGCTCTGCTTATGCATTCTCCCACTTCTTGTCCAAAGGATGTGATCTCATTCCTTAGTTTGACCATCCTAGATGGTTAAAAATGCTTAGCCAAAAATTCTTGGGCAAGGCCATTCCAAGTTGTGAATGTGCTGTGCTCATGTGATTGAAGCCACCATTTAGCCCAGTCTCTAAAGGAAAATGGGAATACCCTCATGTGAACACAATCAGGGTGAGCCCCATTAAATTTAAAGGTATCCAAGACCTCTTCAAAATTACTTGACATTACGTGAGTGTAAGGATCTTCATTGGGATCTCCTCCAAACATTGCATAATATCATAATATTTGGATAAGCACCGGCTTAATCTCAAACTTATTGGCTTGTTCCGACATTCTAGCTATGTTCGAGTTTGCTCCCTCGAAGTTGGGCATAGCATAATCCTGAGGGGCCTCCCATTAGTATGAATTCCATGATGTGTTATTGCCCACTTCCCAATTACCATTTTGGTCCTGCTCTATTGTTGCCAAGACCTCCTAACCATTGTTGCCTATTCCTTCTAAATTATCATCCATCTTCGGATTTTCATCACCCAACCTAGCATTTTGTTGAGGATTTGCCATGTTGAGTCTCTCTAACTCTTGTTGAACTCATTTTTCCTTTCTAATTCTTCTTAATTCTCTTTCATTTTTCTTGTTAAGGCTAATGAATTCTTCTTCTTCAAGAACCATGAACTACAAAAGCAAATCAAGCAAGTCAACTCAAGTGCCAATTTCACTAAAAATTAACACATGATAAGTCATAAACAAGAAAACAACAACTAATGTAAACTATGATTAACTGACAAACAAGAAAAGTGTCTAATCTAGCATGATTCATATGGATCTAATATTTCCATTACCCATAAAATCCTCGGCAACAGTGCCAATAACTCAATCAAACACCAAACCTCACCCACACGCTCGTAAGTATATAACGTAAGATTATAGTAGTGGCGAGTGAGTATCGTTCCCTCGAGAATTGGGGATAGCAATTACTAGGCTTATAAACTTTGCACTAGTTAGACAAAATCACCAATAGTTTCGTTACTAAACTACTAGTTTAAAATACTTGAACATGCACCAAAATCAAATATCTAAACTTAGAAAGCAAGTAAATGGGTAATCTAAGAAAACAAGTAGAAACTAACAGTAATCACTACACTAAGAAAGATACTTGAACTCAAAATTAAAACAAGAAATTTACTCTATCAAAGCATATAAAAATTACTTCTAGAAAAAGCAAGCAACTTACCCTGACCGCGGGTAAGAAAGCAAGTAGAATTTAATCTAGGAAAGAAATTATTTCTAACCTAATAAAGCAAGTAAAAATTATTTTTAAGAAAGCAAGTAAAATTAGCTTAGGAAACCTCAATTAAAACCATTAAACTAATTATAACTAAGAAAACATTAACTAAACAAGAGAATTGAGAAAACTTTATTTTAAACTAAATAGGAAAATTTAAGAAATGACTTGAAATCTAAAGCTAAAAATAACACTTTTTGGTTTTTAAAGAGATTTTAATGAAAGTTCACTAAATTATAATGGATTAAAAGCAAGAAATTAAAGATTAAACTAGGAAATCACCAAAAGTAGCAAGAACACAAAGAACTTTCCAGAAAATCTAACTTTTTACCCTATTTAGATTGCAAGGAATATTAAACAGAAAGTCAGTAAAAATTATATCTATTGTAGCTAGGAGAAAATCATTAATTTAAGATTAAAAAGACTAAAACTTGTAAGAAAATTAAGATTAGATATAAGATAACTTATGATGAAATGAAAGAGAAATTTAGATTAATGAAAGACTTGAATTCTAAGAAAGTTTCTACTCTATTCTAACTAAGCAAAACCAGAAAAATACTAGCTACATCTATGTTATATGTACTAAAGTGTAGTGCAAGGAAGAAGATAAAAGATGCTCTAGCCAAAAGATTACAAAATTGCCCAAGAATTAAAGTTGAACACTAGCCAATGTCGCGACACCAAACATTCGGTGTTGCGACATCGAGTTTGGAATTTTCCTTGTAAAAATTGCTTTGGTGTCACAACATGGAAAAGTGGATGTCGTAACTCTAAGCTTCTTCCATCTCAAGTCTTTCTCTTCTCTCTTTTTGCACTTTGCTCCTTTTGACTTTTATAATTTTTTGACTTTAGTTTTTTCATTCCTAACCTGCAAAACACATAACTTAATACGTAATAAAATTATACTAAGGTTATCATAAAACCTATACTAATATCTTAATATTTATAAAAATTCCAATGCAATTACCGAATATACAAGTAATTTAGCTAAAACACCTAATTAAACACCAAAATTGGGATAAAACTATCAAAAAGTCATAGTTTAACAAATAAAATAACTCTAGTTTATTAGAGTTATCGAAAGACCATTGTTAAATGTTTGAATTTATAATCCAAGTAGAATGAAAGACCATTGTAAAATGTTTGAATTTATAATCCAAGTAGAATTGCACGATGGGGACATATACGAAATAACTCCTTGTACGTATCTCAAGCTTCACTTGTCTTTTTCTTGATGTCTTGTTTGAAAGAAGTGAATTGATTTCTTAGCCTTGACGTCCTTGAAGGAGGAAAATTCTTTGCACGGAATTCTTGTACTAAGTCATTCCATGTGGTAAATGTTTCTTGATCATAACTTTGCAACCACTGTTTGGCTCTATCTTTTATTGGGAATGGAAATGTCCTCATCCTCACACAATCCAGGTATACTCTATTGAAGTTAAAAGTGTCAAAGACCTCCTTAAAATTTATCAAACTACAATGGGTATAAGGATCTTCATTTGGTCTACTCCCAAATATTGCATAGGATTGTAACATTAGAATCAAAGCCAATTTGATCTCAAAGTTGTTTATTTGAATGGGCATTCTATAAATACTTGAATTAACCACATCAAAATTTGACATTGTATATTCTCTTGATAGCCTCCCATATTTATTTAACCGATTACCTCTGTTACCATTGCCTCCCTTACCATTACCTCCTAGGTCATTGTTGCTGAAACCTTCTTCATTACCATTATTTCCAAGGTTCTCATCATCTATCCTACTATTATTATTAGGGTCCACCATTGAATGTTTCTCTAGTTCTTGTTGCAATCTCTTTTCCTTTTGAATCCTCCTTAGTGTCCTTTCTACTTCCCAATCAACAGGTAATCATGCCTTTTTTTCAAGAACCACGTACTACAAGCAACAACCAAAAGCAAGTCAAATCTAAATGACAAGGCACCAATAAATAACAAGAATTGAGCATTAATAAGAAATCTATTACTAATTATTATAAACAAAAGATTAAACAACTAAATTATGAAATGTCTAAATTAGCACTAAAGCACCTTATATTGCCATATAACAAGAACAATCCCATCAACGGCGCCAAAAACTTGTTCATCGGATATGGTAAGTGCAAATTTCAACAGATAAACAATAATAATGAAAAGAACACATTTGAACACTAAACCATCGCTTACACGTCTGCAAGAAGAATACAGGGTAGATGAATAGTTAGTGGCGAGGGGTGTCATCCTACAAGGATTGTTTACTTAGCAATTACTAGACTCAAAGGGCATTTATTCTATTTAAACAATAAAATATGGTTTTTAAGATTAACTACAACTAAATTAAACTAATAAAGCAAATATCAACTGCTAATTAATTAAACTAAGCTAAGTAAAGCAAATAACAACTATGAACTAACTAGACTAAACTAAATTAAGCAAATAACAACTACAAATAACAAATAATCTAGGAAAGCATAACTGATGACTCTATGTCCATTTACCTTTATTTCCTATGAAATTTTGACTATTTTAGTCCCATTTGCTTTGGTTTTGTATGCTTTTGGTAGATTTTAGGTTTATTTATATTTATAAGAGACTTCGATGTATATTAGGATTTTTTGGTAGAAATATGCACAAACTTGGACATATATGCTATATACTATAATAGGTGCACTTTAATTTATAAGGGATGGTGTATGTTTGCAGGTAATTTCAAAATTTGAAAGCTATTTGAAGAATGAAAGAAGTGAGCGACTGGAATGCAATTAATCGAATCAGTCAAAGCTAGTCAACTGTTTCAATACTGCGTTTCAGATTTACAAGTCTTGAGGAGCAAAACCATGGTTTCCACCCTTCAGTTACAGAGTGCACAGACCGCGGTCCAATATACATACATACAAATATGTATACCACAATTTCCAAGTAAGAACGAGAATATATATAAACCACGGTCTCCAAATTTATATAGGTAGAAAGGAGACCGCGGTTCTGAAGACAAAGTCAGAAATTCTCTTTGACTTAGCTAAAAACTTTGAAATTACTCTAAAACTACACCACGCAGTACATAGTAGTAGTTGTAGTGTAGTTTTAGTTAGATAGGATAGAGTAGTCTTGTCAGGAACTCTTTTTCCATTTTCATTCCATCCTTAATTTTAACTTAATCTTTAGTTGTAAAACTCAAGTTTTTAATCTCAATTTATTGGGCTTTCTTTTTTCTACGTATTGATATCCATTTTACTTGTTTTCATCTAAGTTTAGTTCTCCAATTTTCATGGTTTAGTGTAATCTTGCATCTTAGTAGTTAATCTTGCCTTTAACCTTGTATTTTCTTCATTTCTAAGCATAAATTAGTAGTGTGCTTTCATTTAACATCATTTCTTTAGCCTAAATCTTCATCTATTGTTCTAGATCTTGCATTTTATTACTTTTCCAAAATAGTAAAAAATGTAGAACATTCATATGCATCTAGGTAGAGACATCCATTTAGGGTAAATTCCTTCATATTCCAATCATTTTTCCAATCATCATATAGTAGTACTTAATTGCTTTATTAGGATAGCACTTAATATAGTTTGTCCCTTTGTGTTAGTCAATGCTTTATTTTCCTAGTTAGTAGACCTTTTATTATTCTAGTGAAATAGAATAATTTAGTTCCTTTTGAGTTTTAGTTAGCTACTTGCTAGTTTTAAATTATCATTTAGTGTAGGTTTGCTCATCCAACTACTTGCCTTTAATTAAATTCTATTCTTATATAGTAAAGTATTTTAGTAGTAATTATAGTCCAATTGTCATTACTCAATGCTCATGTTTAATTGCTCATTTGCACTTAATTAATTAGAAGTTGTATGAGTTATTCCTAGCATGCCTTGTTATTTCTTTGGTAATGATAAATTAGTTGCTCTTGTTGATTAGTAGAATAAGTCAAGCATAAAAGCAATAAATCATAAATTGAACTAAGAAAGTATCAATTGAACTTGAAAAGTAATAAAACACCATTTTAACTAAAATTAAGCCTTATACTAGATGACAAGAAATAGTGAATAAAAGCCAACAATTAAATCAAACATAAGAACGAGAAAGCATGGTTTAAACTAAGAGGATTCAAAATAAACATAAACACAAGAAATAATTAATTAAACTAAGATTTTAACCTAATTGATGACAAGAAATGGAAATTAAAAACCAACTATTTTTATATATAATTAAAACAAAGGAAAAGCCTACTAATTTAAATTAAGAAAGATTGAAACTTGCAAGAAATTAATCTAGATATTTTAATAAATTAAAGTTGAAAATTTCAATTAACTAAAGCTCGTAGAAAAAGTTAAGTTAACTAAACTAATCTACCACTTAATTACCACATACACCAGCTATTGTGTGTACTGGTGTACCGTACAAGAGGGGTATATAGGAGAATTCAGCTACCAGAATTACATTTTGCCCAAATCCTATACAAAAATGGATTCGAACTACGATATTAAGAATTCCTTAATGATTTGATACCATAAAGGGAATATAGGAGACTTCAGCTACCAGAATTACATTTTGCCCAAATCCTATACAAAAAATGAGTTCGAACTACGATATTAAGAATTCCTTAATAATTTGATACCGTGGTCCAAGCTTACAATTTGGCTTCGAAATTCAAGTTTGATACCGTGGTATCAAATCCTTCGATAAAATTCGATACTGTGGACCGAATGTGCTTCAAGCTGAATTTCTTGATTCTTTATCTAATTGCAACTGAGCCCCTGATTTATCAATTCTTCTAGCATAAGTCCTTATAGTCCATTCATGCAAAGTACACAATTCCATAAGTATTAAAATTATATCAAATTCATAGTAAAACTATTACTAAAAGTATAATATCTACTAAATCCAAAAATATATATATAATTAAACTAAAGAAAAACACACAATTAGACACTAAAATTGAGAAAATACTATCAAAATGCCATGATTTTACAATTATAATAACTTTATTTCTAGAGTTATCATAGAATAATTAACTTGTGCATCATAGAATGTATGCTTACTTCCATAATACACTACATGCAACTCTTTGTCAATCTTTTGGCATAATGCTGACCTTATAGTAAAATCACTTTCATCACACATAAATTCAAAAGAAAGAGACCAATTAGAGCAATCATAATAGGGGTGGTAACAAGAGCTGTTTCGAGACATTAAAAGCATATAGGCATTCATCATTGAAGTCAAACATAACATCTTTTTGAAAAAAAAATGCACTTAACGGTATAGCAGTTTGGGAGAAATTCTTAATGAAGTGCGATAGATAGAAACTAGCATTGCCTAGAAAACCATGCACTCCCTTGACATTACATGGTGGAAGCAACTTCTCAAGAACCTCAACTTTAGCCCTATGTTCTATTCCTCTAGATTATATCTTGTGCCTAAAACAATTCACAATTCACCCTTGTACCATTAAGTGAAAATTTTCCCAATTTAAAAGAGATTTGTTTCCTCACAACATTTCAACACAAGGGAACAATTTATGCAAGCAAGAATCTCAAAGACTATGACCAAAGACACTAAAAGTCATTCATAAATACTTCAATAAACATTTGTATCATGTCATGGAAAATAGTAAGCATACACTTTTGGAATGTGCTAAGAGCATTACAAAAACCATGATGGTATTCATCTATATGCAAATGTACTATAGATGCAAGTAAAGGTTATTTTCTACTAGTGTTCAAGGCTACCACAATTTGGAATTATCCGGAATACCTATCAAGGAAACAATAGAAGACATGTCCCGAAAGCCTATCAAACGTTTGGTCAATGAATGGGAGAGAAAAATGGTCTTTTCTAGTGGTTTCATTAAGCTTTCTAAAATCTATGCACAGTCTCTACCCAGTAACAAGTCTAGAAGGTAAGAGAGCTTATTGTTATCATTGGTTATCATGGTCACCCCATTTCTTGGGTACTACTTCAATGGGGCTCACTTACTCACTATCACTAACAAGATAGATAATACTAGCTTCTAAAAGTTTCATGACCTCTTTTCTTACAGCCTCTTTCAAGGTGGGATTTAGCCTTCTTTGTGGTTGCCTGAACGGTTTGTACTCATTATTTAGAAGAATTTTGTGAATACAAATGATAGGACTAATGTCTTTTATGTCCTAAATGCTCCAAGCTATTGCACAACAGTGTAATTTAAGCACATCAATGAGTTTTGTAAGTTGTTCACAAGATAAAAATGCACTAACTATAACCAAAAAAGTATCATGTCCTCCTAAAAATTCATATTGTAAATGAGGAGTAAGAGATTTGAGTTCAATTTTGGGGGCTCGTTGGTTAGACTCACCCTTTACCTATCTCTTTATGCATATGACCATCTTTCTTTGTTGGACGATTGTTCTCCAACATCTACAAGCAAGCTTGGATATCCACATCTTGGCCCTTCTCATCATTAACACTAGTGAGAGCTTTCTCTAATGTAAGGTTGGTAAGATTTTACTTACAAAATTCATCCACAGCTTTATCAATAATATCCAGTTCATAATATGATAACATAACAGATAGGAAAATTTAATAAATCAAAAATATTGAATACAACAATATTATCATTGAGTTACAATTGAAGCTTCCTTTCTTCCACATCGATGAGGGCTCTCCTAAGACAATACATGGTCTTCCAAGGATTAATGACATTTTTTTGTGCTCTTCCATGCCAAGAATAATGAAGTCCGTTGGGTGGGTTCAAATCCCACACTACAATTTTCTTCATTTTCTCATCATCAATCATCAGTGTTTTTTTCTTTATTACAACTCCCAAGTCTCCTCCCATCCTTCGTTCCTACCTTATTTACACCTCCCACTGATAATTTTATAAAAATAGAGTTATTTGTTATTCATTTTGGTCTAAATTTCTTTGTTTTGGTCTCAATTGCAAGGGTTAAGTGGAATTGATTAGTGTGTTAGGTCAAAAGTTGGTTTTATGTGTTTAATCACATTAAATATAGTTATTTAATATGTGTACCTTTATGCAGTGTTTGGGAGGTTAAAATGGACTACTGGAAGCACCAGAGAGCTAGTTGCATTTCAAGACACAACATTATGGTGCTCTGATTTGCCTTGGTAGAAACGCGGCAATGCCACAGGTCTAGAATGGCATCATTTGGGGTGAACCAGACGGGCTTGTGTGGCGAAATTATATCCCAGGGTTTCTCTATGCCTTAGTGTTTCAAACACATGTTCTTCCACAATCATTGAAACTTCGATTTTGATTTAGTAATTTCAAATTCTCATCCAAACCTTAGTTTTGAAGGATTGCAATTACATTGTCTTTGGATTTCACAATTTTAATTTCATTAGATCATTCATTTCGGGTTCTATTTGCAATATTATTTCTATTTAGTTTCCATATTTTATTGATTGCCTTAGATTATTATTTTTATTGCAATATTTCACGTGTACCCTAGTTTTAGTTTCACCATGATTTCTCGCAATTTTATCATTTCTTTTGATTTCAGATATATAAATATGCAATAATTACATTAGGGTTATATACGAGTGATGCAAATTCGTCCATGAATTGATTTGAATAACTTATTAATAGGAAAGACTATATAATTGGGTAATAATCAATTCAACATGATAAGTTAAGAATGTAATTAACTCTTAATTTTGTATGGTTGGCCGATGTGATGACGAGAGTTAATCCTCTGTCATAGACCACTTTTGATTATAAATTAGGTTTAGTTTGAGATCATGGCTAACCAATTTTTTTGATCAATTTTTTAGTAATTCCATGCGTTAAACTAATTTAATTGGAATGGGTAATAGAGGGATCAACACTTGATTCGATTAAAGTGAAAAAACTTAATTATCATGATGGATCAGAATTGCTTTACTTTTGGAAAATTGAATCTCCTATTTGTTTAGGTTGACTTGTTAATTGGCAGAACGTGTAATTCCGAGAGTTGGCTAGCCTAGTACCAAACCTACTCGTTTAAATTGATTCAAATTCATCTTTAAATTTGTTGCTTAGTAGTTCGTAATTTGGTTAGTTTATTTTTGTTTCTATTTTCACATTAAAACCTAAAATCATCTATTTGAGTAGTCCGGTAAAAGGCTCTTGGTAATTGTTTGCAAAGTCCTCATCCTTATTTACTTTAGCTACACTTATCTGTATACTTGTGGGATTCAATGGACATTTTCAAGTAAGAGAAATAAACTTTCCATAGCACCTACCATCTACTTCCTCCTACCCTTCTACCCCTCTTTCTGCAGTCCTGCTTCATCCACCCTCTCCTCCACTTCTCCTTGCTCATTTTCCCCCACATCCCTTCCCCTATCCATCTCCTTCTTCTCCATCCCAATATCCCCTTTCGTTGCTCTTTATCCCTCACATCCCTAGCTTTTCCCCATTCCCTACTCTTCCTCTTGCTTCTCTCTGCTAAAGATCCACACCTCTAATAAACCAATACCCCCTAACCCAACCACAACCCCAGCCATTCCCCTCCCAACTCCCTAACCAGTCTTACTTCTCCTTCTCGTCTCCCCCTTTTATCCTGATTTGTTTAATTTGTTGTTGTTGTTGTTATATTTTGTCTTTTTTTTTTTTTGTTTTTTTGATTTTTTGCTTTTTTTTTTTTTTTTTTTTTTTTGTTTTTTTTTGTTTTTGTTTCGGGCTTTTGGTTTGTGAAATATGAATGGAGATTATTGATTTTTTTGGGTTTAGATTTTTAATAATGAGGTTTGATTTTTCATTTGGTTTGGACTTGGCTGGGATTTGATTTGTTCTAGTTGGAGTTGGATGATCTTAATAGTTTGAAGTTTTGGTTTTTGGTAAAGAATTTCAAAACCTGCCAGTTCATAAGTCTTTCAACTTTTCACACATTCTCTAGTTTTAACCAGGTCTTACCGGTGACTATTAATTTCTAGCTTTAATACTTGTGAGAGGGGAGCCATGTCCGATTCCTGATTAAATCAACCAAACTTGTCGGTCCGACTCTAGTTTTAAAACACTGGATTTTAATGACTGAGTAATGGACCATGTGGATGGGAAGGTTTACTAGTTCAACTAGTTGAACCGTAAACCGATCACCTGACTGGTCACACACCAGATCATATATCCGACTTTAAAGGCATTGCTTTAAACATTAAACATAAGATTTCGTGAGAAATTTCTGACAATGCACCATTTGTAGAAACCATTCTATACGGGTCTTGATTTCGAATGGGTGTTTGTAGTAGGTGCAGTTCGCATTATTGGAATGAAAACTATGGTTAGCTCGTATTTTGCAAATGCGAGTTAAGTCAAAATATTCAATTTTTTTTTAAAAAAAAAATTCTTAGTTCATATTGCTAAGATACGAACAATGGGAAAAATTTACATTTAAGTATAACTTTAAAATAAGAACTTAGTTCGTTTTAGAGAAATACAAACTAGCCTTTGTTCATATTCCTAGAATACGAACAAGAGCTTAAAATTTACATTTAAGTATAATTTTAAAATAACAGGTTAGTTCATATTAGATGATTACAGTTTAGGCTTAGTTCATATTTCTATAATACGAACGAAGCCTGACTTTTAAATTCCCTTCTCCTTCCTTGTCTGCTATTTGAGTCAACTGTCACAGCCAAAAAAAAAAAAAAAAAAAAACCCATCAAATCCTCTAGTAATTCCTCCACCATCACCATCTTTACCCTCCACAACCATCATTTCTACCTCCACAACCACAATTTTCCACTAATTTCACGTCTGCTATTCTAGTGCCTCGCACAAAAAAAAAAAAAAAAAAAACCATCAAATCATCCAGGAACTCCTCCACCACCACTAGCAAATTTCAGCAAATCCTCCACCATCCCCATTTCTGCCCTCCACAACCATCTTCTCAGCCTCCACAACCACCAATATCCACCAATTTCACTGGTAATTTTTTTCCCATTTCAATGTATTCGAATAAAACCCTACTAAAGTATGAATACTGCATTTTGCTATGCAGCACTGGAAATTCTCTTGTAATAGAGAAATTAGATGGATTTGAGAAGGATGTAATATTAACTAAATTTATTTACAAATAGTTTTGGAGAATTGGGTACTTAGGTTTTCGATTTTTTCCAATGAGTCATATGTATTTTTTCTTTTTTACTTTATTCTTGTTAAAGTTATATGGGTCAATTTGGTGCAATTTCTATAATTCTTTGGTAATAAATTTGGTTTTTGGAAATTTGGTACTTAGGTTTTTTTATTTTTGCTAGTAAGTCATATGTATTTTTTTTTCTTTTTTGTTTTATTCTTGTTAAAGTTATATGGGGTTAATTTGGTTCAGTTTCTGTAATTCTCTGATAATAAATTTGGTTTTGGAGAATTTGGTACTTAGGTTTTCGATTTTTGTCGGTGACTCATGTGAATTTTTTTCTTTTTTGCTATATTCTTGTTAAAGTTATATGGGGTCAATTTGGTTCAGTTTTTTGTAATTCTCTGGTAATAAATTTGGTATAAGTTGTTAAAGGAATTATGTTCACAGATAAGTTGGTATAAGTTATATGCGGTCAATTTGGTGTAGTTCATATTCTAGGGAGTCACTTGACTAAAATGCCAACGAAAAATTGGAAATAGCAAAGAATTATGTTGATTTTACATCTCCAAATGTCCCCGGCCTTCTTTTTATCTTGATTTGTTTGTCATTGGATTTGATATTAGTTTGTAGCATTGATGTGAAATTTTTATGAATGTTTTCTTCAAACTTTGTTCAACTGTTAAACTATGATGTTTGGGATCAAGAAACATAGCTTGATCTTCCCACAGTTGTATGCAGTTGGTTAATGGTAGTTATGCATCTTATTACTTTGAGAGGGTGAACTAATGTGTTTTTTTTTCTTTTCTTTTTTTCCTTTTTCTTCTTTGTGATATTTTGATAATAAAGGGAACCATAAGGGTGATAATTGAGTTATGGAAGTAAATGCCTATGTTGTATAGTAGATACTTCAAAGCTTAAATGTTTTGGGAAATTGTAAATGCCTATGTTGTAGCCCTTGCCAGGAATGAATGTTATAGCCCTTACCAAGCATGTGTGTTTGTAGCCCTTGCCGAGCATTGGTTAGTGCATGGAGTTTCGTCTAGAAATAGAGGGAACACTACCTAATTTTTTTTAAAAATTTTGAAATAATGATGATGGGGTCTAAATATGTTCGTGTATTCAGACACATGATGTTTGATAGACCCCGTCACATTGCCTTCTTTTGGGTAGGAAATATAGTTTATGAAGACGGGACTATTTGTTATCGCCCGGCAAGGAGCAACAAGATATTTCGAATCCGTCATAGGATTAGATTTAATGAGCTGGTTGACAATATCTACTAGTTCATGGAGGTTGATAAAGGTCGATGCAAGTTGAATATCTTGTTCAAACTTCCATGTGGTGACTTTACTACTCCATTGGAGGATATGAAAGTATGGAGAACATTTTTGATATATTTGAAAGAGATCATATGTTCATTGCCAAGGTATACATCGAGAATGAAGAAATCACCCAATTTCCTGAATCCAACAACAACCTGGGGATGTTTGCGACTGTGTCAATGACGTCTTTGAAGCAATCATACATGGACAATGTGCAACTGCAATCCTACGCACAGAGTTTTTTTGGTTATCAAAGGGCAGTTGAATATTACAAGTTGCCATTGCACCCTACAGTTTCATTTGCAATATCAAACTCAATGTATTCTGATCACACTATTGGTGCCTCAGGAGGTGAAGGCCTCTGCATAGATGAATGACTAAGTACTTTCCATACAGATGGAGCCAATGAGGACATGGGGTATCTACATGGGCTCGATTTTATTCCAAATTTAGATAATGATATGCCGGATGTTTTGGAGGATAATTTTGATGATGACAGTGACTCATCGTGGCATCAGGCGGATGAAAATTATGAGTCAGAGTCAGAGTTAGAGGATATATTTGAGCCTGATTCTGATGATGATTTTCAACACAACTCCAATGGTTTCCAGATGCAAGATGATGTTCATATATGTCAACCTCGAAGACTGGCATTCTTCAATGATATTGGAAACATAGATCAATATGACTGTATGGATCGTAGTGATGAAGAAGGGATATTTTACTACAATCAGAAAAAGAATACTATTCAATTAAATATGTGCTTTGTTAGCAAGGAGCAACTGAGTAAAGATTTGCCTCATCAGGCTGTGGTCCATCACACAAAATAGGGCCTTTAAAGTGGTGAAAAGCAGGCTGAGACATGGTATGCGAAATATAAGTCTTGATCGTCTACAACTTAACGTCCTCAGGCTGTGACTAGTGCATTCAAGCTCTTCATGATGAATCACTTGATGTTTGGAAGGTCACAAAAGTGGGTGGATGATCAATTGTGCCTTGGGGACATCACCGGCAACAACCAAAGTCTAACATTAGCGGTTGTTGCAAGTCACATTATGCATTTAGTTGAAAATGATCCTAACACAAGGTAAAACAAATCCAAGTGCACATCAGGGACAAATTGAAAGTTGATGTTACATACAAGAAGGTTTGGTATGTGCAAAGAAAAGCAATTCAACTCGTTTATGAAAGTTGGGCAACTATGTTTGCACAATTACCATAATTTGTTGAAGCACTAATTCGATCTAATTTACAAACTATGATACAGTGGCTGCATAATCCCAGAAGTAGTGAAAGTAAAGATATGTATGTCAAATACATATTATGGGCATTTAGACCTGCGATTGATGCATTTCATACGTGTAGGCTTGTTGTATCAGTCGACGGCACACATCTAAGAGAGGAATATCAAAGAAAATTTCTTCTTGTTGTTACTAGAGATGCAAACTATAGTATAAAATCGGTTACATATGCAATTTGTTGATGAAGAAACAATTAAAAGTTGGGGTTGGTTTATGGAGCTGTTCAGATATCATGTCGTAGAGGATATGGAGACTGCTTGTGTTATATCTGACAGGTATCGTGGCATAATTCATGCAATGACCGAATTCTCTCTGTGGCGTGAACCTTGGGCCTATCATAGGTTCTGTCACTGTCATGTTCAAAGCAATGTGATGACTAGGTTCAAAAAAGTACGCGTGATGAAGTTATGTTGGTCTTTTGGTGTTAATGTACAGATGCACAAGTGGAATAAACACAAAAAAAGATTGCAGCGCAAGAGCTCAAAGGCATGAGCATACCTTAATGACATTGGCCTTGAATGGTGGTGTCTTGCGCATGATGGCAATTACAGGTAGGGAATGGCAACTACAAATATATTTGTGAGTTGGAATAATGTCTTGCGAGGGGCTAGACAACTACTAATCAAGGCTTTAATTGATTGCACATGCCATTGAACAGTGAAATTATTTGTTGACAATATTGCAAAAGTTGAACATTGCCACACGCCTCTTATGCCAATACATTGGAAAAGGTTGAAGAAACTTGACCAAAAAGGCCGAGGACAGAAGGTGATGACCTTTGATCGTTCTACCAGTATATATAGAATCAAGACATACAACCGTATAACTGGACTTGGTGGTAATATACAATTTGTCAAGCATTTAGACAAAACATGTTCCTGTGGTAAATGACAAATGTATAGATTCGCTTACTCGCATGGGATAATAATTTTTATGTTTAGGGGTGATGAATCTACACGCATTGTCGATGATTAGTATACTACTGTCAGATATCATCAACAGTTTGCGGTTAGTAAGTTTGATCACAATACCGGACCCGGTTAAGGGCCAAATGCAGATTGGGAGTTATGTGGAAAAATAGTTTATGCATCGCCCGACGTGCAGGGCCAGTGCATGCAAGCTGCATTCAGAATGAGATGGATGTCAAGGACCTGGTAAGCCAAGAAGGTGTAGCATATGTCATCAGACAGGGCACAACTGTAGAAAATGTCCTCGTTATTAGTTTTTCCTACATTGTATTTTTTGCGAGATTGACCTCTTATTGTGTTCTTTAACTATCTTATTTGTGTAATTTGCCCCTAGTTATGCATATGTTTGGTAATGTATGGTTGATGCATTTGCAGTATCTTGACATTACATATATTAATGCATTTGTTTCTTTCGTCGCTTAATTGCACATAATTTTAGAATATTTGCTCACTTATTATGTTTATATATTAGTTGTTAGTGAGGGATGATCAGCCACGTGGGGGGTGTTCATCCCGGACCATATATTTATGATATTGTACCCTTACATCGTAGCATAGAATACGATGTGCTATATTTGATGGTCATATTGACTATGACGTACCACTAGGTGTTAGGCATCATAATGGTGTATTTTGGCATTATAGACCTATTCCTGAGCGAGTTATGGATTATGTTATTGTAGCTGGGTTTGCTGGTGTTGCGTTGCCGGATATGTTCAAGTCGATCATGCCTAAGTCATTAGTTTTGTGGAGTAGTGGCAACCCAACATTCATACCTTTCACTTATCGGTAGGAGAGACAACGATCACACTACAAGATATTGAGATCTTGTGGGATTTGTGATCACATTACAAGATATTTAGATCTTGTGGGATTTGTGCATTAATGGAGCACCAGTTTCAAGGAGGGACATTTCTCCTTCACACGATGAATAGGTAGGTTTGTGCTAAGAGTTGTTGGGCATTATGCCAAGTGGGACTAACATAAGGGAAGGTTACCTAAAGGTTTCCCTACTTATCTACTACATTAGATCAATACTTCCTAGACGATGCACCAGATGAGATGTGTTAGACAGCGAAGCACGCATGGTAGATTTCTCTTTCCTGATTATTCAGATAACATGGTGCCGTTGTTTTATGATGATGCTTAGAGACTTGAAGACAGTTGGACAATTTAGTTGGGAATCCGTAGTATTAGCGTTTTGTATTGTGAATTGTGTGATGCTACTTTACCAACTACGAAGTGTATTTGTGGTGCTTTCCTTTTGATATAGGTACTATTTATACTCCACATAAAATGTTATTACTATTATTATTTTTTTTATACAAATACTATTTACTATATGATAGTTATGGGTTTAGGAGTGCATACCGACTATGTGGTCTGATAGATTGGAGCCATCATATGAGTTTCGCAAAACATATGCCTCTAGGTAAATACTTTGGCAAATGGTAGTTTAATTTCGTATCTCATAAAATATTTATTTCTTTATTATTAAACTTGCCATTAACACATTGTATAATAGGTGGGATGTGAATTTGATTCGCGTACAAAAGTAAGACATCTATTACAGACTGGCCTGCGTTTCGAGATCAGTTACATGGCTTACGACCCGCAGAGGTATTGATGAATTTGATTTTCATCGTCATATTCTAATGTTACTTATTGAACATTAATCAAATTTTTATTTTACAGTTCATATGACAGTCATACACAGATGATATACTTGATCGACTTCCCCATTATTACACCACTAGTCATCATAAATAGTAATCAGTCACATATCTTATATGTTGGGAGGTTGTGGAGTACCATCTTCCTCATCGTGTTATGTGAGAATTTGGAATACACCAGCCTATCCTAAACAAAAGATTAGTTGGTAATTGTACTGTACTTCATGCGGCGGGTCATTGTGGTAGGACTAATACTAATTGGCTTATGGCTAATTAAGTTTATGTTGATGCTTGGACAGTACGATCGGACACAATTGAGGTGGGTATCCATGTACAAGTACTATCAATGGGTTTTTGGATTACCTGCATTGTTACTGGCGGAGGACAGTTATTTATATATCTAATCTAAGTTGGAGCATTGATTTTCCTTAGGGCTACTAGGGTAATAGCGCACGAGTATATTATCTGGTGCGGGTCTACTTATTTTCAATTTATACTAGGTCTTTTCCTTATTGTGTTAACTTATTCTATCTCACTTTTATGTGGATGGATCGCATGTGTCAAATGTATTACATGACCTTAGAGTTGGTTGGGGGTAACGATGATCAGGTTAGAACTATTAGTACATATTTCATAAATTTTGTGGCTCAGTCTCTATATGAAGTAGGAGAGGTGGGACGTCTTCAGCTTGCTCATGTAGTTGTCCCCAATTACCATCCAGCACTAGTTCTATATCCATAGAGGGTATGGTGCACCTCTCGACTTGGACGACAACGTGGTGGTGGTTGACGCCCACATAGACTTAGGTTTCCTAAACCTGAACCTAAGCCTGAGCCTCGTGCACATGCAGGATTGCACGATATGTATGAAAATGATGAGAATTCACAGATACTTATGCTACCCCAGTCTCTGGCAAAAGCAGTCCATCTCATGCATCTGTGCCATTTTCTAGTGAGTAGTTCATTTGACAAGATAAAATTTCATTCAAGTCATCATCATCATTACCTTTCCACGCCCTAGATGGCATGTCACAAGAAATTGGTCCTGAAGATCCATCAAAGCCTAGTTATGGGCCCCCAGCGTCATTCTTACTCAAGCACAGTTTCCGAAATATGTGACATCACAATTTTGTATTCACCAGTCAAAGAGGATACATAGACCGAAGAATTATGGCACTGGTGGGAGACTCGAGAGGCATAGGCACTGATTGTTTTTATTACTAGTATAGGATTACTTGTATTATTTATTATTGTACTACTAGTTGTGATATTGATAATTGTACTACTAGAGTAAATTTGTCTTGTTTTTTCTATACGTGCTGCTCTTGTTGGGCTTTTTATTTATATTGGTAAACTTTGTTGGGTATGATTGTTGGCAGAGAGAATCTCTAACAAATAGGAAAAATTCTGTCAAAATTTATTCAAAAATGTGCCGTAATGATTAAATGAAAGATTATATTACTGCTACAAGGTTTTCTTTCAACTGAACCTTTTTTTATTTCTAAATTAATTTCACAAATATTGACAATATAAGATTATTAACTTACAATACTTTTGTCATAATAGTTGATCATCAAAAGTAACATTAAAAAAATCTCTAAATATAAACATATTTTATGTTGAGGTTATTTTGCGCTTTTATGTTATTGTGTTTTGAAGATTTAGGATTTTTGGGTCAATTTAAGGTATGAGTTTAATGTTTAGGGTCTTTTGGGATGAGTTTAGGACAAGAGATTATTTATGAGGTATAAAATATAATTCGTAGTTAAAGCATATGAACAACCTTAGTCATATTATTGAATTACAAATCAAGATTTATAGTTCGCATTGGATGAATGCGATCTAAACAATTTTTAAAAAATAAATTTCTACTTAGGGAAAATATACGAAACATAGTTCATATTCAATGAATATGAATTATAGCCAATTTTTTTTTTTTTTTTAAAAAATCATCTAAAATTTCAACTTGACTCCCATTTTGTAAATGCAAATTAAACTAGTTAGCATTCATCCAATGTGAACTGATAGAACTCCCCACCAAAATAAACACCTCTACACAACAGTTTCTACCAGTGGCACATTCTCGGAAATTTCTCAAGATTTCGTGCCCCTGGAGTCCTAGAACAAAGTGTGGCAGAAAACGGGAGGAGAGGAAGCCCCCTATCGAAGAAAAGCGAAATGGACCCAACCAATTAATATTGGAAAAGCTAAAAAAATCGAACTAAAATTCGAAGGGTTTTATTGTAACAAAATTTGGGGGTTTTCAAAGTCTTCCGCTTCGCGGCCCTATCTTCTCCCCGTTTGCGAATCTTCTTCTGACATTACGTGAGCACTTTTCTTTCCTGAGTATTCAAAGTATGTGGAGATCGACATCCTCTGATGATGAGTTTTCGTTAAATTTGTTTGATCAGATTATTTGAGTTCTACTTTTACCCAATTCCTTATTATTTCTTGAATGCTTTTGATAGTTGTTTTGTTTTTGTTTTTGTGGAAATATACTAGGGATTATTGAATTCTTTGTAGCAAGTAATTCAGGAAGGCCAAAATAATATCCTTTGATGAAAAATCTATCTGACTGAATAAAGCTGTAGGCATTGCATGTGTCCGCCCCCTATTTCTGGAAGTTTAGGAACTATGTAATTTTTGTGGCATAGATGATATTTTTGTGTCATTGATTGATTTACTTGTTTTCGTGATTATTTGTGAACTATTTAATACGTGAGTAGTTGATTCAGGGGAAGTATGAAATGAAGAACTAATATGAAAAACAGTTTTAGTTGTGACTGTAAGACTTTTGCTGATTCTCTGATAAATCTCTTTATTACACAGGAGAAGGTTTTTTTTTTCCCTTCTGCAATTGGGGATTAATGACATCTCGGACTTTGAGGAGAAGGCTTCACCATGGGGATGTTGATGGAAAAAGGCACGAGCATTTCGAGACTTCAGGAATGGATGATTCTTTGAATGAGCCATTACTTGGGAGTAACGAATACAACCTCGATGACAAGACTACTGAGGTTTTTTAATGATTATTACTAGATTCTATTGAGTTATGATAAAAGAAGAAATAGTTTTGAATTTATTGACTCATATAAAAAAGGTTTATCACATTACACTTCGTTTCTTTCATAGCTGAGGTGTTGGACACATAAATCCCATTAAGTCTTACAGTATGATCTTCCCCCCCTGCTTGGTTTTGGAAGATGGGATAGATTCCTAATTCTCATAGAATTAGGCAACTGATGGAATAAAATTGAACCATGAGACTTGAGGGGAGCTTACATTTTTTATTGTTGTATTATTCAAAGTCCTGAGATGCTTCTAGTTCAGGAATGAAGTGGAGAACTGTTGTGGGCTTATTTTATTATGTCTTTTTGTTATAGGAATCTACACTTGCAGATCATCTGGATGATGGACGAAGTAGAGCAAACATGCATTGGGCAATGCTTTTTTCGCAATTAATAATAGATACACATGCACAATGGGCACAGTGGTTGAGTATGCAATATTCTACCTCCTTTCTTCTTCATTATTGGTTGTTTTTTGCTTTTAGGAAGAATTTAATGTTTCGGTCAAATAATCCTGCTGTAGTAATATCTTGTCAGCACAAATGTTTCCTCTTCCTCTGTGAAAATATTCTTCTAATTGTAGCGTAACACCCATAATGCTGCACAAACCTTTTTTAATATCAACCTATGTTAATTTTGATGTTTGATATTCTGGGAATTCATTATGTTCATTTACAGATAGCTAGGGCTGTCTAGGAAGGATGTATATATCATAACATGACCAATTTGTTAGCATTAGCAATTGGGGTTGAGACTCTTAAGACAAAAATTGTTATAAACAAAATAGCCAACAAAGATATTTGCTGGTTAAGACAATCCACCATGTCATGGTTGAATTAAATCTGAGATTTCAGTTTTGTTTTATCATTGTGGAGGTTTACTGCATCTCCAGAACAGACACAAACACACATAAGTAGACACATATATATTGTCTGGATTATATTATATAGAACCTACATATACTTTGTTTGAGAAAAGTGCAAACTCACATTATGTGCTAAACTCATTACTTTAAACAGATATTCTCTTTAAGAGAAGACTGTTAGTTGTATTCAACCTGTTGTTAGTGTGGACGACAAACTTATCATCACTCAATTTCTTTCTTTTTTGTTCGTAAAAGAATTCTTGGTAAAATCATTATTGGTGTGTAAGGATGATATTTATATATTAAATCTCAATAATCAAATATAAATAGGTCATTTGCTTGTTGTAGCTAGGGATTCTCTCGTGTTGGAGAACACAAATTTTTTAAAGTTGAGGAGAGCCGTCAATTCTGTAATTTCTGATCATCTTTAAGTGTAATGCTTTTATCATTAATCGTGTTTATTTCATCTTTGATTTTTGCTATTTTTGGATGTAGGAATTAGTTGTTTGTGCTGGACCAATAGGACTATACATCAGTCAGTCTATGATTGAGACGCTTGAATTTTTAGAGTGCATTACATCAACTCTTTGAATCAAAAAACATCAACTATGTTTTTGTGTTTGGAAAGTAGTGTCACAACCATGACAGGGCTTGAATACAAGTGTTGAATCATAAATGGGGTGACTGTGATTCTGATCATTAAGCCGGGAATGAAGAAATATTGGTGGATGATGAAAGCACTCACACAGCTTTTAGATTGGGGTGTATCTATTTAAGTTTCCCTAGTCCTCTTGATTAGTAAACGTTGACTTGTAAAGTCATATCTGGTACCCTTCCAATTTGACGTGTCCGACCGGAGAACATATTTTATAGACTGAATAATTTAGAATTCCATGGGTAACTAAATCCTCTAGTTGACTTGTTCCAGTTAAATTCAAATACTGGCAGGATAATAGAAGCCAATTTACGTATATAAGTATAATTTGCAATTGAGTTCTGAATAGCTCGGGATAATGAAAGTGTTTCCTTAAGTGAAACCACCAGGTATAGGGTTGTACATATAATGGAGTTCGTGAATCCTAGTATAAAACTGAGGAATGGATCAAATATTTTCAACTGATTGATATGGATCAGAAAACTCAGTTTCTAATTCCAATAAACTGCTTCCCTATTCCCACTTTGTGTGGTATACCCAATCTGACATATCCAAATGTAGTCATGATACTTATTGGAAAGGAGTTCACCCAACAACTATTACTTCAATATCTTCGGGTTTGACATGTAATAAATCGGCTTACTTTTTCCTTAACTTCTTTAAGTATTAATGTTCATCCCAAATGAATGTTTACTTCTTTCTTGGGCTGTCATGAATACTTTATGCACTTAGAAAGATGGTGCCTACACATGTGTTAACTACTATCTTCCTAAATTCATATAATTTTTCTGGTGACCCACATGTTTCCGCTTTTTTTTTTTCTCAAACCATTACATCTGTGCCATGTCAATCCTGGACATTCAAATTGGGATGGAGAGAGTGTATCCATTCAACTCATGCATGATGTGAGACACTGCCTAACTAGCTGTGCATAAAATTGGTAGAGGGCAAATAATCTTTGTCATTTGATAATGGTTTCTCTTTTTCTTTTTTGTTCCATATGTTTGCATCATTTTGTTTTTGTGCTATAAGTAAAATGTTTTAGGTTATATTTCAGCTTTCTGAATCAGAGATAAATTTTCAAAGTTCTTGATTGCATAAGATAAAGATTACTGTCTTTGTAATTGTTATTATATAGTATACAAGATTATCAACTTGGAGTATTGAGTGCAGTGGTAATGGGTGAAATCGAAACCAGGATTGTAATTTTTCTGGCAGCGGCTAAAATTTCTAAGCAGTCAGTAATTTCTTTTAAGTGTCCCGCAGTCAAATGCCAAATGCAACCTATGAGTGGCATCTATAGTTGGGTATTTTATTCGGTCAAGGGGTGTGGTGTATTATGTAATAATACATACATATTACATCCTAGTCTTGGCTCTATATTGAACCAAGATTTTGCATTAGAGGATATTCTCCAATTCTCGCAGCATCTAGTTCTGGCAATGCTTTGGTTGAGACCGTTGAGGAGACATTCACTCTAGTATCCCAATTTTTTTTAACAATTAAGCTGGAAAACATAAATCGTCATTTACGAGTGTCGATTGGCAATAATTTGATAATTTAGAGGAGGATTGACTTCAATGCTTCTCGGGACCCAGACCATATAGAGTCGATCTCTAGCATTTTTAAACTCATTTGAGTGTGCTCCCTTTGGGTTGTTAAAGGACATTGAATTAACATGAATAGTATTTTTATTTAGAATTTTAACTAATTTACTGCTACCTTTTACATTATATTGACATTTTCTTCAAGTTTTGCAATTTCTAGCAAATATTGTTCTTGGATCTGGGTCTTTTATTGGAAGGCTTCTGCTATTTGCTTCAGCTTCTCAAGATGGAAGGAAGATTTTACCACCTTTGCTAAGTCCTTTACAGGTATTATCTCATTATTTGATATCAAATTGGATTGTGCTACTTTTATGTGTGGAAGTGTAATAGATACATTAGTGCTGGTAAAAGGGAAAAGTAGAAAGTCCTTACTGCTTTCTTTGCAAGTGTGAAGAACTATAAATATTGCTGCAAATTCTAAGGTAGCACGTAGACATGGATTGGCTTAGATAGATCTTTAACTTAGCACCTCTATTTTTGCGACTGGGAAGTAGTATGATTATTTGAAAGCACCTCTTGACTTGACATATACATCTCGATTTACACATGATCCTTATCCATCAATCTTGGAAAGGCGTATAATAGTCGCCTTACGTGGAGGTTCTGGACAATAGAGGAGTCAGAGTATTGTATATAGAAGATGATAACGAGGAAATGTATCAGAATGTGGATACGTGTGTGCGGACTTTGAAAGTGCACTTGAGGGAATTTTCCTTTTAGTATATGCTTACATCAAGAATTGCTTTAAGCTGTTACCTTTTGCTTTAGTCATAGATGAGCTCATGAAAACTCCGCCTATGTTGAGTTTTTCTGAGCATAGCCGGTCCCAAGCTTGAGTAAAGGAGGAGGGTTGCGTTAGATCGACAGCCAGCGTAAAACTTTGTCAATCTTTATGAGATGAATCCACTACGATATTGCGAAGATGAGAGAAACATGCTTAAGGTGGTTAGGTCATGTGTTAAGACGTCCAGTAGAAGCGCCTGTCAGACGAGTAGATTTTAGAGAGAGTAGTCAAAATAAGAGGGGTAGGGAAAGACTTGGTGGTAACTTGTAAGAAAGATATAGCCCATCTAGGAATTGAGGAGAATATGGCCCATGACAGAGCACAATGGCCTAGCATGATTCACGCAGCTGACCCTACTTAGTGGGATTAGCAGAGGCTTGGTTTGTTTGTTTGTTTGTTTGTTTGTCATGGACGAGCTCATGAAATACGTTTAGGAAAAGATAGTATGAGACATGTTGTTTGTTGATGATCTTGTGTTGGTATATTAGGTAAAAGAGGGAATTTATGCTCAAATCTGGAGAATATTAGAGTCAAAAGGTTTTACCATTAGCAAGTAAAAAACAAAATATATGGAATTCCGTTTTAGCACTAAAAAGCATAGAAGTGGAATGAGTGTTAAGGTGGGAGATCAAGAGGTACCTATATGCGAGCATTGTTAATAACTTAGTTCAAGGTATAGATTGTGACATGAAGCATACGCTACAAGCCGGTTGGATGAATGGAAAAGGGCCTCTGGAGTATTATTTGATCATAAAATCCCATAGCAAATTTTATAGAAACAACTATAAGAACAACAATGCTGTATGGGGCGGAATACTAGGTGGTCAAATATGCATACGAGCAAAAGATAAAAGAGTCGTCAAGATGCGAATTGTTTATAGGGATGTGCAGGTATACTAGGATGGACTAGATACGTAATGAGTGTATTTGGAAGAAGATTGAAATAGCTTCTATCGAATAGAAGTTTAGAGAAACACGTCTAAAGATGGTGAGGATGGCATTCCTTAGATGTGTGATTTTTGGGAGGTCAGTCAAAGCAAAGGGGTAGAGGAAGACCAAAAAAGACTTGGGGTCTGTTTGGTAGGATGTAAAATGTTTTCTTTAGGAAAATATTTTCCATGAAAATCATTTTCTAGGGAAAAAAAGATTTCTACATTATTTTCATATGTTTGGTTGGCCTGTGGAAAAAATTTTCTGAAACTAAAATTGACTTCTTCAAAATTCCAACCAATGAACCAAAAGCTATACTAGATTATGAAAGTAGTCTGAAAACTCACTCTTGCCATAGATTCTTAGCCTTAATAAATAGATTTCAGAAAATATATATGCTTTTAAAAAAAATGTAAAATTAAACATTAATCTTTGATCACCAAACGGAAAATACACTAGTGGAGTCTTAACCAAATCATTGCCAGAGATCAATGAGATTGACGGTGAGGTCTCCATCTCAATTCATTGCCACCATGAGAAAGATCTGATAAGAGACTTCTATATAGATATGTGTGTTTCTGTGTGAGAGGAAGAGTAGTAAAGGAGGGGGTTGGGAGATGGAGGATCACCGGCGATCGGCGCTGCTCGGAGAAAGATCTGAGAAGAGGCCTGTATGTAAATCTGTGTGTGTTTGTATGTGAGAGAGAAAGAGTAGTAAAGGGGGGATTGGGAGATGGAGCATCGCAAGGGGAATTATTAGGTGTGCTTGTGTGTGAGATTGAGGAAGAGTAGCGAAAAGGTTGTGGGAGGAAAGGAGTCTATCTCCATTGGAAAATAACTTCAGCAAACTTTCTCTGTAAGTCATTTTGCACCGTATGATGTAAAACATTTTCCACAGGAAAATTTTTTCCCAACATTTTGGCAACTAAACATAGGAAATTGTAGAAAATATTTTCCAGAAAATATTTTTAGTCCAACCGAACAGAAGCTTGGTGGAAAAAGACCTGGTGGGAAACCTGTAAAAAAGATAAGGTAGTGATGGGAATTGGCGAGATATGGTTTTGGATAGGGCTCATTGGCAGCTGACCCCACCTAGTGGGTGGTTGTTACTGTTGTATCTCCTTGTGACTTTGAGGACTAGGTGTGGCCTCTGTTACTTGGACTCAGCAGTTAACCTGGAAGTATCCGTGTTGACTCAACTTGAAATGACACGGCTACTGCTATGGAATCCATAAATTGGGTTCTTTGACTTTTTTTTAATTATTCTTTTTTTTTTTTTTTTTTTGTTGCGTGGGTGCTTTGACTTTACTTTTGAAGAAGAGGATGGGTGTCAAGATGAGAAGCAAGAATGGTTGTGGGACTGGCTTTTCATACTGGAAGAGATAGAGATGATCCTGGGTTATCTGTTGATTTAAATTTTGGACACGGTAAAAACCCCAAGAAAGAAGAGAAGAAACAGGAGGAGGAGAAACAGGTGAGAAGGTTTTGCATCTTTGGCTCAGGTTTGTATGTTTTTTGCTATATCTGCCGCTGTATGATGAATGGCTGGAGATAAACTTCAAAGATGAAGGAAAGAAGAAGAAGAAGAAGAAGAAGAAGAGGTCTTGACTCTTGAGGTCAGAAGTCGTGGCAGTTTCGTTAAATACAAATTGTTACTTAAAAGAGGGCCTGCTTTGGCTTTTCAAGTAATATTGCCGTCTAGTTGTTTCTAATTTCCAACAAGCCGCAGTACTTTGGAGTTTTGTCAGATAACCCTAAATAGTTTCTAGCCCAAAGTTTGTTTTAGCTAATATCCTTCTATTATCTCCTTTTTCTCTATGCATCCATGTATATAGTATTTTACATTTGCAAACACATTTATCTTTTAAAGATGAGCCATAAAAATAAAGTAAATTGCCTTTATAATTAAATTTCATTAATATTATATTAACATCTACAAAACATAAGATGTTCCCCCTCTGTATCCTCCAACTCTTTGATCATATCCCCACATTTTAAATGAATATTTTGACAAATCAGAATCCTAGACATGTCCCTGTACCCGACACCTCTTGCCTGAGTCTGTGTAACATAGGTTCTGCTGTTATTCCTTTCTGATAGTTGTCTGGTGGGTGTTCTATCCAGATTCATTATAATGTACATAACTTCTGGTAGCTTCTTTCAACTATCAGGATTCATCCTAAAGTTCAGAACCCCATTATCATCATATATAGGAGTCTATAGTTAAGCCTTTTGGTATCTAAGCCCAAGAGAGGATCTAATTATTCATTGAGTATATGGTCTCAGCCAAGCAATCACTTTATTTTACGGAGAACTGAAATCCCGTCTAAACATCTGGCTGTTTGTTCACATGCATAATGTTGGCGTGCATGTGACTTTGGTCACTGACAGAAGTAACACATAATTTTGAGAAACAAGTAAAAGGAGAATAATATTTGGTTTAGAGACAATACCAGACATTCCTAGAACCAAACGGTATGATCAGTGGCTACAAAATAAATAACCTAAGGTTAAGAAGGAATGATAGATGAGATATGTGCAGACAGATTGGCTTGATGTTATGAGTTGAGTTTTTTGATACTGAGTGAACTCATGATACTCTTCCTTGAGTATTGATGTAGTTTTTGTTTATCAGTGAACAAATTAGAGAAAAAAAAAAAAAAACCAGTGGGAGTATGTTCAGAGGCCTTAGAAATCAGAAATGGCTGCATGAGCATGCTTTGGCTGCCTACTAGCAATATCTCAACAATAATCAGTTGTATTAGCATCCTTACTGCAATTGCTACATTTTTAGGGTCCTGAGCACCACCTGTACCACCTACTGTAAGGCATTCCATGGTCTCTGCTACCACCATTCGCTGTCCACAATAATTGCGCTTTTCCTTTTGACGAGCTTGGGAAACTAAGGCAGACTCATTTATGATCTGGTCCAAATCCTGATTTTGGCCCATATGTGAAGAAAAAAATAGATAATCAAAATCATCAGTTCGGATTTCTTGTGCATCTCTTGCACATTAGCATAAACAGCCATCAAGTATTCTTTCTATTTGAGAAAGTAAAATAGGTATTAAACTTTTAGTTCCTAGCCTTTTTAAAACTTAAACATCTAGTCATGCTGTTTCTGCATCTGTTTCTGTTTTTTTGGTTCCTCATATACTTGTATTTATTTACATTTATGATTGGCTACTGATTTTTCAATTAAAATTTGATAGGAAGCAAGACTCAAACATCTAAAGCAGAGGCTGGCAGTACCTTTTGATGGCGCTTATTTAGACCATCAAGTATGATTTTATGCAATATCTAATGTCATATCAATTTCAATTTCAATTTCAATTTCACATTGCTCTTACTTTTTGGATTTTCTTTACGAAAGAAAATACACATGTTTCTTCTTTTTAATGTCTGTTGTTCTTTTATTGTGCTTCTCCTTTCTATTTCTTTTTATATTTTCCTGTGGGGGGAGGGAGCAGAAGGTGTTCTAAGATTGCAGTGAAATTTTAACATTTATTTAGAGGATAGACCAAAAATATCATGAAAATTATATTGGGGATGTTTCAAAAAATTTTAGGTCTTTACTGTGACTTGAAGGTAGGAATCTGGTGCAATGAATATGTACTTCATTATTTTACTTTTTGCATAATGATTGTTAGTAGGCTTGTTGGCTTATGGTCCCTATTAATCCTGTTAGTCATATGGATCTCTTCCCTGGCTTGAAATGCATCAGTTTGAGGCATGGCTAACTGTCTATGTGCAGTAACTCTATCTGGAGGCAAATTTGACTTTTGATTGTCAAGACATGGATTCATATTCAAGCTGCAGAATTTATGACCAAGATAAGAGGCATTTAATATATTCTCCTTCACCAAGCTTTGAGGAAAATTTGTTGTGTTTCCAAGTAATTACCTTGTCTTAAAAATTAGCCAGAAAGAACTTGCTATAGAAGCGAAGCAACAGAAGGAAATATGTGAGTGTATGATGATGAAGTGAAGTATGGAATAATAGCATTAGATTAATTACTTTCTGCCTGCTCAAATTATAGGTTAAATTTGAAATAAAGTGTCCATCTTTGAGGTTTAAGTTGTAGTGCTTGACTTGGTCAAACTTTTTTAATACCACCCTTTTAGTTTTGGTAAGTGAGGGGTCATATATTAACGTAATCAAAGCATACAAGATGTCTGTGTCAAGAAATCTAAGAAGTCAAAACAGATGAAAGGCCTTCTAACTGTCAAGTGTAAAAGAAATGGATTGTCTTTGTGGATAAGGTGTAGCCCAGGAAAAAATGAAAAATAGAATTCTAATCTTCCCATCAAAACCCTTTTATTTCTTTGATACCTCAGCACCCACATCGAAGCTAAAGATGCTACTCTAAACATCTTGTCTTCCTCGTTTCTACTTCCTCGTTTACAACACAACAGAAATTCTTTCATTGAGGCTTGGTCCACTGAATATACATTAGTCTGAAAATTAGGCACAAGCATTATTTTGCAGTGATACTCCAAGCAGCATATGGTCATGATCTTCTCCATTATCCCTGCACATATAAACACCAACGTACACATATTCTTTCCCCTTCTTATTTCAGCTGTGATTATGGAGTTCCAGGGAGTCGAACAAGTCAATTCTGTAGTCCAAGGAAATAAATTATCCACATTCCAAGTCATTTCTCAGTGTATCATTAATGATATATGAACAGTGAACTTCCCACTTTAGTGTTTTCTCCATTTCAATGCGACCCTCCGTGTCTTCAAAACTGACATTGTAAATTTTCTTGAGTAGTCTCTCCATTCAATCAACCTTCCAGTCCTGCAAATCTCTTATAAATTGGAGATTCCAAATTATATCATGATGTTCCCTAAAGAGCTAATTTTGCTACCATAACTGCTTTAACGGTAGTAACGTCAGCATAACAGCACTTCTTTGAGCCACCTCCCATTGTTAAGCCTTTAATTCTCTTCTGTAAGGATTGTGGGCTATGAATAGTGTTTGTGAACAGTAACTATGAACTCAGGGGGGAAACATAGAAGAATGAAAATAAGGGACTTAGGCAAAGAAGAAAGTAAATTAAGTAATTCAAATCTTTAATTCATCAAAATCTCTCCAAGTTTGGGGTGGAATTTTTATATTTTATTTCCATTTGTGAACTTTATGAAATTCATGAGTTTTGAGGAAGTTATGCTGCAGGAGACTTATTAGAATTTCCAATTATCAAAAAAGATCGTTGGAATCTGTTTGTTACGTACCCTAATTTAAAGTAAGAGTTTTTCTAGAAATTGCGACCTATTATCTAGGATTAGCATTTGAAAGTGTTGAGTTGTTCCCCTTCCCACGCCAAAAAAAAAAAACCTCAAAACTTTGATCCTAAAGACAGTGAAAAGTGTTATTTTTTTATTTATTTTATTCTTTTTTTGGGGGGGGGGGGGGTGGAGGGTGTGTTTATGGTAAGGCTGCACAATCTGGCATTTGAAGGTATAATGTTTCATTGAAATTTTGACATATCACTTTCTTTTGCCATTAAATGCCAAAATTTTGTAGTCTGGTGGCTACATGAAAATACAGGGAAGATAAAAAGGATTTACTGTTTTTTGGGGGGGAGGCTGTTCAGGATTGAAGAGGAGAGGGAAGGGTGGCATCCATAATGTCCCAAACTGTATTTTTTTTTTTGTGGAATAGATTCATTCCTCATATTATATATGCGTACATTTACCGAATGGAATGCACATAATTTTTGTATAAGCAAAATTCCTTAAATGGAGTAAGCTGAAAAGAATCTTTTTGCCTTGTCTTGTGATGTTTCTTCAATCTTTCCTTGAGTACTATCATTTTGTGTGATATGATCCTGTCCTCTTATTCTTTATTGAATTCTTGCTTAAAATGCATGTTCCTACAAAGTTCTCTAGAAAATAAGTTCCAACTCATATTCTGCCCTTTTTGGATCATTACCAACTGAAGGCTCCATTTGATTTGGTGTAACTGCAATCTACAAAACAAGGAAATAGGAATAATTGTTTTCACAAATATTGTGCAATTTAAAAGATCATTTACAACCATTTTTTGGCATCTGGATGTCAAGTCAATATTTTGTTTCTGCATTTATGGTGTTGCATTTCAATCGTCAATCCATCAGCACCATGACTGTCGTTAGAACATCCTGCAGTTCTATCATTCTGACTTGTTGCCAGTAATAATAGGGCTGCCTTTGTTTCTTGATACCAGTACTTGCAAAGAAATATCAGAAACAGTAAATCTCGATTGTGGTTCAAAAGTGGTTGTGGTTATAATATGGCATAATAGTGATAATGGCGGTGTTCCAGAGGAGAATGTTGGGTGTGGACTGCAACAGTGCATGTGGTAAGAGTTTGGAAGTTTATCTTCGTCTTACATCACATGTGGAGGGGCAGTGCAACCAAGGTCAGATTGAGTTGGTGATTGAGACTGCTGAATATGGTGCTGATTTAGATGTGAAATATGCTGCCCTATGTTTATATTGAAAATGACTTTGTAACTTGAAAATTAGGAGGGAATTTCAAATAGAGGTAATTATTTGTTTTTTTGGGCGATAATTTCTACTTTGCATTTCCAATGAAAGTCCGTTTTTATTACCAATCACTCCATTCTAAAATGACAATTATGGAACCAAAAATGACATTTTACTTTAAAAGGACGATTCTGTTTGGAATTGTTTAGTCCTCTAAGGATCTTTAGGATTTGATAGTCCTGTACACTCAAGAGGACTTATTGATAGTTTCTCCTATATATTGCCTGGTCAATTGAAATCTTTAGGTTGTGTTTGGATCGATGGATTTGAGGGAGGATTTGAAATCTACCTATTTGTTGGAATGATTTGTAAGGCTGACATGTATTAATTTTAAAACCAACTAAACTAAAAAGTGTGAAAATGAATTATTTCAAACAACTTTCTGATTTGGGTGGATTTGAAATTCATCCATTTTGGCCTTTACAAATCCTTCCAACAAATGGGTGGATTTCAAATCTTTCCCCAAATCCATCGAGCCAAACACATTGTAGAAGATTGGTAATCTATGTAACCACATTCAATAAAGCCCTTTGAAGACTGATTTAAGTGCCATCTTCAGAGTGACAAAACAAAACTAATTTATCTGCACAGTTTATTTCAAAATTGGAGCATAGGTATGTCTACATGTTTTAGCCACAGGTACGGTGAAGGAAAAGAAACTTTCTCAGTGCATACTCATGTTCTTTGTCTATAGATTTATCTGATTTTGTGTATGTTAAATGCTAGTTGAACATGTAATTGCCAACATCTTCTGTTATCATTTTTGTTTTGTGGCAGGATGCACTTAGACAGTTGTGGAGGCTAGCTTATCCAGATAAGGAGCTCCCGTCTCTTAAATCAGAACGGTGGAAAGAGATGGGTTGGCAAGGATCTGATCCTTCAACAGATTTCAGGTAGTTCAATTGACGAAATTAGTTTTATATGATTGTGTATCTGTTTGTAATTGTATGGAGTTTATGATGGATGTCAGGGGTGGAGGATTTATATCATTGGAAAATCTCATAAATCTTCTTTGCCAAGATGTACCCGGTATGAATTTCTTTTTCATATGCATGAGTTTTTTTGTTTTTTGAAATGAACAAAACGAGCCGAGCTGAGCCTAGCCGAGTGCATTTTTTAAAAAAAATTATATTATAAGTATCTTGACAAACTTTTCAAAAGTTTAATTCTAGTTCATAGTTAATACTAGTGGGAAAGGCACGTTCTATGGGTGGGCAATTAAGAAAATTACACAAAATTTCACCAAAAAACAGTGGAAATGTTAAAAAAATTTATTCAAAAAATAAAAGAATAGTATAGGTAGCTGGAGGGTGGAAGGTGAAAGGAAGTTATAGGTAGTTACACTATGAAGATGAGGGTATAATTGGCAATTCAAAAAATCTCACACATCAAAATCTCTCTTCTCCCTTCATTTTTTTTTTATTTTATTTAATGTCTAGTGAAATAATGTTATATAACTTCTTTTGGTTAGAGATAAAATGTTAACAAAAGTAACTTTATTGTTAATGAAGATGTTTATTGCTAAATGAGTATTTATTTCAACATGTATTTTTGGGTATGTGTGAGAAAGAATGGTGAAGAGATTATTTCCTTCATAATTAATGTAAAATCAAATAAATTCACTTCAGTATTATTAATATATTGATATAGAATTCAATATCCATTTTAAGATTTCAAAATAAAGATGAAACAAATTCATTGGTAACTTCATTATACTTTATTCAAAGTTCGATCAAATAAGTGAACGTGATAAATGATAATTGATAAATGAGTTTCTGTACAAGTATAATATACATAGACACTTAGACTAAGTGTATATATATGTCTCCGTGTGTATAGATATACGTGCACACATCTAAATAAGTATGAATTGATTACAACTATACAATCTTACTAATTGGCCTATACTTATCTTCATATCTTAAGTTGTTGGATGATGGCATTTGCAATATCTTTCTATTAGTTTTTGTCCAAATACTTGAAGTATTGTATTAGAATTAGTTTGAAATAGTCTATTAAGAGCTGAAATTGATGCATCAGACATCTAATCACTATTGTTTCTACATCATTTTATTTCCTTCACTTTTCTTGAATTTGTTCATGAGAATTTGGTGCAATGACTAAAAGTTGGAAGGAAAATAAATTTAAAGGAACGGCTAAGTTTGGAACTTGGTTCATTCAATTTCTAGAACAGTATGGTGGAAGCCTGTAGTTGGTTAATGTGATTTATATGTTCTTAATGTTGATATCATTGTTTAAGGAAATTTTTCTATGCAGCATAGTCAAATATATAAATCTGTAAGAGTTTTGTTTGTGGAATAGTATGGTTTTAGGATTTTATGCAACCTAGGATTAGCTTGGTCGCCTATGGAATGCTTATTTTTCAGCAAAGAGACGTTCCTCTTGGCAGAATATTTGAGAGTTTGTTTGGGTGTCAGTAGTAAGTGTCCTAGGATCAAGAATGTATGATTAAATGGACCCATAATGCCTCTGCTGATGAATGTCCTTTGGAAAATGTGCTCATGCTCAGGCGCACTAGTGTGCTACTTTGACACACATGCAGATTAGACTGAGATCTGTTTTCATATGCATGAGCAATTTTCTTTTCTCATACAGCAACACGTTTATGTCATAACTTTCAAGATTATGCTTTCTTTATAATCAAGAAAAGAGAACCCCCTCCCCAGAGGCAAAAAAAAAAAAATGGAAAAAGGGACTGTAAATGGTATCATAGTTCTGATATAAAATTTTCTGTCATTGATGTTGTAGTGGGTTGCCAAATCTTTTACCATTGCAGTGCCTTTCAAAAATTTCTTGTCTTGTACTGTTGATTTTCAGTTGTGTAAAATCCTATATATTCACGATTCGTGGAATAAGGTATATTAATTATATACTGTAAGCTGAGAGTTAATTGATAACATTTCTCCAGATAAAGTCGACTGGAGAAAAAAGATCTCTTATGGCGGTTGAGTTATTGGAGGATGGGTTAGATTTGTACAGCTCTCTGATGTTTGCTGTGATTGTGGAAGATGAAATTTAGGTGGACACGAACTTTTTTAAGAATTTCATTTCAACCAGTTCTTATCCCTTGCCATAGAAATTAAAATTGGGGAAATCAAGTTGAGCTTAACCTGTTTATCCTTTCCCTTTCTTCCCACCCCTTGGTAACAGGAAGCTTTCCAGATTTTGTTACATAAAAGAGATGGAAACAGATCTGAATGGGAGTATCCCTTTGCTGTAGCTGGAATCAATATATCATTTATGTTGGTGCAGATGTTGGATCTTCAATCAGGTCAGCAATTTTTTGTGGTTGGCCAGCTTTTTAGACTGATTGATTTATGCATATGTTATTATGTGATTGACTCTTGGTCAAGATCTATGATGTAATTTGTTGCCATGCCAAATTTCCAAGACATTCTCTTAAAGTAAGATAGGAGGTAAATATAGAACTTCACCAGAAAATTTGTTTCTCTTGATGCTCTTCCATCTGGTAATTTGCGGTAAGAGACATGAATCAATACCAGGACCCTCTCTTCTGCTTTAACTACATACTTAATGTAAATGTCTTTTGTACACCCGCTTTATGTGATAGCCAGCAACTGAGAATGAGTGCATCAAACTTTCCTATGTAAGAATCTGGGCATCCTACTCAAACAGATTGACAATGACTGGAGCGGTTTAAGATCATTATCTTGTTTACAATCCATGGGAAAAAGATGTGAGCTTTGTCCCTGAGTGGTTTCTTTTTTTGTGAAGTAATTTTTCCTTTTTTTTGTTTTTATTTTTTGAGAAAGTAAAAGGTTTTGTATTAGGAGCCACATAGGGGTTTGTGGAGCCTGAGAATAATTGAATTGCGGGCTTCGCAAAAGAAGCTATTGAAGGAAAAACATTTAGATGGATATGTTTCTTCCTCGTTCCTACTACATACTCGGTTGAGGCGATTCCTCTCTCAATATGGTTACTTTGATTCTGTACCAGATTTCAGATTTCAGATTTCTCTTCCTCTGTGTAGCAGCGCCACTCAGCAAGTGACTTCTACCAGTTTGTGATGTTATAACCCGCAGTAGGTCACAACTCTCTAGCCATTTTAAACTGCAGAAGTAAGTGTTGGGGAGAAATTTCTAAAACTGTGCTTGTTTCAAAAATCGTTTTTTTTTTTATGTCAACTGAAAATGCAATTTCCGGCGGGGGGAACTCGCATTCTGGGAATGCGAGCTCATTGAGCTCGCATTTCCCAAATGCGAGTGCAGTGATTATTTTTTGGGCGATAAATTTAAAAAAAAAAAAAAAAATTTCTGACCTGGAATATGCGAGGTCAGAAATTTTTTTTTTTAAAAATTTGATTTTGTATTATGCAAAGGGAAATTTTGCACTATTACAAAAATAGGAAAATATTTGATATTTTTGTTAATTAAAGAAGGATTTTGCTGTAAGATAAAATCACTTAAATACTAAATCGTAAACATTTATTTAATACGATATCTAGGAATACTAAACCATTATCTTTAAACCATAAACTATAACATTAACGAAATAGTACACGAATGAAATGTGTAAACCCGCAAATTTATTAATTTATCAATGCATATTTTTTGATAAAATTTTGACATAACCCCCCCTATTTTACGAACATTCTCCCTGCCAACAACCAAACCCAACAAGGGCAACAAACATCCATAAAAGCCCGACAAGGGCTAAAAAATATAAATAAAAACCTAATAATAATAAAAAAATACCCGATAAGGGCGAACAATGATATACAAATAACGGACATCAATCACACATAATTGCGAGAAGTAATAACAAATGTCAATGTCCTTGATCTCTAAATCTCCCGCTCGTACCACACTCTCTATAGGTTTAGGCACCCTTTTTGATCTACGGACATAAAATAAAGGAGTGTCTTGCTGTTGAGTATGGTGAGCAATTTGCGCCTGCGAAGCTATGTTTTGTTCGTGTTCATGTTCTTCATCTGAAACGGTTGGACCAGTATGCTCTGGATCAGGCCCAGTGGACGACTGTCCGAAAGATGATGGTCCCACCGGAGTGCGCATTGGCGAAAGTATGTGTGAAGTGTCACCCTCGAATGGTATATTTCCAACATGAGGGGATCCAGCATCTACATGGGGCTGAGGAGATGGAACTCGACGACGTCGACGACCACCTCCGCGTTGCCCGCCTCGCCGCGGAGCCCGCTCTACTCTATGTGGATCATGTGCCTGGTGTGGATGTCGAACGTTAACAGGAACTGCCGGATGCCGAAGATCAAGACGAGTAGATTCGCCTACTGTATGTAGTGACTGAGAAGCGAAATGTCTGATCTATGCCCAAGTACTAGTATTCGGAGTATCGTCCTTAGTCAGGTTGTCTAACGACATGTACAATCTAGCCAAGGAATCCATCTATCGTAAAAGTTAAAATTAGTTTTACTGAAGTCATTTGAAAAAGAAAAACAATAAGAAAAAATGAATAATTACTAACTAGATAATCTGCACGTGCACCATCGCCGTGGTACCCTTCTGGAAAAGTAGGGCGTTGACTAGGATTGGATATGTACATCACCGTCCTCGGTCGGTTCCATTGCATGTAATCACCCGATGCATGTGTTTCACATATCAATACTAGCTCATCAGAGAATGGCTGCCATATAAACTAATACCAAACAAGTCGACAAAAAGTTAGTAAATAAACGAAATAAGAGGACGACAAAGTGCAAAAGAAATGTAATCGACGGATGTACCTCATTGGGTCGCAAAGTATGTAACTGATCTCGAAAAACAGATAAAACATGACGAGGAGCATTGCACACATCAAATCCAACATCCCACCTGCAATACAAATTAATATCAAATTCAATGTAAACAGTTTAACAAAACATATATAATACCGAGTAGGACGCAGTGTCGGCATGCGTTCCCAAGCCCATAACTGTAATTCTTTATTAGTACGGATTCTATTAGTTTTGACGGAAGTATACAATAAATAAATATAAAGTACTCAAATATACCTGTACTAATAGTACTGGTCCGCAAATATTTCTAGCTGTGGGGTGAAGTAGCATCACACAAGCTGCGATACAGTGTGCCTAAAACTGTTGATCCCCAACTATAACGGCCAACAGTCTCCAAGTCCCTAAGCAACTGTAGATACAGTAATGGCACTTTATTGCCTGAATTATTTGGAAATAAAATGCCTCCAATAAGTACAAGTAAATATGTACGTGCCATCTGCCGACACGTCATCAGTCGCATTATCGGGAAGCGGACGATCTAATGCAGCAGACAAACATCCAACTTTCAAACGACCACCGTCAATGTCTGATCTGGTAGGCATGAAACCCAATAACTCCATGCATAACTGGCTCCAAGCATCTGCAGAATGAGTAGATGTCTCTACCCGTCACGGGCGGTCCGTCAATGTGTAAACCCCACAGTACCTCTACATCTTGTAATGTGATGGTGGCCTCTCCAATGGGCAGATGAAAAGAATGTGTCTCAGGTCGCCATCGCTCGACAAGACTGGTGATCAAAACATGGTCCACTGAAATACGTCCTAAAGATGCGATGCCCTCGAAACCTACCAAACAAATATAATGCCATACCCGCTCGCCGGTATGGGCATGTGATCCCAAAAAGTCCCATCACAACGCTTAACCTGTAGTGTGGAATCATCGATAAGACCGTCAAAAATAGATCTAGCCCTATGCGGCGTCGTAGGTGATATAATATCATCTATTTATGGTTCAGGATGAACAAGCTCTCGCAACTGATCATCCATACCTAAACAAAGTAATATGAAAAGAATGAATGATAATACAATATTTTTTATAGTAATCAATTATCAGACAAATATTTTTTGATAAACGAATACATTAAAAACACTACATTCATAGAATGCATACCTCTTACAATAAGTACGTAAACAATACAATACGAAAGACAAATCATTGTTGTCGCGAAGGGCAACTCCTGCGATTATGTCCCGGTTGATGACAATTCGTACATCTTCTGGGTTCATGGGGATCCCTAATATCTATCTCGCTTCGGATGCGCCTCGCACGTACACGGCCTGCCCGGCGTTCTACGAACATACTGTCATCACCAAGTAACGGCCACTGAATAGGAGGCAACTCATCTGGATTAGATTGCAGAACAAATCTACTAACGGTGTACTGGTCTCGATATATGCGAGTGGTGTAATGGTCCGCAAGCAGTCGCGTTGGTTCATCACCCTTATGCCTGCAAACTGCCAACGCATGCGAACATGGGAACCTGTACATTTGCCACTTACCACAGCTACATGTCTTCTGTACATAATTGACAGTTTGTACATTGCCACCACGACCAGTCACACGATAAGGTGTTTTAATTCTATAGACACCAGTAGAATGATCAAAAACCATGACTGTGTCCAATCTCCACCTTTTTTGTTTGCTATCAACCTTTTCCAATTCTTTGGTGTAATTGATGTGCGACAATGTTTACCCCGTGCAATATTATCAACAAATAATTTAACGGAACGATGGAATGTACTATCAATTATAGCCTTTTTCGGAAGTAGTCTAACTCCGCACAAGACGTTATTGTAGCTCTCAGAAGAATTTGTACCGTGTATTCCCCACCTACGATTTTTATCTTGAGCAAGGCACCAACGGTCAAGGCTAATATCTGCCAGATATCTCCAAGCCTCTGGATGTTGAAGCTGTATTGTTTGTTGGTGCTTATTCCATTTCCGCATCTGTATCTTGACACCAAGAGACCAACACAACTTCTTCACTTCTACATTCTTGTATTTGGTCATCAAATTACTCCGAACGTGACGCAGACAGAATCTATGATATGCAAATAGTTCCTGCCATAAAGGGGACTCACTCATAGCATGCAGAATGCCACGATGCCGGTCAGATATTATACAAACAGTCTCCATATGTTGTAGTCACGTACAACATGGTGTCTCAACCATAGTTTGTAAAATCGGGATTCTACGTGGGATCGATTTGCTTCTGTCAGAATCGGATCGTAGGATCGGATTGTAGAATCGTAAGATCCTACCAAAAGTATCTAAAATAACAAAATAAATTATTTTTAAACTAATAAATAACAAAAACCATAATAAAAATTATATAATTTGTAAATTAAGTATAAAAATATATCATTTTGACCTATTTCATGAATTGTATAAGAAAATGGAAGTAGTGAAGTCGGAAAGAAATGAATTTAATAACAAAATCTCTATTTGTTCTACAATATTTTCAAACTAAAAATTTACAATTCTCGCATACATCACATAAAAAGAGAGGACGATTTGTAAATAACATTTATAATAATAGCCTAATTAATTAATAACTGTCCAAATAGAGAATATTTTAGAATAAGTTAGGAGACAAAAATGCAAATCAAATTATAGAACATATTTGTTAATAACATGAAACTTCGGAGAAGATCTCAAGAAGTATCACAACTTTAGATTTATCTTAAAAGATAAAAGATTAGCTAGATTATCGTCAGCAAGCTTGTATTCTCGTATTAGCCTGTCTCTTATACACATCTAGATGTGTATAAGAGACAGTGTCACAAAATCAATAAGAATTTACCTTTTCTGTTCAAAAAAATAACATTAATCATAAGAAGATAAAAGTTCAAGAAAAAAATTAAAATAACCAATAGCACTAACTAATATACTAATACATCATTTTTATAACAAAATTTGTAGGGTAGATTTCTTAATCACGTTCTCTAAATATGTTTAAATTTTATTTTTTTTAATATTTTATATACGTCACATTTTAAAAAAAATTCTAATATTAACTCTTTATGTTTCTAAAATAGATGTTGAGTTCAACTGAGTTGTAGTTTTATTTATTTTACACCATATCACATTATATCCATCCAATTAAAAGGATAAAATATCTACTAAGTTTTGAAGATATAATTGATAGGAGAATTTCCATTTTGACAAGGAAATTTTGCAATCCTTACAAGCATAGTGTTTGGAGTTTAGACTTTGAAAAAGGAATTTGGTGGTAGGGCTAATGCAAATAGGTCACAAAATAAATTTATCTCTTTTAGAATATAAAACAAATAAAACCCAAAAGTTTAGAAGGCCTAAAATATTATTTTTCGTAGGATCGTGGGATCGGGTAGGATCGTACGATCCTACGATCCTACCACGATCCTACCCGATTCTACAAGGATTCCGATTCTAGTAACGATCTGAGTCGTTTTTGCATCGTAGGATCGTACGATCCTACGATCCAGGATCGCGATTTTAACAACCATGGTCTCAACTGCTCCATGAACCAACCCCAATTTTGTATTGTTTCCTCATCAACAATTGCATACGCAACAGGTAAAATCTGATTGTTAGCATCCAAAGCGACAGCAATAAGTAATTTACCCCGATACTCCGCTTGTAGATACGTGCCATCAACAGATAGGACAGGTCAGTACACATGTGGAATGCATCAATCGATGGTCGAAATGCCCAAAAAATGTATTTGAAAATTTTCACAACCTCGCTACTGTTGGGATGATGTAGCCATTGCACCACAGTTTGGGGATTGGAGCGTAGTACTTCTTCAACGTATTGGGGTAATTGTTGAAAATTAGATGCCCAACTGCCATATGCAAGCACAATCGCTTTCCTGCGAGCATACCAAGCTTTCTTGTAAGTGATGTCAACCTTGAAATTGTTCTTAACATATGCGTGAATTTGTTTGACCTTGTGCCCAGGATCATTTTCAATTAAGTGCATAATTTGGTTAGCAATGACTGTAGATGTAAGATTTCTGTTGTTACCGGATATTCACCGAGACATACGTGATCGTTTACCCATTTCGTGACCTTCCACACAGTAAGAGATTCATTTCCACGTAC
The DNA here is from genome assembly GCA_025175665.1 of Cinchona pubescens. Classification (NCBI taxonomy): domain Eukaryota; kingdom Viridiplantae; phylum Streptophyta; class Magnoliopsida; order Gentianales; family Rubiaceae; genus Cinchona; species Cinchona pubescens. The sequence goes on along the minus strand of JANKKI010000212.1, from coordinate 1,108,535 downwards.
CCGAATACTCCAATCACAATCTCAGGGAGTTAATCTACCGGAGGACGCATTCTTGCATTTAGCCACCCATGTCCTCTTATGATTACCGGCTCTCTATGACTTTGAATTCTCGTTTTTGAGCTATAGACCACATTCTAGCTGTCTTACTAACTTGCTCCTTGCTTTCAAAGTACATGTGCAACCGAATATCATTTTTTTCTTCATTCCAATAAATCAGCCCATCTTTATCACTGCGGTCCATGGGATCGTAATCACCGTAGTTACCAATATCATTGAAAAAAGTCATTCCCCTAGGTTGATAAGCAGGAACATCCTCTTGTGTCTGACATTGATCGTTATTTGTCCCCAAATCTTCGTCAGAATCATCATTCGATATATCTTCAGAGTCTGACCCTGACTCGTAATCGTCGTCTAATGCAAGTCACGACGAGTCACTATTAGCATTATCGTCTGTCAAACCCTCATCTACGAGACCTTTCTCCATATGTTGATATTGCATGGTACTTGGGCCTTCACCTGCTGTGGTGTCTCTATTACACTGCGCGCCAATAGATTGATCAGATTGCATTGAGTTTGACATTGAAAACGAACAAGTTGGCAGTACAGTTGTAAAACTCAAACGACCAAGGATGTTCAAAGAGACTCCGCGCATTGGACTGCAGCGGCCGGTCGTCCATGGTCGAATGCATGAGAGACATCATTGGCCCATACCATACACCCTAGATTGTTGGTTACAGGTACGTGGGGAATTTCCTCTGTCTCGATAAACAACTCAGCACAAAAAGTAGGATCGGCATCAAACAAATCAAAAATACCATCCATACCATTATCATCTGTCAATGGAATGTCAGAGTAAACACCACGACTAACTATATGCCTATACAAAATATTCAATTTCAACTGCTCCCTATCAACCTCCATGAATTCGTATATCTTGTCAACTAACTCAACAAACCTAATCCGTTGCTTTATTCGGAATAGTTTCTTGCACACCATTGGCCGGTAGGACATAGTACCGCCTTCATAGGTTATTTCTCCTCCCCTATAAAGGAGAATGTGACGGGGTCTATCAAATGTCATTTTCCTGTAAGGATGTAACATGTTTAGACCCTCCAATTTTGGATATGGAATATGTTTTTTTTTTAAAAACATTTGACAGAGTTCCTCTATATCTTGAAGATTCCCTCTTACGCCGGTCATACCCAATAAGGGCTACAAACAACACAACAAATCGGCAACACTTACAAGTAATACATGCCCGACAAGGGTTACAACCAATGCAATAACCCCCGCAAGGGTTACAAGTAATATATGCCCGACAAGAGCTACAAACAATGCAATAACAGCCCCTCACCCCATATACCCCATATACCAATATATGCCCGACAAGGGCTTATGAATCTGTAAGCAAAACAAATTATATGTTGAGATCAAATACCTAAATCATGCTATTATCTGGATTTCAGTCATTTCAAGCAAGCAAAATTTGTTGGCCAAAATTATCCAAACATGGTTATTCTTGATCATTCAATATCAGACAAAATTTTTTAGGTACAAAACCAAGAACAGCCCACAATTTCAGTATAACAAACAACATAACCACAAATTTCACCGCAATCAAGATGAAACCAAACATACAACATATATCCCGAGCCAAAGACCATTCTCTCTAAATATTCAGACAGAAAAGAAGATAATCAAAGCAGCATATTATTACACTAAAACACAAAAACAGAAAAAATATAAGCTACCATCACAAAATATTTTTCTAAAACATTTACATTAACAAAATTAATTATTTAAAAAAAATTAAAAAATAAATTAATTAAAATTATTGGAAAAAATAAAAAAATTTAATTTACCTGAAATATGTTGGTGGTGGGTGGTGGTGGAATGGAGGTGGTGGTTGTTGTAGAGGGGGAGGAAAAATGCAATATAAATTTTTTTATTTTCATTCACAAGGTCAATTTTTTTTTTTTAAATTAATTTTCCAGACCTCGCATTCGGTGAATGTGAGGTCGGGGAAAAATTTTTTTTCCCCTCTTCCGGAATTCATTTTTCCAATCGGCATAAAAAAAGAACAATTTTGAAAACGAGCACAGTTTCAGAAATTTTTCGGATTTCCTTTGAATCGCTTAGTAGCACAAGGTTGTGAAAATTTATATCCATTTCACCTTGAATCCAATTTATTGCGTCGACTGTAACAAGAAAACAGTGAGATATTCTGTATATGGATTATCAGTTTGGGATGGCCTTCCTTAATTGCAGCTGCCATATTAGTTCTGGAACCATCTCCGAGTCTGAAATAGACATGTTTCTTGAGTTGCTTCCATTCTCTTCTGATTCTTTTCCATATAGCACAGTGTGTAGGTGTCGGTGAAATTAGGACCACTCAGTAATAACTAGCCATATTCATTTGAATAACCTGCCTGCATTCAGCTCCGTCCTCCACAGCAAACATGCCGAAAGCCTTCTTCTCAATAGGACATCATCAAAATCAATGAGAATTCTGATGCCATTGCCTCTGTGTCCATGGAACAAAGGCACGCAAGTTTGCTTCTGTTTACTGGATTATATTCAGCTTCCTGTTTCTATATTAAATAATTCTGTAACTTGTGCCATAAGATGCATACACATGTTAAAGCTCAGGGAAATAACAGCGAGGACTCCTACATACTAATTTACACCTTCGAAAAAAACTGTCGGCAGTATACAAGCTTTCATACCCTTCAAAAATTCCAGACAGAAAAAGGAAACAAGATGTACCACTAACTGATTTTGTGCAGAAAATCCATTGTTTGCTAGAAAAAATGGGTGTTCATCAAGGATTTCCTATAAACTCCAGATTCAAGGATTTTCCTCTGTTTCCCTTGCTTTTTGGCTAGTCAAAAATGCTGATATCCCTTATGTTGTTCAACAATACTCCATCATCCTCTAGTTTCTGGGATCTGTTGTAACCCTTGTAAGACTGTATCAATGTTAGTAGCACACTGTTCAGCAAAATTTTAATTGTCTATTTCATTATTGCGTCTTTTTTGTACTTCATCTGTTTTAATGGGATCCTGCACATACTCGACACTATTTGTTCTTCATGTTAACACCCTTACTGCTGTTACCAAGTAAATCTGACCGCTGATTATTATATTTTGTCTGAGCTACAAATATGATACATCAATATCACCTTTGCATAATCCCAACACTACTGTCAACCTTAATTCCATCTTGCTGAGTATTGCAAAAACGGCCTTGCCTTGCTGTGATCCTTCCAATAACATCAAACATGCTATCCTTGTCCTCCATGCCTCATTAGATAAAATTTTCATGTTCCACTAAAAGGTGGCTTCTCATGAGCATGTCACCATATGAGTCCTGTAAATTAGCGTATGTTAATTTTTCCAATCATAACTTAATCATTGCTAATTGCCTATTACATTGATAACCCACTTCCAATCTCCTAATCAAAATTACATCCAATCTAGACGTTAATTACATAAACCTATTTTGTTTTACCCGTCATTGGATGTAAATGGAGCTTTGCTGAAGAGGTAATGTTGTGCTTGAGCACAGATGAGGGGATAATTGTTGGTGATAAGCGTTTTGGTCATCTACGAAATGCCAATGTGGTGCTTAACAACAATATAGTTTTCATGCTGGTGGAGGTCACCTTTCTCCCTACTACAGAATACTGTAGCCTTTTTATCTTGAATTTAAATAGTTGCTATGGAGTTCTCTTTAGCAGCTTATGTGAAGATTGACCGACGGTGGAAATGCAAGTCCACGCCTTACGATTAATGTCAATTGCTGTAGAGGCTCTAGTGTGAGAAAAGATTCAGTACTTGATGAAAAGCATACAATCAATTTCAGCTTAGCTTATTCCTAGATTTTGCACACATGCTTTGCAGCTTTCCAGAATTTGGTTCTGAACATAATCTCTGAGGCTTCGGACAGATAAAATCTCTCTCCACTTACAGAAATTTACACATTACTTGCGCAAGCATGCACACAATGATAGATTCTAAAACAATTAATTGTGTGTGAGTGCAACCTTCAAGTTACATGTAACATAAATTATTGTCTCCCTTATGCCGCACTTGTTGGTTATATTAATACACTTCAGAGCTAATGACATTCTTGATGTAGCATCATTCAATAAAAGTATTGAACTTTATTTGTTGCGTAAGGTTGATTCCAGCTGAGGTTTAAATGCATTTCTCAGCACAAAGTTTTAAGGTGACGGGATGGGTGAGAATTTACTACTACTAGCTCGCTTCAGGCAGTGTATTTAGTGTGTAATATTATTGTTTCAGGAAAACCAAGTACTTTGGCTGGAATTCGCTTCCTAGAGTTACTTAGTGAAGATGAAATGGCATTTGACAACCTTTTCTGCATTGCTTTTCAATTGTTGGATGCTCAGTGGCTCGCAAGACGTGCTTCATATATGGAATTTAACGTGAGAAACTTTTACTTACTGCTTGGCATATTGTCACTATTGCAAGCCTAATAATTTGCTTTCTATCTTTTGTTGTTTGTGGATTTCAAAATATTCATTTTAGGATGTTCTCAAATCAACAAGATCACAACTGGAGCGTGAACTTGCATTGGAAGACATCTCCTGCATACAAGATTTGCCATCTTACAACCTGTTGAAAAGATGATAGGGGTTATGTACTGAAGAGTCTTAAAAGTGGTTTATTTGTGTTCTGATTTTTTGTCTTGTATTCCTGTTATAAAGTATATCATTTCTGATTTTTTTTTTTTTAAAGGAAGAAACACTTTGTTTATAGCTGCTTATATATTTGGTTAACAGAGGATCATTATAAAAAGCACAGATATACTACTGTGACTCGATACTTTGCAAAAATTCTTTTTTTTCAAGGAGATTTCCTGTTTTAGGTGTGGGTCGGAAGTTTTTCCTTTTAGGTGTTCTAATTAATTTGATTCTCTTTTGTTTTCTGAATAATTATTCTTCTTAGAAATTGGCCAATGCAAATTTATAGGGACAGAATTCCGTTTCATATTCTTGCGGACAGGATAGCGCTAATCATGTAGCGGACTGTCTTGCCAAACATGTTGCACAGCAGATTGTCTTTTGTTCTCTTACAAGCACCTCCACCTTTTGCTCAGCAGTTTTTACATTTATACTTGCACGAGTTGCCCACACGACGACGTGTGGGATCTTTTGTACTTCCAGGTTGTGTCTTCAGCATGTACTTCTACTAGTAGTTCAGGTTGTGCTTCCACTAGACGTCCAATGTCTGTACTGAACTCTCAAGTTTAATGATACAGACTTATTTGAGTCAAAAAAAAAAAAGGTAAATAGCAAAGGAACAAAAGCATATGGAAAGAAGACTTTGCTCCTGTTCTAGCCAATGCGTCTGAAGAACGCTCGAATTTGCGATAATATGATTGGCGTTATAAAAAAGTGCATCTTTACCCATACCCGTGACAAACTTTGAGTTGTAAATGCTTTTGTAAATTTTGTTTCATCATATTAGAATTGCAAGCTTTTAAATTATTCAAAAAATTCACACGCACGCACACTAGTTGATAATCGGTGCTATACACACAGATAAAGAGACAAATATGATCAATTTATAGAACAAATTAATATAAGTTGAATAATACTTGAAGCTTTTAGGGTATGTTCGTTTGGATTGAAAATATTTTTAGGAAAATATTTTTTAGAAAATTTTTTGGTGCCAAACACCGGAAAATATTTTTCGGTGTAAAATATTTTCCAACTTTCCTCCCTCTGGCTGAAAATAACTTACTGAATTTTTGAGCGTAAGTTATTTTCTGGATAATTCAAGAGTGACATTAAATCTCAAATACTTACTTTTATAATTTCATTTGCTAAACTTATTTTCGTTTTCAATTCTTTTCCATTCGTTTTTCTCTTAATCATGGGTCCCACACTAATATAACTATCATTATGCATATTTTACTACTACATTGTACTATCATTTAATTTTAAACAAAATCAATCTTTTATTAATCACAATTACTTAAGTAAGGTATTTATTACCATTGTTATAAGTTTTTTAACTTGTATTCATAAAATTAAATATGAAACCGTTAAAAAAATTTATTTCAAAATATTTTTATTTTGTCAACCGAATACCGGAAAATTGTATGGAAAATTGACTTTTTCATGTAAAATGTTTTCCAAAGAAGAAAATATTTTCCCCAAGAAAATATTTTCAATCCAAACGAACACACCCTTAATGAACTAATAAGTTCTACAATGTAATAAACTAAGAGAAAGAGAAAACTATATGCAACTAGAATTGCTATATTCTTGTCGTGTAGAAAAATATTGTTGTATTTTAATTGCTATGTATATTACTTGATCAAAGATGTTATTTCATCTAAATGACAATCTTTTTAATAAATTCATGTTTTTTAACAAAATGACATTTGAAATATTACATAACAAACTTAAAGAGATCAAAATTCTAAGTTAGACTATAAGATTAAAATTTCAATAAGTATTAATTCCATCAAAATTACTAAAGAATAAAAATGTCACATTTATATGAAATAGAAATGAAAGTGTAAGTTATTATCTGAATGAAAAAAAAAAAATTCTAACAATTGATTTTATACCTCAGCGTATAAAGCATACTTATAAATGTGATAACATGAAAACAAATAAAAGTAGAAAAGAAATAGTATCAAAATTAGATTTTAACATAATATCTTTGCACCCTCATGTAAAAATAACATCTATCAATATTGAATAGTTAATTATTAATAAACATAATGTTGGAAGAATATATAAAGGGAAAAAATTAATTTTAAAACTTTGTTTTCTTTATGTGATAGAGTAGATTATCAATTGGAGAATAGCAAATTTATTCCATCAACTAATTTTAAAATCTTATGGAGGACCTCCAAAAAGTTTCAACTCTCCATCTCTTAATTATCTTTCTATTCTACGAAAGTTTTCTAAATTTTTCATTAATTTCAAGAAGGTCTCTCAAGCTTTATTTATTTTTTATTTTTTATTTTTTGTACATCGACACATATTTTCATAATACCACAAAGGTCTATCAATTTTTTTTCTCTATCAAATTAGTCATTCACCACAAAGGTCCCTCAAGTTTTTTTCTCTATCAAAGTATCGAGAAAATGTTTGAGAGACAAATGAGGTAAATCAAAAAATGTAGGGTATCTAAAGATTATGAAAAATACTCGATGGACAAAAGTTTTCAAAAGAATTGGGGATTTCTATTGGTTTAAAGAATAGTTGAGAAACGAAAAATCTTAAAAATAATTTCAGGGATCTTCAAGAAATTCTGAAAATAGTTTTTAAAAAAAAAAAAACTAAATTTGCAATTCTTCAGTTTTTGGTAAAAGTATTACGATAATGTAATTAGGTTGCAAGAATCATATTAATCTTAAATAATTAGGTTACTCGTATTTCAGTTATTAGGAATAATCATTTAAATATTATGTACTTAAAAGTGTTCCAATTGAATGAAATATGTATCATTCTAACTTATTATAAAGAATATAATTTTATATTAAAAATATTGCGATATTGAAAATAATTGATCTTTATAAAATAATCCATATACAATATTAGTTTTTGTAACTCTTTCAATTATAAGATATATATATATATATATATATATAGAGAGAGAGAGAGAGACACACACACACACAATGATGATTTTGAATAAATAAAAGTAGTTAAAAACGATTTTATGTAAAGTAATTTGAATTCAAAATAATTAGTTAAATATTTCATTTTTACTATTACTATTAACAACGAAGATATTCTGCATCGATAACATGCCACATGTAAAATTTTTAAGCCTTCTCACAAACTTTGAAAAGGTTTATGATGATCATAAAGTAACTAGTGGTATCTTAATAGTTGCTCAATAACTAATTAGAGGAATCTATTTGGATCGTATGGCCCACTTTACTAAAAATACAGGGATTACGTTTCTCCAAATTAGAGTCTCTTGTTGGTTATTGAGCAACTATTAAGATGCCTAGTAGTTACTCAATAACCAAAATAATTTTTACTGCCACAAACCACCCATTCCCTATACTATACATATACTAGTTAGAAAACCCATGCTATGTGATGCCTCTTTTAACACCCTAGTTTTAAATCAATGAAAACACCTAAATCCTATCACTAACTAGGTGGTATCCCGCAAGTATATGGTTGTCAACTAGTAGTAAGGGAAGTAGGGATCGTTCCCACGAGGATTGTCGATTGCAATTACCAAGGTTTTAAAGGTAAATGTGTAGTTAAGCTAAATCAATTAGTGGATGGAAGAACTATTCTAACGAAAGCTATAACTTCAATTCTAACTTAATTTAATCTAATTAAGACTAAGATTTAGAACAAGTGCATAAATCAACTAAAAAGACCACAAAGCAATAAAAATTGATTACTAAAGCATTCATTTCTAAAGTAGAAATTAAGAAAAGATTAACTAGGAAATTAAATATTTTTGGATTTTCTTGATTAGAAATAAAGAAACCCACTAAGAATTAACTAGAAACTAAAGCTAGAAATTTGAAAAAAATTCTTAAATTGAAAGCAAGAAATTGATAAGAACCCTAATTTTACTAAAAACCCTAAATTGAAAGCAAAGAAATTTTTACTAAAATAGATAAGAAAGCAATTAAAAATTATATCTACTTGAACCTTACGAAAAACCCACTACAATGATCTAATGAAGATGTAAACTTGACAAGAAATTTAAAGAAGATCTAAGATGAAGATGAAAGAGAAAATTCTATTAAAAAGTAACTTGTAGTCTAAGCTATCATAATCTCTCTAGAATTATCTGAAATTCTCTATTCTAAACTATCTACTCTCACTGTAACTCATTCTACTTAGCTTAAATAGTGCAAGCATTATACAAGGCAAAAATCAGGGGTTTTGGGCTGGAAATTACAAAATTGCCCTTACAACTTAACATTTAGCGAGTCGAGATCGCGGTCTGGAATAGTTGAGACCGCGATGTCGACTCTCCTTCCAGTGATCCTCATTTCCTTCATTTTGCAATTTAGTCCCTTGAGCTATTTGTTCCTTCCAGCTTCTAACATTTAATTTTTAACCTGCATAATATTAACACCATTAAGCACTTAATTAAACTAAAAATTTAACACAAAAATTATCACAATTAATTCAAAAACGAAAATACAAATACATATGAAAGAAATTAACTAAAATCTTCAATTACTTATCTAATTTCGAAATTTAAACTATCAAAATGCTATAATTTAGAGGAAAATAACTCTAGTTTACTAGAGTTATCACTATGCATGGCAAGTTAATATATGGGTGAAATGAAAATAACCTCATTGTGGTTTAGTAAATAAGCACTTTACTCTCCTATGGTTATCAAATGTGCATTTGACCTCCTCGTACTTTAAATTTTTTTGCAGAATGAATGAAAACCGTCTAAACTAACACGAGAAATTTCTAAAATTGTGCTCCTTTTGAAATTATTCTTTTTCGATACTGAATTGAAATGGTGTTTCGGGCAGGGTGGAACTCACATGCAACAAATGCGAGTTCCTTGACCTCAATGCATCTGTTGAATGCGAGGTCAGGGGATTTATGATTTGTTAAAAAAAAAAAAAAATACATGACCTCGCATTTGGTAAATGCAAGGTCAAACATTTTTTTTAAAAAATCGCTGACCTCGCATTCGTTGAATGCGAGGTCATGCGAACTTAAATCCCAGATGTGAGGTCAAAATCAGGCAGAACCCTTTCCTCTTCCTCCTCCTCCTCCTCATTCTCCTCTTCTCTGTGACTGCAATCTCAACATGTGTTGGCAGATGGCACGTATATATTTACTTGTACTTATTGGAGGCCTTTTATTTCTAGAAAATTCAGGCAACAAAGTGCCATTATTGTATCTATCCATGCTTCGGGATTTGGAGACTGTGGGACATTATAGTTGGGAATCAGCAGTTTTAGGCACACTGTATCGCAACATGCGTGATGCTACCTCACCTACAGCTAGAAACATCTGCGGACCAGTGCTATTACTACAGGTATATTTCAATACTTTACATTCATTTATTGTATGCTCGTCCTTCACAATTTATAGAATATATTCTAATTGATAATTACAGTTATGGGCTTGGGAGCGCATGCCGACTCTACGGCCTGACCGGTTAGAGCCAGTACAGCAGCATCATGGAGCATATGGATCTCAGTATATACATTTTGTTAATCTCTTTAATCAAACATGTTTATATTGGACTTCATATTTATTAATTTTTATTGCAGGTGGGATGTTGGATTTGATATGCCCAATGCTCCTAGGCATGTCTTATCTGTATTTCGGGACCAGCTACATAGTTTGCGACCCAATGAGGTATATCCGCCTACTATATTTATTTTGCACTTTGTCCTCGTTCATATTTTGTTAATTTACTTATTTTTTTGGTCGAATTGTTTGGTATTAGTTTATATGGAAGCCATACCCTAATTAGGTACTTGATATGCTTTCGTATTATTGCACTGCTAGTCGTGACAAATGGCGTGCAGTTACTTATTTGATACGTTAGGAGATCGTGGAATGTTACCTAACCTCATCGAGTTATGCGACAGTTCGAGCTACACCAACCCATACCAGATCAGAGATTGATTGGGAATCAAGTTACACTTCATTTGATAGACCGCCGTGGTCGAGGCAAACAATGATTGGGAGTTGACTCACCGAGCTTACAAAGACATTTGGGGGCAAGAAGGGACGCAGTTGAGGTTGGTTTCCCATGTGCTGATACTACACATGCATCACATGATTATATGCAATGGTATCGATCGAGGACGGTGGTCTACATATCCAATCCGAGTCATCGCCCTACTTTTCCAGAGGGGTACCACGGTGACAGTGCACGTGCAGATTATCTAGCAAGTAGTTATTCATTTTGTTACTCTTTTCCTTTTTATATAACTTAAGTACTAATACTAATTTTCACTTTTATGATAGATGAACTCCATGGCTAGATTGTACTACATGTCCTTGGACCACCTGACTGAGGAAGATGATCCGGACACCAGTACTTGAGCACAGATGAGATATTTCGCTCAGTATATTTCCTGCTCTGAGGCACTCTACATGCAATAGGCGAATCAAGTCGTCTTGATCTTCAGCCTCCGTCAACTCCTATTTACATTCGACATCCACACCAGACATAGGATCCACATAGAGTAGATCGAGCTCCAGGCGAGGGGGACAACACAGTGGTGGTCGTCGCCGTCGTCGACCCCATGCAGATGTTGGATCCTCTCATATTAATATGCAATTCGAGAGTGACACTTCACAGATATTTTCGCCAATGCACACTCCGATGGGACCATCATCTTTTGGACCGTGCCCAGTGGTCCAAATCCGGATCATACTGGTCTTGGTGTTTCAAATAAAGGACAGGAACATGAACAAAACATAGCTTCGCAGTCGCAGATTGCTCACCGTACTCAAGAGTTAGCCACATCACAATTTTATATCCGTCGGTCAAAAAGAGTTCCTAAACCTAGAGAATGTGGTACATGAAGGAGATTTGGGGATCATATACATTGACATATTTTATTACTTTTGGCAATCATGTCTTGCGATTGATGTCTGTTATTTGTATATTGTTGTTTTCCCTTGTCGGGTGTTTTTTATATTATTGTTGGGTTTTTATTTATGATTTTTGGCTCTTGTCAGGCTTGTAATGATGTTTTTTTGCCTTTGTTGGGTACGGTTATTGGCAGGGAGAATATTCATAAAATATGGGAGGTTATGCCAAAAAAATTTCAAAAAATATGATAAAATTAATAAATTTTAGCGTTTATGGTTGGAAAATAACGGTTTATTGTCCCTATATATGGTATTAGAATAAGTGTTTACAATTTAGGGTATTTTTACCTTTTTTAAATAACAAAAAAATCAAACATTTTTTTTGTATTTGTAATAGTGCCAAAAAAAAAATCTTCCATGACCTCACATTTGTTAAATACGGTCATGGAAATATTTTTTTAAAAAAATAATTAAAAAAAATCCACATGAGCTCACATTCAACGAGAAGGAGGAGAAGGAAGAAGAAGAGGAGGGTTTCTGGAATTTAAGTGGAGGGATGGAGTTTAATCTATGTTGGTTGACCTCGCATTCATTAAATGCGAGGTAAGCCAAATTTAAAAAAATAAAATAAAAAATCTCGGACCTCGCATTTAACAAATACGAGGTCATTCAAAAAAATTTTTTTTTTTAACAAATCATAAATCCCCTAACCTCGCATTCAACAGATGCGAGGTCAAGGAACTCGCATTTGTTGCATGCGAGTTCCACCCTTGCCTGAAACACCATTTCAATTCAGTATCGAAAAAAAATGATTTTCAAAACGAGCATAATTTCAAAAATTTCTCAAACTAACACTAACTTATGAAATATCATATATGTCCCTAACAAATTTAGGTGTTTGACAAGTTTAGGGGTCAAATTAAAAATAAGAAAGGGATAAGTTTTGGAGTCAAATTAAAAATAAAAAGGGGTTAAATTGAAATTTCAAAAAATCCTAACACTTTTTCTCCTTCCCTTCCCTTCTCCATGTAGCAGCCAACCCTCACAACTATCGCCACCACTGCTACCCCCATCTTAACCAAACATTCTATCCTACTATTGCAACTGGCCCCCGCCTTCTCCCAACTGATCTCTCTCCCCAACCTCCCTTCTCGCCATCCCCGTCCTTCTTCTCCAAATCTTGGTCTCCCTACACCCCCAGTAAAATCACAATAAAAAAAACACCAAAATATCTTCAATTCCAAGAACAAGAAAAAAAATTAGCAAAACCACAACAAATCTAATCCAATTTATTCCAGATTTAGGGTGAGGTAAGTAGAAAGGTGGTGGAGGTGGTATGGCTATAAATCTGGGGTGGGGTGGGTATTGGATATGGGGTAGGGTAGGAATGTAACTAGAAGGGAATGGGAATGGATTTTTGGATCTAAGGTAAGGGTGGAAAGGGCTTAAGCTTGTGGGGAATTGGTAGAAATAGCTGTTGAGGAAAGTGGTGGTGGATTGGGGATGGGGATGGGTATGGAGGTAGGGTGTTGAACCCCAGTTATGATAACCATGATTTGATGATGACCAAATCGTACTAACGACCTGAAAATACAATGTGCAGAAAAATAGGAATGTTTGAACGTAAATAATCATCCAAACACAATGAAGAAAAACAACTAAAATACAAGCAACACCTTACGGACGATGAAGAACATTCAAAAGAAAGGAGTTCGGACGCAAGGGAGTGTCCAAAGTAAGACCAGATAACATCGAAGGAAGACCACATCTTTTCGACGCAGATAACTATCCAAAGGACAGTGCTTCAGGCGCAAAAAAATCATCCAAGACAAGAAATTCAAAAGCCAAAAGGACAGACATTGACAACAGTTTGAAGAAAAAAGCTTGAAATGAAGAAAATTTTCTGTCAAGTTGTAGGATGCATATGACCATCCGAGACACTGTTCAGGAAGCTATAGGATGAATAATTGGACATCTGAACTACCGTCCAAACTCCTAACGGCTAGTTTTTAATAACTAGTTTTTTGATCGTTGGAACTCAAATTTCAGCACATCTTTCAGCTATAAATAGCCCAAGGACATCTAATTAATATGTGGAACGATACTATATTCAAAACAAATACTTGTAAGAGCTATTTGGGGAGAAATAGGCTGAAATACTATGGGTTGTATTGGTTTGGATAGTATAGTTCTCTTGGCTCAACTAGAGGGAATTAGTGTGAGCAAGAGTAGACTAGTGAGTGATCTTCAAGTGTAAGAGTGGAGGGATAACAAGTGTACAAAAGTGAGGTTGTAATGTAAAACCCTTTGGCTCAACTAGAGGAACTTAGTTGGTGCAAGGGTGAGCCTACTTTGTGTACAAGAAGGTTATTGTCTCACATTCTTTGAAGAGGCACTACTAGTGGAAATACTCCAAGCTTGAGAAGCTTGGGAGTTTGGTTTGATACTCTCTATCTCTATCTTTATATTTGTTCCTTAAGCTTTAATTGTTGAATATTTATTATATTCATTTGTGCTTAAGTGTTTATTTGTTGCATTTTCATTAAGCACATTAAAAAGTTTGTTTTAGAAACAACCAAATTCACCCCCCCTCTTAGGTTGCTTTTAAATGATTGGGGCCAACAGTTGTATGAGAGTGTTAGAATGAATGGTGTACAGTTTAAGGTGTAGAGGTGTTAAAATTTTTTTTTTGTTGCCCATTGCAAGTAGTGCCCATCACTTGGCACCTGCAGTGGATGTACACCAAACTTGAGGAGTTTGGGAGTTTGGTTTAATATTCTTTATCTCAATCTTTTTATTTGTTCTTTAAATTTTAATTGTTAAATATTTATCTTTGATCATTTGTGCTTGAGTGTTCATTAGTTGCAAAAAAATTGCAATTTCATTAAGCACATTAAAAGGTTTATTTTTAGAAACAACCTAATTTATTCCCCCTTCTTAGGTTGCTTTTGGGCCAACATAGGGCTGGGATAGCGATTGAAAAGGGGAGAGGTGGCAGGTAGTGGGCTGTTGTAGTAGAGGAGAAAGGCAAAGGAAAGTCATAGCTGAGAATGAGGAGGCTGGTGATACTTGTGGAAGCAGAGAAGGAAAGGGTAGGGCTGGGGGTAGAAATCGATGAGAGTAGTAGGTGGAGAGAGAAAGAATGTGAAGGGTTAGGTATTGGGGGTAAAATTGTCAAGTCAAGTATTATTTAAGTGTTAAAATTTATTTTTATGCCATCCCAAGCATAGGGAATGCGTGTGACCCTCAAAAGTCGTTAACTTTGATAGTTTCTTTTTGTTTTGCAACAAAAATGAAAGCACAAGGGAGTCAAATGCACATTTAATAATCATAGAGGGGTAAAATGCTTAATTAACAAACCACAAGGGGGTTATTTGCATTTTACTCTTAATATATTTAACTCATAAAATTAAATAATAGTAGTTGAATGATGATAATGTTATGAAATTTTTTAGTAATTAAATTTAATACGATGGATAATTCTAAATAACTTTATTAGTAAGTTCTAGAATGTCATAAATTAAAAGTAAGAAAAAAAAATTAAATTCTTGATTGTTGAGTTTGCAATTCATGTCTTTATGTTTCTGTCTTACAAAAAAAAAAAAAAAAAAAAAACTCATAATTTATTTATTAGAATTAAGAACTTTATACGATATGTATGCGATAGTGATAGCATTATTGTGTTAATAATATATTCTTGCGATAGTAATAGCATTATTGTGTTAATAATATATTCTTTTAAAACAAAAACACTGTATGGTATGTTTATAAAAAGTATAGGACCTCCTTGTTATTTTTGTTTTTGGAAATTAATAGTGGGATATTCAAGCTTTAACATAATAAGCATTGTTAATGGGATTTTCAAGTAACAAAATTCTTTAAAAAATTAGATTAAAACATGAATGACCATATCCAATTAATTGGTAACAAATATAATTAGACAAAATATATGAAACACAAAGTATAGTCCTCATGACAATATGTAAAAAAAAAATGTGATTATAGGTGACTGAACTAGTGATGGGCAATTCCCTACTCTTGCAAGTTCATGAGATCGTATCAAGTATTATAAAAGTGAGTAGAGTATCGTTCCTACGAAAACTTTGAATAAGAATTAAAACTGACAGCTTTACTACTATTCACATCTAGGGAAAAATCAATTATTAGAAGATTTAAAATAACTAATCTAAAAGACAATTAAATAACTAGGGAAAAAAATTAATTAAAACGAATTCAAGAATTATCAGCATTAGAGTAGTTTGATTTCACTAATTATTCATACATAAACTCACTTCAAGTTATTCTAGATTGATTTCCAAGATTGCTTAGTTAAATCCCCTATTGTAGTTATTACCCAATAGTCTTGCAATAGTAACTCTTTTTTACTAATTTATTGTCTTTCGTCCATCACAAATAATTAGAAGTAAAAAATTAATTTGGAACAAGGAATTCATAAAGTGACCACACAAACCATGGTAATTCTTGGTCTGGCATTCGCTCAATTCATTGTTTTTACTACTTGATCATAAATATGCAAACTACTTGGTCCGTCTCATCACATATTCACAAAGTCATTTAACAATTGGTCAAAGGCTTGAAAGTATTAAGAAATAACAAAAATATCAATCCTTAATAGAAATCTAACATGAAAGAAAAATAATAAAACATGAGTTTATGAAATCACAAAGGGCTACATCTCAAAACCCTAATGAGAATTATAGAACATGATAAATGGGAATAGAAAAATAAAACTAGAAATAAATAGCATAATAAATATCTATAAAGGTTTAAGGATGCTTCTCTAATGAATAATTGGAAGAGCTTGGTTTAAGGTTCTCAATCTTGAGTTTCCTCTTCAATTATACATCAAAAACAAGAAAACCCTAGTATAATTTGTAGCCCCAGAGGGGATACTAAAAAAAGAATGAGTTTTTCCGGTCCTAGAGACCCTTATTTATAGGTTTTAAGAGTTACAAAGTGTAGGGTTCTAAATAAACTTCAAAATATACTATTACGGGCCCTAAACAAACACCCAGAACCCTAGAGAAACGTTCAAGATCATGAAATAGTGCGTTGGCCCGTTTTGCTCCATTTGACTCTGATTAATTCCAAACTTATAAAAACACATTGAAACACATAAATAAGTGTAATAAAAATTTACGAATAAATAAATTAAATATTTTGGACAAAAACCATAAAATGACTAAAATACCCCCACTTATGAAACACAAACCTTTAGAAATCGATTAAAATCCAAGTTAAAATATATGTAACTAACTCTCTTTTAGATAGTTAACAAATGGGTCAATATCTAGTCATAACCTTTCAAATTCATGCTAAACTGAGATTCATTAGTTAATCTGTAGACGTGTGATAAATATTTGTCTTATTATACCATACTACAGCATGCAAGTCTTTTATAGTAGTTAAACACAATGATGCTAAAGATTAAAACTAATATTTAGATATAACAATTTGAGATGAACTTATCTATAATAAGAATAATACATCCTTTCTATGTTTTTCTAAAGTTGTTTGAAACACTACGTAAAATCCAAATAAATTGTACGAAAACTAATTGAATGAAGAAAAGTAGGCAATGAGAATAGAGATGATCGTTGACATGATAACAGATTAAGAAGGGCAGGTATGATATGTTTATTCAGCTAGCAAATGAAATAGTAAATAAAGGGCTTATGATTCGTCTCTTCTCAAGTCCTTACAAAATGTATATCAACCACTAATTTTTATAAAAAAACCATTAAAGAAAATTAAAAGAACAGAGCATGAAATCCCTATATAAATTTAAATGCTACAGGTCATAGCAGTGAAAGTGTAACTTTCATTGAAAATATTCTAAATGCAATGTTATACTAAGATAGTTTACCAAGTAATGCATCAACAACTTAATTGTATTGATTTCATTTTTTTTATTTGAGATAATTAAAAACATATGACATATTACTTGACTTACATGGTGATCAACTCATCTGATATGATAACACATAGGCGTTCTTCCTCAATTAAAAATAAAAATCAAATCAACATCTCATTACAATTCCTAGAATATTAGAAAATGATCAGAAAAGAAAAACAAAAAAATTCAACATTTCTTAATATGAAAAAATAATATCAAAATCAAAATATCCAAAACTTATATTTTCCAGTTATGTTTTTGTCACTAAAAGAAAAAAAAAATCAATATTTTTAATATATAATCATCTTATTAAATATAGGTATCCAGTACACCATAGAACTACAGTAAATATATAAAAAAAATGAATTCTCATGTATCTACATAAAAGAACACAAAGGCAATTAATAATGTTGGAAGAATATACAAGGATTTAGTCCATCTTTGAAAAAGAATGCTCTCTCTTCTCTTCTTACGATCTTCTTCTTCTTCATGAACTTGCTTGAAGCCCTAGCCATGGCTGCCCTTCAGTCAACCTCTATTTCCCCCGATTCATTCATTTGCATCATTAGTTGTTGCCACGGATGTTGACATCCCTTTAATACTGCCAACGACTTATCCTGGAGAACCAGCTGTTTTCTTTTCTACTAAACAAGTCTACATCCTTGTAAAACCCTTATGTTGTGCCTTGGTAGGCAAATTTTTTAGGGGATGACCTTCAATGGAAGCATTATGATGCGAGTGTTTGAAGATTGATTATGCTGGACTCTTACACCTAGGCTTATTGGACAATCATCATGTGTTGATTTGGTTTGATCTTGAAGAGGACTACCTTCATTGTTGGTGCCATGGCTTCTGGTCCATTTTAGAGTTTGATATGAAATTCTTGAAGTGGACTCCAGACTTCTCGTAGTTGTGGATCGCTATTCATCCCTGTGTGAATCACCTTTTATGGATTACCCTTTTACTTATTTCACGAAGCTGCCCTTTTCTCGTTCGCAAGCCTAGTTAGGAATCCATTAAAGATTGACTCTTCCATGGCTGCTGAATATGACCTGAGAAGGCAAGAGTTTGTGTAGTACTTGATTTAACAAAACCCAAGATTGGTAGAGTTTGGATCGCCAATGGAGATAAAGGTAGATGGCAATCAATTGGTTATGAGGATATTCCAGATTTCTACCATTATTGTCAAAAGGTAGGACATTCAGATTTAACTTGCATTGTTCAAAACCCTCAACTAAAAACCCTAACACTCAATCGAAGAATGATGACATTTTACAACCCTAGGGATGGTGAACAACCAAATTGTTAGACGACTCCTCCAAAAAATGAAGGCAATAAAAACCCTGAAGATGAAGGAAACCCCATATCTAAACCTAATATTCCCTTCACTTCATCTGGTCATACTTCTAAAGCCTTGATTAATCGAGACCAGCTACCCACAAAAAGCCCAGTGGGTTCCAAAGATGGTAGAATCACAACACCATGTGCAAGATGGGCCTACTCTAGTACCGAACACAGAAAACCTTTGCTCATCTAGTTTTCATCCTGTAGAGAAGGCAATCTTTCTAACTCATACTCATTCCATTCGAGATTCTGGGATAAAAGAACCTCAAGTGGCAACTGTGATGGATTCTCTGGCGGCTTATTTCCAGCTAGGGATAGAGCAATTGTAGTAGATTATCAATTTTAGCTGTTAATCCAAGACCGTAAGAGTTTTCTCCCTATCAATGAAGTTTCAGAGAAGATAATTAGAGTTTTGATACCCCTTTGTGATGATCACCTCCATTGCCCATTCAGATCGAAGAAAAAGAAGCCACCTCTGAATGAGCATGATGTGAATGACAAACTTTCAGACTTGGATGAAATTAGCCAGCCAGTCCACTCTTGCGGTGAGGTAACAATTTTCATTGCATGATTTTTTATGGAAGCTATATCATAAATTTTTGCCTTTGGAAGGATCCCCTATTCACATGCATGAAGATGTGGACCCTTCATCTCCCATGTAATAGTGAAACCAAGGGTAGGTAAAAGGAAGTAGTACTCACTTACCCAAACAATTCTCACCAGATAAGCACCAAAGATCGCTAAAGAACTTCCTCCTTAGGTTACCAAAGATAATATTCTCATCTGGAATATACGTGGCATTAGCACACGTCCTTTTCTAAGAAGGTTAAAGTAGCTAACACAAATTCATGCCATATATTTACTAGTCATTATTGAGCCTTTTTTAGATGGTAATAAGCTGGATCTTTTTTGGCAAAAGTTAGGGTTTACTTTTTGTTATTGTAATGTCAAATGCTATAATTTGGATTTTTTGTAAGGGTGGTTTTCACCTTAATATCAGGGAACATCAATGAACAATTCTTGCACGCTGACATAATCCATGATGAATGGACGGTGATGGCCTAAGAAACTTTTGTGTATGCCAAGTGTCTTCGGCATGAACAAGAAGAGTGCTGGGAAAACTTGATTCGGACAGCTATTTCCATAATAGGACCATGGTTTTGGGGTAGAGATTTCAATAGCATATCAGCTTTATCAGAATACTTGGGATCGACAACTCAAGATCAGGTGGCTATGGAGGACTTCAATTCAACCATTTCAACTTTTGAAGTGCTTGAATCAAATTATTTAGGTAGCAATTATACCTGGAATGTAGTTTGCAATGGTTACACAGTGTGGAAATGCTTGGATAGCGTTTTAGTGAACTAGCAATGGGCTGAATTTATTCCGGGATCTCATGTGCAACACTTAAACAGATCAACATCTAATCATTCTCTCTTATGGCTTCAATTAGTTTCTTTAGGCGTCTTTCAACAATAGTTCCAAAAATCTTTTGGTTTCAGCAAATATGGATCTCCCATCCCACTTTCCTCACTGTTGCACAGACAAGTTGGTCTCAACCCACCAATCAATTTGGAATGCGTTTCCTTTCCCTAAAACTACACAGGCTTAAACAACACCTACGCCAATGGAATATGGAAGAATTTGGAGATATCTTCAAGGGGATTAAAGCAACTGAGAGAGAGGTGGAACTTTGTGAGCAAAATTATGAAATGCTTCAGGATGAAAATGCTAGGACAACTCTTCATCTGGCTCAAGCGCAGCTATTTCAACAACTTGCAAATGAGAAAACTTTATGGTAGCAACATCTAAGTTACGATGGTTGATAGAAAGTGACCGCAACACAAAATTTTTTCAAGCAACTATAGTAACGAAGAAGGCTTATCCCACATTGGGACGCATCAAGAACGTGGATGGAAAATTTCAAGCAACTATAGTAACGAAGAAGGCTTATCCCACATTGGGATGCTTCATCAAGAACGTGGCTGGAAAATGATATTAAGGCAGAAGCTATGTCTTTTTTCCATTCATTATTCACTGAGGAGAACATTCACAGACCACTTCCTGATGCTCTTCTAGGTCTTATTCCCAGGGTAATCACGGATGATCACAATCAATCTCTCACACGGTCGATTTCAATGGAAGAAATTAAGTATGCAGTCTTTCAATTGGAAAAAAGATAGTTTGGTAGGATTAGATGGCTTCACTAGACATTTTTTCATTCACTATTGGGATTTTATAGCTCATGACATGTTTATGGAAATCCAAGAATACTTAGTAGGAGTTCCTTTACCAAAAGCGATTCGAAACACGCTATTGGTTTTAATTTTGAAAGAGGATAATCCGAATACTTTTTTGGATTTTCGATCGATCTCCTTATGTACTTTTGTTAGAAAAGTTTTTTTTCTAAAGTTTTGTCTTTCAGGTTATCCGAACTATTGCCTATTTTAGTTTTTCTATAGCAGTCTAGCTTTGTCAACAGGGTCAACTATTGCAGATAATGTTCTTCTAGTGCAGAAACTACTTAATCCCTGAATAAAAAAGTCTGAGAAGGTAATGTCATCCTCAAGCTTGACATGATGAAGGACTTTCACAGGGTTTCTTAGTCTTTTCTTCAGGCAATTCTTTCTCGCTTTAGTTTTCATGCTCGTTTTGTTAATCTTATTATGAACATGTTGAATGGTAGCTGGTTTTCAATCATATTAAATGGTGAGATTACTGGATTTTTTAAGTCATCCAGAGAAGTAAAATAGGGGGATCCACCATTACCATTTTTGTTCATTGTATGCTTGGAGGTGCTTTCATAGGGTTTGAATAGCTTGTTGTCATAGGGTTTGATCTTGCCTTACTCGGTTTCGCGGAATTGCACAACGTTAACACATCTTGCTTATGTGGATAACACTATCTTATTCACAAAAGGAAATAGAAGATCGGTCAAAAATCTACTTATCTTTCTAGACACCTATCAGCTGGCTTAGGTCAAAAGATCCAACAATTCTAAAAGTTCAATCATACTACCAAATCCCTTCCGAATTTCAGCACCTGCTATCTTGGAGCACATGATAGGTTTTCATTATAAACCTTTCCCTTTTCTTTACCTAGGATTTAACTTATTTTCAGGGAGATAAAATGCTCAATGCTTAGTACTTATCAAGCATGCTTTATCCTCAATTCCAATTCATCAACTTGCTGTCATGCACCCTCCTATGTCCATCATTGACCAATTGGAATGTATAATGGCCAATTTCTTTTGGGGAGATTCTAAACTGGGCAATAGACTGCATTGGACAAAATGGAGCAACATTTGTAGATCGACAGAGGAAAATGGCCTGGGAGTTAGACAACTACAAGATGTTCTAGTTACTTCCTCATTAAAATTATTGTAGTCTTATTACAACTCTACTTCTCTTTGGTCTACTTTCGTGGATGCAAAACATGGGGTACATCATGCTTTCAACCCTTTTCCCGTTTGGGGCCGTATGATATAAGTTAAGGAACTCGCAGATTCATACTTCTTCATGCTTGTGCATAATTGCAGCTCTAAGTTTTGGATGGATAACTGGTTGGGAGACGAGCCGCTTTGATCTTGATGCTCTATGGCTTACTTGGATGTTAAGATAAATTAGGTTTTTACCAATGATCAAGGTTAGAATTTATCTCTAATGGGGCAGTACCTCTCGGATGAGATACCAAATAAAATTCTCTCCAAGGCATTTTACTTGATAGAAGAACCAGGCGCGATGCTCTGGGATGCCACTTATTTGGGTAACTTCTCGATCTCCTTGGCATATTCCTTGGTTTGATCTCGTAGTACCATTTTACAGTCAAGAAAACATGCCTGGAATTTGAGGATACCTTGGAAGTTTTCAATATTCTTATGGAGGCTTTAAAATGGCTTCTTACCATATGCAGATGTCTTAATGCAGCTGGGTTTCTCTTTACCTTCCAAATGTTTTTTTTTTTTTGTGATTCCTTAGAGTTGATTAATCATTGTTTTTTCAGATGCAGCTGTAATTTAGCTCAACAAGTTTGATCATGTTTTGCATCTCAACTTGGAATTCCAAATGTCCAGGTTTCTACTGTACTTCATAAACTTCAATTATGGTGGTTATTCTCAATATCATCAATTGAGGGACAACTAGTAATTATCACTCCAGCGCTCATTTGTTGGTTTCTTTGGATTTCTAAAAACAAGTGTCACTTTGAAAGAAAATTGCTCTCAGCTAATTGGCTGATTTTCCAAGTTAACTCTAATTTACACCTTATCTCCCTTAGACAGTCATCTGAGACACGGACGGATTTGAATCTTCGTACATTGCAGCCACCTCCCAAAAAGACTTGTTGTTGTTCGCTAGCTCAAAACTCCCTTCGGTCATCACAAATTCAATGTAGACAGATCCACATTGAACAACCTAGGTCATGCTGGCATTGGAGGCATTATTCGAGATTTTTTTGGTTCGGCTTGTGATAAGCTAGTAAATGTCTTATGTTTTATATATCATTTAAGCATGAACACTTTTATATATTGTAAGTAAGATTTGAGTTAATAATGAACTTAATTGGTTCATTCTTAGTTTTTGTATGGTTGAAGTAGAAAAGGATTGAAAAGGATGAAAAAGATGAAGAAGAATCACAAAGCTGAAGAGTACACGAGTATGGAGCAAATCTGAACATTGTTTTGTATTTTTAGCACAACTTTCTTGTCCAATGTCCGATTGAGTTGATCAAGATGCATTGGAAAGCTAAAAGAAAGAGTTACAACTTTCATGTTTTGAGTTTTTTCCAAATTCCATTAGCATCAAGGTCAAAATTGAAGTTGAAGTTGAAGCATAGGTTCTGGAAGTCGGCCCAAAAGCTGCACAAATGCGCAACTTCCAGTAAGCACGTCTTGAGGAGTTTCACATGGACATGCATGAGACTCAGGCGTGCACGTGTGGATGTAGTAGCATAGGGTTATGAAAATTTTATTTTAGGTAGATTTTTTCATCCAGTTGGACTCTTTTTCAAGTGTTTTCACATTCTAGGGATTTCAACCCTAGTATTCCTTATATATACCCCTTGATAGGTGAATAGAAGGGATAAACATAGAATAGACGATTGTGAGTTAGCTTTAACAGCTTTATATTCTTTCATGGCCTTTAGTGCCTAAACTCTTCTTCTTGATCAAGGGAATTGAAGCCATGGTTGATTCTATAATATTGTGAGACTTTTGTATTTTAAATTATTCGCTTTTTATATCAAGTATTGATTATTTTTTTGCATTAATTTTATGATTGTTTCTTTTAAATTGCTATGACTGCAGAATAGTGAATTATTTGAATCAATCTATAACTAGATTAATATTAACTACTTTGTCCAATTTATTATGTGAGGCAACAAGGTTTAATAATTGCTCAATTAGCGTTATTGAATCTAGGAGAAATAATCAAATAATTGATATAATTGCGTGTGCTTATGTTATATTAGCCTAATTGATCTTGCTAGTTTTTTTAATACTTCTATTAATTAATCTTCGGCACCTGTCTGAGCTAATTTGATAGTTAGAGTTAATTGGATTCCCTGTTGAAAACTAACCAACTTAGGGAAAAAATATAAGAATCAGTTTTGAATTGGAATTCGGGTTAATTCTTTAATTAGTGCTTGATATAAAGACTAAATTATCTTTGGTGTCGATGATTGACCAATAGAATTTCCACGGTGGATGTGACTGAAACCAAGACCTTTCTTTTATTGAATTTTCTATAATTTTAATTCTTGCAATAGTTTTTATATAAAAAATTATTCAAAATCCCCCTCTTAACTGGAGCTCGAATAATAGATTTCATTCCCTGAGGAATGACTCAGACTCTCCACTACTACTTTAGTATTGAGAATTTCATCAATTTTGGGTGCCTTCGACAGCACAGCCAAAATTTTGGCATCGTTGCTGGGGGCCAGTTTGATTTACTTTCTTGCTATTAATTTCTGTCTTTATTTTCTTTTCTTGTTCTACTAATTGTGTATGCTTGTGACATGATTAGCTGGACAAGACTGTTGAATTCCAATTTCATCTGGGTAAAACTATCATGACGCAAATAACTCTTAGGGAGTTGGCGGCTCCAAACTTAAATCAACAACCTTTTTGCATTACTTACCTTGATTTAGATGCAAATGTTACTTTTGAGTTATAATTTGGACTAATCTATCTTTTACCTTCTTTTCATGGATTCCCAAGTGAGGATCCAAATAAGCACTTGAATGAGTTCCATGTGGTATGCACGAGTATGAACCTTAATGGGGTTTCGGAAGAGTAGATCAAGTTAAAGGCATTTCCATTTTTATCAAAGATGTAGTGAAGGACTGGAAATTCGATTTACCTTCGGGGAGTATTAAAACATGGGAGCAAGTGAATAAGTTATTTTTAGCCAAATATTAAACTGTGAATATAAGGAAAGAAATCTATGGAATAAGGCAGTTCAATGATGAGTCCTTATATGAGCATGGGAACGTTTCAAGAAACTCTATTTAAGTTGTCCTCACCATCAAATTAGTGATTAGAAGTTTACTAGTTTAATATTTTTTTATGAAGAACTATTGGTTAATGAGAGAAATATGATCTACGCTACAAGTGGAGAAGCATTGGATAATTTGACTATTGAAGCTGCCCGTGAACAGATATCAAATATTGCAGCACGTTCTCAGAAGTTTGGAACGAGACGTGAACAACCTCCTAAACGTGTTCATGATGTAAGTGTTTCTTCTTTAGAACAATAAATGGCTAGTTTAACTTCTTTTGTTCATCAATTGGCTTTAGGAACTACGCAACCAGTGCAAACTTGCAGGATTTTTTTGAATGAGAGACATCCGACAGATATGTGTCCAATCTTGCAAGATGAGTCCCAAGAACAAATCACTGCAGCAGCAGGATTTTCAGTGCAATTTCAAGCAAATAATGATCTCTATTCTAATACATATATTCCTAGATGGAGGGATCATCCAAATCTCGGATATAGAAATCCAACACAGTAATTCCATTTACAAAATCGACAGAATTTCCAACCACACAGGCCACCATTCGCTCAAAGACAACAATCTACTCCAGCTACTCAATCTGGTAAGTCTTTGGACAAAATGATGAATGCTTTGACTGCTAACACAATGCAATTTGAACAGGATACCAAGGCTAGTACATAGCAAGTGCAAAACTAAATGGGGTAAATGGCAATAGTAATTAGCCGGTTGGAAGCTCAAAATTCTGGAAAGTAGCCTTCTAAAACAATTGTGAATGCTAAAGAAAATGCTAGTGCAATTGTATTGCGAAATGGCAAGGAGGATAAGGTGCCTAGTAAGTAGTTTCGAATGTATTAAGGCCGATGAGAAGGAGACTGAAGTTGAGAAAGAAGTTGGTCTGGGCAATAAGGATGAAAGCATAGGTAAGTCAATTTTGAGGTCAAAATATAAACATGAGCCACCATTCCCTTAAGCATTTAAAGAATTTGTGAAAGAGGATCCTAATAGATAATTATATGAGACTTTTAACAAGTGCGAGGTAAATATTCCATTATTCTAGATGCTATTAAATGAATATCTCGTTATGCTAAATTTTTGAAGGAGTTACGTACACATAAAAATAAGCAAAGACAAAAGAAAGGTAAGAAGATTCCATTATAGCAAAATGTTTTAGCAATGCTTACAAAGAATCTTCCAACAAAATGCAAAGATCCAAGTATGTGGATAATTCCTTGTGCAATAAATAATACTAGGAATAAAGAGGCCATGTTAGACTTAGGGCATCCATAAATGTTATGCCTTACTCTATTTGTACCTCCCTTCACATTGGTCCTTTACTTGAAGCTAGTACTATTATTCGATTGGTTGATAGATCGTTAGCCTTTCCAAAGGGTATAGTTGAATATGTTTTGGTTCAAGTCAATGAATTAATATTTCCTGTAGATTTTTATGTTCTTGACATGAAAAATAATGATGAGTCTATTCCTATTCTATTGGGTAGACCTTTTTTTGAAAACATCTAAAACTAAAATAGATATGGATACTGTAATTCTTACAATTTGGTGATATAATGGAATTTGACGGAAAAATTTTTGAGCATAATATTTACAAAACCTTGAGGTATCCTATTGGTGATAATTCCATCTATTCTATTGATATTATAGACTCCTTAGCATAGGAAGTTTTTGAAAAAGAAGTTGAGGCTTAATTCGATGAGCAAATGGAAAGTGATATTGAGGAGCCACTGCAACTTGGTAAGGTATCTTACACTACATTGCTGACTTCTAATGAGAAATCATTACCCTCTGTTACGCAGGCGGTTGATCCAAAATTGAAACCTCTTCCAAGTCATCTTAAATATTTGTTCTTAGGAGACGGAAAAACTTTTCTGGTGATAATTTCTAGTAATCTAATTGATGAGCAAGGAGAAAAGTTATCGAAAGTTCTATTGCAAACATAAAGGGAATTAGCCAATCCACATGCATGCATCACATATTGCTTGAAGGAGGAGCTAAGCCTACTCGTCAACCACAAAGGAGGTTGAACCTGATGTTGATGGAAGTGGCCATGCAAGACAAGAATCTCAAGCTTCTCGAAGTAGGGATAATCTACCCTATTGCAAATAATGAATGGGTTAGTCTAGTCCAAGTGGTCCCTAAAAGAAGGGAATTACAGTGGTGAAGAATTAAAATGATAAGATGCTGTCCACCCATATTCAAAATGGTTAGAGAGTTTGTATATATTATAGGAAACTTAATTCTCTAACTCACAAAGATCACTTTCCTTTACCTTTTATTGATCAAATGTTTAAAAGGTTAGGTGGTCGTGCTTATTATTGTTTCCTTGATGGTTATTCAAGTTATTTCCAGATCGCCATTTTTCCCAAGGATAAGAGAAGGAAACAGTTACGTGTCTGATTGGAATGTTCGCTTACTGTCGCATGTCATTTGGTTTATGTAACACCCCAGCCACATTGTAAAGGTTCATGTTTAGCATATTTTTTGATTTTGTCGAGCACATTATTGAGGTATTTATGGATGATTTTAATGTGTATGGTGATTCCTTCGATCAGTGTTTGCACATGTGCTAGTAACCTTACATTAGTATTACAAAGGTTCATAGAAACCAACCTTGTTATAAATTTGGAAAAGTGTCACTTCATGGTTCAACAAGATATAGTTCTAGGTCATGTAGTATTATCTAAGGGGATTGAGCTAGATAAATCAAAAATTGATGTAATTCAATCATTACCTTACTCCACCACAGTACGGGAAGTCCATTCTTTCTTGGTCATGTAGGTTTCTATCAAAAATTCATAAAGGACTTCTCCAAAATATCATCATGCCTATGCAAATTATTGCAAAAGGATGTGGAATTTGAGTTTAATGATGATTGTAAATTGGCATTTGACAAGTTGAAGAATCTCTTCCTCTCAACTCTGATCATTCAACCACCTAATTGGAGCTTACCTTTTGAGATCATGTGTGATGCAAGTGATTATGCAGTGGGCACAGTTTTGGGTCAAAGTGTTGGAAGAACATCTCATGCAATTTATTACACTTCCATAACTTTGAATGATGCACAGAGAAATTATAACACTCCACCAGGGAAAAAGAACTTTTGCCTATTGTCTTTGCTTTAGAAAAGTTTCGTTCTTATCTAATTGGTACTAAGGTGATTGTTTGTTCTGATCATACAACTTTGCGACTGATGACAAAGGAGTCAAAACCTAGGCTGATAATATGGATACTTCTCTTAAGTGAATGTGACTTGGAGATCAGGGATAAAGGTAGAATAGAGAATAAGGTAGCAGACTACTTGAGTCGATTGCCACATGTGGAGGATGAGTTGGATACACAAGAGAAATTTCCTGATGAACAGTTATTCTTAGCAAGGGCGACATTACCATGGTATGTAAATATTGTGAATTTCCTAGTTACTAACAAATTACCCCATGGTTTGTCTAGGGCTGAAAGAGAGAAGATCAAAAGTGATGAAAAATATTATGTATGGGATGACCCCTATTTATGGAAGCACTGTGTCGACCAAGTGATAAGAAGTTGTGTACACGATAGTGAAATCGACTCTATCCTTGCTTTTACGCCATTCTTATGCTTGTGGAAGACATTTTGGAGCCAAGAGGATAGCAAGAAAGGTATTGGAGTGTGGTTTTTATTGGCCCAATATATTTCAAGATTCTTATCTATTTTTCCGGTCATGCAATAATTGTCAAAAGGTAGGTGATATCTCTCAAACGAATGAAATATCTCAAAACCCGATCCAGTTTTGTGAATTATTTGATTTTTGGGGCTTGATTTCATAGGGCCTTTCCCATTTCTTTCGGTTATTCTTATATATTATGGGCTGTAGATTATGTTTCAAAATGGGTAGAAGCAAAGCCACTCATACTAATGACTCGAAAGTTGTTGCAGATTTTCTCAGAACTAATATCTTTTCTAGATTCGAAGTTGCAAGGGTTTTGATAAGTGATTGAGGCAGTCATTTTTGCAATCGAACAGTTAAACCTCTGTTGAAGAAATACCATGTAACCCATAGGATATCAACCACATATCACCCATAGACAAGCAGGCCAGCCGAGGTATAAGCCTCTAATAGGGAGATCAAGTCCATTTTACAGAAAATTGTGAACTCTAGCGTAAGGATTGGAGCTTACGGTTGAATGATTCATTGTGGGCTTATTGCACTACTTACAAGACACCTATCGGTATGTCACCATATTAGTTGGTATTCGGGAAACCTTGTAAACTATAGTAGAGTTAGAACATAAGGCGTATTGGGCTATTAAGAGCCTTAACATGGAATTTGATGTACGTGGTGAACAAAGAAAGTTGCAACTGCAAGAATTGGAGGAGATTCGAAATGAGGCATACGAGACTACTTGCATCTATAAGGTGAAGACAAAAGCTTTTCATGATAAAATGATCTCTAGGAAGTATTTTAGAGTCGAACAAAAAGTCCTTTACCAAACGCGTCTCAACTATTTCCCGGTAAGTTGCCCTATCTTTGGATTGGACTGTTTGTTATTACTAATGTTTTTCCTCATGGTGTAGTTGAAATTTAAAGTTTAAAAACATCTAAGGTGTTCAAGGAAGTTAACGGTCATCAACATAAGGCCTATTATGAGGGAATTACAGTGGAAAATATGATGGAGATGGATTTGGAAATGCCGGACTACAACTAAGAAAGACAACATCAAGTCGAGCCAACAACAATAAGCAAAGGTGCTGCATGGGAGGCAACCCGTGTCCTTTTATATTTGATTTAGTTTATTTAGACTACAAATGGTGGACAAATTCTTGATTATTTGTGTGGATAATTGCTGAGATGTGTTGGGTGAAATTTTGATGTGTTTAATTGTTTTAATTCTATGTTTGCTCGAGGACAATCAAAAGCTAAGTATGAGGTAATTTGATAAGCTAGTAAATGTCTTATGTTTTATATATCGTTTATTGCATTTTTAAGCATTGTAAGCAAGATTTGAGTTAAAAATGAGCATAATTGGTTTATTCTTAGTTTTTGTAGGGTTGAATGGAAAAGGATTGAAAAGAATGAAAATGATGGAAAAGAATCGCAAAGCTAAAGTATGCACAACGCTATACGGAGCAAATCTGGACAATGTTTCATATTTTTAGCACAACTTTCTTGTCCGAGAGCTGATTGAGTTGATTCAATATGCGTTGGAAAGCTAAGAAAAATCATTACAACTTTCATGTTTTGAGTTTTACCAAATTTCATTAGCATCATGGCCAAAATTGAAATTGAAGATGAAGTACAGGTTCTAGAAGTCGCACACATGAGCGACCCAAAAACTGCGCACATGCGCAACTTCTAGTAATAATGTCCTGAGGAGGAGTTCAGTGCACACATACACGAGACTCAAGCACACAGCGTAGGGTTACGAAAATTTTTATTTTAGGTAGATTTCTTCATCTGGTTGATCTCTTTTTCAAGCGTTTTCATGTTCTTAGCAGTAGATAGGGATTTTAACCCTAGTATTCCCTATAAATACCCCTTGATAGGTGAATAGAAGGGAAATATGTTGAACAGATGATCATGAGTTTTTGCTAACAGCTTTATATTCTTTCATGACCTTTAATCTGCCGAAACCCTTCTTCTTGGTTAAGGGAATTGATACCATGGTTGATTCTATAATGTTGTGAGACTTTTGTGTTTTAAATTATTCACTTTTTATATCAATTATTGAGTATTTTTCTGTAATAATTTTATATGGTTTCTTTTAAATTGCTATGACTACAGAATAATGAATTACTTGAATCGATCTATAGCTAGATTACTATTGACAACTTTATTCAATTTAATCTGTGAGACAACTAAATTTAATAATTGCTCGATTAGCATTATTGAATCTAGAGAAAATAATCAACTAATTGTATAACCACGTGTGCTTATGTTGTATTGGGCTAATTGATCTTGCTGGTTTTTTTAATGCTTCTATTAATTAATTTTCGGCATGTGTCTAGATCAATTTGATAGTTAGGTTTGATCAGATCACGTATTGAAAATTAACCAATTTAGGGAAAAGATATAACAATCAACTTTGTAGAATTTGGGTTAATTCTTTAATTAGTGTTTGATATAAAGAAAGCTGAATTATCTTTGGTGTCAATGATCGTCTAATAGAATTTCCATGGTGGGTGTGACAGAAACCAAGACCTTTCTTTTATTGAATTTCCTACAATTTTAATTCTTTCAATAGTTTTGAGTATAAAAAATTATTCAAAATCCCCCCTTTTAACGTGAGCACGAATAATAGGTTCCATTCCCTAATGAACGAGTCAGACTCTCCACTGCTACATTAGTATTGAGAATTTGATCAATTTTGAGTGCCACGATAGCACGGCTAGCTTGTTTGGGTTTCATTAAATATATTGGGCTTGAAATAAATTAGGAAGCCAAATTATTTGCTTTGCTACATGGTTTGCAGCAATGCAACGTCACAATTTGAGTAAGGCCTTCGTCGAGACGGATTCCAAAGCTCTTTATCACATGGTGGCAGGACAGACTACCATTCTATGAAGGCTTGACAGCAATATCAGAAATGTTCAAAAGCTGTTATCTCAAGGAAATCTCTCACTCAATCATGTATTTCGAATTTGAAGCCAACATGGTAGCAGACACGCTAGCTAAACTCGATAGGTCACAAGTTATACTGCACTCTAATTTTGATGCTTCATTGATTCCTCATCAAATTATTGGATTAGTACATTGTGATACGATATAACTTGCTTTAGTTCGATTTGTATACCCCATTTCAGAGGGCCTTCATTAGTGCAATAAAATTTCTAGCTTTCTCCACACAAAAAAAAGTGCTGGAAGAATATTTTGATATTTATATTTGGATTAGAGAATTTAGCTTTTCAATAACTGTCAAATATTAGTCAACTTTTTGTTCTTCCTGAGTCAACAAAAAGGAAACATATGAGATTAAACTTTTAGAAAAAAAAAAAAGCAAACTAAAAGAACAGAATACTTGCGTTAAGAAATTTTTACAATTGTCACATATAACTATCAATCACTAATCATTTGGCTTTCTTGTAAACTATTGTCACGCCCCGATCCACACTTGCCAGGCACGTGTCATTCGCCATATCCTTAAGAAAAACATGGATCCCAAGCATACAAGGAAGCATAGCATTACTATTTACTTTAAACATCTAACTGTAATAGCAGAAGCAATTCTCTAAAAATATATTAACTTGAAATAGTGCGGCTTTTACCAAATCATAAACAAATGTACAACCGTTAAACATGGATAATCATTAGGAGCACGTAGGCTTAACTTACTAGAATAAACCTATAAACAAATCCCTGAGGTAGTGACCACGTTAAGTTCCTTCCTTGCTCTCGAACACTTAGTCCTTATCTTCAACTAATACATACTTGTATTCGTCTTCTGTACAAAAATATAAGAAACATGGTCGCACAATAGACAGTACTTACTTCGGTTGGATCATGCTGTTACATATAATAATTCAAACATACACAACATACCATCACATACACATGCTCTTATCAAAATAATTTTTCTTTTGCGGAACATGTAACGTAGAATATTCATATACTTGCACATTCATCAATGACATGTAATAATTCTTCATAACATGAACTTAATATCTCTTATAAGTGCATACTTTTATAACGGAGAACATGTACTTAATTAAATGGCTCAAAACTAACTAGCGGTCATCGGCTACTGAGTACTCAGCTTAGTAGTTAACCTCACTAGAAAATGGTGTCAAGGGTTTTCGGGGACCATTGACCTTCTTCTTGTATTGCCTAGTCTTTCTTGGCTCTAGTGTCAAATCTTTCTTAACTCTGCATTTGCCAAGTCTCTCGTGGCTCTGGTGTCAAGTCTTTCTTGACTCTAATTCAGGATTATAACCCCTACCGACTATTTCATGTTCGTTTAGAGCCATAGTATCTTGTTATCATACAACACGTGTATGTCACGCATAACCCAGACTATACGTATAATGCATTTCTATATACTTCTAAAACCAAACAGTCACATAACCATACATAATCCAGAATTTCATAACAAAAATAATTCTTAAGCAAAACACATTTTCGCAAACGACTTTCAAAAATTATGCACAGTCATAAAATAATTTCTAAAATACGATAGTTTAGAAATATAATTTTCAAAGTACAGAAGTAAGCACCACCTACCTCAAACGGTCGTGTCTTTATTCTCCTTTTGTTCCTTGTAGATAATCCTTTAAAAAAAATCACAATACCCTATGACTAATAATTCAAAATAAATATTTTCTTGTTAAATCCTATAGCAATTTCTCTAAATATTGTTCCCTCTTATTTAAAGTCTAATAACTTTGATTATTCATCATCCAGACGAATATTTCCTAATCTTATTTCAAAATAATCCTTGTATTAATCGATAATTTTTAGAAACAATTGAGCTCAAGATAGTTCAAAAATAATATTTATCATATGTTAGTTTAGCCGAAATAATCTAATCAGTTAAGTTTAAATTGAGTCAAAAATATCTTTGTTATGAATTTTCAAAACATATAGGCTTTATTACAAATTTCAAAAACACATAAGGCCTTACTATAATCTTTGAAAAGCCTTCTAGTCTTTACTATCAATTTAGAAGATAGTCAAGAATGCTATTCTATACATTTAGAAATTCACTTAGGGTATTTTAGTCACTTTTGAAAATTATTTAGGACCTTAGATAACTTGTAAAACATATGAGGGTACTTTAGTAACTTTAAAAAGTCATTTGGAAACCTTTGGGTACCTTACAAAATTTTTGAAAGTCATTTGTTAACTTTATTAAAGTTATAGGGGTCAATTTGTCAATTATCGAAACTTTTATGTGTCTTAGTAAAATATCTCTAAACTGTAAAGTTCATACTGTAATTTCCAGCAACCATCAAGGACTACTAATGTCTTTATAAAATCATTAGGGGTAATCTATAATTTCCAGAAGCTGAAAAAGACTTAATTCGACTCTAATTTAAAACATTTTAGGCCTTACTCTACATATCCTAAAACTAAGGGATTAATCTTGTAATATATGTAAACATCCTAAATTTCTTTAACCTTCTCCTCCGATCTTTGCAATTCCCCGTCCAAACTTCTCCAGCCATCATCATTTTTAAATTTTTTTTCTTTTAAGTGTGAAAATCGTTCCCAAATTTCTTAACCCAATAATTAATTAATCCATGAAACTAATTACCAGTTCAAAATACTAATCCTCTCAAATTCATAATATCTAAACTAATCACCCAAAACTCAACACGAGAAATAATCTAATAAATAATTAAAACGAATTTAAATAAATTAAAGCTTAATAAAAAAAACAACTAAGGCTAACCTTTTATGTGTGCAAACGATTTGCTCATTTCTTTCAGTTTGTGTAACGTGAGGAAAATATATCAGATGCCTACTATGTATGTTTATATAAAGTTTTAAATCCAATTACCTATAGGATGTATACTGTGCGCAACAAAATATTTCGAGTCTGTAAAAATTGAACAAACAAGAAATATAATGATAAAAATATGAATATATGAAATAAAAGATTACAATCTCTAGGATATTCTCAATATGGGGAGAAAATTCCTTCGATTCTTTGCTTCAGATGCGATCCGAGGGCTTCACAGCTTATTCTCGAATCAAATATTGAATTCTTCAAGTCTTGATATGGGAGACCTGAAGAACGTTTGATGAAAATCTTCAAATCTTGATATATGGAAGACTTGAAGAGAAAAATTTGAAGACTCAGAGCTTCCACAGCTTGCAGACTTCAGAAATATATGTCTGTGTATATGTGTCTCCGTCTCCGTCTCTCTGAGGGATGACCCTTATTTATACATGCATGGAAGGGAGCAAGGTAGAAGACTTGTAGTACATGTGTAACCTCTTACTTGCATATCAAGAAACAAATTCTTATCTCTTTACACACATAAGAGATATTAATACATAAGGACTGTACTACTTTGATATTATCTCCTTATTTTTATTTATTAATAAAGAGATAAATACTAAAGTACATATATCCTTATTGGCCAAGTCTTGTAGACATGTGACATGGCACAATTTAATTGGAAGAGCGACACAAATACATTTAATTGGTCGAACTACCTCATTTTGACATGTGGAACAATATAATTGGTTTTAAATTGTTGAGACAACCGATGTTCCAAAATATATGTGACATATGGCATTATTTAATTGGACCATAAATATGCCAATTAAATTAATTTATAGATAAATGATAATTTTAATATGAAATAAAATTTCATTGTCTACAAATGCCCCCTCGAGACTTGATCGTGAGTGCCGGATATCGCATGCGGTTGAGCGGACAAGTCTCGATATCTTCTTTGGGCTTTCATCAAAAATATCTCAAACTTTAATGTTGAATGAAGCCAGGAGCAAAAATATGCTGCTCATGTGAATTCTACAGCTAGAATTCTCACAATCTTTAGTATTTTACTGTCTTGGCCTTTCAATAATGAACCCAAAGACCTGAGGCAATTCGAACCTTCATGCATAATTACTTTTGCCCCCAAACTGCATGATCACGTTACACCATTTAAATACGATCATCTATAGGATTAATTAATTGCAACAAAACATGATCACCATTTCACAAGAAACATCTAAGCCGATGTAGACAATCCCCAGGAATCTTATAACTACATAAATTTGGAAAACGAACCAATCCGCACCCAAAACATACTGGAGTCTCAACTTTTTTTTTTTTTTTTTTACGAATTCCGAAGCCCATTTATTACCAACTTCGAGGTAATTTGTTTAACAATCCAGTTCCCAATTAGGATTGAAATTAAACAAGTCTTTGAAAGCAATACCCTTTTGAACTAAACTTGAGACAATTCCTTGTCAAACTAAACTTCCAAAGATTTGTGCACAAACGGATAGAATCCCCATGCCGTATGGATTTGGAAATCAATAACAATTCTAATCCCATATGAAGTCCAATCAAGTAATTCTTTTATCCGAATTGTATACGATTTGGGACAACTCTGACATCTATAAAAAATTGGTTCTGTATAAGAGACAGGTCTACTGAGCTGCTGCTATTTTGCTGTTGTAGTTGATCTATGTAATATTTTATTTAAATGTCCCAGAGTAAAATTCATAAATTATTTCAACCGTAAGGACTTTATGCTTAATATTCGAATTTTATTTGTGATGCAGCCACATCAACCATGCAAATCAAGGACTATGCAGAGAAGTGCTCATACTAAATTCCTCCCTTCATATCAAGGAGCCGAGTGTTGCCAAGTTCTCACTTCCATTTTTGAGTTCTAATCTTGGTAAAACCACGTGGAATGGGCCTTCCTCATACTTTGGTGAAGCAAGACATACTTCCAACTATTGGGAATGGTCGGAAGACGTGCTCGTGCGACATAAGGAGACACTCTTGAGGGCTCATGTCTATGATGCTGTTTACGCGTCACGCTACTCATATGATCGTTGTAATCACATCTTGCGTGCCTTTTTGGTAAGCCTGTAGTGCCCCTCAACAAACAGTCTTCATACTTCGACAGCGAGCTATCAATTTCCCTTTGGGATCTTTATAAACTTGGAGGTCTTCCTATCTGTGGCTCATTTTACGATGAGGTTGTGCCAACAGCCAAAGAACTTCTCAACATTAATGGGGATGAAAAACCTTCACTTCCAACAAGTTGTAGACACTTGTTTGCGGCATACTACAGGCTTACCAAAAATGGTCGTCTCAAAGAAGAAGTTCATATTAAAGACTGGGTGCAGTTTTGGTTCCGAGGACAATCCAGATATCGAACTCCGCCTCCAAGGGGTCAAAGACGAAGCACCAATACAAAGCCCAAGAAGACTTTCAACCCATGTGGAAGTGTGGACAATTCTTATTTACTAAAAATCAATAACGAACACATTCCATTTGATACGTTGAACATCGAAGACTCTCTAAGGGGTGAAGTGTATGTGGGAGCCTTTCTAGCATGCTGGATTTGCAAATTTCTCTTACCAAGTAGGGCTTCCGAATGGCTAAATTTAGTGGGGAAAAGATGGCACAATTCTTCAACACTACGGACGCAGAAGATATCATTAAAAATGTGAACCCATCAAGTTTTCCTAGACTACGCATGACCCAAGAAGAGGAAAAAGTCCTCATAGATGATGGAAATTTATCACCGCAA
Organism: Cinchona pubescens; assembly: GCA_025175665.1. NCBI lineage: Eukaryota > Viridiplantae > Streptophyta > Magnoliopsida > Gentianales > Rubiaceae > Cinchona > Cinchona pubescens. The sequence continues at coordinate 1,071,019 of JANKKI010000212.1, read as the reverse complement.
TCCATGGAATATTTCATCAGTCAACGATCATGTTTTTTGACCTTTCGACGGGACAACATTTTTATCATCGAGTTGTATGATTTGTGCACAGGCAGGCAATTTGGTTTTTGCCAAAATATCCCAAACAAGTTGAAGGAGATAACTCATACTCACACCTTGGGAGAAACTGTTCAGTTGTGGGAATGTTCAATTCGTACATCAACTCATTCTATCCTGACCATACCTCCGCAAAGAAGACATCCATTAGTTTCAAAAGAATATGACACTTGGTGGTCGATGCGATCGAAGAGCATTCCAAGCACAATCATCAAATTTAGCGTCAAGAGAGCAAATTAAGATGACTTCAGCTCAAGATACGGGAGCGAGAACACCCCCATTAAAGAGATCCAAACACGATACCTCCCCAAAGTGTTTAAAGTATGGAAAAGATGACCATAATATAATTAAGAGAAAGGAAGCCAGGACGAATCCAAATAAGACTGCAAAGACAAGGATAGACAAGGCTTCCCAAGAACTTATAGCAGTAGACGAGCCTCCTTCAATGAGGCAAAAAGGCCAAAACCTTGAACCACCTGGCTTGAGAGGAAAGCAAGTAACGGAGATAGGACGATCAACTTCGGTCAAATCCACAAATGTTGAGGCTCCAAAGGTTATCGAAACATCCTTGTTGAAAGGCATCGAGGATGTGGAGATAAATATCAATATCATATCTCCAAAGAATCATGAGGGCCTCTCGAACCCAACTTCTTGGGAAGCATCAAAAAATAATACGATCAAGATATTGGATGACAGAGAATTTGTTCAAGTAGAGGGTGAACATTCTGGAGAAAGCTGTAACAAAAATCGTCACTGGACATGGATCGACCAAAAAAAAAGTCAAAACTTTCTAGTTTGGAGAACATTTCTATTAACTCATTATTTTCTGAATCAACACCAGCCTCAAAGATGTCACCAAAAGAATTGACAGAATACGTAAATATACGTCATATATTTTCTTCCTCTTTTTTTTTTTTTTTTTTTTTGATGTATCTTGACATTGGTCTGACTCTTCTCTTTTTTTTTTTTTAGTTCACTACCATTGAAGCGCCCGTAGAAGGAGTTGGTGACCATTTATTCAGTAATCAAGACATTATCATCAATAAGACGAATATGGATAGAGAATTGCATGAGAATGTTACTAGCAATCCAAGTATGCGTGAATTCATAACTGACAAGCCGGCAGAGGACTATGCTCCATCACAGATACCATTGAATCATCATGGAAGTCTCCACAAGCAAGTCAGAACACCGATTTCTGAATTTCATGGCCGCAAGGTGATAAAATCATGCCAACGAAAATATATACAAAGCCTGTGGGAAGAACTTTGCAAGAGCTTTGATATCTCAAACACTTCCGTAGACCAAATCTCTTCTTTGGAGGAATGTATCAATGAGGTAGTTGAAGAAATATCAAGGATAGATTCTTCAATTGCCCTTCCTCTAATAGACTCTTTAGCTGGCTTACTCACGAAAGCCAAAAAGTATGACTCTTCAAGAGCTTTAGCATCGGAGAAGATTTCAAGAGAAGCATATGCAGAAATTCTCTCCAAGGCAAATGTACACCTTTCAGAAGTCAAAGCAATGGAGGAAAAGGTAACCAACCATCTACAAAGTCTTCAAGGAAAGCGGGAATCTATTGAGGATAGAAAAATCATTCTTCAAAAAGATCTTGATGATTTGGAGAAGCAAAACATAGAGGTTAGCTCGACCATTGACCGAGAATATGAAAATCTCAAGCAAATGCAAGTTGAAGTATTAAGAGCACAAGATCAAATCTCTTCAATCCAAAGCACTACCTTCCTGACAAATGAAGATGCTAGGGAGCTTGAGAAGATGAGCCAACATCCTTGAAGCTAGCAAGATAGCTGTAGTGGACTTCAAGTTTGATATTTGAATCATATCAAATCCCCTTTTTTGATTATTTTTCTTAATTTCACTTATTTGGACACTTTTCTTTCAATAATAAAGACATTAATTACTTTTTCTTATCTTTCGAATTTTTTTTTTTTTTTTTTTTTGCAAAATAAGTAAAGTAACTAACATCTATGAATTTAATTTGAAATATCACATTTTTCTTTAAGGAAAATGAGTTGGTTTTAAAGGGGTGTAACTGAACTTAGAAGTTGCCCTTTAAGCTGCCTACGTATCCCAAAAGGGAATCAAGTTAAAAAAAAAAAAATTTGAGCAACATGCGTTTAGGCTCGTGCGCCAAGGAGCAACTAAATCATGCGTAATATCGCTTCAAATATTTGCCATTGATGGGGCCAATCCTTAATCCATCTTCAGCGATCAATTTGTACGAGCCATTTGTATAGACTTCTTGGACAACATAAGGGCCATCCCATTTTGAGACAAACTTCCTTTGACCTCCATGTGCAAGGATGATTGGTCTTCGAACAGCAAGGACGATATCGCCAATTTGAAAAGAGCGCAGTCGAACTCGCTTATTGAACGCTTTAGAAAGGCGAGCTTGGTAACACTCAAGTCGTTGCTGAGCTTCCAACCTTTTCTCATCAAGTGCTTCCAACTCTTCCAGACGAAGACGAGCATTGTCTTCTTCATTAAGTCCTTCTTGCACAGCAATCCTTAAAGAAGGTATTTGACATTCAAGTGGAAGAACTGCTTCGAAACCGTAGACAAGTGTGTATGGAGTCGCTCTTATAGGTATTGGAAAAGATTCGAACTATCTAGTCTCTTATACACATCTAGCTGTGCATTTGAGTGTTACCAAGCTCGCCTTTCTAAAGCTTCAATAAGCAGATTGCATAGAGACAGTTAAAAGCTCTCTTTGCAAGTCCATTTGCAGCAGCTACTTATAAGAATTATATTGCTTAAAGCCAAACTTCTCGCAAAGCTTGTTCATTGCAGCATTGCAGAAAGGTTTTCCATTATCAGTGATGATATATCGCGGAACCCCGTATCGATAGATAATGTTCACGCGAATAAAATGACCACATTTTCTTTCTTTACTTCTCTTAGTGCAATTGCTTCAGCCCACTTCGAAAAATAATCAGTTGCAGCTAGGATAAAGATATGTCCACCAGAAGACTTTGGCAGTGGTCCTACTATGTCTAATCCCCAAGCATCAAATGGCCAAGAAGAAACAGTAGGATGTAACGGTTCTGGTGGTTGATGAATGAAATTGGCATGAAACTGACAAGCTTGACATCTTCTTACATAGTCTATGCAATCCTTCCACCATGGTCGGCCAGTAGTACCCCATCCTTTTAATACGGAAGTGCAGCTTAGGGCCGGATTGATGAGCACCACATATTCCTGAGTGAGCCTCTTCCATTGCTTGCATAGCTTCATCCTCACCGAGACATCGCAGGAAAACTCCATCAAACGATCGCCGGTAAAGAATGTCCTTATAGTAGATGAAGCGAGGTGCACGACGACGAATTTCTGTTCTTCTTTTTGTGTCTTCAGGTAACTTTTCATAAGTGAGATAATCAATTATTGGTTGTCGCCAATCTTCTTTCTCCACTTCATAAATGGAAACCACGTGAGTATTTTCCTCTTTCACATCGTCTCCTTCTTCAAAATGAGGAGGCACAACCCAACTTTGACATATGGGGACTTGAACTTGTTGATTAGGCAAGATGAGCATTGAAGCTAATCTTGCTAAAGAGTCAGCTTGTCGATTGTCCCTCCTTGGAACATGCTCTTAGTCACATCACCTAGCCACCCCATTAGTTGCTGGCATAGCATAATTATAATATGGCCACAACTCAGGTTTCCTGACTTCATATTGGCCAAGGAGCTGATTGACTACTAACTTGGAATCTCCAACAACTCTAAGTTGTAGTTGCTTCATATCAACCGCCATTTCGAGACCAAGGATAAGTGCTTGATACTCAGCGACATTATTTGAACATTGATGTGTTAAAGTGAATGAATATGGCAACATATCTCCTTCGGGAGTGATGAATATTACTCCAGCTCCAGCGCCCCCTTGATGTGCGGCACCATCAAAATACATTGTCCAAGGCGGAAGAATTTCGACCATGAAAACATCTTCATCTGGAAGTTTATCAATCAATTCCCACTCAGCTGGTATGTGATGATCGGCCAAGAAGTCAGCCAACACTTGTCCTTTGACAGCCTTCGCTGGAATGTAAACAATTTCAAATTGTTGAATTTGAAGGTACCACCTTGCAAGACGATCTGACAGCACAGGCTTAGTCATGACATACTTGATCGGATTTGCCCTTGGATATCAAACGGATAGTGTGAGCTTGAAAGTAGTGCTTTAACTTTTGAATGGCAAATATGAGAGCCAAACACAACTTCTCAATCTGCATATAATTTAACTCATTTGGTGTCATCATCCGGCTCAAATAATATAGTGCATTTTCTTTACCCTCACCATTTTCTTGGGCAAGTAATGCTCCTACAGACCGTTCCTGTGCAGCAATATACAGAATTAAAGGCTTACCAGGAATAGGTGCAGCTAATACGGGTGGTTTCTTGAGATATGTTTTTATGCTTTTGAAAGCATTACTACATGCTTCATCCCACTCAAAAGGTACACCCTTCTTCATCAAATGGCTGAATGGTTGACATCTCCCAGCCAAATTGGAGATAAATCTTCGAAGATAAGCCAATCTTCCTTGCAAACTTTTCAACTCATGAATGTTGCGCGGTTCGGGCATCCTCGAGATAGCATCAATTTTGGATTGATCAATTTCAATTCCTCGGCTATGTACGATAAACAACCAAGAAACTTTCCAGAGGTAACTCCAAAAGCGCACTTTAAAGGATTCATCTTGAGTTGGTATCTTCGAAGTCTTTCGAACACCATTTTAAGATCTTGGACATGGTCAATTTGTTTCTTCGACTTGACAACGAGATCGTCAACATAGCACTCTATATTCTTGTGAAGCATGTCATCGAAGATTTTTTGCATGGCCCTTTGATATGTGGCTCCCGCATTCTTTAAGCCAAAAGGCATGACCTTGTAGCAATAAATGCCTTTGGGAGTTCGAAAAGCAGTAAGTTCTTCATCCCTTGGTGCCATTCGGATCTGGTTGTATCCCGAGGATCCATCCATAAAGGATAAGGTTTCATAACCAGTTGTGGCGTCGACCATCAATTCAGTAATAGGGAGAGGAAAGTCATCTTTCGGACAAGCTTCATTGAGATCTCGAAAATCAACGCAAACACGAATCTGTCCATTCTTTTTCTTCACGGGGACTATACTTGAAATCCACGCTGGGTAGAACTATAAGAAACTTTTACTTCTCGGATGAAACCAGCTTCTATGAGCTTGTTCACCTCCATCTCAATTAATGGGATCAAATCAGGCCGAAAACGTCTTTGGGTTTGTTTAACGGGTCTTGCACCTCGCTTAATGGCCAAGTGATGAACAGCAACTTTCGGATCTAAGCCAGGCATCTCTTTGTAATTCCAAGCAAAAACATCCTTAAATTCGAGCAATAGTTCAACATATGCTTGTTCCTCTTCAGGAGTCAACCAAGTACCTATGTAGATTGGGCGAGGATCATCATTTGTGCCAAGGTTGATTTCCTTCAATTCATCAACGGTTGCCTTCATGCCTTCTTCCAATTCAAGAGGAGCATCTTCGGCATATTCTTCTTCTAGAAACTGCTAAGAGACAGCTCCGATAGTACTATCAAAGCAGGAAACAATGCATTCATTGTCTTCCTCCTTGGTGTATATATTAATGATGGTTTCCTTTCTTACATTTAACAAATCGCCGTAATGTATGAAAAGGTTAGTAACATATTTGTCTTCTTAAATTTCCATCATTGCAGGAAGTATTATTTCCTTTAGTATTAAAAATATACTCTTGTGCCTTTGGGAAACTCAACCTTTGATGAATAGGTTGCTTCATCAAAACTCTTCCTCGTGGGCCAAGCCTATCAAACACCGAAACACGTGGTGTAACTTTTCTCAATCTATCAAAGACTGATCGCCTTGAACCTTTCAATGCAGTTTCTTCTTTGATAGTAATATGATGCGTATTAGCCCTTTTTATTGCTATACGCACAGGAGAAGGTGGTCTATACCCAAGTCCCATTGACATGTTGTTGACAGCATATCCCTTGTCTTTCAACATCTTTTGGGTAGAAGTCATGCCATGTGTCTCTTCTCCATTTATCTCTGCAGGAAGTTTGCCCAAAGTTCCTTCTTCCTTAGGATCGTAACCAGCTTTCACGAGCAACTTGTATGCATTTGGACCAAATCGCTCGTCGGTCGTGTTTTAGGTAATGAATTGTGCTGACATGTTGACTTCTGACATCTTTCGGACTCCACCTTTGGCCGAACAAAGCCTTCAAGAAGAGTTTCGCTATGCTTGACCACCTCAATTTTGGTGAGTGGTACAGTGAACTCCTTTAATTCATCGCTTCCAACAAAAGGAGATTGACCTTCTTTTCTCTTCGACTTTGGAACATAGCGTAAGACACGTGTCTTAGATTTTTGACCATCTTCTTTTGTTAACTCTTTCTTTGTGTTACCCGAACCACCCACGAATGCATCAGCAAAGTCTTAACACTAGTGAACGGTTTTTCATCAGCAACTACTTTCTTTATGACGCCGTTATGGCAATACTTGAAACATTGATGAAGAGTTGAAGGTATAACATCATTCTCGTGAATCCATGGTCTCCCAAGAAGCATATTATAAGATGTTTTTGCATCGATAACATGAAATAGTGCACTTGAGGATAAATCGCCAATTAATAAATCAAGTGTTATAAGACCAATGGCTCTTTGTCCTCCTTGATTGAATCCTTGGATCAGTGAGACGGCTTTGTAAGAGTTCATCACTTGTGATTCCAAGCTCCTTTATTGCACGTAAAGGCATTATATTCACAGCTGATCCTCCATCGAGAAGTATTCGGTTCACCTTTTGCTTACGTGCATATCCATTTACGAACAAGGGTCGATTGTGAGCTTTCGTCCCGAGCAATAAATCTTCATCATCAAAAATAATCGTTGTGGCACATTCCTCAAGGACTTTATCAGCCACAGTGAGTTTCTTCTCAAATTTTTCATCAACTTTATCGATGTCCACAACATGGCAAGATGCAAGGACGTCGTCATCTTTCAAGTATCCTCTTGGCATGAATTCTGTCAAAGTAATAGGTCGACGGATATTTTGAAACATCACACCACTTGGAGGGATTGATGACGAAATTGTTATTCTTCTGGACTTTCTTTTTGCAACCCGTATTTTTACCATCCAAAATTTTGGATGAAGATTAGTCTTTTGCGCTGTAATTAGACAGATCCTTTTGCGAGATGACAGGTATCCATCCTTCGTCTGATTCTCAAGGATGGCATCATCATCCTTCAATAATTTTTCAATTTGCTTTTCAAAAGGTACTTCACCTTGCGGAAAGGGGTTGTCATATAATGGAACGGGATTGAAATCTCCAAATTTTATCGTAGGCTGTATTGTTCTTATCTTCGATGGAAGACGAGATTCTTTACCATTCTTCAATAAATTTTGGGAGTCAGGAATTATAGTGGTCTGATTTGCACTTGCTTGTCTCTTATACACATCTAGATGTGTATAAGAGACAGCTAGACAAGGTCACCTTATCTTTAAAGACAACCCTGTGATCTTATACACATCAGGCGATGTGTAGCAAGAGACAGGGGGGCAAGCCTTCTCCCAAGTCTGGAAACAAAGAAACTTTCACAACAAATACTGCAATGAGTTAAGATCGCGACAAAAGTCAGTCAAACATGTCCGAGAAGGCCAGAGAAGGAAAGGATATTCTTTCTCTTGCATCTCCCTGAGTGTCGATTTTCTTTGTGGCCTAACTTGCGCAGCTCTACCTTCTCGGACACCTTTTGACTGACTTTTGTCGCGATCTTAACAGGTGCAGTATTTGTTGTCATAGTTTCTTTGTTTCCAGACTTGGGAGAAGGCTTGCCCCCTTTCTTAAAGTCTTGTTTTTCTTTATTATTGCGAGGATCAGGAACAGGCGGTTCTTGATTTCCAAGGCCAATTTCAAGACTGTGAGCTTTTGTTGCCAATTTCTCAAATGTCGGAGGTTGGATGCCTTGTAGGATGTAACGAAGTCCCCACTTCATGCCTTGAATGCACATTTCGATGGCGGACGTCTCGGAGAGTCGGTCTCTACAATTAAGGCTTAAAGTCCTCCATCGATCAATATAATCAACAACCGGTTCGTCTTTCCACTGACGGGCGTTGGAAAGTTCAGTCATAGAAACAGTCCTCTTAGTGCTGTAGAACCGATTGAGAAATTCCCGCTCCAATTGCTCCCAACTATCAATCGAACCGGCATCAAGTGGCTAAGAGAGTATCAGTGTACCAGTCGAATGCGTTACCTTTTAGTGAGCGGAGAAATTGCTTGACCAACAAATCACCATAAGTTCCGGCATTATTACATGTCTCGACAAAGTGTGCCACATGCTGTTTCGGATTTCCTTTGCCGTCAAACTGCTGAAACTTGGGTGGTTGATATCCACAAGGCATCATCAAGCTGTCGATTCTTGCGGAATAAGGCTTAGCGTATATAGGGTTTGATTTTGAACCATCTTCATATCTCACCTTGATCATACCTTCAACGAACTCCTTCAATTGATCGGCATGAATCATTCCACCAGAAGTCACATGCACTTCTTTCGCCTTTCCTTGTTGTGAAGTTTCAGCTTCTTGATGTCCGCCAGGTGCCTTTGAATTAATTTGACTTCCTTCCGGGTACTGTCTTTCTTGTTGACGAGTTGAGTGATGACGGCATCTTGATCTTGTATGCGCTTCATCATTGTTTCCATCATTCTAGTTAGGCTTGCCATTTGATCCTCTAGAGATTAGATATTGTTGATGTTTGTGTTACCATAGCAGGCATAACAGAAAATGCTGTAGAAGTTGCGGAATCTTCTTGAACAGGAAATCTCGTATGCGGAGTCCTTTGAGAAGTTGTAGAATCATTACTTGATACGTCATCATCATGTTTTGAAGCTTTGGAATTAGAACCTGCTTCGAGCATCGCGAGGGTTTTCTCGATTGAAGCTCCAACATCTTTGAGCCCCAACATAGGAGAAGTGATTTTGGGTGGTGTCGAGCCAAACACGGGAGCTGATGCAGATTGCACCTCTGGATTACTTTGAGAGAGGGCTCTCGTCATGCTTCTTGTGGTTGGACCAACAATTCGTGGATTCGCAGAATCATTTGCAGATCCCATAGTAGTTTTTGAGTCAGCAGCATTAGAACGAGCAGGCATAGATTTGTCGTTCTTTGGAGCCATTGATGTAGATTTGCAGTTGAATATATATATGAAGCAAAGAGATGGAAGGTAGAGATGGTCCCACTGGGCGTGCCAAAAAATGTCAGCAGCAATGCACATCATTGTGCGCAACAAAATATTTCGAGTCTGTAAAAATTGAACAAACAAGAAATATAATGATAAAAATATGAATATATGAAATAAAAGATTACAATCTCTAGGATATTCTCAATATGGGGAGAAAATTCCTTCGATTCTTTGCTTCAGATGCGATCCGAGGGCTTCACAGCTTATTCTCGAATCAAATATTGAATTCTTCAAGTCTTGATATGGGAGACCTGAAGAACGTTTGATGAAAATCTTCAAATCTTGATATATGGAAGACTTGAAGAGAAAAATTTGAAGACTCAGAGCTTCCACAGCTTGCAGACTTCAGAAATATATGTCTGTGTATATGTGTCTCCGTCTCCGTCTCTCTGAGGGATGACCCTTATTTATACATGCATGGAAGGGAGCAAGGTAGAAGACTTGTAGTACATGTGTAACCTCTTACTTGCATATCAAGAAACAAATTCTTATCTCTTTACACACATAAGAGATATTAATACATAAGGACTGTACTACTTTGAGATGTATAGATACCTATTATCTCCTTATTTTTATTTATTAATAAAGAGATAAATACTAAAGTACATATATCCTTATTGGCCAAGTCTTGTAGACATGTGACATGGCACAATTTAATTGGAAGAGCGACACAAATACATTTAATTGGTCGAACTACCTCATTTTGACATGTGGAACAATATAATTGGTTTTAAATTAACCGATGTTCCAAAATATATGTGACATATGGCATTATTTAATTGGACCATAAATATGCCAATTAAATTAATTTATAGATAAATGATAATTTTAATATGAAATAAAATTTCATTGTCTACATATACTACTCCCTATAGGATATATACTACTAATCAATAGTGATCAAGTTAAACTACAAATCATAATCTATTTCCTTGACTATGACTCTTATAATTATTTTATATTTTAAATAATTAAATAAATATAACTCAAAAATTTGGGATTTCACAACTGCTATCATAAAGTCACACTAATTCTAACTCTTTTTTCTTTTTAGTCATAGTAGCGATATCTCTAAGTCAACACACGAAAAGTAATACAAACAATTAATGGTGATGCCAATAAAAAGACATATTATTAAAATTACTTTTGACATATTACAATTACATAATCACTTAAGAATGATGTCTATTGATATTGAATAGTTAGTTACGAATAAATATAAAGTTGCAAGAAGATGCAAAGAATATATTGATCTTACACGATAAAAGTCACACTAATTTTTACTCTTTTTCCTTCTGGTATATTAGTTACATCTCTAAGTCAACAAACAAAAAGTAATACAAGCCATGATAACACCAATAATAAGACAAATTATTAAAATTATTTTTAATGTTTTCCGAGTACATAATTACTTAAGTATAATATATTTGATATTGAATAATTAATTACCCATAATATAAAGTTGCAAGAAGATGCAAAGAAGAAACTGATTGTACAACCTTTTTATCTTTTTGTGATATAGTAAATTATTGTCCTTTTAGATAAATATTAATTGAATATATAATTAGGTTGCAAAAAGGATATCATTTAGAAATAGTTAGGCTAAAATCTTCCTACTTTTATGGAAGTCATTATTTAAGTATATATATATATATATATATATATCTAAAATTAATTTATTAATAATGGTATATAGTTATGTTTTTAATAATTGATAAATATTTATTTTCTTAACTTATTGTTAATAATTGATACTTATATGATGATTTATAATACATGTTTAATTTATAACAGTTTTGGAAAAAAATAATAATAATTATAAGAGGTTTGCACAATGTCCTGTTATGTAGGTGTGGCGTTAAAACATGAGTTCAGGTTCCGAATGTATATGGATTGAACATGTAGTACAAAGTAAGTAGAGATCATTCCTATGAGGAACATGCTAAACAAACGTGTTACTAACTACTAGAATGACATACACAATACTCTATTTAAATTATAATAGTGAAATTAATAATAAAAGAAAAATAAATAATTATCTAACTAAATAAACTATGTAGATTGAGAGTTTAGATGATTAAGTGCTTAGGGTTTATTCCTATTTTACCAATCCAATTGAATGTTCCGGTTAATTATTCAATCGATTCCTTATATTGTTTACTAATCTATGGTTTTGTTTGTAATTGCAAGTTTCTCTCGAAATCATTACAAATCTACTAATCCCAACTAACCCACTATATTCCTATGTGAATTCGAGTCAAGATTAATAAGGTTAAATCATTTCATAAGAAAGTTTCAAACAAAAGCTATTTGAACTTGTCCTAACCCTAAGTTTCCTCTCCCAATGTCACTCAAGGTTTGCAAATCAGTCTAGTGGGTGGCCAACCATCTAGAGGCATTAAGAAATAAGCAAACAAACATAAGAAATCATATCAAACAATCAAAACCTTAACAAAAAATCTTCATGGTAAATTTGGAATAAAACCCTAGTTTATATTCAGTGAATAAAGTAGTCATAATTACATAAAGGCAATAAAAACAATCATCCTTACGTAAAAAATCATAAATGGAAAGAGAAAGACAAGAAAAACTAGTTGTACTTGCTTCCTCTGTCCTCCTTCTTGATGACTCTCCCTCTAGAAGATTGATTGGTCACCTGATGGTTATAGATGCTCTCTTGTCTAAATTACATTACTTTACACTACACTAACTAACTACTTATAATACGGACCATGACGACTGAAACGACATGATAAATCTAGAGCCCGAGGTGTTTGTGGTGTGAACTAAAGGCCTAGGCTGTGAAAACTCTCTTTGAACCCATTAAAAAAAGTACTACTTTTTCTTGAGATTGTTGTTGTGGAGGATCCAACTCCAGGAGAATCAGGAATGGAGAGTTTTCCCTAAAAAAGGTGTGAACCTTTCCCAAAGGGTCTCCCTCCCTCTCCTTAGTCGGATGGTTTACAAATGAAATTAGACTAGAGATATAGTGCAAAAGTCCATTGGTCAGGAATAGCGGACTTGGAAACAACCCATAAAGCAGCCTAAGACCGGGTATGAAGTACAGCTTTAGCTTTCTAGAATGACCTAATACATGTATTTGTAGGGGTTTCTAGAGTTTCGAGAAGTCATGGGTCCAAAATATCCTCAGAAGCACTTAAACTCTCCAAACTCACTTTTTAGTTTATTAAAGATTGTTTTTGGGTGACCCTCCCAGCTGCTGGGCATGGGTTCACCCAACAGCCAGTCTCTGGGTGCCCTTCCCAGCTTGTGGGAATGGGTACGCCAATAGCTTAGGACTCTAGTTCCAGTTTTGCTCCATTTTCATCCGTTTGATATCCAATTGATCCCAAACCCATAAAAACACATTCAACCACATAAATAAGTGTAATGAAACATTAAAAACACATAAACTAGATATTTTGGACAAAAATTCTAAAATGACCAAAATATCCCTGCCTTTGAAATAAGACACGTCGAAAATCGACTAAAACCTAAGCTAAAATTCATAAAAATAACTCTCTTTAAAGAGTTATCACATAAATTGAGGGTTTCAAAAAAATAAGGGTTATTAAAGATAAGATTAATGAGCTATTTGAATTTTATTTTTAATTAATTAAATAGTTCATTTTTTACCTTTATTATTTAGCATGTAAATTTCCTTTATATCTAATATGCCACATGTCAAATTTTTAGAGCTTCTCATTAAAGGGGTTTTTCTTTAATATATACTAGCTGGAAAACCTGTACTATGCATGGGAAGATTAATATATTTAACTCATAAAATTAAATAATAGTAGTGGAATGATTATAATGTTATGAAACTTCTTAATAATTAAATTAAATAAGATGAAAAATTCTAAATAACTTTATTAGTAAGTTCTACGATACTATAAACTAAAAATAAGATAAAAGAATTGAATTCTTGATTGTCAAGTATGCACTTCACATCTTTGTGTTTCTGTCCTAGAACAAAAAATAAAAATAACTCATAAGTTATTTATTAGTTAAGAGCTTTATGCGATATGTCTGGGATTGTAATAGCTTTATTGTATGCGCTAGTAATTGAATTATTGTGTTAATAATGTATTCTTATTAAAACAAAAGCATTGTACGGCATGTTTATACGAAAAAACATAGGAGCTCATTGTTTTTTTTTTTTAAATTAATAATGGAATATTCAAGCTTTAACATCATAAGAATTATTAATGGGATTTCTAGGTAACAAAACCTTGACAAAATTATATTAAAACATGCATGACCATATCCAATTAAATTCCAAACAAATACAGTTACAAAAAAATGTATGAAACACAAAGTGTTGTCCTCATGAAATTACGTAAAAAAAATTGTGATTATAGGTGACTTAACTGGGTCAATATCTAGTCATAATCTTCCAAAACTCATGCTAAAGTGGGATTTATTAATTAATCTATAGATGTGTGATAAGTTTTTGTCTTATGATATCATAGAGCAACGCAAGTCTTTTATAGTAGTTAACCACAAATAATTCTAAAGATTAGAACAAAAATTAAGATACAAGAATTTGAGATGAACTTATCTATGTTAAGGATGTAAGGATAATACATCCTTGCAAAATATTTTTAAACTTGTTTGAAATACTACGTAAAATCCAAAGAAATTATAGAAAACTAATTGAGCAAAGAAAAGTAGACAATGAGAATATAGAGGGTGGTTGACATGATAACTAATTAAGGAGGGCTCACATGATATGTTTATTAGCTAGCAAATGGGATAGTAAACAAAGGGATTGTGACCTATCCCTCCTCAAGTCCTTAAAATATGTATATCAACCACTATAGAAAAAGAAAAGATTCTTTATTTTTTTTACCCAAAAAATAAAAAAAAAACACTAAGGAAAATGAAAAGAAAGAGCATGAAATCTCAAGATAAATTACAATGCTATAGGCCATAATAGTTAAAAACTGTAACTTTCATCGAAATGCAATATTATATTAATTCTCATCTAGATAGTTTACCAAGCAATGCATCAAGAATTTAATTGTACTGATTTCATTTTTTTATTAAGATAATTGAAAGCATATGAAATATTACTTGAGTTACATGCTAATAAGCTCATTTGATGAAAGGGCAAAACACAGGCATTCTTCCTGAATTAAAAATGGAAATCAAATCAACATCTCATTACAATTCCCAGAATATTAGAAAAAGATTAAAAAAGAAAAACAAAAAATTTCAACATTTCTTAATCCATAAAAATAAATAAAAAATCAAAATATCCAAAATTTGTATTTTCCTTTTTGTCACTAAAAAAAAAGCAATAAATATTTTTATCATGTTAAGAACTATATATAATCATTTCAACAAATATATGTATCTAGTACACCTACGAACTACAATAAATATAAGAAAAAGAATGAATTCTCATATACCTACATAAAAAGAACACAAATGCAATTAACAGTGTTGGAAGAATATTTTGATATTCATATTTGGATTTGAGAATTTTCAAATCATGTCCTTACTTTTGAACTAAAATACTCTTTTTCATGGCTTTTCTATAACTATCCAATATTAATTAACTTTGTGTTCTTCTTGAGTCAATAAAAAGGAAACATATGAGATTAAACTTTATAGAAAGAAAAAAAAATAAACTAAAAAAATAACAGAATACTTGCATTTAAGAATTTTCAGGATTGTAGCATATAACTATTAATCACTAATTATTTGGCCTTCTTGTATACTATTACAATATAAATCACACTAATTTTTTCTTTTTTTCCTTCCAGTCACCAAGTAATGGTGATGCCAATAAAAATATATTAAAATTATTTTTGAATGTATTACGATTGCATAATCACTTAAGAATAATGTCTATTGACATTGAATAGTTAGTTACCAATAAATATAAACTTACAAGAAAATGCAAAGAAGATATTGGTCTTACACGATAAAAGTCACACTAATTCTTACTTCTTTTCCTTCCAGTATATTAGCTATATCTCCAAGTCAACAAATAAAAAGTACTCTAACTAGTGGTGACGCCTATAATAAGACATAATATTAAAACAATATATAATCATTTAAGAATAATGTCTATTGACATTGAATAACTATTACCAATAATATAAAGTTGCAATTTATGAAGTTGTAAAAAGAAAAAACTGATATTACAACATTTTTATCCTTCTGTGATATAATAATGATGCGGTGTGTAATAGCAAATTAAATTATCCTAATCACAGTCCCCACTAATTTTGCAAGCGCACAGTATCAATGTAATAGAGTGAATAGGAATCATTCTCACAAGGAAAAAAACCCAAGCAAGTACCGAAAACGGCCAACAATTTCTATCTAGATGATAAAGAGAATGATTGGATTTGAAACTTAAAATATGCAAGCATACAAAACTTAAAGACTAAAATGAATAGATTTCAAAAGAGCGATTAATTGAATGTTAAGGAAATGGGTTAGGTGCTATATTAGCAATTTTTCTAAATTAATTTAACGTCCCAAATCAATCAAGTTATCCGCATGTTCATGGAGATTCAATTCTTAAAATTCAACTCAACCTCAATCCCGCGCAATTAAGATTTCTATCTACCTAATTGTTCATTAGGGAGAGATTACTCTCGGGCTTAGCCCAATGTTCAAATTGAGTAATAAGTAAATGAAATTATCAAGAATCAACTAGAAACTCAAATCGGTCATGATTATGAATTATTTAATCTAATAACTCTCGCTGATCTTATGGCAGAGTGTTGACTCCTGTGCTAAAGCTTAGCCAATCTACCCAAAACTAGGTTAGCTATTCTCTAGAATTGTCCCAATTGCAATCATTAATACCTATGAGTGCAATTAAATCAATTGCCAGTTAATTAAGTCAATTCATTAGAAAATTACATTGTCTACCTAACCCTAATGAAATTAGTTAATGTTTGAGTAAATAAAAATGCAAAGATTAATAATAATCCAAACAAAGAAAATAGCCATTACACTACAAATGGATTGGACGGACTGCAGAAAATTAAATAGCAGTAATCATAATAACGACATTAAAATATGTAAAAGAAAGAGAATACCAAAATTGTGCTAATATAGAACCCTTGAATTGATTGAACTTGTCTTGAAGATAAAAAGTTTAACTAAAGAGTTGGCAATGGAGAAAAATGAAGAACTAGAGAATTCGAGAGAAAAGTTGGATACTTTCTTCTAATTCTAATTACAGTCTAATGTATGGATTGACTGGGATCCCTAACAAGTCTAGAAAATGCCCTACTTATTCCTCCTCAACTCCTAATAATTAGGAGGTTTCCCAATCAGATAATATTTCAAAAATAAAATCCTATTACAAGTAAAGACTAAACTCCCTCAACTCCTAATAATTAGGAGGTTTCCTAATCAGATAATATTTCAAAAATAAAATCCTATTACAAGTAAAGACTAAACTCCCGCCTTGACAAAGTAATTCCAAAATTGGCCCTCCAGGTGTGGTTCGTTGTGGAGAACAGATTTCTTCTCGAGACATTTTCCATGAGGAAGTTTGCCTCTGTCTACGATTTTGGTTGGTTCACCAAGGCGAATAAATAGAATGTGCAACGTTCTCCGTGGCGAATGGCCACTTCATGGTCCGAAATTTCAGCCTTCCATCTTGATTATTCTTTTTTTGATAGCCAAATATTTTCCATAACATTTACAAAATAACCAAAGACATTAAAACTTAGAAAACTAAACTTCTGACATCACAATCGTTCCATCTTGATCTTGACTTCCAACTTTGGTAATATTATCATTTTACCCGCAATAAAATTAAACCAAACATAAATAATTAAATAAAACTCAATAAAAAACTAAAATTACTTAATAACACATAATTTATCCTAATTAGACAATTTGACACAAAACATTAACAATACACAATAAAACAACTCAAAACTACAAAAACTAAGTCTCAGAGGACATAATTAATTCTAAGGTTATCAAACTCCCACCAACTTAGGCTTTTATTTGTCTCGAGCAAAAGAAACAAAACAACAAAAAATAACAGGCAAGTACACAATATAACTCTAAGGGAACTGTATCAATATTAGTGAAATCATTCAGCAAAAAGTTAAATTAGCTTAATGCATAGGAATATTTGATCTGCGATCCCATATTCATCCTAACAAAATGCCATGCTCTTGCCCTCACGAGGACTAGAAGCAGAATTGCTCAGCTCACCAATCTTGATAACTTACATCCACCAAATTCAGCCATACGACAACATGGTTGGGCAAAGTGCAATCATTCTGTAATTAATACGAACTAATCTGGACCATGGATCAAATAGGACTTTAAAACTTGTAATGTAGGCTAAGGGACAAGGTAGCATATATGTATGTAAAGTAGCTAAAATCCCCTTAGTCATATTATATTTCAACTTTGAACCAATTCTCGCATTCTCAGTAAATATCACCACAACTATGCCAATCCAAAAAATTCATAGACAAAAGAAAATCTTTACAAAATAACTAATGTAATCAACATTGCACATCAACTGAAGAGATAATGGTCCTTTTACTCACAATTCCATCAAATCAGATAACAATCATTTAATGTGTATATTTACACAAAAAAAAATTAAGGCTCATTAGGCTGAAAAGGGAACATTGAAGATATCATTCAAAAAGGGTAGGCAATTTAGCTCAAATGGTCCAAAGAAATTGTTTCAATCATTTCCAATGTCCAAAAGTCACCCATATTTGTCACATACAAGAATCCTCAATCCATTGTCTCAAGCAAAATAAGGTTTCCATAAGCCATCAAGATTACACTCAAGAAAATTAAAATGCTCCCCATTCACTCACATCACACTTGGGTATGTATATGTATGGGGTAACGACATTTTCATGAGTCCATGGGTCACAAAAAAAAAAATCCCTATACAATTACAATTACCAATTTAATTAAATTGACTCATCATTCACTTCAAAGGGCACACAATAACTCTATGTTATTATGTGCCCTTGGAAGTGAGTGATGAGTCAATTTAATTAAATTGGTAATTTTAATTGTATAGGGATTATTGTTTTGTGACACATTGGCTCATGAAAATGTCGTTACTCCATGCATATACATGCCCAAGTGTGATGTTAGTGAAAATGTCATTACTTCATACATATACATGCCCAAGGGTCTCATACATGGATGCAACAATTACAAACAATCTACTAGACACCACTAGACTCAAAAGTAAAACAAAATGGGAGAATTTAAAACACATAACACAACCCAAAAACATAACACACAAAACACTACAATGACAACAATTAACACAAAACATCACATCCAATCCCCCAACTTGAGCAAAGCATTGTCCCAATGCTTACCAAATTGGAAAAAACACAAGTGTAGAAAATTAAAAGACTTCAATTATTCATTTGTAGAAAAGAAAAATAGGGAAGAAAGAATCCGTCAAGCTGCCACAGATGGTTCAGCCTCATCATCACTCTCGGGAGCAAAATGGTGTAAGGGCGCTCCAGGTTCCACAAGCCAATGGCACATGTCAAATAGCTTCTCCAATGCAAGTCGCCAGGCCAAAACTTCTAGCTTCCTATTTGAAAAACTCATGTACTTGGTTTGATACCTTGGTACGTCAACCAACGCTTTCTTTGACCTTGGAGCATAATAGACATGGTCAACTGATCATCAAGCTTAGGAAGCTGAGGAAGAGGGACAGTTATGGCAGCCAAATCAAGACTCTCTTCATCTTCATCACTGTCTAAGTAGTCGGACAACGCATCTCTATCCAAATAGGCACCTCACATTCTACGCATGCAATCATGATGCTGGCTGACTGTCTTCTCCAATCCTCTAATGTCATTGATCTGGCTTGGAGTGATTTTACCTTTACTAGTGGATTTGACTTTGGGTTCATTACATAAAGCAGTGATCATTCTAGGAAAGATGAAGTCCATCTTAGGTTGGAAACTATTCTTCTTGATGGAGTTGCAAATCTCAATGCCAACATCAATATCCCGTCCTTTGACAAGGGCATAGAGGATTAAGGCATGATCTCAAGTCATCATTAGGGGATGCGACACAGGCATTAAATTCATACACACGAAATGGTTCCAAACTCATGCTTTCAAAGAGAGAAAATGAGTTTTGAACCACTTGTAATCTCCAAACCCATTCTTGCTCCATGAATGTTCCTTGTGAGTGTGTCAAGAAGATAATCACCTCCTTAAAATCGATTTCACCTGTTATGAATTTGTATACTCACTAAATGGAATGTTAGGTGTTCCAAGTATTTTGTTAGTAATGACAAAATTAAGACTTATAGGGAAATTACGTACCCATAAAATGTTAACTTTTAAAACTATTGTATTACCCAAAAATTCGCAAACCCAATCTAATCGTCTAGGTAACCCAGGATAAAGGCAAGAAACCTTCCCAACATCGACATTCAGCTTCACCCAAAGAGTAGTTATCGAGGGAATTAACCATATAATTGTAAGATGATGCAAACTTGCTGAAATTGAACTAGCATTGGTAACAAAAGTGTTTGACATTCATGAGTTTTTCCGAAGCAATTTGAGCCCATAGACTAAAAAAATTTTCTTTGTTATAAATAGTCAAATCAGTAGCCTTTCTCTTGTTGCCCAAAGCAATAGTGTTGCACTTGAAAGTATGTATCTCCCTTCCAATGTGATTCAAGTCCCCAAAGAAAATTAGCCCAAAGATTTCTTGGAAGAATTTGTACTAATAAACCGTTGACCAAACAACACGCAAATATCCAAACACATGAAATTAGAGTGGTAAAGATCTTACTTTCTCCAAGGAGTACTGAAAATATGAAGTTGAGGTAAAGGCACTCCATTTCTTGGCAAAAAGATTCCACCTTTGTCTTGAAAATTGCTTGGATATAGATGGGGATGGAGGAATTTGAGAATGGGTGATAATATTGTGGACAGCAATTGTGAAGATTTGTGAGGAAAATGGGAGATATAAGGGGATGATGGTGAGATTGAATGGAGATTTGGTTGGGGTATTTGGGTAGGAATAGGAAAGAAAGAGAGAGAAAATGAAGAGTTTTAGAAGAGAAAGAAGAGAAAAGAGGAAGATATTTTAGGAGAAATATGAGGAATTTTCGGATATGGGGGAGAAAATAAGTGCAAAAATTGGTTAAGTGGGGTTCAAAATTTAGAAATCCGCTATTTCTGTATCATTCGCCACGGTGAACTTTGGTTTTGTTCCTCCAATTGGGGCATTTACTGCAGCGAATGGATTTGCCTTGGGAAGGTTCGCCATGGTGAAATTTGGTTTTGACCAAAATTCTAATTGGTTTGCTGTGGTGAACCAAAAGGCCTTGGTTTGTTCACCGCAATGAATTTTGCTTTTGTCTAAGTTATTTTTTTAATTGGACAGTTCCCCATGCTCTTCCGCTCCTTTGTTTGGAAATGGACAATAAATATGATTAAACATACACAAAATAACAAATATAAAGAATATAAAGAATATAAAGAAACGAAGCAAATTTCTTGGGTTGCTTTCCAAGTAGCGATTTTTTTAAGTCATTTTCTTAACTCCCTATGTTGATGAAGCTAGAGGAACAGTGGTGTGTCCCTCTTTCACTTCATTATCGTGATACAATTTGAGTTGACTACTATTAATCTTGAACATGGAATCCTTGCCTTTAATCTGAACCACTCTATAAATGGGAATGCTTGCACTACCTCATAAGGTCCATTCTATTGAGACTTGAGTTTTGCAGTGAATAATCGACGCCTAGAGTTGTAAAGCAACACTTGGTCACCTGCATAGAATTCCTTGTACAAGATATTCCTATCATGCAATTTCTTTGTTTTTCTTTGTAAAGCCTTGCATTGTCATAGGCTTCTCTTCAAAATTTCCCCAACTCACAAAATTCGAGTAATCTCTTTTCACCAATTGCTTTGCAATCAAAGTTGAGGGTCTTGATTCCCAAAAATGCCTTGTGCTTCAATTCAATTGGTAAGTGATATACCTTTCCAAATACCAACCAATAGGAGTTTTGAATGACGTCCTGTATGTCCATAACGCATCAGCCAATTTATGAGACTAGTCCTTGCGGGAAGCATTAACAATCTTTTCCAATATCCTCTTAAGCTCTCTATTTGAAACCTATGCTTGCCTTGAAGTTTGAGGATGATAAGGTAATGAAACCTTTTATGCTACCCCAATCTGGATGAATTTTTTAACAATCAAGCTTCAAACTAAGAATTTTTTGAAATGTGAACTTCCATCACTAATGATTGCTTGTGAAACTCCAAACCTTGAGAAGATATTTTGCTTGATGAATTTAGTGACCAACCAAGCATCATTGGTGGGTAATGCTGCTACATCCACCTATTTAGAGACATCATCCACAACTACTAAGATATATTTGCTGGAGAAAGAACTTGTCAACGGACCCATGAAGTCAATTCCCCAAGCATCGAATAGTTCAACTTCTAGGATATTGTTGAGTGGTATCTAATAACCCCAAGATATTAGGGTCATTTCTACTCTTTTCGTATGATTTTTGCACTAGTTTTGGCACTTTTAGGTTTTATGTGTGTGTTTTATGTGAATTTTTATTTTTATGTGTTTATATGTTTAGTGTTTAGTATTTATTTGATGTTATTTAGCTAATTTAGTATTTATTTGATATTTTCGTGTTTAGTGTATATGTTTAGGATTGTGTTTAGTTGTAAATAAAGCTGCGTTACCTAATCATGTCAGAATTAGAGTTCTTTGTGCATTTTTGTGTGTCTTTTGTTAATAGTTTTAGTAAGTATTTAAGTATTTTTTTAGAGTTCTCTTATATATTAATGTGTATTATTGTTCTACGGTTGTATAGGAACAAACGGTGTGACAATCAGACGTCGGATGATAATTTTAGAGGCAAAATGACAGAATTGCACAAAGCTGTCAAATGGAGCTCACTACAGCGAGTACCTAGGCAAAAGAAAACAAACTGTCATCGTGGCTTTAGCGAGCTCGCCAATCATGATTTTGAGTGTTTTTAGAGTTTCGAGTGTCCATGTTCGCCCCGTAATAGTGCGTTTCGAAACTTATTTAGAGCCCTACGCTTAGTTACTCTAAGTATCTATAAATAAGGGTCTTTAGGAGGGTCTTTAGGACCTCAGAATAATGTTCTAATTCAGTTTTCCCTTGTGGGATGCAAATTAGACTAGGGTTTCATTGTTTTTCAAGAAGGGTTGAAGATAATAACAGGTTCAAGATTGACAACCTTGGACCAAGAACTTGTGATTCTTCATTAGAGAAGCATTCTTAAACATTTATTATGATTTTAATTCTTCTTTCTTGGCCTTTATGTTTACTTTCAATCACCACGTTCTTTATTTGTTTTCTTAGATTAATATTTAGATTAGTTTACATGCTTTGACTGTTTTCTTTTGTGTTTACGTTCTCAATTATGTTATAATTTGTCATGGATTACGTTGGATGATGCTAATTCAATTAGAGTAATGATTAATTTGATCATCAATTAGAATAATCATAAAACTTGGGTTATAATTAACACCATTTGACAATTCTAAATAGTAGCTAATTTTAGTTTTGTTTAGGTTGACTGAGGTGATATGGTAATTGAGACCCGTATTAGATTATTTGATTAATTATTTTGAGATCAAGTTGGCGGGATTAATTAATTGTTTGACAAGAGAATTCTATAAAGATAATACTCAAATTAAATCAATCAAGATAGAGAGGTCTATAATCGACCCCTAGTTAGTTAATTTGGTAGGGTCAATCACTGAAGGTTTCGGGATTGAATTGATAAATGGGTACATTATAATTGGACCAATTAATTGAATGAATTAAACAAAATCAGGATTTAGCTACTCTTAACCGTAGTCCATTGTTTTCATTATTTAAAGTCTTTGATTCACTTTTAATTAACTCTTTCTCCCATTTTGATTCTTCAAATAGTGTACAAACCAAATAACTTGTACTTGCTAAACTAATCCTTGTGGGTTCGACCCCTATTTCCACTATATACTATTTGACGCCATACAGTTGCAGTGTGTTATCTAATTAGTAGCAAAGTTAACTGATTGTAAATTTTATAACTAAATATTTAACATATTAGCATCTCATCCTTCCTAGATATATTTCTTGTTCTTTGACATGCATCACATTGCTCTACAAATACTCTAGCATCTCTGAATAACGTTAGCCATTATAGCCACTTTGAAGAACTTTTGTTGTTGTATGATGGCTCCACGCGATGACCTCCTATAGGGGAAGAATGACACATTCTCCATTTCTTCCTTAGGCACACATCTTTAGATTACTTGATGTCTGCATCTTTTGTACTAGTATGGTTCATTCCAAAAGTAGAATTTTAGATTAGAAAATAATTTCTTTTTCTAATTATAACTCAACTTTGGGGGAAAGTATTTGCTGCCAAGTAATTTGCCATTTCAGTATACCATGAAGTGACACTAACTCCCATCATTGTTTCTGCTAAACATCCCTCCTTAATTGGTAACATATCCTTCTCAATTTTTATTGGTGGCTCTAATCTTCATAAATAGTCGGTTACTATATTACAACACCTTTCTTGTCGACCACCTCTCAATCAAATTTCATAAACAACAAAATTCAACGGATAAGTCTTGGTTTGGCATCCTATTTAGACAATAAATATTTTAATGTAGCACAATCTATATGCACAATCACTTTAGAATCTATCAAATATTAACGAAACTTGTCAAAGGTTAATCATGACTGTAACTAGCAATTCTTTCCAGTTGCGGAATAAATAATTAGAGCTTCATTTAAAGTCTTGCCAGTATATTACACAATATGAAGGAATTTATCCTTTTTCTGATAAAGGACTGCACGTACAACATTATCACTTGCCTCACACATTTATTAAAAAGATTTAGACCAATCAAGTGACAAAATTACTGGAGTAGTTACTAGTGCCTTTTTGAGAACTTCAAATGTATGAAGACATTTTTCATCAAAATTAAATGCCACATGTCTCTGCAACAATTAGCACAGGGGTTTAGAAATAAGGAAAAATTTTCTTATGAATGGTCGATAAAAACCAGCATGTCCCAAGAAACTTCTTATTCATTTTACATTGGTAGGTGAGGATAGCTTTTCAATCACTTCTAATTTAGCTTTGTCTACCTCTGTACCTTTATCAGATGTTTCATGTCCTAATACAGTTCCCTCTTGTACCGTAAAACAATTTTTTTTCTAATTTAAAGCTAGATTACTGTCAATTCACAACGTTAAAGAACCAAAGACAAATTATGCAAACAATCGTCAAATCTGGTTCAAAACATAGAAAAGTCATCCATAGAAGCCTCAATACATCTCTCAGTCATATCATGAAAAGTAGCAAACATGCATCTTTGAAAAGTATCCGGTGCATTACAAAGGCCAAAAGGCATTCTCCTATATGCAAAAGTACTATATGGATGAGTGAAAGTTGTCTTTTCTTGGTCATTCGGAGCTATGGCAATCTTAGAAATACCCGGAATACCAATCTAAAAAGCAACAAAAACCATGACCAGCTAAATGTTCTAGCATTTGATCCATGAAGGGAAGTCAAAAGTGGTATTTTCGAGTGGCCTCATTCAATTCCTGTAATCAATGCAAACTTGCCACCCGGTGACTACTCTAGAAGGAATTAATTCATCATTATCATTCACAATCACAGCCATTCCTCTCCTTTTAGGAAATACTTGAGTAGGAATAACCCACTCACTATCACTAATGGCCTAGAAGTGAATTATGCTAGCATTTAACAATTCATCACTTCTTTTTTTACAACTTCTTTCAAATAGGATTTAATTAGCACTATGGTTGTCTACATGGTTTGTAAGCATCTATCGTTAAAATATTATCCATGCAAATACTAGGATTAATCCCTTTAATATCACTTAAACTACAAACAATTTCAAATTTATGCTTCTGCAAAACATCCAATAATTTTTGCAATAGATCATCAGACAAGTATGCACTTACAATTACTAGTAATGTATCATTTTCACCTA
Organism: Cinchona pubescens; assembly: GCA_025175665.1. NCBI lineage: Eukaryota > Viridiplantae > Streptophyta > Magnoliopsida > Gentianales > Rubiaceae > Cinchona > Cinchona pubescens. Next base: position 1,045,645 of record JANKKI010000212.1, on the reverse strand, counting down.
AAAATTCATGCTTCAAATGAGAAGGAAGTGGTATCAACTCTACCTTGGGGGGTTCATTAGTCAAAGACCTCCTTACCTAATTCTTCTTGTGGCACTAACTCATTTCGTAGAGGGTTTGCCTCCAACATCCTTAAGCTAGCCTTTGTGGTTTCGTCATGGTTTTTCGCATCTTGAGCTTGTGTTAGAGCCTTCTCCAGTGGAATCTATGTAACTTGATTCATGCAAAAATCATCAGAAATGTATAGCAACTAAATCAATCATCATGGTATCATCACAATTAGAAGAAAATTTAAGTGAGTCAAAAATTGAAAGTTGACGGTTTGCTCATTCACATTAAATTGTAGTTTTCCTTCTTGTACATCAATGAGTGTTGTCCTAGTTACTAAAAATGGCCTTCCAAGGATTAATGACATGTCTCTGTCATCCTCCATGTCCAAGATAACAAAATCTATGAAAGATAGAATTTGCCCACTTTTACAAGAGCATCCTCCACTATCTCTACAGGATATCTGAGGCTCTTATCTTCCAACTGGAATGAGACATTTGTGGACTTGATCTCTTTTCTGTTTAACCTCTGGTAAATAAAGAGTGGCATCAAATTAATTGATTCTCCCAAATCACAAATTGCTTTTTCAAAATCCACTCCTCTAATAGTACATGGAATGTAAAATAATCCATGATCTTTTATTTTTGGAAGTAGTCTCTTCTGGATAATAGCACTGAATCCTTCTATTAATGATAATATTGACAGTAAAACTTTATCTCCTAACAATTTCTTCTTATTTGAATGTATCTACATTCATGAATCTGGCATAGCTACGTATCTTTTCAATAGTCTTCATGAGTGGAATATTGATGATCTTCCTCTTCTAAGAAATTATAGGTAAAGCGCTCTAACCAAGGGCTACATTTTCCTTAAAACTGACTTTGTTTGTTGCAATCTCTTGAAATAACCATCCTTTCTCTTGGCCTTAAACAAATTAGGAAAAGAAATCCTAACCAGTCTTTCTATTGGTAGACTACCAATCTAAATGTCGAAGTTTCATTGTGGCAGAATCATGTATTTTTTCTGTACTGGCTTATCTTGCTTTTCTTCATTCTGCTTGACTTATTTAGGATAGGCTATTTTCTCACTTCACAATGTTACAACTTTTGCTTGCTTCCTTGGATTTGTAATAGTGTCTTTGGGTAATGTCCTTAGTGGTCTTTCTACCAGTATTTTTGCAATTTGTCCAATTTGGATCTCCAAATACTCTTGCTTGAAGCTTCTTGACTATTCATCTTTTTAGTGGCTATCTTGGCAAACTGATTCATTGAATCTTTGAAGTGCTGGAACTCTAGCTATAGTAACTGAATTTGGCTAGATTGCTATTGAGGTTGAAATTGTTGTTGTTGAAATAGGAGCCTAGGATTTGGAATATTTGATTGAACACAAGCTTGGTGTTGCTGATTTCTCTAAGAAAGATTTTGATTCTCCAACTCGAGTTGTAAGCATTGCTAAACTGGTTGTTCTATGGTCTTGAATGGTTCCGATCCCTATTGTAACTCACCTATTTCGAACCTGCAGAAGAAAAAGAAGAATTGATTATTATCTGCACAAAAATCGTAAACAAGTGGTTGTGGGATGGTTACAGCATTTGATGTCATCCCATCCATCCACTTTGCTAATTGCTCTAGTTGTTTTTTTATAAGCTTTTGTTGAGCTATCAGTGCATCCATGCTGTTTAATTCAAGGATTCCTCTATGATAGTCCCTTGGTATTGAGAATTTGCTGAATGATTATAATTAGTTGACATCTTATCAATAAGCTCCTAGTCTTTCTCTGGTGTCTTATTCCGAGTTAATGATCTATTTGCTGATGAATCAACTACTTCTCGCATCTCTATATATAGAATGTTATAAAAAGTCTATATTTGTAACCACAACAACAAACCATGATGTAGACATTTGTTAAGAAGATCATTGAATCTGTCCCATGCTTCACCTAGATTTTTCCCATGCTGCTAGTTGAAAGAAGTGATGACTTTCTTAAGCCTGGCTGTCTTAGAAGGTGGAAAGTGTTTTATCATAAAATCTTGAGTTAGTCCTTCCCAAGTAGTAAAAGTCCCTTGCTTATAGCCTTTGCAGCCAAAGCTTGTTCTTATCCCTTAATGAGAAAGGAAACAGTCTGAGCTTGAAAGCAACTTCACTGATTCCATTCTGCTTGCATGTAAGTCTGAGCTTGAAAGCATTATCACTAACTCCATTCTACCTGCATGTATCTTCACACACTTCCTCAAAATACATGATATAACTTTGAGGATCCTCTCTAGGCGAATCTTTGTACATTACATGTTGTTGAAGCATGGAAATAAGACTAGGTTTGATCTCAAAATTATTAGCTTGGATAGGTGGTGGAGCAATGCAAGAATTTGATCCCACAAATGTTAGTAGAGTATATTCTACCAGAGAGCGATTATTTCTGACATGTCCATTGTGACCATTATCTTTGAACTCTACATTATTCCCATTGCTGCTATTGTTTCTCAAATTTTCTGGATTCTCTGGTTGTACCACTGGTTGCTTTAGTAGTATCTCTTGAGCCATGCTTAATTCTGTTCCCTGTTGCTATAGTCTTTGTTTTCTTCTTTGACATCTAAAGGGTCTTTTGATCTCAGGATCAAAGACTACAATGTTTCTGTCAGTCTTTAATTTTCATATGCTTGCATATTTTAAGTTTTAAATCCAATCATTCTCTTGATCATCTAGATAGAATTGTTGGCCATTTTCGGTACTTGCTTGGGTGTTTTTCCTCATCGAAACGATCCCTATTTACTCTACTACATTAATAGCATGTGTAACAACTCAGGTCCTGGGCTGGCCTAACAGCTTTTGAGTGAAATCAACGGGTTCAAAATGCTTAAACCAAGTTGTAAGTAGCCCACAACCCAAGTATTATAAACAATACAATATTCCTTCCCACTTCCGATATGGGATGGGGCATTACATTCACCCTTCTTTTAGGCTTTGCGTCTTTACAAAGCTCAAGTTGGGGCCCAATAACACATCACATACACTGCGTAGCACAGTCCAATACCATTGGCCCAGTCTCACCCTGTGCAGGGACCATAGAAGGTTTTCTCTGATACCATTAAATGTCACGCCCCAAAATATGAGACATAACACGCCGTGCCCTCACCTTCCCTTGAGGACACAAGGCTCAAAATCTCTAATATCCGATCACTTTCCTTAAGAAAAATTTTGAATACCTGCAAAAATATTATATAATGAAGATAGAGTTGAGCATACATATTACTCAGTAAAAAGTTGGAGTTCTCTTCCACTGGAATGAGTATGTTATATAATATCAATATTTTGAAAACTTGTTTCAAATATATCGTAACATGCATACATATATATAAGCAAACGTTTTAAGGTAGTAAGGTACAAGTACATATATAAATAAGTGGCATTATCAATAATTCAAATGATTACAATTCAATACTAAATGTCCATGACAAAATTACAAACACAATACAATAATCAATATTAGGCTCATGGGTTTGTATTGTTTTATTGGAAAGTTGGATATCCAGTCCTAACTACTATAACCCGCTAGGAAAAGGGCCATAACAAAGTCCAACTATTATAACCCATTGGAAAAAAAGGCCACAACAAAGACTCATATAGAGTATTGGGAACTAGCTCCCACCAATTCCACCAAAGATAGCCAAGAGCCAAAACAATACAATAGTAAAAAATATCAAGCATGCAAGCTTGGAGTGTTTTCTTTTATAATTATTTAGACCAAAGAAGAGTAATGGTTAGTTTGGCTTTGGGTAATAGGTGATCATGGGTTAATAAGAATATTCAATGAATAAAGTTTTGATTTATTTCTTTTAGAAATAATTAATTGATTGTGTTTTATTTTAGGAACTAATGAGACATTATTAGGTGAGATTTTAAATTTTATTATAATTGTATTTTAGGTAAGGAGCATTCTTTGGGATCCAAATAATTGAACTATTCAAGGTAAGGGGTTCTAATTCTCTTTCATATTTTCAAAAATTCTTTGTAAAACTCTGTGTAGGGACCACACAAGGTTCGTTCTGATACCAACTATAACACCCCTGGTTCTTGGCTGGCCCAACAACTTTTGAGCGAAATCAACGAGTTCAAAATGTTTAAACAAGTTGTAAGTAATTCACAATCCAAGGTATTATAAACAATACAATATCCCTTCCCACTTTTGATGTGGGACGGGACATCACAGCACGCACTTGCGGAATTAGTAAGGACTGTGATAGGATATTTTAACCTTTTGTTATCATACACTACATCAAGTTTTTGGCACCATTGTTGGAGAAAATATTTTCATGGGCAATATTGAAAGCCAAGACGATTCCTACTTTAGACATTTTTCTTTCTTTTTATTTTTTCTTATTTAGCGCAATTATTTCTTTGCGGAAATTCTTTCTCTTTTCAAATTCTCATTGTGGTCAAAATTCTGTATACTAGTGCTTGTAATCCTTTTTCGTGAGTATTTTGCAGTTTATTGGTTAGATTTACTTACTATGATATTGTTTCCTCTTTTTATTATCAAAATAAAACCCATATGCATACTTGGTGGATTCGTTGAAGTGCATCAATATTAGAAAATAAAAAATCTCTTCCCAGTTGGTTTTACTAGTGGTTTCAATTTTTTGCTATCCCAGAGGAATTACTTCCAAAATATGTACATGATGCTTATTTCAAATATATAGAAGTATATTCTTCTAATTTTCCATCTACTGAAAATTCCTCCTTTGTTTCCTTTAAAACAGTCACTCTATGTCATTTTATGATATAATTTAATATTCCATAGTTATTCCATTGAAAATTTCAAACCCATATCCGTCCCCACTCTAGACTTCCACATATTCGGAGGATATTTGAAAATAAATGGTGGGTAAAATGTCATAATATAAATTTTGAATGCTTAGGAGCAATTTCTCCTATGAGAGGAACAATTTATCCACTAAATCCTTCTTTATTTGAAGCAACTTCTTCAAAAATTTCCATAAAAGAATCTACTTCTTTAAAAAAGTCAGACATTGAGAAATATATTGCTGATGCTATTAAATTATACATAGAGAAAAATCAAGTGACACTTGCAAAGGATACATCTCAAAATATTCCTTCATCCTCCAAAGAAAAAGAGAAAATTGATATTTCTAATCTTTTTTCTATTCTCAATGAAGAGCAATATGAAGACTCTCAAGATCTCAATGCTTCATATGATATTGATATAGCAATTATATTAAAACAGCCAGAAGTATTGACAAAAATGGCAACGACATTTGGAGGCAAAAAATTCAAAAAATTCCTCTGTAAAAAAGAAATTATTTTCAAATGGAGAAATGACTGGATCCAAATCTGAAGAATTAGTTTTAGTCAATTACGAGAAAAAGAAAGAAAAAGGAAAACAGAAAAAAATGAAAAGGAATATACTTAACAAAATATGCTAGTAATGACGTTAGCAAACAGAATATGCTGGTAGCAAACAAAATATACTAGTGACTACGCATGCAATGATGTCAGCAATCATTAATATTTTGGCTATAAAAAACCATTTGTATGTAATAGATAGGCAGAATTTTCACCTTTTCAGTTTTAAGTTTCTCTTTGTAATCTCTTTAGTCTTTCGGTCTTTCCATCCTCTCCATCCTTTTAAATTTTCTTCTTTTGTAAATTTTCTAGCATTTAATAAAAATCATCTTTTTTACTTGAAGACAAGGCTTTCAGTTTTCAAGTTCTTATTTTGTAAGTTTTACTATGCTTTATTTTATCCTGGGTTTATTACTGTTATATGCTGGAAGCAAACAGAATATACTGGTGACTACACATGCAATGACGTCAGCAATAACCTTATTGATCAATATATTTTACAATGATTGAACATAATATTAGGTTTTTCAATGTATTGACTAACTTCTATTAAAACTTATATATTACGAAATAAGGATTATTAACTTGCACAGCTATCGACTTTCAACAGGCCAATGCCGGATTTACAACTTCTTGGCTACCGGTCTTACAGCCGTCAGCGACTTGAATGCTATCCCACAAGTAAATAATCAAGATTTCTTTATATATAACTTTTAATATCAAGCATCTTATTGTTTAAGAATCTTAATAATATATTCAAGTTCTAAAATACAAGTCTTATTGGTTAGATCTGATATGAAAATCAACTCATGTTATGAATAGATCTAGAAAGGACTAATCTTAGAAACTAATTTAACCTTCCATGGCTCTGATACCAAATAAATTGAGGATAAAATAAAGCATCGTAAAACTTACAGAATAAGAAATCTTGAAAACTAAAAGCCTTGTCTTCAAGGAAAAAAGATGATTTTTATTAAATAATAGAAAATTTACAAAAGAAGGAAATTTACAAGAATGGAAAGGATAGACAGACCGAAGAATTAAAGAGAATATAAAGAGAAACATAAAACTGAAAAGCTGAAAATTCTGCCTATCTATTACATAGAAATGGCTTTTTACAACCAAAATATTATTGACTGCTGACGTCATTGCATGCATAGTAAATTTACAAAATATCAACCATTTCTTAGAAGATACTTATGAAAGTTGACAGAATAAGAACTTAGTATTATGTTGATTGCTAAAATATCAATATTTATCTTTTCCTTTGGATGATTAGTAATCAACCATTTCTAATAATTATATGTCTGTCACCTAGACTCAAAGTATTCATTAGTTTATAATAAATATGATAAGAAATATTAATATTTTCAGTACCAGGCTTCATATCATGACCTTCGATCTGAATATTTAAAGTTAAAATATCAGTTAAAGAGACAGAAAAATTTGGATAACTATTAAAATAAATTGGACCATTACATAAAAAGGATTCAATTAAACCAAACAAAAAGTCAAAAAATTTATTGTGTCTAGCATCTCTAAGAGAAACACAAATAGAAGAATTCAACCCTTGACAATCTAAAGGTTGTAAAGCAACTTGAACTAAACCAATATGCAGATAATGATAAACTGAAGAAGAAATATGTTGTATATCATTTGGTTTAAATAATTGTATAGTTTCAAAAGTATTACTAATAGGTATAGTTCTTTCACCAATTATTCAGAAAGTTGCATTTTTTAATCCAAAAGTTATTACATTCCATTCATAATGACCAAACGTTACAGTAAAAGCAGTTTTATATCTATCTTTTTCCGCAATTTGCATTTGCCAAAATCCAGATTTTAAATCAAATTTTGAAAATATTTTTGAATTTAATAAATCCTTTTTTATTTGGAATAAGGTACCGAATCTGCGTTTTATCTTTAATTTTATCAGGATAGATAATTTATCTACAAATTCAATAGATCGTGCAGTAGGAGTAATATGACCCTTATTCAAATCATAACCAAAAAATCTGACCTGTAATTGAAATAATTCGATTTTATTTGCAGAAATAACAATTCTATTACGAATAGCAATATCCAAGAATATGTTCAAATGGTTAGAATGTTGATCTATATTCTCAGAAAAGATTAATATGTCATCAATATAAACTATGATAAAAGGATAAAAGTAAAAGAAATGAACAAATTCCTTTAGTTCATTATTATTCTACTAAAATAATTATTAAAATAGAAATATAATTCAGTAGAACAATCTATTCTAACAAGGAATTTTTGATTTAATAGATCATCTTGAAATTTGTTAACACAGAGACCTATGCTAAGAATTTCCTTTTTTACTATCGCATATTTTTCTTGTGTGCTATTCCAAATACCTGAAGTAAAAAGAACTAATTTTTCTTTATTGTTGTGGGGATTTTTCTGTTTAAGAATACCACTATAACCAATATAGACTCAGAAGCATCAGTCTCGATAATTTTAAACGAATTATAATTGTCTAAATTTAAAATGGTTAACTTTTTAACTTTTTCTTTTATTCTTTTGATAGCTGCTATATCAGCATCTGTCCAAGAAGGAGGATTCTTTTGTAACCTTTGATATAATAGTTTGCAATCCTGAACCAAATATTTATAATATTCGCCTATATATTTTAGACTACCAAGAAATCGTTGTAACTGCATTTTATCTTTAACTTCATCAGGAAATTTATCTGCAAATTCAATTGATCATACAATAGGAGTAATATGACCCTTATTCAAATCATAACCTAAAAATCTGACCTGTAATTGAAACAATTTGGTTTTAATTGAAGAAATAACAATTCCATTATGAATAGCAATATCGAAGAATATGTTTAAATGTTTAAAATGTTGATCTATATTCTCAAAAAAGATTAATATATCATTAATATAAACTATGACAAAAGGATAAGAGGAACAGATATCATTCATAATATTCTGCTGAAAATTTAGAAGTGCATTTTTTAATCCAAAAGGCATTACATTCCATTCATAATGACCAAAAGGTACAGTAAAAGTAGTTTTATATCTATCTTTTTTAGCAATTTGGATTTGCCAAAACCCAGATTTAAATCAAATATTGAATATATTTTTGAATTGACTATTGCATTTAACAAATCCTTTTTATTTGGAATAGGGTGCCGAATCCATTGAAGTACTTTATTAAGAGGTTTATATTTAATAACTAATCTAGGAGTACCTCTTGTATTGGCCTATTGAAAGTTGACAGTTGTGCAAGTTAATAATCCTTATTTCTTAATATATAAGTCTTAATATAAGTTAGTCAATACATTGAGAAACTTAATATTGTGTTCAATCATTCTAAAATATATTGATCAAGGAGGATTAGCTCAAGATAATAGAATGAGCACTTGTTATGAATTGAACTAGTAAAAATTAACTCTTAGAGCTAAAACTTCCTAGGTTCTGCTTATACACACACACACACACCACACACACACACACACACACATATATATATATATATATATTGTACAAGGAGGAAGATTGGACCAAACCTCCAGTAATTACAAAGCAATGCAAATCTGAAATAAGCCAAAATACTAAACTTTCCTAAGTGTAAAGAAACCTATCTAGTCTAAGAAGACCAAGAAGACCCCTAGGTATATGTGCTCCGTCAAAGGTCACATCCACAGAGGACAAGCTACTTCCCATGTGCGCCAATGCATTAGCTACAACAGTAGCTTCACGATGCATATGTTGAATGTTAAATTGTCCACTATTGAGCAACTGCTGAATATGCTGAACTATCGCATGAATCATCCATGCAATCGAATAACGTCTCGTAACCATCCCATAAAGCAACAAAGAGTCAGTTTCTACTACTCCTGTAAAAATGCCATAGGATATCAATAATTGAAGCCTCGAAAGGAGTCCCAATGCTTCTACAAATAAAGTTGACGCATGCCCTAGTGAAGTAGCAAACCCAGCTATCAGATCATCTACCATAAGAATCACGAATGACACCACCATATCCTGACTGACCAGGATTCCCAAGAGATGAGCCATCAACATTCAGTTTAAAGATACCTAAACTAGGTGCCTGCCAAGCAACGGAAACGAATTGTGGTCTTTGAACTCCGAAATATGGAATTGGTAGAGCACATTGCACTCGAAATGACTTAATTAAATTAGTGTCCATTATAGAAGTCATAATCCGATTATTGACATGTGCATTAGAAGACAAGGAGCCATTAGTTAAGTATCTGACACAGGCTGTCCACAAATTCCAACAAATCAACACTGGAATCAAGCCAAAAAGCTCACCATCTACTTTTGTTTTAATAGCTATCCACCAATTACAAAGCTGATACATCAAAGGGGCATTGTTGAGTGGTAGAATATTGAGCTTGACACTCCAGAAACCCCAAACCGAGGCTGCAAAAGTGCAAGACAAAAACCAATGATCCATCTCATCCAAATTATCACAAGCCGGACATTTGGAAGGGGACCATGAAAACCAAACTTTATGAGAACATTAGGAAAGGGAGGAAATCATGAAGTAGTTTCCACATGAAAATCGACATTCTTAAGGAAATTCTTGCATTCCAAATTTGCTTCCGTGATAAGGTATTATTTCGATGCTGTCATAATTTTTGATAAGGATCCTTGGTAGTGAAGTAACCCGAGGCAGTAGACTTCTAGATTACCTTGTCCTCATCCTCGGTCAAGAGCAGCCCCAAAGACAAAATTTTTTTGTTTTACTTCAGCCGAAACATGTGCATTAAGAAAGTTTTGGTCCTAACCATTGTCATTAGAATAAACATCTTTAACGCGAGTATCCACCACCAACTTAGTGTCTCCTTCTTCTAAAACTGACCCATCTCCCATCCAATTAGAAAACCAGAATGAAGAATCACCATTATAGATTAATGTTTGAGTGGAATCAAGAAAGATATCTACCACCTTTTGCATGCGCTTCCAAACAAGTGAACCATGATGCACCTGTCTATATACACATTGGTACCATATTTTTGTCACATAAAGATGAACCATAATGATTTGGAATTAAAATAATTCCACCATAATTTCAACGAAAAAGACTTGAAAATATCTTCCAAACTACGAATACCAAGCCCATTCTCGTTCTTTGGACAACACAAATTTTGCCAACTCCTCCAATGTGTGCAGAACCAAACTCTGATTCCCCCCAAAAGAAATCAGCAAATAACTTCTCAATTGGCGAGAGAACTCCTTTTGGAGGATCTTGGATAGCTAGAATATGTATTGGAATAGATGTGAGAACATGCTTAATGAGGTTTAGCTGTCCGCCAGGAGAAAGTATCTTTTGCTTCCAATCGGCCAGCCTGGTTCGAATTTTTTCCACTAAATACTAAAAATTTTGTGTCAAATGCCTCCCTCTATGAAGAAAGCAATGAAGGTAATGTAGAGGAAGTTTCATGTGCCAAATGCCCGAAAGATTCTCCAATAAGGCTAACTATCGTGAGCCCACTTGTTTGGCGACGAACAAAGGAAGCTTTTGTTGAAGTTAATCCTTTGCCTAGACCCCTATTCATAGGTATGCAAAAATTCTCAAAGATGCTTAATTGACTTTGCATCTCCTCTTGAGAAAATAATTATGTAATCTGCAAAAGAAAGAAGGGAACCATCATACATCCTCTCAGAAGAGCAAATGGAGTGATCTTCTGCAGGTCAATCAAAATTTTCAAGCCCTAGAAAACACTTCCGAGCATATGAAGAACAACAACGAAGATAGGGGATCACCCTGCTTAATACCTCTAGAAGCTTTGAAAAAACCTGTAGACTCTCCTTATCAATAACTAAAACCAACTACTACTTAGGTTATTTAAAATCAAGTTGCAAAAGGTCAAATGAAAACCAAATTTGAGCAACAATTTTTCAAGAAAAGCCCAGGAAACCTAGTCAAAAGCTTTCATCATATCCAATTTGAGAATAACATTATTTCCTCAAGCCTTCCTGCAAGTGATTGCACCATTTCCTGAGCCAAAAGAACATTGTCTCGCCATGGTGTGCCCTTTAACAAAACCTGCCTGCTCTGACGAAATGATTTGAGGAAGCAAAATCGATAAACGATTTACCAAAATCTTTGAAAAAATCTTATTAACAAAGTTATATAACGAAATTGGCCAGAAGTCTGCGAAAGTGGTTGGGTTATCCTTCTTGGAAATTAAGACAATCAATGCACTAGCAATAGCTCTGGGAATGGGAACTCCATTCAAGAATTCCTGGACTGCTTGCAAAAGTTCCTCCAAAATAATGTCCCAACAGACCGTAAAGAATGTCCTAGAGAAACTGTCTGGACCTGAAGCACTTTCCTTATCCATTTGAAAGACCACCTGTCGAACCTCTTCCATGGAAGCTGCCTTAATCAGGTCAACGTTGTAAGCCTTCGAGATAAGACAAGGAATATTCCTCAATAATAAATCTGTTGCACAGAGATCAATCCCCTCATTCATGAGGAGAGAGTGAAAAAAATTGACCCCTTCAGACTTTATGTCTTCCAAAGTCGAAAGTGAACCAAGCACCATCTGTTTTCTTAATTCTCTTGATTGACAAAGCTGCCCATTGTCTAATAGGCAGGCATGAAAGAATTTAGAATTAGAATCACCTTCACGTTGCCATTTAACACATGCCTTTTGCTGGAGAAAAATCTCTTCATTCTTCAACTGAGATAAAAGTTTGGCCTGAACAGCATGTAATTGTTCCTTTACCTCTTCTGTCTGCATGTTTTCATAATGCCGTTCCATGGAATGGACCTCCTCCTCAGCCAAGAAATTTGCATAAAAAATGTTACTGAAGACGTTTTTATTCCAATCCATTAGGTAATTCTTAAGCCGACGAAGCTTCAAGCTAAAAGCTAACGTACCTGACCCCAGAACCAACTGACACTAGCTGCTCTCAACAGTGGACAAAGAAGAATGATGGAAAACCCACATATGTTGAAAGCTAAAAGCTCTTGCACCCCCCTCTTGCAAAGAATTTAAAGACCATAATAAATGGGAGTGGTCTGATGAAGTGCGATTAAGATATGGGTAATCATTGAATTCGGAAACCGAGATTGCCAAGCTTGATTAACAAGAATACGATCCAAACGCATCCAGACTGGTTTCCCTTGCCTTACTCCAGACCAAGTAAAATTGCTGCCCGAGAATGGAACATTCTTGAGACCACAAGTGCTTATCATATCAGAAAAATCATCCATCGCAAGTGTATTTTGTTTTGCTCTGCCCACGTACTCCGAAAGAGATTCTATAACATTAAAATCCCCTCCAACTGCCCATGGCTGCATTAAATTAGCCCCGATCATGTCCAACGAATCCCAAAGAGATCTGCATTCCACTGGTGTACTCTTAGCATAAAGAAACGTAACCTTCAAAGGTTGAGATCAATCATCATAATTTATCCCAAGGTGTAAGAATTGGTCCGAGTTCTGCATTACATGAAGATGGAAAGGCTTCCTCCACAATACCAAATTTTTATCAGACACAATTCTAAAAGAAAATTGAAAATGCAAACTGAGACATAAACTATTCAGCCTACTGATGCTATCAACTAAAGGTTCAAGAAATACCACAAGGGAAAGGTTGGGTGAAGTTATCAATTTTTTCAGATGCCGTACATATGATTTTTTACAAGCCCCATGTACAATCCATACCAGTGCATTAATCATGGATAAATAACCCAGATAGCTCCTTGAAGACACGTGCAGCATGCCTTGTTAGAATGGTGCTTGTAACTGAATATGTTTTCTTCTTGCCCCTAGATTTCCGAATTCCACTAAGCCATGGCAATGCAGTGATAACTTCTAAATGTTCCTGAGTTGTTACATTATAGTGTGTGCAAGAAACTCTTGAGATTTTCAAATAACCGATGCCAAGGATAAGGAATCCTTACGACCTCATCGAGGTCTGACAAAGAATCAACCACCTCGTTCTTCAAGATTACCTTTTTCTTTTTGGTAAAAAAATTGACATGATGATCATCCCTCAATTCCATAGGCATTTTGTACATCTGATTATCATGTCCCTCCATCTCTACTTCTGGTTGCATGCAGCACGGCGCTGTTTGCACTGCCAAGGATTTCTTGGTCTCCACGACCAGCTTTTGTTGTTCCAGCACATTTGTACAATCCGTGGCTTTTGGAACATCAACTGTGTGATGAATGGTTCATCTTATAGTTGTAATTTATGTGTATAAGAGACTCATGCCCAATTGTAATTAATTCGGCAACAACCACACGTCTGCACAATTCGTGGCATCAGGAGAACCAACTGTGTGAATCTCGTTTGTCTCTACAGGAGCCTGAGTAGCCTGCTCTTCCTTAGCCGAAATTGCCAAAACAATAGCAGTGGGGATTTGAGCCTTTTCAGTCAGGGATAATCCTGAGGATCCAGCCATCTCCTGGGTTCGATTAGCTTTTGGTTTCCAAACCTCATCGTTCACTGATCGGGAGGTGCCTTTTAAATTCGATTTTGCTTGAACTTGGGCCTAGTTGAGTCAACAAACCTCCGCAGTATGGCCAACTTTGCAGCAATTTAAGCAGTAGGCTGGAAGATCCTCAAACATGTATAATTGGTTGCCAAAATCCATCATCTTCCTTACCAATATAAACCCTAGACGACAGTGGCTTAATAAGATCACATTCAACACAAACCCCAGCCACATTTGGCAGATTGAGAGAAGCCGTGGATGCGTAGATTTTAAAGGATTTTTGATCAATTGAACTATAGAAAACAAAGCAATCTTGTCAAAGAAAACAATTGGAAGTCCACCAAGGAATCCAAACCAAAACCACAGGAGATTCAACGTTAGGCCGAAACTCCGGAGCCCATTTCAGAATTCTCATTCCATACCCTAATATGGTCCAGAAGCCTTAGCTCCAACAATGAAGAAAGTCCTCTTCCAAATAAAAATAGATCAAAATATGTCAAAAATCTAGAAACCCTAGCTTAAAGCCTCCTCGAAAGCCAATTTTGTGGAATTCTTTACGTAAATTCTCAATCGATGGCCTCCCTTTTGAGAATTTACCTATCAAAGAAAAGTTGAAAGGAGAAGATAATCGATGAATGTCCACTGCCCAAAAAAACACCACTGGTTCATCCTTATGTTGCGATTTCTCCTTCAAGGCTGTAGGTTTGTGTTTAGCGATGACTACATCTTCAAAAGAACGATTCGGGAAAGGGGTTGCCCTTCAGTCTGAGACTGAAGGGCAGCCATGAATGCTGAAATCAAAAGAATCAAGCTTTTCGAGAGAGAAAGTTAGAGATAAGGCAGAAAACCCTTGTCTATATTTACTAAGTTAAATTAGTGTTTTGATGATTTTTCAGTCAAAATGATGCATGCATACATACACATATATAGACACACACACACACACAACATATATATATATATATGTATGCATGTAGGTATATATACACACACATACATATATACATACGTATATATACATATGTGTATATATATGTGTATATATATATATGTGTGTGTGTGTGTATGTATGTACGAATATATATATACATACATACATACATATGTATATGTGTGTGTGTGTGTGTGTATATATATATATATATGCATATCATATGTGTGTGTATATGTTTGTATACACATAAAGACATACATGTATACATGCATATATTTATACACTTGTACATATACATACATATATGTATACATGTATGTCTATATATGTATACATACATATACACACACACACATATATATGCATATGTGTCTGTCTATATATATGTATATATATACCTACATACATATAAATACATATATATATGTATGTATGTATGTGTATATATATATGAATGTATGTATGTGCATAAAAATATGTATGTATATATATATGCATATATATATGTATACATACATATATATATATAAATATACATATATATATATATGTATATATATATGTATACATACATATATATATGCACATATGTATGTGCATAGATATATGTGTGTGTGTGTATATATATATATATATGTATGTATATTTAGATATATGTGTGTGTGTGTGTATATATATATATGTATATTTATGTATGCACATACATACATACATATATTATATATATATATACACATACATACATATATATGTGTCTGTGCGCGCGCATGTGTGCTTATACACATATGTGTACATATGTGTGTGTGTGTGTGTGTGTGTGCATATACATGTATATGTGTACATATATATATATATATGTATGTACACATATACATGTATATGCACACACACACACATATATAAATGTGCATATATATATATATATACAAATAAATATATGTATATATGTACACATATACATACATATATTTATGTATATATATGTATGTGTATATACATATATATATATACACACACACACACATACATATTTGTGTGTGTGTGTGTGTATATAGAGACACACACACACATACATATATATACAGTTGGTATATTTCATTTTCACTACTTTCAGTAGTTAAATTACTAATACTCTTGTTGGCTATCATGTTCAGCTTTCTCCCTTCTCTCCTTGTAAAAATCTTCTCTGAAGATTGTAAAAGATTTCCAGCTTCAAGTTTCTATTTCAAGCTTCCGTCTTATATCATTGTAAGTTTTATTTTTAGTTTTAGTTATTATTTTCTTTTATTATTTATTTTTAGTCATGCTTTGTAATATTTATATCTTGGGAAATCAAAAGGAAAAGACAAAATAGAACAGTTATGTGACAAATATAAAAGTGGTAATTGTTGATTTCCTTGTTGTGATAACCTATTATGATTATCATTCTGTAAAAATGGTGTTGCAATAGCTCCAGTATTTAAGGGCAGTTTACTCTTCCATGGCTCTGATACCAAATATTCCCAAGATATAAATATTACAAAGCATGACTAAAAGTATATAAATCTGAAAAAACAATGTCATCATATTTCACAATTATTATATTTATATGCAGCATAAAGATGCAGGTTTATTTTTAGTTTTACTTATTATTTTCTTTTATTATATATTTTTAGTCATGCTTTGTAATATTTATATCCTGGGAATATTTGGTATCGAGCCATAGAAGAGTAAACTGCCCTTAAAACGGATAATTTTATCTAAATTTTATCATCTTATGGATTGAAGTTTATTTCAGATCTGATCAATAAGACTTGTTCTTTTAAGATTAAATTATTTTATATTGGATCTTCATAATAAGACGTTATTAAATAATTTAAAGTTTGAAGAACATACTTTGTGGGTCGACACCCAAGTCGCTGAGGGTTAAGAGAACTGGGAGCCATTGCCGAATAATGATTGATATGGCACAAGGCATAAATCCCATATACTGACCCTATGAAAGTTGACAGTCGAGCAATTTATGTTCTTTAAAATTTAAATTATTTAATAATTAGTCAATAAGTGAAAGATTATATAAAATATTTTCGTCATTAAAGAATATTGCTCAATAAGATCAGAATTGAAAAACAGCTTAGACACTTAATGTGATACGGCTTAGATAAGATTAATTCTTTATGATCATCTCTTCTGTGGTCCTCACTATTAACCATGTCTGAAAATAATACTTTATCCCGCCAGATTTCATCTTATACTATTAAAAAATAAAAAAGTTATTGAATTTGATAATTTAGATCAAACTTTACAAAATTGGAGGTTACCTAAAAAACAAAATTCTGAAATATACAAGATAGATTTTACTAATAAGTTCAAACTTTATACTAAATACAAGATAAAATCTGTGGAAAAAACTATTCCTATAGGCAATAATTTTGAACATTTACAATTAATCATTGCTAAAGATGTAGAAGAAATGTTGCATCCAAACATTTATTTGCAAGATGGCAATCCATACTTTCTATTTTTGATTTTGATATTCAATATATAAAAGGCTCTACTAACTCCCTTCCTGATTTCTTAACTAGAGAATTTCTTGCTGGTCAAGAAGTTTGAAGAGAATGCTCCCATTTGATTTAACTATCATATCAAATTAAATTTTTATAGAAAAATTTCTTTATTTCATATACAAAATGGCTTCTAGTCCTTCTTCAAACTCTAAATTAGCCAAAGATTATAATTTTCCTTTTCTACCAGAAAAATATATTTTTGATTATAGTATAAAAAATACATACCCTATTATGAACCTCCAAACAGTTGGGTGAAAACAAAAAATTCATTAATATCAGACAAAGGCTGATTTCTTCATACAATGAGAAAAGAAAAGAAAAGAATAAATTCTTATAGAGAAAAAATAATAGATATAGAAAAATGATTATGTTATAGCTTACAAGAAAACCTTATTCTTTTACATCAATTAAGAAATCGGTATATTTCCAGATATGAAGCATATATAGCAAAATATAGAAATCTAAAAAAACAATGTCATCATATTTTACAATTATTATCTTTATATGCAGCATAAAGATATGCAGGGATTTTCTTCCACTGGGCAAGGCCCAGGAAGAGGACGCGGAAAGAGGTAGAGGACATACAAATACCATGCTCGCTAATGCTATGATGGCTAGAAATTTTCCTCCTCTAACTACCCAAACACAACAAACTACTCAAGCTCTTCAAACTTTTAGGAATTTACTCAATCCACAATTGCCACAAACATTCCACATTCACCTCCAAATGTTCCTTCCCAAATGAAAGTTTTAGGAACAATCCCAAGACAAACAACTCACACACAAAATACTTATACACCTCCAAACCCTAATTCAGCTGAAGGCACATTCTTCCCGCTACATAAAAAACTCCATGTTTGTAACATAGAATTGGAAGAATTACCTCTAGATCCATATCAGCTGATGATAAACAAATACAGTCCAAATTCAGCCCAATCTTATTTTATTCCAAATGGACTTCCACTAAGAAACCGACATACTTATTCAAAATTCCTTGAATATGCACAATTCAATGGTAAACCAATTGCTGAGATTAAAGATCATGATATGGAAAACTCAGATGGATGGTTTCCTAAAGAAAATGATCATGAGATCTCTTATTCACAAATTTTCATAAACAATGTTCCTTTTATTGAAGAATGGGGAGTCTCAAGAAACTCAATGAGATTTGTCTCCAAATTCAATCAAAAGGAATATTGGTTTAATTATCATGATCAAATAAAACAATCATTTTTAATCAATTTTATTATCAAAATTCTGGATACCTTCATACTTGGTGGATTCGTCTTGAACCCACAACTTTACAAAACAAGACCATACTGCCTTCCTAGTTTTATTTTTGGTTTCAAAATTTGGGATAGAAGAATCTTTATTTCCCATACCTATTTTTGATGCATTCCAGAAATTTGGAGAAATAAACCTTTCTGAATACCCGAATGAAAACATTCCAAAAAGAGCCCTTTGCCACTTTGTAATTAAATTCAGAATACCATGGTGTTCTTACTGGAAGTTAGAAACTGGATACAATCACTCTTCAAACATTCCAGAAATCAAAAGAATTTTTATGGAAAAACGGTGGCCCAGATGTGACACGCCTGACTTCAGAAGTCTAAATATATATCCCATACACACTCCATCATTAATACAGCTAGAGATTCAAACTATTGAAGCAACTTCTTCTCAACAAAATTTGGATTCGAAAAATTTACAGGCATACATAACTTCTAGATAATGACACAATGGTTTCCTCCTATATGACTCAAAACAAAGGAATCAAAATAAATGAAGGTCCATCATCAATTCAACAACTGAAATTCACACTACTAAATCAAAAGGAAAAGAAAAATTAGAAGAAATGCAAACTCTAAATCCTTTTGCTCAATTGGAACAAGACTCTCAAGACCCTAATGATTTTGGTAACATTGATATACAAAACTTTGCATCACATATTTCTTCTACATCTTTAGGTTTGATTAATTGTAAATGTTCAAAATTATTGCCTAAGGGAATAGTTTTTTCTACAGATTTTATCTTGTATTTAGTATAAAGTTTGAACTTATTGGAGCTTACCTAAAAAACAAAAATCTGAAATATACAAGATAGATTTTACTAATAAGTTCAAACTTTATACTAAATACAAGATAAAATCTGTAGAAAAAACTATTCCTATAGGCAATAATTTTGAACATTTACAATTAATCAAACCTAATGATGTAGAAGAAATTTGTGATGCAAAGTTCATCAGGGAATATATGCATATAGGTCTGGTACACATAGCTTTACAACCATTAAACAGACAAGGTCTTAATACTTCTATTTGTATAGCACTTAGAGATGCTAGACATAATAAATTTATAGATTCTTTACTTGGCTTAGTAGAAACATCTCTTCGTAATGGTCCCATTTATTTTAATAGTTTTCCAAACTTTTCCTTCTCTTTAACAGATAAAAATCTATTTGAAACCCTTACTTTAAACATAAACACTAAAGGCTATGACATGAAACCTGGATCTGAAAACATTAATATCACATATAGAATATTTTATAAATTGATGAATACATTAAGTCATGGATTACCATCATTTTCAATTAAGGGTAATATGACAAATCAACTCCGTTGTACCCCTCTCATAGAAACAAACTTGACTAGGTCAAACATAGAACTTCCTCAAATAATAAACTGGAACCAAGTAGATATACCCAAACAATGGATATTTGAAAGCTTAACTAGTCCGTCTATTCCAAAAGATTGAACTCAAACCAACAATAGTCACAGAAATCGAGGAATCTTCTAATGGTATTGTTGCCATAGCTTTCATAGAAATTCCACTTCAGCAATTTCTAAACCACACCCACACACTCTGCATTAAATAGATCTTCCTCTCTTAGGGTAGATGCTAATTTAAAACTTGAAGGCATATATGAGAAAAACCAAACTATGCATGGAATTTACTCAGAAACACCACAACAAGCTCAATCTGAACCTGATGTAGGATCAGAAATAGGTCTTGGCTATAATGTTTAGCATCCACCCTCTACAACATCATATAGAATCAATATGATATCTCATCAAACTCTTTCACATGATCAATTCAAAGAAATTTCAAAAAGAGCAGTTGCTGATTTTAAACAAGAAAAATATTCAGCTTTTAGAAAATGTTTTTTCTCATACTACTCTGAAGAACAACAAAAACATATTCAAGATTCTAATTATGATTTTATTAAACATACTATGTGTTACATGGAATTTTTTAACTGGTTTCATCATATGTTGAATATAGGCCACAATTGATTGAAAATAATGTGGACATTTCTATTATAGAATTAATATATACAGATTATGTTTTAAATGATGGAAAAAATACTATTTTTAAGTCACCTCCCTGTTTAGATATCAAAATAGGAAATATTGGAGCTATTGCAACACCATTTTTACCGAATGATAATCATAACAGGTTATCATAGGATATAAATATTACAAAGCATGACTAAAAATATATAATAAAAGAAAATAATAAGTAAAACTAAAAATAAAACTTACAATGATATAAGACGGAAGCTTGAAATGAAACTTGAAGCTGGAAAATCTTTTACAATCTTGTGCTAAGTTTTTGTAATACTCATGGATATAATTAAGGCTTCCTAAAAACCTTTGTAGCTGGGTTTTATCTTTAATTTCATCAGGGAATTTGTTTGCAAATTCTATGGATCTAGTTATAGGAATAATTTGTCCTTTGTCTAACTCGTATCCTAAAAATCTAACTTTGGTTTGGCAAAGGCTTCATCTTTTTTGCTGAAACTACTATGCCGTTTCTTAATGCTGTATTTAAGAAGGAATTTAAATGTTTAAAATGTTGATCCAATGAGTCAGAAAAGATTAGTATATCATCAATATAAACAATTATGAAAGAGAATTGAGAAAATATATCATTCATGATATTTTGAAATTCAGAGGGAGCATTTTTCAATCCAAAAGGCATCTTATTCACATCATAATGGCCGAATGGAACAAAAAATGCAGTTTTGTATCTATCTTTTTCAGTTATTTGAATTTGCCAAAATCCAGATTTTAAATCAAACTTTGAATAAATTTGCACATGAATAGTTCTATTTAACAAATCTTTTTTGTTTGGAATAGGATATCTTATCCATTGTAAAACTTTATTTAAGGGTTTGTAATTAATTGCAAGTCTTAGGGCTTCCCTTTCTATTTCTGAATTTTTATTTACATAGAAAGCAGTACAACTCCAAGGAGAATGGGAATTTCTTATAATATTTTTCTGTAATAAATCATTTATTTCTTTTTTACAGTATTCAACCATTTCAGAATTCATTTGAGAAGGTCTAGCTTTTGTAGCAATATCTTTTTCTTTGAAGTCTTTTTCGTAAGGTAATTCAACAATATGTTGTTTTCTATGCCAAAAAGCATTTGGTAAATCACTACAAATTTGGTTAGTAATTTTTTGCGTTATATCTTGGATTTTTGATTGATTTTCTGGTAACTGTAATTATTGTTCTAAAGTATGTGACTTAACTTCTTCCTGTAAGAAAGCAATTTGGTTAGTTTTTAATTTGATATTTTCTTTAATAGAGTTTACGAAAAATTGGTTTAAATAATTAGTTTTTCAATAGTAACAAAGTTAAAAGTAAGCTGTTTTTCTTTGTTTGTAATTATATTTCCATCACAAAAAAAAAGGATGCATTTTGACAAAAAAATGGAGTCCCAAGTATTACGTGTTCACTAATGGGTTTTGTTAAAACAAAGGTAAACAAATAGTATTTCTTTCTTCAAGAAAATATACATACATTATTAAGTTTATAATTTACTTGAATTTGAGAACCTTCAGCTGCTCTCAAGGATGTAGTAGATTTCTCAAAGTATTTAATAGGTACTAAACCTTCTCTCATAGTGCAAATATCTGCACCTGAATCAATCATTGCTATTGTAGAAAAACTATATTCATTATTATTTGTAAAGTAACTGAAACAAAATATTTTTGAGAAGAACATATAGTAGTAATAATTAAAAATTCTGAAAATTTTTCTTGTGTATTTGAGGGAATATCTTGAATTTTTAAAGAATTTGTTATGGGGTTATTTTTTGTTTCAGTAGTTAAAGTCCCTAATTCTAGTAATGTTAATCTTTTATTTAGATTAATGATTTCTTCTTTAAGTTGGTTGATTTCTTGCTTTAAAATTGGTATAGTAATGAGCTTGTTATATGCAGATAATGATGCTAGGTTCATAACATCTTGTATAGTGAAAGAATTTTGCATAGAAACTAATTTTTCTTATGATTTTCTCTGGCATAGTTTTATACTCATTTTTTGGTTGTTTATTTTCATTTAATAAAATTTCCTTATATTGTGCAAGATATTGTTTTTTAGTTTCTTTGGCAGGTATATGTTCTAATAATTCAAAAAATAATTCTTGATTTTCAGTTAAAGTATTAATTTTTGGACGGGTACAATAGTTTTCATTTTCAGAAGAATAGTTGAGTTGGTATATTTCTGATAACTCTAGGAAACTAGAGTTATATGTACCCTAAACTTGATGATTTTGCTCCTAGTTTCGAGTATTTTTAGTGTTTTCGTGTGTGTTTTTATGTATTTTTCTTTTACGTGTTAGAATGTGTTAGTATGTGTTTATTAAGTGTTTGAGTACTTATTTAGGTGATAATTAGCATATTTTATTAGGTTTTTCCATTTAGAGTTATGTCGTGTCTTTGACTTAACTTTGTTGGGAGTTAAGTTTTCGTTCATCTTTGTTTGCCCTTCATTTTTTGGCCTATTTTGTGAGAGCATTTTATTTATATGTTTAGGTTTTATTTTAAGTGTTTATTATATACAATAATTTTATCCTATGTGTTAGGGTGGCATGAAAAAAAATGGCGCATTAATCGGACGTCTGATGAAGATTTTGGAAGCAAAACTGTGAAGTGCTGAATTCAGAAGTTTAGTCCATATCGCTCAAATTTGAGATCGCGATCTGGAGGCGGCTGGAGCAAAAAAATGACTTTGTTCGGGGCTGATTTTTGCTGGACAATTATCCCACTACCCTAGCACTATATATACCCCTTTTAAAGCTCATTTGAGGGGTGAACTTAGCTAGTAGAAGTAGACTAGATTAGAGAGTAATTTTCTTCCTTTTTCCTCCACATTTGGGGAGGGTTTTCTTAGATTAGATTAGATTAGGACTTCTCTTTCTTGTAGATTTCAAATACAAGTTAAAAATAGAAGCTTTTTAGTTTTAAGTGCTTTGTTTATGTTAAAACTTCTTTAGTTAAGCTTTAATTTCATGTTCCTTTAGTTACCCCTAATTAGTTTAATTGCTTTAATCTAATTGCTTCCTTTACTTGTTTTCTTAGCTAATTGTTAGATTAGTTTATGGGCTTTCTTTAAAAATGATTTTTTTAGTGATAATTTGTAGTTTAGATTGGTTAATTAGGATAGATTAGTTTATGGGCTTTTCATTTAATTGCTTTCTTTACTTGCTTTCTTAGTTTTATTGTTATATTAGTTAATAGGTTTTCCTTAATTGTGCTTTTTTAGTGTTAATTTGTAGTTTAGGTTAGTTAATTGCTTTTTAAAAATAATTTCTTTTTACATGCTTTCTTAGAATAGATTAGGGGCTTTCTCTAATTGTGCTTGCTTAGGGATAATGAATAGTTTAGATTAACTAATTGCTTGCTTAATATGCTTTTCCTTTTAATTGTTCCCTTTATTTGCTTTCTAAAGATACTTTCTTTTTAATTGCTTTCTTAGTGATTAATCTTTACTTTAAATTGCTTTATTAGTTCCATTAGTTCTAGTTTTAGTTAGCCTAATCTCTTCACTTAATCAATAGCTTCAACTTGAAATCTAACCAAATAACCAGTAATTATCGACCAATCCTTGTGAGAACGATCCCTACTTCCTTTTACTACTAGTTGACAACCGTATACTTGTGGGATGCCACCTAGTTAGTAGTAGGATTTAGGTGTTTTATAAAATTATAACTAGGTGTATAAGGCATCAATTTCATTTTCACTACTTTCATGATCAGAAATTTGAGCACAAGAATCAAAATGTAAAAGCATTGAAATTATGTTTTCTTTATCACTATCATCAATGGAAAGATTGTTAATCTTTTCTAATAAAGCTGTAGTAGTTTTTGATTTACATTGATTTGCATAATGTCCTTTTTTTCCACATTTTCGACAAGTAATATTTGCTTTTATCCATTTTTGTACTTCTTTATCAGTGTTTTTATCTTCTCTATATTTTTTCTTTCTAAATTTTTTGTATTTTTTAGGAAAGTAAAGTCTTTCAGGTTTTTCTTTTGTTTTTCTATACTTTAGGTTTTGAATATTTCTTCAATTTCTGTTGAGCTTTTTGATAAGGAATACTAGGTTCTTGTACTATAAACTGGGCGCAGAAATCTCCTATCTCTTTTCTTTGAGCATATTTTTTTATTTGAGCTTTTAGTTTAATATCATTACAAAGTTTGAGCCCTTCTTCTGTTATGACAGAAATAATATCTCCATATGTTAATTGATCATATGGAACATTATACCCATCATGATAATCTTTAAGTTTAGTAAAATTCCTTTGAGCAAAAAGATTTGGGAGGCACGAAATGAATTTTTCTTTTAAAAAATGGGAATTGCAATCAGCTCTATTCATGACTCTAGCTAAAAACGTATCTTTGTACCATTTGAAATGTGACAAAGTTGGACATGTAAGATTCATTATGAGTTCCTTTTGTATACTATCAAAAAATTTTGAATCACCAACAAAATGTCGAAAAATGCTTGTCATAAGTGAAAATGCAGCATTAGAAATAGTTTCAGTAGTAGGTGTAGTTTATCAGAAGTAGAAGCATGTCTAATAGTTATTTCAGTAGAAGTTATGGTTTTGGTAGAGTTTAGTATGTCATTCTTTTGAGTAGATATAAATAATTATTCCACCATCCATTTAAAACTCCTATAAAGCCATTAATAACAATTATAATGACTTCTTTTTCTAAAGTACCTCTACTCTTATGTAGAGTAATGAACATGCTCATCTTTTTAAGAGTATTAATAATTTGGTTAGAAAAATTGATAAATATGTTTCAAAAAGATGAAGAAATAAAAAGAGGACATTATTATACACATATGTATATTTGTGTGTGTGTATATATATATATGTGTGTGTCTATATATATATATGTATCCATGTATGTGTATATATGTATATATATATATATATATATATGTATATATATATATATATATATACATATATACACATACATGGATACATATATATATATATAGACACACACACACATATACACACACACACACACATATATATATATTTGTATATATATGGTATACATATATAAATGTGTATACACATATATAAACGTATACATATGTGTCTGTATATATATATACACATTATATACACATGTATGTGTATATACACATATATACACATGTATGTGTATATACACATATATATGTATGTATCTATATATATATATATAAATATATATATGTGTGTGTATATATATTTATATATACACACACACGTATATATACATATGTATACGTGTGTGTGTGTGTGTATATATATATATGTGTGTGTGTGTGTGTATATATATATGTATACATATACATGTATAAATACACACACACACACATATATATATATGTAGATATATGTATATATACGTATATGCATATATGAAGATATATGTCTATGTAAACATCTTTATATACATATGTATATATATATGTGTATACATGTATATACATATACATACATATATACATATATATATAAATATATATGTATGTATATATATGTATATATGTATGTATACATGTCATGATATGTATACATACATACGTACATACCTATATATATATGTATGTATGTATATATATGTATGCACATATACAGGCATACATACATATACATATCTATATATGTGTGTGTGTGTATTAAAACTTTTGAATCTACAATACCTATCTCCATGAAGCATGATTCTATATCTCTATTTTCCTCACAATCTTTTGCTCATCATAGAAGAAATCATTACAAATTTATACATGTAGGATGCGTTCAAGTTGCAATTAATCCTCTTATGTGATTCAAATTAGATTTACCAGTATTAATATTCTTAAGAGATGGATGACATTTAAAATTTTCAAATCGCTTCTAGCTGTATTAGAATCAAATTTAATTTTTTTATAAAATAATTAAAATAAATTAGCAAAATTTTCTAACCAAACTAAAAATAATAATGTTCTAATATTAGAAAATCTTAAACAAACATATCTTATGTATAACATTAATTAATATTTTAAATTGATGAATATCAAATAGTGAAATATCAATGCAGACTGATATACAATAAAAATTTATTCAAACATTATAGAATGACTTGAATAAAACTCAGGGATTTGATTAAAATATCAGAATAAATTAAAAACTTACTTGTTGTAGGCAGCGAGTGTTCTCTCAAAATTTTATGATGAACTAACTACACTCTACCTCTTTTTGCATACAAAAGCTCTTTAAATAGGCAAATAATGAATCTTGAATAGTTCTTTCTAGTACAATAATTTACACTAAATGGCCGACAATGGCCTTACCTTTACATGACATAACGAAAAGCTTTTAGTACAATTATTGGAATCTAAAAGCTGAAAAGTTAAAGTCATCCTTTTGAGTCATGTGTGTCCTTGAGTAGTTAGAGTATCATGTGCTGATGTCGGTCACTTTATGAAATAGGAGAGAAAATTCTGTAGCAATCGTCTTCATTATCGTAATAAGGGTTTTGTTCTTCTTCAGCTAGTTTAGATGATGTTTCTGCTTTTTCTTCTTCTTCTTCACAGCAGAAATATGGCTTAATGCATCTTGTAGATGTTTTTTAAAATTTTCTCTTGTCATACTAGATGCCATCATACTTTGAATTTTACTTTAATAGTAAGGAACTCTGCTTGAATATTACTAGAGGAGCATCCTTCTTGTCTTTGACTGTATTCCACCATTTTATTATGAATTCTCTTTCTAATACTCGAAGCTCATACATATTGGACTTATTAAAATTCCAGGCCATATTATAAGGAAGTTTATTTTTATGAAAGAATTGAAGTGACATAACAGGATCACTTAAATCCTTTTTCCCCATATTCTGGCAAAATATTTCATATTCTTTGTAGTAATTGGGAGATAGAATTTGACCATTAGCACCAAAGTCTACCCACCACTCATAGAACCATCTTAGAAATTTGTAGCACTTTTGTCAAATTGGATAAATCAGGAATGATTAAATGGTCTGCAAAGCATAGTGTAATGCTATGCTCTAATGTAATCAAAATATGTATAAATTGGAGGTGTCCACACTGCTTAGTAAAGGATATTGGAGTATTATAATTTGAATTTGGCCAATCCGAAGGTCTAAAAATATTTAATATTTTTAGCTTAGAATAGGTGTAAAAAATATTGGAATCTCCACAGTTTACAAGTCTTTTCTTTCTTGTCTCTTCATCTTCAGGAATAAGTTCAATAATAGCGGATTTAGTATCAATTAAGATAAACTCAAAATATTGAAGAGTTTTTCTTGGTGTTTCTTGAATAAAATAATTTTTTGAAGGAGCAAAGATCTATGTGGTTGGGGTAAAGAAACATTCAAGTAATTCTTTAAAGGTAAGTTAATATGACCATGTTCAAAGAAAACAAGGAGCTTGACATAGTCTTTTAAAACATAAGAATTTTTGTCTGGAATAGAAAAGATTGTTTGATGAAGAAGATGGTTGTTGACCAGGAGTTTTGTCTGGTGTTTTAGAAGCTTGAATTTTTGGTTGCTTTTGGACTGCTCCTAAATAAGAAGCAGGTTCTTGATAAGAGGGAAGTCACTAGTCATCCTTAGAGAGTAAGTCCTCTAGGAGGGGTATTGGTTGAGGGAGTATTTCCCTAAAGTGAAATATTGGCAGTTGCACTAGGTAGGGCTGGAAAAACTGGGGGATTTTGAATATAATATTGATATGTAATATTTGGTCCAGATTTTGAGTTTGGACTTGGGGTCTCATACTATTAGCTCTAATTATCCTTGAATCCATTTCTCCGAAAAAATTCCCTAGTAAGAAAATTTGGGAGAGAATTTTCCTCGCCTTTAAAATACTCAATTTGAAAATAAAAATTTGAGAGTAAGGTCTTCCATCCTGCAAAAATTTGCTTAGAAACCAAATTTTTTACATTTTTTCTAAAACATCTTTTGCAGTTTTACAATCAATACGAAGTAAAAATGTTTCATTTATTAAATCATTTTGAACTTTAGATATACATAATACTATAGATAAATCTCTTTTTTATGATGGAATAATTCTTTTGAGAACTAATCCAAATGCTTGAATGAAATCGTACGATACGAGTTGTTCTTTATTATTTGAAAACTTTTGTTTTAAAATTCCTCCATAGCCTATGTCTATTGCATCTGTTTCAACTATCATAAAGACTTCTGGATGAGGAATTCCTAAACAGGGTAGATTAATAACAAGTTTTTTAAGTTTCTTTATTGTTTCTATATGCTCTTGACTCCAAATAGGAGGATTTTTCCTAAGTCTTTAGTATAAAGGTTTGCATATTTGTCTAAGATTTGGGATAAAATCTACTATATAATTTAAACATCCTAAAAGTCTTTGTAATTGATTTTTATCCTTTATTTCATCCGAAAATTTGGAAGAGAATTCTAATGCTCTACAAATAGGTTTATAACTTCTTTGTTGTAAGTCATGTCCTAAAATCTAATATTAGTCTAAAATAACTTCATTTTTGTCTTAGAAAGTACTAATCCATTTTTCTTAATAATTTGCAAAAATATATTTAAATGTTTAAAATGTTGATCTATTGATTCTGAGAAAATTAATACAATACATATCATCTATACATATTATGGTAAAAGTAGAATAAGGGTTAAATATTCTATTCATAATATTTTGAAATTCTGATGGAGCATTTTTTAATCCAAAAGGCATTACATTCCATTCATAATGATTAGATGGAACTGTAAAAGCTGTTTTATATTTATCACTTTCATCAATTTAAACTTGCCAAAAACCACTTTTTATATCAAATTTTGAATAAATTGTTGCTTTAAAGGTTCTTTTCAATAAATCTCTTTTATTATGAATTGGGTATCTTATCCATTCTAATACTTTATTTAGAGGTTTATAATTTATAAGTAATCTTGGAGCTCTTCTTTCTCTTTCAACTTGGTTGTTTACATAAAATGCAGAACAACTCCAAGGAGACTTAGAAGTTCTTATTAATTTTTTCTTAAATAAATCATTAATTTCCTTTTTACAATATTCCATTAACTCATGATTCATTTGAATAGGTCTGGCTTTTGTAGGAATATCTTTTTCATTAAATCCTTTAATATATATCAAGTTAGTTTTACTATCCCAAAAAGCATTAGGTAAATCAGAACAAATTTGTTCTTCTAAAAGCTTAGTAAAATTAGAGGTTTTTAATTAAAATTTATCATCTTTGAGTTGTTGATTTATTCTTTCATTTTGTTTTTGAAGTTTATTAATTGAATAACCTTTAATTACTTCTATTTTTTGACTTTTCTTTTGAACATTGTGGATTTGAGAAATTGTATAACTTTTTAATAAACTACCATCTTTGGATGTTGGTGAATGAATAAAAGGAAAATAAAGGACTTGACCATATATCTCATTTCTTATACCTTCTTCATCAGTTAAAATTGGATATGTTCGAATAATAAAAGGAGTTCCTAAAATAATTTCTTGAGCCAAGTTTTTAACTAGGATAAAGGAATTTTTGAAACATATATTTTGATTGCAAATATGTACTTCAGATAGTTTATATTTTAAATCTAGTTTCTCTCCATTAGTTGAGTATAATTTCTCTGAAGTTCTTCATAATGATTTGATAGGAATTATCCCTACACTTACACAAGTTTGATCAGCTCCTGAATCTATTAAGGCTATTAGATTTACTGGAAATTTTCTTTTAATATTAAGATTAACCGGAACATACCATTTTTGAAATTTTATTCTAGCTATGACTGCTATAAAATCTTTATCTTTTTGAGAAGTAGATGGCTTATCTTGAATTTCTGCTTCGTTATGTAATTTTACTGATAAGAGAGAAAAATTTATTTCAACATTTTCTTGTTATAAAATTTTTATATCTTTTTTAATTTGATTTATTTCTACATCTAAATCTTGAATAGAAATATCTAAAGATTTTTTAAACCTATTAAATATTTCTTGAAGATGAAAAGTCTATATTTGTGATTTTCAATGTGAATTACTATATCCCTTAATTTTAATAAATATTCTCTCTTTATCTCAGTGTCTTTCTATTTTATCTATCAAGTCAAAGAATTTTTTATTTTTTATTTTGACATCAAATAAAATAAATAGATTGATAGTACAAGAACATTAGCAAATTCCTACACAACCGTAGTCAAAGAGCTCAGATTCGTCTTTCTCATATTTAGATGATTCTTCTTGAATAACATTAATATCTTCTATGTCTTCTTCAAAAGTGTTTTCTTCTAATATTTCTTCATTTAATATATTTAAAAAAATTTCTTTAGTTTCATCTTCTAATTTTAATAGAGATATTCTCTTTCTAACATCACAAAATTTTGCTATATGGCCTGCTACTCCACATTTCCAACATACTAGATTAAAGGCTGATGAAGATTTGGATTTTTACTAAATTTTCATGATTTGGGTTTTGATTAAGGAGATGTTTTAGATTTGTATTTTGATTTAGAATATAAAGGCTTATTATAAGAGGAAGAGTATATTTTATACTTAGATCCAAAATTTGTTTTGGACTTTGAATATTTATTAGAATGTTTAATTTTACTAGATGGAGGAGATAGTTTTTCAAAACCAAAATCTTTACAAAATGATCCTAATTCCTTTTCAATAGTTTGTATGTGATCTCTTTTAAGTTGACTTTTAAGTTTTAAATCAGTACATAATGCTAAGACTTCTGCATTAACATAATTGATTAGATCTCCATAAGTAAGTTTGGCATAAGGTATCTCTCCATTATATTTATCCCTTATTTTTTGTCTTAACTTTTCTACAAATAATTTTGCTAATCTGGCAATAAATCTCTCTTTCCAATAAGCATGATTACAATCTGTTCTAAGAAATACTTTATTAAGAAAAACATCTTTATACCATCAAAAATCATGTAATTTTGGACAAGTAAGATTAGCTAATATTTCTGAGCTTCTTTCTTGAAAATTTTGAGGTTCGCCTACAAAGTGTTTAGTAATTGCATATAATAATGTTGGAACCACATCTTGGACTCCACTAGTACTAGAAAATTGAGTTGTTATTATTTGATTATTACTTTCTATTGATTCTGTTACCATGGAACTACATTTTTCATTGCAGTTTGTATAAAGCTTCTTTCATCTTTGATATACGGAGTTAAACAATTATCCCACCATCCTTTTAAACTTCTTGTGAATCCTACAATTAAAAGATTAGTACTTTGATGATTTGTATTTCCTTTAACTTTGTAAGCTGTAGCACACATTCCAATCTCTTGAATAGTATTATACATTTGATGATCAGTTTGTCCACCTAAGTTCCATTTACATATACCTTTCCCATTATATTGATATAAAGATATAATATTTCTTTCTTCAAATTGCATATCAGGGAAAGATGGTATTAAATAAAAATTCTTTCTGTATGGCATTCTTTCATTGTTAATTCCTCCATTGATTATCATCTTTTTCTTCTTCTTGAGTTATAGTTGCAATTTGATTTTTTTTTGTTTTTCATCTTTTTTAGATTTTTTATCTCTTCTAAATTGTTTTAATTTTTCTACTATCTCATCTATTAATCTTTTATCTTTATTTAATACAGCAGTATTTCCTTTTGGCAGTTCAAAGGGTTTAAATAAAGGTTGGCTTGGGAAAGGTTCTGGTGCAGGTTTCTAGAAAAGAGATTGAAGACTTATAGGAGTTTTGATTTCTTTTTCTATTTCCATGAGATGAGAAGACATTGTATTTAATATTTGATTTTTGCAATTATTCTACTTATATACTTTATCTAAATCTTTTATTGTTTGAGAATTTTCTAAAGTATCTGGATTACTTAGTTTGAAAGGAGATGTTGATACTATACTTCTTCTGTGTTCAAATTTTATTTCTTCTATAGGGTTATAAGGAAAGTTAATTTTTTGAGAATGTGTAATGTAGTCGATTCTTTTGAAGTAACTGCTAAGTATGACTTGATAAAAGGATTATCAATTTGATTATTACAACAATAAATTTTGAACCATTTAAAGAATTCAATATTTAATTTTATTCTTTTAAAATCTTTTTAGTATACTTCTCTAATTTCTTTTTGTTGATCGTCTTTAAAGTTTTCAAAGAACCATTTTCTTTAGTATAAAAATATTTTCTTAATACATCTTTGTCTAATTTAAACTCTTTCGAGGAGATCATTAAAACTTTTCATCAAAACGCATTTGAGATATTGTGGGTGAAGCAGGAGGACTAATAGAATTTTCTATGCTTTGATGTATAGGTTTAGGAATGTTTGGAGAAAAATCTACGCTTTGTATTTCTATTTTAGGAGAAGTGGCTTTCTCTTTTTCATTTGCTTTTTCATCTTCTTATAGTTGGGATTCAGGAGTAAAAAATCTTCCCGAGGACAAAAATACATTATCTAGATAAAATTGTATCTCAATTAATCCATTTGAAAATTCTATAAATATTTGAAATAGTACTTTGAAGTCGAGGGATAGATTTAGTAGGAATAAAATCAGAAAAATTCCATCTTGAAGAATTTGTTATTTTATCCCATTCTAATTTTTTTGGAATATGTACATTTGAATGATTTAAATTTGATTTAAATAATAGACAGTTTCTCCTTTGGATGTAAGACTTTATAGCTTTAGGATTATAGTAGTTTTATTACTTTATAATATATTCTATAAACAAGAACTCTGGCCATAAATTATCAGTAAATTCTCTATTTTTGGTTTAAATATTTAAAGTTAAAGCTGCTAAAAACATTAGGATCATTTAGATCCAAGCAAAATTTGGACAATAATTAAAATATATTGGACTATTTTCTAAATTTGATTCTAATACAGCTAAAAGAGAATTTGATAATTTAAATGTCTTGCATCTCTTAGACATAGTAATATTGGTACATCTAATCCTAATCTCATAAGAGACTTAATAGCAACTTGAACACCTCCTATATGTATAAATTTGTAATGATTTCTTCTATGATAAGCTAAAGATTGTGATGAAAATAGAGATATAGAATCATGCTTCTTGGAGATAGGTATTGTAGATTCAGAAGTTTTAATAAAATAGTGTTAAAGAAAGTCAAAGGCTCTTTTTTCATATAAACTACTAATTTCTTGTTTTCGAATAGACCAATTTTGAAGTATTTGTTCTATTTTTGCTATATTAATTTCTATTTCATTAGGATATTAGTAAAAACTGAACTACTTTTTGGGTCTATACTAGACTCGAGCAGCATTCCTAATCCTATCTTATTTAACAAATTGACCATGATTAATTTAAATTCCTTATTATCTCCTTATCTTTCTTAATGTATCGGGACCACCTAATGGGACCACCCTAGACTTCTCTCTGGTCTTTTGGGCAGACCAACGCTTCCAAGGCTGTTCAACACTACACTTAGGTAGGATAATCAAATTCTAAAGGAAGGTTTACTAATAAATCTTTACTGATTATATATATATATATATATATATATATATGTATATGTGTATATATATGTATATATATATATATGTATATGTGTATATATATGTATACGTATATGTGTACATATATATATATACATATGTGTATATATATGTATACATATGTGTATATATATATGTATACGTATATGCGTATATATATATGTATATGTATACATATATATATATATATATGTGTATACATATGTGTATATATATATATGTATACTATGTATACAGTATATGCGTATATATATATGTATATGTATACATATATATACACATATGTATATATATATATGTACACATATACGTATACATATATATACACATATACGTATACATATATATACACATATACGTATACATATATATACACATACGTATACATATATATACACATATACATATACAAATATATACACATATGTATATATATATACGTACACTGACACACACACACATATATATACATATATATATATATATGTGTGTGTGTGTGTGTGTATGTGTATATATATGTATGTATGTATGTTTCTATGTAAGTATTATTATATATATTCATATATGTATATATGTATAAATACACACACATACACACAAATATATATGTATATACATATGTATATATATACGTACATATATACATATATGTATATATATATATATTTGTGTATATATGTATATGTACACATACACACACACACACACATATATATATATGTGTGTGTGTATATATGTACTACAGGCGAACAAAAATTATACTGGTCAGCTGGAGTGCACCTCCAATAAACTACTTCAAGCTTAATACTGATGGAGTATCAAGAGGGAACCCCAGGTTTAGCGGTAGGAGGGGGAGCAATAAGGGATTTGAATGGGAAACTTATAGCTGCTTTCTCATCCTTCTATGATGGCATTCACTCAAATCTCTTCGCAGAGTTAATGGCATTACTTGAAAGAATTCAATTATGTCAAAAGTTGGAGCTGCAGAAGGTTGTCATTAAAGTTGACTCCATGATGGCCCTGAATCTGATAATTAAGAAAGGACTATCACCTGGCAGTTAGAACATAGTTCCTGCTCTTTGACATTCAGCAGCATCCCTTCCATTATGGACTTCACAGCTTTACATGTTTTCAAGGAAGGGAACAAGTTAGCATATTTGTTGCAAACATAGGATGTGATGAGAAGTGTAATAGATTGTACGATTCGACCAATTTGCCTTTTCCAGCTAGGGGAGTTCGTAGATTAGACAGGATATCTTGTTTGTATCTTAGGATTTCCTCTAAGAACCCTAGGTAATTTTCAGGGCAAAAACAAAAAATTAGTTGTTTTAAAAAACATGTAGACTCTAGCTACAGTTTTGTATATATATGTATACATATATACATATATATGTATATATAAGTTTACATATATATACATATACATATACATATATACATATATATATATATATGTGTGTGTG
Organism: Cinchona pubescens; assembly: GCA_025175665.1. Taxonomy (NCBI): domain Eukaryota; kingdom Viridiplantae; phylum Streptophyta; class Magnoliopsida; order Gentianales; family Rubiaceae; genus Cinchona; species Cinchona pubescens. The sequence goes on along the minus strand of JANKKI010000212.1, from coordinate 1,010,065 downwards.
TGTGTGTATACATGTATACATAATGTATACTTTATATACAAATATATATATATATATATATTTATCGGCTAACCACCGGAACCCTGGTGGGGGGGTTCCACTCCCAAGTTTTATTAATGAAAAAACAAATGAGAAGGAGAGCAAACCCTCCTATCATACAAATGGTGATAAAAAAATGAATTGAAGGGCAACCTAAAGCATCTATACAAAGAAGACCATGTTGTTGTCTCGGGTAATCATTGGCAGTATAGAAAGTAGTGGATAAAGTTCAGCTTCCCAAGCGCTCCAAATAGTGAGCAACCGTAATTAGCCTCTCGAAAAATATGTTGAATCCAAAAGTTTCCCATGGCCATGCAGTGCTTGATTTGTTGAACAATGTGATCTAACTGCCAAGCCGAAGAGGTACCGTCCATTATCATATTACAAAGAATTTGAGAGTCTGTCTCCACACTCACCGAATGCATGCCAAGTCGAATACAGAGTTGTAAACCTTCTAGAAGAGTCTTAGATTCTGCAAATAAGTTGGTTCCTAGTCCGAAGAAGTGTGAAAAATCGAACAAAAACTTACCATTAGTGTTTCAAATGATCCATTCTCTTGTCAAATTACCTGGGTTCCCTAATGAGGATCCGTCCACATTTAGCTTATAAATTCCAATTCTTGGCTTTATCCAATACTTATATATACATATATACATATGTATACTTATATATACATACATATATATGTATATATATACTTCCCGATCTTTGTTCCCAATTCAAAATTTTTGCTAGGGTTTTTTCTCTCTTCCTCTTCGCGTTCCTATCTCATAGTGAATATATATATATATGTGTGTGTGTGTGTGTGTGTGTATGTATACATATTTACATATATATATACATATACGTATATATGTATACATGTATACATATATATATATATGTATACAGTATATATGTACATATGTATGTATATATCTATATATATATGCATACATATGTATATATGTACATATATACATATGTATACATATATACATATATACACAGCTGCTCTTAATGCCGGAATAAACAGGAAACCCTAGATATTATAAAAAATTTTGATCCTAAATCTTTCGTTTTAAATTACGAGAAGATCAATTATGACTTTGATCTTCTTTTTAAACTCCTTCCAGTCCAATACGAAAACCCATTCATAGTAGAATATAAACACCCAGATGAATTACAAGAATGTGTCCACAAAAGCATTAAAGAAGCCCACACCATAGGCCCAATAGCCTCATCCTCGAAGGCCCACCCAAAATAAGGAAAACTTCCTAGGCACGCAGCTTAGGACGACACAATTACTATGCCGCCCATATGGACATGCGTGAACATGATGACGAGACCCTATATAACGTCATAGATGATGTCACCCACAAAACCTGAAGCACTAGAAAGAGTTCATAGAAAGTCAGCATAATTGGTACTTCAATTTAAAATACTGGCTCCTTCTCCCTCCCCCTCTTCAAACTCAGCAAACCCTGCATTATAAAGGGCGGGATCCCTTCTATTATTCTCTGCAACCCCGGTGTCAACAGCTCCTACATGCTATACCTTGAGAAAGAAGATAATAAGGGCCTGAAAGACTGGAATCTAGAGAATGTCACCTTCATTTTTCTTGAAGAAAACCTATTCACGACTACAACACCACCAAACGAAGCGACGGAAGAAGAAGAGGACTAGTCACAATATTTGCCGCTGCGTAGACCTTTTAAATAGAGATGGTTCCAAAATCCAAGTCCCACAATTACTACAGCCTCTACTGTCGGCAAGGCACCTCGATTTGGATAATGACAAATCCCACTGAAGAAACTGGATTTTGGATGTCCAGTTCTTGATGAATTACAACACTCGCAAAGAGCTTAATGTGACCAGTTTCTTCTGTACATGGCATATATGGATCAGCCCGAGGATCCAAAACCCCTCCAAGATACCCATGAGATTCTACCATTTTATACTCAAATTCCAAAATAACCTAGGAATAATCAGTGTTGATTTATATATTAAAGGAATCGAGCATGTTATTAGCTGTTACCACATCATAACTCTTCACAATATAAAAGACAATATATTAATTTTTAATAAACTTTCTATTATTCTTAACCGTCTTTTGTCAACTGATGAATTACAGATTTCCTGGTCCGCCAAGGGCCACCAATTACATAATTCCCAACTAGCTATCCTACTCTAAGGACTAACTTACGGACAATAGCAGAACTTGGGTTTGACCATTATTCAGGCCCGTCTGACCCTTGAGAACCCGGTGCAAGACGACCACGATTAACATGTGAAGTCACAGATAAGGCTGAAAAATAATTGCCTGATTTCTGACTAAAGCAAATTAATCCAGGCCACTAGGCAGATTGGTCCTATTTCCATCATAGACAAAGTAATTTCTCTTAAAATAACACGAACATTGTAAACTCCCCCACTAAGAGAAATAGTCAATTGAAGTCTCACACCCCCCTGGCATCTTCGAAGTATAACTGAGAAATTCAAATCAGCAGTTTAATACCCCCAGCAAACACTGTTAATTTCCTCTTCTCCAAGTAAATATCTCGATCCAACAGCGGACAGAGACCCAACTAGAAGGTCCAGACATATGCTAGCTCACATTTTTCCCGTACCACGGATATGGCAAAACTTCTAGGAAGCTATCATTACACCCAACAAAAAGGACAATAGTCCTACAAAAGGACAAACAAGGATAGCAGGTTTCCGTCACATCATGGGCCCTACAACCGTCCTTTAAAATTTTGAAATTTGAAATTTGAATTCTATAGTCCCCACTAACTCCATCTCTACTACAAAAAAGTCCCTCTGAGTCCTTCCCACATACAGTACCCACTAGTTGTGCCACAGTGAAATTTCACAGAGGGCAAAATGGTTATTGCACATCCCCCAAATAACTAGGAGCTACCACGTGGATCCACTACCTCTCCAGCCAATCAGTTACTGACACATGGCAGGGAAGGGGCCTTGGTAATATTATAAGGCCCCTTCTACCCTTACACTGTTTAAGTCCCTCCCCCCCTCTTTATATATGGCATAAAGTTGGGAGGCTTCCTCCGTGGAAGTATCCTCATACTTACAAACATGCGACGACGTCCTTCTTTCCGTTTGCAAAATAAGAACATCTTCTTCACTTATCCCCCTTGCTACAAACCCAAAGAAGAAGCCCTCTTGAAACTTAAAACTCTATTCACTTCTCGACCACTAAATTATATCAAGGTTACACAGGAATTCCACGAAGATGGTACTCCCTATCTTCACTGTCTTATTCAATTCTCGTATAAATTCAAAACTCAAAATCAAAGGCTATTTGACCTTACTTCCATTCCAGAAGTTGTGCAATTTGTCACCCAAATATCCAAGGGGTTAAAAATGTCGCAGCTCAGCTATGAAAGAATACAGAGCAAAGTGCAGCGATTATTGTGAAGAAGGAAACTTCTCAAGCAGTAGAGTAAAGAGGGATAAGAAAATATACGTAGCTGTTCTTAATGCCGGTAATAAACAAGAAGCCCTAGATATTATAAAAATTTTTGATCCTAAATCCTTCATTTTAAATTACGAGAAGATCAATTACCACTTTGATCTTCTTTTTAAACCCCCATCCACTCGAATACAAAAACCCATTCCCAGTAGAATATAAACTTCTAGATGAATTACAAGAGTAGGTCAAAGTATAAATTTTAAAAATTGGGTGCTGCGGTGGAGCATCTATAAATAGCATTTCTGCTATTGGGCTGAGTACCTGTAGATCTGTGGTGTTTGGGCTATGGACACTAGTGGGATTAGATCCAGCACTTCTTTTGGCAAGAAGAGTTATGCTCTGGATACTCATTCTCGGACTCTGGTGAGGCGACGCTTGTCCCTGGGTGGTCGTTCTGCCCCTCCACAACTATTGTTCTGGTGTAAGGCCGTTCGTCGTTCGCAGAGGTCAAGTATACCTGATTGCAGAATTTTTGATGAGGCGATGGGTACTGATAGAGGCCAATAGAAACCCAATGTATTAGAGCCCTGAGAGACTTATGTACACATCTCCTTTGCGCCAGGGATCTAATAACCGCCATGGTCATTTGATTGAGCTCTGGTTGTACAATATGATGGGGACTTTCCAGATTGATCCTGGCAAATAGGAAGGTGATGCTCTACATGGGCTTATCGGCATCTACGTTGTTTTGGACCCAGAGCCCAGTGAAATAGAGTTGCCCAATTTTGATGAGGTGTTTCTGAGGCCTAACGATATGGATCAGGACCAGTTCTGGAGCAGGAATGGACTACTTATAAACTCTTATATATGAGCCATTTTAAGGTACTCTTGCATGATGTGAGGACAATTTCTTAGGGCTATAGAGACAGGGACTGACGAAGGAGAGCGTCTCGTGGAGTAGATATTTGTTGTTTAGGGCAGTCGTTACAAGATAGTTACGCAGTTCAGGGATAACATATACTCATGGAGCTTATACAAATGTAAAGTACAATGCCATATTAGTTTACATAGTCTGGGAGTGTGATAGCAAATGTAATTTACAGATTATCATAAATACCAGAATCAAGTATTATCATTAACTTGGATGTGATATGCCAATTTGGCATAAGGATTTGTGTCATTAAAGAATGGCTTCAGTTAATCCTATAGTGAAAAAGGCTAGCGCAGCGTAATTGTTAAGAAATTGCAGAAATGGAAACAAAAAGTTATTATGAGTCAAGTTGTAAATATTAATTAGCATTTGGGTTTTGAAGTTGCCGATTTTAAGTACTCAGCCTTTACGACATTTATAACAGAGCCTATAAGTTGGCCCATTTGATCTAGGCCTAACTGTATATGTTGGCCGGAGTTATGGGAGCCCACTTCGCTTATGGAAGACCCTGGATAGGTCCAGGGTCGCAGTCTTCCAGCTTCTTTGATTGCAGGTTGTCCAGTAAGAATCTTTCTCTGGGTAATGATGTGGACTTGTAATCTTTAAGGCAGCATGTCCTGGATTGGAAATAAGTACATTTGATGTGCTTCGGGTTGTATGGATACTGGAAAAGGACCTGCATAGAGCCCTTTCTGGGATTGTTGGTCTGCAGTGCCAAATGTTGGCCTGGTCGAGTAAAAATTTGTTAGACTTAATGAGCACACTTGACATTCGTAGTTTATCAAATTTGGGGAATTTTCTCATTGCAAATTTGACGTACCTTCTAATTTTGTTGTATATAGAATTGGATTTTAGGTTGCTGTGCGCTAATTGATATGTTGCTACCCGAGGACAAATTGCCTCTTTGGTAGAAGCATAAGATGTGTTGTAGTAAGTCATTTCTACAGAACATGTCACCGAAAAGCAAATTCTGTTTGCCGGCTATCTGTTCTGGTGAGCCTTGTATCATATACGGTAAAACATATAGAGACAGTTATACAGTATCTGTGGTGTTAATTGGACATTGCGGGTGTAAATTAGAATACAAGCATCTATTTTTATTGATTTGCCCACCAGTGGCCTTAAAGAAGCCATAAAATGCATGGCGAGCCTAATTTTTTGGGTTTTAGATTGGGCCCGAGTCTATATGTGTGTGTGTATATATATATATGTATGTATACACACACATGTATGTGTGTGTGTATACACATATGTGTATACATATATATACACACAGCCCCTTTTGTCGCCACGTGTCAACGGTTGATTGGCTGGGAGGCTTATTGAAGTCCATGTGGCAGTTCCTGGTTGATTTGGGGATGTATAATAACCATTTTTCCCTTTGCAAAATTGTACTGTGGGGCAAATAGTGGGTACTAGATATGGGAGAGACAGAGGGACTTTCCTGTAGCAGAGAAGGAGTTAGTGGGGACTTTAGCGTTCAAATTTCAAATTTTGAAATTTCAAATAGAGGCTATGGGGTCCATAATGTGACGTAAAGCTGTCTCTGTCCTTTGTTGTCCTTTTGCAGGCCTATTGTCCTTTTTTGTCGGGAGTAATAATGGCTTCCTGGAAATTTCTCCAAGTTCGTGGCATGGGGAATATGTGAGTTGGCATACACCTGGACCGTCCAGCTAGGTCTATGTCCGTCGTTGGATCAGGATATTTACTTGGATATGGGGGAATTAATAGTGTTTGTTGGGGGTATTAAACACCGGATTTGATTTTTTTAGGTAATCTTGGAAGATCCTAGGGCTTGCGAGGCTACGCTTGACTGTTACTGTGAGAGAGGGAGTTTATGATGTCTGCGATCTTTTAAAGGAGATTACTGTGTCTGTGATGGAGCCAAGACCTCTCTGGCTTGTGGTTTGGATTAATTTGCTTCAGTCAGAAGCTAGACACTTATTTTTTGGGTTTTAGATTGGGCCCGAGTCTATATGTGTGTGTTTATATATATATGTATGTATACACACACATATATGTGTGTGTATACACATATGTGTATACATATATATATATATATATATACACAGCCCCTTTTTGTCGCCACGTGTCAACGGTTGATTGGCTAGGAAGCTTATGAAGTCCATGTAGCAGTTCCTGGTTGATTTGGGGATGTATAATAACCATTTTTCCCTTTGCAAAATTGTACTGTGGGGCAAATAGTGGGTACTAAATATGGGAGAGATAAAGGGACTTTCCTGTAGCAGAGAAGGAGTTAGTGGGGACTTTAGCATTCAAATTTCAAATTTTGAAATTTCAAACATAGGCTATGGGGCCCATAATATGACGTAAAGCTGTTGTCCTTTGTTTTTCTTTTGCAGGCCTATTGTCCTTTTTTGTCGGGAGTAATGATGGCTTCCTAGAAATTTCTCCAAGTTCTTGGCATGGGGAATATGTGAGTTGGCATACACACACCGTCCAGCTAGATCTCTGTCCGTCGTTGAATCAGGATATTTACTTGGAGATGAGGAAATTAACAGTGTTTGCTGGGGGTATTAAACACCGAATTTGATTTTTTTAGGTAATCTTGGAAACCGATGCCAGGGGTTGCGAGGCTACGCTTGACTATTACTCTGAGAGAGGGAGTTTATGATGTCCGCGATCTTTTAAAGGAGATTACTGTATCTGTGATGGAAATATGACCTCTCTGGCTTGTGGTTTGGATTAATTTGTTTCAGTCAGAAGCTAGACACTTATTTTTAGGCTTATCTACGGCTTTGCAAGTTAATCGCATTCGGCCTGTACCGGTTTCTCATGGGTCAGACAAGCCTGAATAGTGGTGACCCCGGTTTTCTGCTTAGAGTAGGATAGTTAATTGGGAATTATGTAATTGGTGGTCATACAAGAGCCATGATATTTGTAATTCATCAGTTGACAAAAATGGAGTTAATAATAATAAAAAATTTATTGAAAATTAATATATTGCCTTGTACATTGAGAAGAAATTACAACATGGTAGTTGCTAATAACATGCTCAATAACTTTAATATACAAATCAACACTGATTATTCTTAGGTTATTTAGGAATTTGAGTACAAAATGGTATGGAATCTCATGGGTATCATGGAGGGGTTCTAGATCCTCAGGCTGATCCATTTACGCCATATACAGAAGAAACTGGCTACCTTCAACTCTTTGCGGGTGTTGTATACATATACGTATACATACATACATTTATCTATGTATGTATATATATGTGTGTTTGTGTATATATATATATATATATATATATATATATATGTATATGTATATATATATTATGTATGTATATATATGTGTGTGTGTGTGTATATATATCTATATACATATATCAAAACTGGGCAACTCTATTTCACTGGTCTCTCGGTCCAAGACAACGTAGATGCCAATAAGCCCAGTAAGAGCATCACATTCCTATTGTCCAGGATCAATCTGGAAATTCCCCATTATATTGTACGACCATAGCTTAATCAAATGACCGTGGTGGTCATTAGATCCTTGCCCCCATAGAAGGCATGTGTACATAAGTTTTCCAGGGTTCACATAAATTGGTTTTCTGTTGGTCCCTATTGCAGGTGCCAGTACCCATCGCCTCATCAAATATCCCACAATCGGACATACTCGACCTCTGCGAACGACGAATGGCCTTACACCTGAACAATGGCCGTGGATGGGTAGAGCGACCACCTAGGACATGCGTCACCTCACGGGAGTTCAGAATGGAGTATCCGGACCACAACTCTTCCTGCCAAAAGAAGTGCCGGATCTAATCCTACTAGAGTCCATAGCGCAAAAATCCCAAATCTACAGGTACTCGGTCCAAAAGCTGAAATGCTTTTATAGATGCTCCAGCACAGAGCCAACTTTTAAAATTTATACTTTGACCTACTCCCTCCGTCCCTCCACTTAACAGTACCCTATTTAATTGCAACATCAGTCTTCCTCTCGTAAACAGTTCCCACGTGCTTTGACACAAAAAGTGTGAAAAGACAGACAACCTAGAAACTTCCTCAGCACGCGTCCTCACTTTAACCAGTACAATGTGGGGCCATCTCCCATGGATAAACACCATGTCAACATAACCCAGATTACTCCAACGGCTGAGATATCTTTTGAAAAAAATTCCCTTCCAGACACGTGGGCCCCACACAAGCTCCACTGTGTAAATGTCCTGCTGTACACCTCAGCCTACTTTTACTCCAGCCAATCAGTGGCTGACACGTGATGAGAGAAGGGGCCTTAGTAATATTACAGGCCCCTTCATTTAAATACAAAACTACTCCCTCCCTCCCTCCGTATATATGGGTTAAGTTTATGAGGGCTCCCTCCAAGAGAGGGAATGACATCACAATGACGTCATCACGATAGCTACTATTATACCAGAGCAATCTAAAGTCTACATAAAGGACTAATTCCTCCCATACCCACTGCTCATACTCCTCACTGCAACCTTCAGCATGGAAGCTGATAATCAATTAGTAAATGCAGATGACTATAAAACTGAAATCATTCAGACTTGGGCCCAATTTGAAGCCCAAAAAATTAGGCTCGCTATGCCTTTTGTGGCCTCTTTAAGGCCACTGGTAGGCAAATCAATATGGGCTAAAATAGATACTTGTATTCTCATTTACTCCTCCAATACCCAATTAACACTACAGGTACTGTACGTGTTACCGTATATGATACTAGGCTCACCAGAACAGATAGTCGGCAGGTAGAATTTACTTTTTTGGTGACATGTCCCGTAGAAATGACTTACTACGGCACATCTTATGCCTCTAGCAAAGAGGAAATTTATCCCTGGGTAGCAACATATCAATCAGGTATAGCAACTTGAAATCCAATTCTATATACAGCAAAATCTGGGTGTACGTCAAATTTGCAACAAGCAAATTCCCCTGAATCAGATAAATTGTGAATGCCAAATGTGTGCATTAAGTCTAACAAATTCACACCCGACCATGTCGACGTCTGGCACTACACACCAATAATCCTAGAAAGGGCTCTATACAAGTCCTTTTTCAGTATCCATACAACCCGAAACACATCTAACGTACTTATTGCCAAAACCCAGAATCAAAAGCTATTCGACCTGACCCATTCCAGAATCTGTGCAATTTTTCACCCAAATATCCAAGGGGACAAAAATGTCACAGCTGTGCAGGAATACATAACAAAATACGGCGATTATTGTGAAGAGGGAAACTTCACAACTAGCGGAGCAATGGGGATAAGGAAATATACACGGCTACTCTTAACGCCGGTAATAAATAGCAAGCCATAGATATTATAAAACTTCTAATCCTAAATCCTTCATTTTAAATTTTGAGAAGATCAATTATCACTTTGATTCTCTTTTTTAAAACCCCTCCAGTCCAATACGAAAATCCATTACAAGAATGGGTACACAACAACATTAAAGAGGCCTAGTTGAGACCGCACAGGCCCAATAGCATCGTTCTCGAAAGGAGTTTACAGTGTTCGTGATCTTTTAAGGGAAATTACTATGTCTGTGATGGAAACAAGACCTCTCTGCATGGTGGCCTAGATTAATTTGCTTCAGTCAAAAATTAGACAGTTATTTTTACCATTATCTGCTACTTCACAGGTTAATCGGGTTCGTTCTGCACCGGGTTCTCAGTGGTCAGACACACCTGAATAGTGGAGAAATCAGATTTCTGCTTAGAGTGAGGTAGTTAGTTGGGAATTATGTAATTGGTGGCCCTTGGTGGGCCATGATATTTGTAATTCATCAGTTGACAAAAAAGGATTTAAGAATAATAAAAAGTTTACTGAAAATTAATATATTACTTTGTACATTGAGAAGAAATTATGATGTGGTAGCTGATAATTACATACTCAATAGCCTTAATATATAAATCAACACTAATTATTCCTAGGTTATTTAGGAATTTGAGTACAAAATGGTAGAATCTTATGGGTATCATGGAGGGGTTCTGGATCATCGGGCTGATCCATTTATGCCATGTACAGAAGAAACTAGCCACCTTCAGCTCTTTCAAGTGTTGTAATTCATTAGAAACTGGACATCCATAATCCAGTTCTGTTTGGGCTTGAAGGCCTTAAGGCTCACGTGTATGGGATTTGTCAACATCTAAATCCAGGTATCTCACTAGCACTAGAAGAAGGCTATAGTACTCATGGGATTGGGATTTTGGAACCATCTATATTAAAAATATTACGACTAGCCCAGTTGTTCATGCGTCGCTTCGCTTGCCAACGTTGCAGCTTGATTTTTGAGGACGAAGAGGCTTTCTTCAAGGAAAATGAAGGTGGCATTCTTGAGAGTCCAGTCCTTCAAGCCCTTATTATCTTCCTTTTCAAGGTATAGCATATAGGAGTTGTTGACACCAGGGTTGTAAAGGATAATAGAAAGGATCCTGCCTTTTATAATGCAGGATTTGTCGTATTTTAAATTAGAGTACCAGTTGTGCTGGCTTCCTATAAACTCTTTTCACTACTTTAGGTTTTGTGGGGGCGACGTCATCTATGACGTTATATAGGGCATCGTCGTCGTATTCATGCATGTCCAGCATAGTAGTTGTGCTGTCTTAAGCTGCATGCAGAGGAAGTTTTGCCTATTCTGGATGGGCCTTCAAGGACGACACTATTGGGCCTGTGTGGTCTCAGCTGGGCCTCTTTAATGTTGTTCTGTACCTATTCTTGTAATTCCTTAGGAGTTGATATTCTATAGGGAATGGATTTTCTTATTGGACTGGAGGGAGTTTAAAAAGAATATCAAAGTGATAATTGACCTTCTTGTAATTTAAAATGAAGGATTTAAGATTATAAGTTCTTATAATATCTAGGGTTTGATGTTTATTACCGGCATTACGAGCAGCCCCGTATATTTCATTATCCCCATTGCTCCATTACCTCTGAAGTTTCCCTCTTCACAGTAATCGCCGTATTTTGCTATGTATTCCTTCACAGTTGCGGCATTTTTAGCCCTTGGATATTTAGGTGAAAAATTGTAGAGGTTCTGGAATGGGTCAAGTTGAAAAGCCTTTGATTCTGGATTTTTAATTTATAAGGGAATTGAAGGAAACAGTGAAGGTAGGGAGAACTGTCTTCGTGCAATTCCTGTGCAACCCTGATATAATTAGGTGGTCGTACAGTGAACAGGATTTTAAGTTTCAGGTGGGCTAAGAATTGTCTTCTTTTGTTATGGAGCAATGGGGATAAGTAAGGAAGATGTTCTTATTTTGCAAACGGAAATAAGGATTGCATGACATATTTGTAAATAAGAATCTTCCTTTGTAGAGGGAGAGAGCCTCCCAAAATCTGTCATATATATAAGGAAGGAGGAAGGGATTTAAACAATATAGGGGTAAAAGGGGCTTTATAATATTACCAAGGCCCTTTCCCTGCCATGTGTCAGCTACTAATTGGCTAAAGGTGTAGTTGAGTCCAGTGGTAGCCCCTGGTTGCTTTGGGGGATGTGCAATGACATTTTACCCTTCATAAAATGGCACTGTGGGGCAAATAGTGCCTACTATACATTGGAAGGACAGAGAGACTTTCTTGTAGCGGAGAGGGAGTTAGTGGGGACTGTAACTTTCAAATTCAAATTTTGAATTTTGCAAAGGATGCCTGTAGGGCCCATGATGTGACATAAAGCTGCTAACCTTTTCTGTCTTTTTTCAGGCTGGTTGTCCTTTTTGTCAGGGCGTAATGATGGCTTCTTAGAAGTTTCGCCATATCCGTGGTATGGAAAATATGTGAGTTGCCATACGTGTGGACCGTCTATATGGGTCTCTGTCCACCATTGGATCTAGATATTTAGTTGGAAAATAGGGAATTAACAGTGTTTGCCGGGGGTATTAAACTCCGAATTTGAATTTCTCGGGTATTCTTCAAAAATGTTAGGGGTATGCGAATTGATCGTTACTCTTAGTGGGGGAGTTTATAGTGTTCGTGATCTTTTAAGGGAAATCACTATGTCTATGATGGAAACAGGACCTCTCTGCCTGGTGGCCTGGATTAATTTGCTTCACCCAGAAACCAAGCAGTTATTTTCAGCATTATTTACTGCTTTGCAAGTTAATTGCTTTCGTTCTGCATCGGGTTCTCAGGGGTCATATTGTACGACTAGATCTTAATAAAATGACTGTGGTGGTCATTAGATCACTGACCCAAAGAAGACATGTGTACATAAGTCTTCCAAAGCTCAAACACATTGGGATAAACTGGGTTTCTATTAGTCCCTATCAGTAACCATCGCCTCATCAAATATCCCGTAATCGGGCATAATTGACCTCTACGAACGACGAACGGCCTTACGCCTGAACAATGGCCGTGGAGGGGCATAACGACCACCCAGGAGTTCGTTGCTGATTGGGTGGGTGTGTTGTGGAGTTCACGTGGCAGCCCCTGGTTGCTTTGGGGGATCTGCAATGACCATTTTGCCCTTCATAAAATGGCACTGTGGGGCAAATAGTGCTTACTGTATATTGGAGGGACAAAAGAACTTTCCTGTAGCGGAAAGGGAGTTAGTAGGAACTGAAGCTTTCAAATTCAAGTTTTGAATTTACAAAGGACGGCTGTGGAGCCCATGATGTGACATAAAGCTGCTGTCCTTTTCTGTTCTTTTTTCTGTCCTTTTGCAGGTTGGTTGTCCTTTTTGTCGAGGTAATGATGGCTTCCTGGAAGTTTCACCATGTTCGTGGCACGGGAAATATGTGAGCTGGCATACGTGTGGATCGTCCAACTGGGTTTATGCCCGCCGTTAGATCTAGATATTTACTTGGAGATGAGGGAATTAACAATGTTTGCGGGAGGTATTAAACTTCATATTTGAATTTCTCGGGTATTCTTCGAATATGCCTGGAGATGCGAGACTTTGGTTGAATATTACTCTTACTAGGGGGAGTTTCCAATGTTCGCGATCTTTTAAGAGAAATTACTATGTTTGTGAAGGAAACAGGACCTCTCTGCCTGGTGGCCTGGATTAATTTGCTTCAGTTAGAAACCAGGCAGTTATTTTCAGCGTTATCTGCTGCTTCGCGGATTAATAACGTTCGTTCTACACTGGTGTGGTTGAAATAATAATGCCGAGTTACAATGGTATCGTAGGCACCCAAAATTAGCAACTCTCAATATGTAGTAGCGGTAAGTACAGGTCGTCCCACAGAGAACGGAGTTTATTCTTGTGCTAAACTGGAAAAAGGGGGTTTTGAATGCTTTTAAACTAAAACTAAAACAAGAAAATAAGCTCCATTGAAGAAAATTCGATATAAGAAAAGTCTTGGTTTTGGTCATATCTACCATGGCAATTTCACTAGTCGATCATTGACACACAAGATAATTCAATTCTACATCAAGCACTAATTGAAGAATTAACCCGAACGAATACCAATTCAAAATTGATTCTTATTTCTTTCTAAAGTTGGTTAATTTTCAACACGCGATCCAATTAACCCTAAATATTAATTTAACCCAGACACGCGCCAAAGATCAATTAATAGAAGCTTTAAAATCAACAAGAATAATTAGGCTAATTAAACATAAACACATGCGGTTATGCCAATTAGATGATTAATTTCCCTAAATTCAATAACACTAATCGAGTAATTATCAAATTAATTGCTTCACAGATTGAATTAAGCATACACGGTTAAAACAATCTAGCAATAGATTAATTCCAATATTCTTCAACAATAATAAGTTAAAAAGAACATTCATAAAATTAATCGCAGAAAAATAATCAATACTTGAGATGTAAAAGTGATAATTCAAGCATAAGAAGTCTCACAACTTTGTAGAATTGATCATGGCTTCAATTCCCTCTACCAAGAAAAGGGTTTCGGCACAAAGTGCCATGAAAGAATAAAGAAGAATTTCTACTACTAAAAACCCTAGCCAAGAGAAAATAAAAGTGTCGATCCCCTTTTATCACCCTAATTGGAGTATTTATAATGAGTACTTAGGGTTACAATTAATGCCTACAGATAAGACCATGAAATCGGGTGAAAAAGAGTCCAAACGGGCGAAGAATCATGCCAAGAATCTAATTCACGCCACCCTGCTGCCTTCCGCTCACATGCGCTGGAAGCTCAGCGCGCATGTGCGGGTGAGGCAGGACCTTTCTTTGCTCTTTTGTCTTCCACGTACATGCGCGGAGTTCTTAGTGAGCATGTGCGTGCGAACTTAACTTGCAATTCTTCCTATGGATGCAGCGCACATGCGCTGCATAGCTCCAGCGCATGTGCACTAGCTTTACAATTTTAATTGTGCTCCCCTTTCACCTTCGATTTTTACCCTGATTCTTTTGAAATTTGAGAAAGTGTAAAACACAAAAGTTGTAGCTATCTTCCTTACCTTTCCAATTCATCTTAAATCACCTCAATTGGAGCTTAGTATCAAAAGTTATGCCTGAAATATGAAACACCATCCGAAATGACTTCATACTCATGCCTGTTCCGCCCTTAGCATTTTCTTTCATCTTTTCCCATCTTTTTCAGCTCTCTTTCACTTTAACCCTACAAAAATTGAGAATAACCAAATTAAGCTCAATAATAACTCAAATATTATTTACAACACATAAAAATGTGGTAATTGACACATAAAATATAGCACAATTATGAACTTACCATACACCAGGTTCTCAGGGGTCAGACGGGTCTGAATAATGGAGAAACCGAATTTCTACTTAGAATGGATAGTTATATATATATGTATAACCGGGGACCCCTAAAAACCTAGAGGAAGAAGGGTAAGGGACAAGGGAGCCAAAATAGTTTGAGAAAGACAGAATTAAACAAATAATTCAGGTGGCTTATCCAACCATCAAACAGTAAAGCAAAATAAAAACGAAATTTATTGAAAGCTTTAAATAATTACAGACTGGAGGAATACCTCAGGCGAAGTGTTGGTACAACCTACTTCTGCTAGTGGTACTCTGGGAAGAGAGGAAGGGGAGAAAGAAAATTATAACTTGGAAATTTTTCTGATGATTCTCAAAACTGAAATCATCCTATTTATAGAGAAAAATTACTATTGCTACAGTTCAAATAGTGACCTGTGAACAGTAACTTTCCGTGATTTACGCCGCTACAGTGTACAGTGAACGGTATTTGTACATTTTAAACAGTAAAGTACATTTGAATAGTAAAATACAATTTGAAAAGAATCCTATCTATTACAATTGGGATTCTTCAATTTTGCTGAGGTCGATGCCGAAACAGTCGTCCTCATTTGATTGGGCGAAATCTTCTTCTTCTGATGACACCTGTTTTTTCTTTTTTTTGAAATCTTTTTCTTTGATTTCTTTTCTTTTTTCTTTTTGCTGGAAACTTCCTTCTTGTCAGAAGAGCTTGAATTTCCTTCTTTGATCTGGGAGAGAGTGTCTTCCAATTGTTTGATGTAAGCGTCCTTGTTCTTAGCAGTAGCTAGCAGGATAGCATTTGTAGATCTTTGTTGAAGAAACTGGGAAGTTTCTACATCTATTGGTAGTAGGAATTGTGGATTCTTACTGAACCAAATTTGAACTTGATCCTTATGAGCATTGCTGGCATTATAAGCATCCCACCATTTAATTGAACCTTGTCTGACCAGTGAAGGTGGAAAGGCTTGATTGTTATTCTTAACAAATTCGAATCTCCATTGGAAAATCCAAGGTAATGCGAATCTTGAGAAGAATTGGAGAGTTATTGGCATTGTCGAATTGGGTTGTGAAAACTTTGATTTAAAAAACTCAAAGCCTTCTGAAATTGGTGAAGGTAAAATGGATCAGTCATTTGGTCCAATTAAAGACCAAAATCTATTAAACCAGATTGGGAAAGAATAAGTTTTATTCTTTTTGAAAAAGAACAAACAAGAATGTTTATTCTCAATATTTTGATAGGTGAAGGTATTGAACCAAGCACCTTGATAATCCCAGTAAGAATAACCAGGATAATTTTGAGACTCAGAACCAGAAAAGGAACGTAATCTGTTAAGATCAGTGCCCCATTCAGAAGGTCTGAGGACTTTTAAAATTTGATAGGTTGAATGGGTGTAATATGCTTGACTGGCATGCATATTATTTTTTGGAATAACCGATTGAGAATCCTTGAGTATTAACTCATAAAATTCTCTGGTTTTTTGATTTGAGGATGGGATAAAATTGAATCCAGAAGGAAGAATTTTATGGGCAACAATCAAGGGATTGTTGGTGAACCATTCAGGTTCAATTTGAATCAGGGTTTGATAGTCAGTTTTCCTGACATATTGAGAGACGTTTTATAGAAACGAAATTTGAAGTGATTTGTTTGGGTACGTAAGGTACCGTGTTTTTTGATGCAGAAGGCACCGTGTTAAGTGTTTGAGATGATGAGGGTGAACTCATCAAAATGTTTGAGGGCAATACCTGGACTTGTCCTTGGTTGGACAAGGCTTGTTGAAATTGCAGCCATGTTTTGAAAGCTTCTTCAAGCTGTGGATTGTCTTCAGCAATTTCTGCCCAAGACTTTTGAACTACTACCTTTAGTGGTGTAGGGTTTTGAATAGATGAAAAGGCTTCATCTTTTTTGGATTGTGGAGGTGAAAGGTCACTCTTTTTCTTTCTGGGCATTTCTGGTAAGGTAATCGGGCAGAGAATTAGAACTTCCTTTGATGAATTCTATATCAAAATCAAATATAGATAAAATTGCTTGCCATCTGGCAAAAATTTGTTTTGAAGCAAGATTCTTAACATCTTTTTGTAAAACATCTTTGGCAGCTTTGCAATCAATTCGAAGCAAAAACTTTTGATTTAAAAGATCAGATTGAAACTTTGAAAAATACATAAAACAATTGCTAAAATTTCTTTTTTAATAGTGGAATAATTCTTTTGAGCATTATTCCAATGTTTAGAAGGCAAACAGACAATTAGTTCAGAAGTAGAACTTCTTTGTTTTAAAATGCCACCATAGCCAATGTCAGAGGCATCAGTTTCAATGATTTTAAATAAACTTGGATTTCATAAAACTAAACAAGGTAAATTCTTAACTTGAGTTTTTATGTATTTGATGATGTCTGTGTGCTTTTGTGTCCATGCGGAGACGAATTTAGATACGGATCTACTTTGCAAAAGTTTTGAAAGAATACTTAAATTGGGAATGTGTTCAGAGATGTAATTTAAACATCCTAAGAACCTTTGAAGCTGAGTTTTATCCAGAATCCAGTCTGGAAATTTATCAGCAAATTCAATCGATCTGTTGATAGGGATAATTTTGCCTTGGCAAATATTATGTCCTAAAAATCCAGTTTCTTTTTGTTACATCTAAGAAAATGTTGACATGTTTAAAATGTTGTTCTAAATTATCAGAATAAACAAGAACATCATCAATATAAACAAGAATGAAATTAAGATAAAGATTGAAAATATCATTCATAACCTTTTGAAATTCAGAATGTGCATTTTTTAGGCCAAAAGGCATTACATTCCACTCATATTGACCAAAAGGGACTGTGAATGCAGTTTTGTACCTATCAGAAGGGTGGATTTGGATTTGCCAAAATCCAGACTTTAAGTCAAATTTTGAAAAAATTGAAGAAGCATGCAATCTATGAAGCAAGTCCTTTTTGTTTGGAATAGGAAACCTAATCCATTGTAAAACTTTGTTGAGGGGTTTGTAATTGATGACTAAACGAGGAACACCTCTTTCAATCTCGGAATTTTTGTTAACATAAAAAGCAGCACAGCTCCAAGGAGACTTGGAGGGACTGATAATCTTCTTAGAAAGGAGATCATCTATTTCCTTTTTGCAGAATTCACTATGCAGAAGCTCTTGATTCATCTGAATAGCACGAGCTCCAGTTGGAATATCCTTTTCTAAAAAACCCTTTTCATATGGTAAAGTTACCACGTGTTGCTTTCTATTCCAGAAGGCAGTTGGAATATCAGCACAAACTTGAGTTTGAATTTTATTTTGCAAATTATGAATCTTTGTTTTGAAAACTGGATCTTTTAATTGATTTTGAAGTCTCTTATACACATCTAGATCTTTTTTCAAAAAAGGCCAATTTGATTCATTTTCATTTGCAAGGGATTGAGAGTTTTTTCAAAAGCTGGAAATTTGAAAGGAATGAATTGATTTCTTCCTAAGGAGTTAATAATGATACCTTGAAAAGTAGTAGTATAAGGTATCAGATAAGCAATAAATGGAACACCAAGAATCACAGGAGTAGTGATATTCTTAGCTAATAAAAAAGTATTGTAGGGAAAACTACAATCAGAATATCTGACTTCTACATCAGATAATTTGAATTTGACTTCCAAAGACTCACCATTAGCTAGCGCACTACTAATGCGTTCCTTGGTCTTTTGAAAATATTTTGCAGGAATTAAACCTTCATGAATGCAATTTAAATCTGCACCAGTATCAACTAATGCAGTAGCATCAATGAAAAGTTCATTATTAATAACCAAAGTAATTTGAATAAGAAATTTGAGAAATCATGCAGAGAACATAAAATATTTAAAAAAATGCAAGAGGAAGAAACTTGATTTGGAAAATCATTTGTTTCAAAAGTTTGTTTATATCTTTGTAAATAAAAATGACGTTGTTCAGAATCAGGAAATTTTTCAATCATGTCAAGAATAAGATCCTGTTCTCTAGTTAAAACATTTATTTGAGGAGTTTCCGAAGAAACTGAAGTTTTGCTGGAAGAAGAAGAGGAAGAACCTAAGTCATTGTCTTCTAAGGCATTGATAAGATTGTCTTCTTCGTAATTAGAATCAGAATCACTGACATTTAATAGAAGATTGTTTAACTGGCTGACAACTGAATCTTCTAAATTCAGTAGATTGTATAAGAGACAAACTTACAAAACCTAGCTATATGTCCAGGTTTCTTACATTTGTAACAGACAGCTGGATTGGAACTTGGTAAAGCAGGAATAGGCTGTTTACCAGGAAGGTTGAATTTCCTAAATTTGTGTCTGGGTTTCCTATAAGGTTTACTGTATGAAGGTTTGGAAGATTTGTGAATCTTAGGTTTGTTTATCTACGTTTGATTTTGGTTTCACAAGAAGGAAGACCAAACTGTTCACAGAAAGAACCTAAATCCTTCCTACGTTGGTTTCTATCTTTGGCTAATTGCCTCATCATCTTGTCTTGACGACAGACTTTCATGGCAACTTGTTGGATCATGGAATTAAGTTCACCATAGGTGATGTTTTGGTAGGGCACAATGCCATTGTGTTGGGTTTGGAGTTCTTCACGAACTAAGTCTCTAAGGGAATTTGGGAAGACCATCAAGGAATTTTTCTTTCCAATATGGAAGATTTCCATCAGGTCTGGTGTAAATCCTGGTTAGGAAGGTATCCTTATACCACCTAAACTCAGAGAGCTTTTTGCACTTAAGGTTGTTAAGGATTTCAGTAGACTTTTCTCTAAAAATCCCTGGGTTACCTAT
The DNA here is from genome assembly GCA_025175665.1 of Cinchona pubescens. Taxonomy (NCBI): domain Eukaryota; kingdom Viridiplantae; phylum Streptophyta; class Magnoliopsida; order Gentianales; family Rubiaceae; genus Cinchona; species Cinchona pubescens. Next base: position 990,258 of record JANKKI010000212.1, on the reverse strand, counting down.
AAAGGTTTTGGCTATTGTGAAGATGAGTGTAGACACAGCATCCGAAATGGTTTGTCCATAAGGATCTCTAATGACATTGCCCTCAGGGTCAATTCTGTATCTTAATGGCATCAAAGATATTGTCTCTATCATTTTGGGATAGATGTTCGTCCCACCAACCTTTAAGTTGTCCAGATAGAATCCGCAACTAAGATATGGGCCGTGAGTTGATCGGTGCAATTGTGGGAAGTTTTGTAAGCAGTGGCCACCATGGTCATCTGCTGGAGTTTGGATGTGATATTATACTCAGAAACGCCATCTATGTTCCATTCATAGATATTATTGGCATTGTAAGAGTTTTGAATCACATTGGGCTGTTCTTCTCAAAGAACATCAGGATGGGTAGTTCTAGGATAATAAAGCTTATTGGATTTCTTCCAAGAACTAGAAGAGGGTTGAATTCTAAGCTTAAAGATGTCATTCGACTCAGGCTTAGGAGTTTGAGGAACTGACTCAGAATCAGAAGCTGGTTTGACCCTATCAATGACAGAAAGTGAAGCTTTCTGTTTTTCATCTTTAGTTTTGGGAGTAGGAGAATCAGAAACATAGGCTAACTTAATAGCTTGTTCAATATATTTTCTATCCTAGATTGTAATTCACTATCGATCTTAGGACTAGAAATCTGGGTCCTAAGTTGACTGGGAATTTCATAAGGCTTAAAGATGGGAGTATCTAAAGAAGGGTGTATTTGAAGGTTGTTTCGAAGAAGAAGAAACAACTGGTAAAGGAATTGGAAGAAGTTGAAGGTGGAATCTTGACAGAGAGATGTTCACCAATAACTTGTACATATTTATTTGTAAAATTGTTTTGTTCAATTAGTGGTAAAAGGTCTTCATTTGAAACTACAGTTTTAGCTTTAAAAGGTGCAGCATAAATTAAAGCACTGTTTACCAAAAACTCAAATTTTCTATTCGGAGGGAAATCAGAATGAACCTTTTCCTGTAGAAGAGATTTGCCAAGATGTAGTCATAAAAGGCAACTTAATCTAGTAAGAATCCTTCTGGTTTTTCGACGCAGAAAGATAAATAAAACCAATCTAAGATGTGAACATTAATTACTAATGATTTAGAAAAGCATAGAATTCTTTACTTGAATTTTAGTTCTCTTATCATCTTTATAGTTTTCGAAAAACCATTGTTTTCTTACTTCATTATGAGGTGCATAAAACTCATTTCGAAGTAATTCTTTGTTAATTTGAAAATTTGATTCAATAGTTAAAACATTTATCTCTGCGTCAAGTCCAGAAGGATTAAGACTAGAGTAAGTTGGAGAATTGACCAAATCATCATCTTCCTGTTGGACAGTGTAACTGGCCTGTGGAAAATTAGATTCTGGTCTCATTCCATGGATTTGGGTATTAACAGAAGAGACAGAGTGCCTAGCACTTTGTGGGTTCTGAAAATCACTAGTTGAAGTACTAGAATTCCTAGGAGGAATAAATCTAGCACTATTTGATCTATTGAAGGAAATTTCTACTGAACCAGTAGAAAATTGCCTAATGTTGGAAACTAAAGTATTTTTAGCTGGAACTGGAGGCAAAGCCTCAGGCAGTATCCAGTTTTGAGGAAGGGATACTTGATCCCAAGAAATTGGTCATTGGAACAGATAGGTGAGATCTGCTCGAATCAGTTTGAAAAAGAATAGTTTCACCTTTCTTTTGAGTTCTAAGAGCTCCAGAATTAAAAGCTGGAGTTCATAGCTTTGTATTGAAGTCTAAAATTAATAGCAACTGGTAAAGATCCAGTTTTAGTTTTATAATTTGAAGTCTTAACATTTAAAGTTAAGGAATCTAAAATATTTGGATCGTTTAAAGAAACTGAAAAGTTTGGAAAACAATCAAAATAAACAGGACCACCACATAGGCTGGTTTCAACCATACCAAGTAGTGAATCATTAAAATCTAGAAATCTGGCATCTCTTAGACATAGTAAAAGAGACGTATCCAGACCTTCTCTAGATAATGGTTTTGCAGCAATTTGGACAAGTCCAAAATGTAAATAATGGTATTTTTGTTTAAAACTTTCAATTGATTTTTTCGAAAGCAATTTGATCTCGTCATATTCCAGACTGAGAGGGATGGTTTGTTCAACAGTTTTGACAGAAGAATAGTAAGTTGAAAAACTCCATTTGTTATTTTTGTAAATTTCTTTTGAAGGATGATTGGGAATTTCGAAATTATCTAAAGATTGAGAAATATCAGAGAAATTGATTTCTTCTTTAAGAGAAGAAGGATTTGAAGAAGAGGATGAGGAGGCTTGAGAAGATCTAGAATTAGATCTGAAGAAAGCACTCATAATTAAAATAAATAAAATACAAAATGCAAAATAAGATAAAATGCAGATATATATATATATATATATATATAAATGTATGCTTACATACATACATACACACACATATATATGTATGTATACATGTACATATATGTATATATGTAGGCATGTACATATATACGTATACATATATATATACATGTACATATATGTATGTATGTAGGCATGTACATACATACATATATATATATATATATATATGTATACACATTTGTAAATAAGAGCCTTTATTTATAGACGGAGCCTCTAGAACTCTATACTCTATATAAAGAGGAGGGCGGAGGTATTTAATAAATGCAGGAGCAAACGGGACCTCATAATATTACTGGACCTTTTTTGCCACTACGTGTCAACAGCTAATTGGCTAGGAGGCTTAGTGGGGTCCTTGTGGCAGCTCCTGGTTGATTTGAGAATGTGTAATGACCATTTTGCCCTTTACAAAATTGTACTGTGGGGCAAATAATGGGTACTGTACGTGGGAGGAACAGAGGAACTTTTTTGTAGTTGAGAGGGAATTAGTGGGGACTGTAGCGTTCAAATTTCAAAATTTGAAATTTCAAACAGAGGCTGTGGGGCCCATGATGTGACGTAAACCAGCTGTCCTTTATTGTCCTTTAGCAAGCCTATTGTCCTTTTTTGTCAGAACTAATGATGACTTCCTGGAAGTTTCTCCAAGTTCGTGATACGAAGAATATGTGAGCTGGCATACACCCGGACCGTCCAGCTGGGTCTCTGTCTGTCGTTGGATCTAGCTATTTTCTTGGAGATTAGGGAATTAACAGTGTTTCCTGGAAGGGTATTAAACTCTGAATTTGATTTTTTCGGGTAATCTTGAAAGATGCCAGGGGTTGCGAGGCTACACCTGACTGTTACTCTGAGAGGGAGAGTTTACGATGTCCACGATCTTTTAAGAGCAATTACTGTGTCTACGGTGAAAACAAGACCACTCTGGCTATTGGTCTGGATTAATTTGTTTTAGTCAGAGACTAGGCATTTATTTTCAGCCTTATCTGGGGCTTTGCGAGTTAATCATGTTAGGCCTGCACCAATTTCTCATAGGTCAAACAGGCCTGAATAATGGTGACACCGGTTTTCTTCTTAGAGTAGAATAGTTAGTTGGGAATTATGTAATTGGTGGCCATACAAGGGCCATGATATTTGTAATTCATCAGTTGACAAAAAGGGAGTTAATAATAATAAAAAGTTTATTAAAACTTAATATATTGCCTGGTACATTGAGAAGAAATTACGACGTGGTAACTGCTAATAACATGCTTAATAGATTTTATATACAAATCAACACTGATTATTCCTAGAACATGTTATTTAGGAATTTGAGTACAAAATGGTGAAATCTCATGAGTGTCTTGGAGGGGTTCTAGATCCTCGGACTGATCCATATACGCCATATACAGAAGAAACTGGCCAGTTTCAACTCTTTGCGAGTGTTGTAATTCATGAGAAACTGGACATCCATAATCCAATTCTGTTTGGGCTTGAAGGGCCTAAGGCTCTTCATGGGATTGTTAGTATCCAAATCCAGGTGCCTCACTAGTACTAAAGGCTATTGTAATCTTAGGATTCTAGAACCATTTATGTTTAAAAGGTCCGTGCAGCGAAAAATATTGAGACTATCCCAGTTATTGTTGTGTCGCTTCGTTTGCTGGCGTTAAAGCTTGATTTTTGAGGGTTAAGAGGCTTTTAACAAAGAAAATGAAGGTGGCATTCTTCAGAGTCCAGTTTTTGAGACCCATATTTTCTTTCATTTCAAGGTATTGCATGTAGGAGCTATTGGCACTAGGATTGCAGAGGCTAATAGAAGGGATCCCGTCAGAGACTTTATAATACGATGCTTGCCGTATTTTAAATTAGAGTACTAGTTATGCTAGTTTTCTATGAACTTTTTCCAATGCTTCAGGTACTGAGGGGCTACGCCATCAATGACGTTATGCAGGGCATCGTCATCATGGTGACGCAGGTCAACGTGGCTGGCATAGTAGTTGTGACGTCCTAAGTTGTGTGCCCAAAAAAATTTTGCCTATTTTGGATGGACCTTCGATAATGAGGCTATTGGGCTTGTGCGGTCTTATCTGGACCTCTTTAATGTTGTTCTGCACCCATTCGTTTAATTCATCCGGAAGTTGATATTCTACAAGGTATGGGGCCATCTTTCTTGGTTGAACACCACGTCAGCAACTCAGATTAATCCAACGGTTGAGATCTCTTTTTTAAAAAGATTCCCATCCTGATACATGGTCCCCAAACAGACTATACTATGCAAATGACCTATTGTACCCTTCAGCCTTCTTTATCTCCAACCAATCAGCAGCTGACATGTGGCGGGAAAGGAGGCGATTAGGAAGGCTCTCTCTAAGAGAGGGAATGACGGCACCATGACATCAACAAGATGGATACTATTACACTAGAGCAACCTGAAATCTATTTAAAGGACTAATTCCTCCCATACCTGTTGCTCATATTCCTCACTGTAACCCTCAAGATGGAGGCTGACAATCAATTAATAAATGTAGATGACTTTAAAATCGGCATCATTCATACCCGGGCTCAATCGAATCCCAAAAAATCAAGCTGGCCATGCCTTTTATGGCCTCTTTAAGGCCACTCATGGGCAAATCAATAAAAATAGATACTTGTATTCTCATTTACTTCCCCAAATGCCCAATTAATACCACGGGTACTGTACGTATAACTATATACAATACAAGGCTCACCGGAACAGATAGCCGACAGGTAGAATTTTCTTTTTCGGTGAGATGTCCCGTTGAAATGACTTACTATATCACATCTTATGCCTCTACCAAAGAGGCATTTTTCCCCTGGGTAGCAACATATCAATTAGAGTACAGCAGACACTTGAAGTCCAATTCTATATACAGCAAAATCAGGGGGTACATCAAATTTGCAACAAGTAAATTCCCCAAATCTAATAAACTGTGAATATCAACTGTGCACATTAAATCTGACAAATTCACACCCGATCAGGTAGATATTTGGCACTGTAGACCAACAATCACAGAAAGATCTCTATGCAGGTCTTTTTCTAGTACCCATACAACTCGAAGCACTTCTAATTTACTTATTGCCAGTCCAGGACAGGCTGCCTCGGATTGTAGGTCCACAACATTTATTCAGAGAAAGATTCTTACTGGACAAGCTGCAATCAAAGAAGCTTGAAGACTGCAACACTAGGCCTTCAATAAGCAAAGTCGGCCCCTATAACTCAGGCCAACATACACAGTTAGGTCTAGATCAAATGAGCCAGCTTATAGACTCTGTTGTAAATGCTGTAAAGTCTGAGTGTTTAAAATCGACAACTTTGAAACCCAAATGTTAATGAATATTTACAACTTTATTCATAATAATAAAGAGGATTTTTGTTTCTATTTCTGCAATTTTTTAACAATTACGCTGCAGTAGCCTTTTCACTATAGGATTAACTGAAACCATTCTTTAATGACAAAAAGCCTTATGCCGACTTGGCAAATCACATCCAAGTCAATGATAATATTTCATTTTGGTATTTATGATAAACTATAGATTACATTCGCTATCACACTCCCACACTATGTAAACTAATATGGCATTGTACTCTACATTTGTATAAGCTCCATTAGTAACTATGTTATCCCTAACTGCGTAACTCTCTTGTTACGACTGCCCCTAAACGACAAATATCTACTCCACGGGATACTCACCTTCGTCAGTCCGTCTCCATAGCCCCGAGAAATTGTCCTTACATCATGCAAGAGTATCTCAAAATGGCTCAAATAATGAGACTTTATAAGCAGCCCATTCCTATTCCAGTACTGGTCCTGATCTATATCGTAGGCCCTCTGAAATACTTGATCAAAATTGGGAAACTCCATTTTAATGGCTCATCGGTCCAAAAACAATGTAGATGTAGATAAGCCCAGTAAGAGTATCACCTTCCTGTTGCCCAGTATCAATCTGGAAATTTCCCATCATATTGTATGACCACAGCTTAATCAAATGACCATGGCAGTCATTAGATCCCTGGCCCAGAGAAGGCATGTGTACATAAGTTTTCCAAGGTTTAGATACATTGGGTTTCTGTTGGTCCCTATTGGTACCTATAGATGTCATCAAATATCCCACAATCGGGCATACTTGACCTCTGCGAACGACGAACGGCCTTACGCTAGAACAATGGCAACGAAGGGGCGAAGCAACTACCTAGGGACAACGTCACCTCACCGGAGTACAAAAAAGAGTGTTCAGAGCATAACTCTTTCTACCAAAGTAGAGCCGGATCTAATCATACTAGAGTCCGTAGCCCAAAAACCCCAAATTTGTAGTTATTCGACCCAAAAGCTAAAATGCTATTTTATAGATGTGTGACCTCAGCACCCAACTTTTACAAATTATACTTTGACCTACTCCCTCCGTCCCTTCCATGTTGCGAGGCTACGCTTGACTGTTACTCTAAGAGGGAGAGTTTATGATGTCCGCGATATTTTAAGGGAGATTACTGTGTCTGTGATGGAAACAGGACCTCTCTGGCTGGTGGTCTGGATTATTTACTTCAGTCATAGACCAGGCACTTATTTTCAGCCTTATCTGCAACTTCGCGAGCTAATCGCATTCGGCCTGCACCGGTTTCTCATAGGTCAGACAGGCCAGAATAGTGGTGACACCAGTTTTCTACTTAGAGTAGGATAGTTAGTTGAAAATTATATAATTGGTGGCCATACAAGGGCCATGATATTTGTAAAGGAAGTTAATAATAACAAAAAATTTATTAAAAATTAATATATTGTCTTGCACATTGAGAAGAAATTACAACGTGGTAGTTGCTAATAACATGCTCAACAGCTTTAATATACAAATCAATGCTGATTATTCCTAAATTATTTAGGAATTTGAGTACAAATGATGGTGGAATCTCATGAGTATCACGGAGGGGTTATATATCCTTGGCCATGACCAGAAGAAACTAACCACCTTCAACTCTTTGTGAGTGTTGTAATTTATGAGAAACTAGATATTCATAATCCAGTTCTATTTGGGTTTGAAGGCCCTAAGGCTCTTCACGTGTATGGGATTTGTCAACATCCAAATCTAGGTGCCTCGCCAGCACTGAAGGCTATAGTAATCTTGGAATTCTAGAACCATTTATGTTTAAAAGGTCCACACAGCGAAAAATATTGAGATTAGCCCAGTTATTGTTGCATCGCTTCACTTGCCGGCATTGCAACTTGATTTTGGGGTGAAGAGGCTTTCTTCAAGGAAAATGAAGGTGGCATTCTTTAGATTCCAGTCCTTGAGGCCCTTATTTTCTTCCTTTTCAAGGTATTGCATGTAGGAGCTGTTGGCACCAGGGTTGTAGAGAATGATAAGAATCTCGCCCTTATTTTCTTCCTTTTCAAGGTATTGCATCTGGTAGGAAAATGAAGGAATCTCGCCCTTTATAGTGCGGGGCTTGTCCTATTTTAAATTGGAGTACTAGTTGTGCTAGCTTCCTATGAACTCTTTCCAGTGTTTGAGATACTGAGGGGCTACGTTATCAAGGATGTTATATAGGGCGTCGTTATTATGGTGACGCAGGTCAACGTGGCCAGCATAGTAGTTGTGGCGTCCTAACTGCATGCCCAAAAAGTTTTGCCTATTCTAGATGGGCCTTCGATGATGAGGCTATTGGGCCTATGCGGTCTCATCTGGGCCTCTTTAATGTTGTTCTGCACCCATTCATGTAATTCATCTGTGAGTTGATATTTTACAGAGAATGGATTTTCGTGTTGGACTGAAGGGGGTTTAAAAAGAATATCAAAGTAATAATTAAGCTTCTCATATTAAAACGAAAGATTTAGGATCAGAAGCTTTTATAATATCTTGGGCTTCCTGTTCATTATTGGCGTTAAGAGCAGCTGCGTATACTTCCTTATCCCCCTTGTCCAATTATATTCTCTAATATCTGTGAAGTTTCTATCTTCACAATAATTGCCGTACTTTTCGTCTTCGTAGAATTCCTGTGTAACCCTTTCCCCGTTACGTGTCAGCAGCTGATTGGTGGAGCGGGTTAGTGTATTCCACGTAGCAACTTTTGGTTAATTTGGGGATGTGAAAGGACTACTTTGCCCTCCGCAGAATTTCACTGTGGCGCAAATAATGGGTACTGTACGTTAAAGGGATGGAAGGACTTTCCTGTAGTGAATAGGGAGTTAGTAGGGACTGTAGCTTTTGCCAGGAAAGTTTGAAATTTGAAATAAAGGCTGTAGGGCCATGATGTGCGTAAAGCTACTGTCATTTTTTGTCCTTTTGTAGGCCTGTTGTCTTTTTCGTTTGGAGTAATGATGGCTTCCAAGAAGTTTCAAAATGTCTGTGGTACAGGAAATATGTGAGCTGGCATACATTTGCACCATCCAGTTGTGTCTATATCCGCCGTTGGATCAAACTATTTACTTGGAGATGAGGGAATTAGAGTAAACAGTGTTTCCTAGGGGTATTAAACTGCAAATTTGAATTTCCCAGGTATTCTTGGAAAGTGCCAGGGGTGGGAGGCTTCAGTTGACTGTTACTCTTAGTGAAGGAGTTTACGATGTCCGTGATCTTTTAAGGGAGATTATTATGTCTGTGATGGAAATAGGACTACATATATATGTATACATATACGTATATGTATACATATATATATATATATATTTGTGTGTGTATATGCGTGTGTGTATATATATTGTGTTTTATCTACATTTTTGTGTATTGTGTTGATGACAGTCTGTCCATGGACATAGGGTCATTTCGCCACCATTTTGCCACTGGACTCGATTAAGATATGGTTACTTTGGTTGAAATTTGAAGATGAGAGATATGATTTATTTTTTTAAAATCATAAAAATAGTCCATCAAATATTTAAAAAATAATTTTTTAATTACTCAAATATAAAATGATGAGTTTTAGTCCCTAAAAAATCTAAACATATTTTTTTGATCCCTTAGTATAAATGTGTTTCCTGTAATTTTTTCTGAACAAACACCACCAGAATTATTATTAAAGACCAAAAATATATGTTTAAATTTTTATAACTGAAGGGCTATTTGATGAACTAAAATATATCATTTTATATTTAATTGACTCCTCTATTTTCTCTTTTGTCATACAAAACAGAAATTTGCTCTGACTGAATAATAACTTAGCAATAACGTGTACCTTAGTCAAATCATAGCTAGTTGGCCAAATTTTCCCAATTCTCATGGCTCCGTTTTGTTACCAAATAATGGCAATTATTTGCTAAATATTATTTGGTCAGCATTAAATGTTGTTTGGTCAAATGATGATTATCCACCAAATAATATTACACACTATTCATGTTTGGTCTTATTCATTATTTGCACTATTCATCTAATGTGATTCATCAATAATTTATATTGAAAAAATTCAATAATTGCTGTTGTGTTCGGATTGCTGAAATAGTTATGTTGCTAAAACCAATGATTGAAAGACAAGTTGAAAGATTCGGTTTAGCAGGTTATTGCTAATAATTTGAAATTTGAAATTTAGAAGTTCGGACCTCCATTCTTCTAATAACTTCCGAAATAATCATCCGAACGTTTGACAGATTCTCTATATTAAAGTTTATCTTTCACTTTTTAGGCAACTTAATGCTCCATTCAACTTCAATTTCCCAACTTGAACAACAAATATTCCTTCAAAAGGCACTATTTTGGTCAAGAAATCTACTCGATTCAAAGCGACGAAAAGCCACTCAATTGAAAGCCTATAAATTGTGGTACTAGTAAATTTTCAAGGCAAATCGCAAAGGTACTACTTCTCCTCTTTTTCCTATCTCTTCAACCTCATTTTATCCTTTAATTATTCGTAACAGATCTACCATTTCAAATGGTCAATTATTTAATTTTTTTTTAATTTAAAAAAAGAAAAACAAAATTCATAGATGTTGTTCTTTTTTTCAATTACATTCATTATGCATAATTCTTTTTTGGTATCGAACAAATGGAATGCATATACAAAAAAAGCCTCTAATATCTAAAATGTTGAAGGCTAATTGTTCCATAAAATGTTGAAGGCAAATTGTTCCATATATGTTAGTAGTTACATTTGTATAACTTCTTTAGTGGTAAATATTTTGGCAAGAGGTGAATTAGTTCTATTGTACATGTTGACAATGTGTGTGAAGTTCGAAACTCCGTTCCCTAAACCCAATTGTTGAATACAAACCATCGAACTGTTACCAGTAAGGTGCCAATGTGTCTGGTAAGTATCATTCGGAATGTGATTTAGTCGTTCGACCCTCTGAACTCATTAAATTTTGGAAATCAAAATAATTGGACCGTAATGTCTAATTACTATAGTTTATAAGATAAAAAAATGAAAAGCAATTAATAGGCATTCATTATTTGCAATCCAAATAATTATTTTGAAACATGGACAACGCCACATAGAGTTGAAGATGCGCAATTGCCCTCCTCAACTCTTGAAAATTTTCAAAATAGCCTTGAAAATTTTAGAATTTTTTAAAATTGTCTTACAATTGCTACCCTTAAATTTTTTAAAATTGGTTTTTTCTATGAATTGTCCCCTAAAGAAGTGTTTAACTAACCCTTTATCACAAATTCTTTATAGATATTTCATGTACCAAAGAAGCTACCTAATCAAGAAAAAAAATATTTATAATGCATAATAGTATAATGGTTTGCTTTATAATAAATTTAATTAAGATCCAACTTATCTTATTTATCTAATTTTATTTGTGTTTTATCATTAACATAATTTTTCTCATTATTATACTAAAAAACTTTTTGCCCCCACTAACCTTAGGGTCCTGACTCCGCCCTTGTTTCAAAATATTATTTCGTATCCAAATAATTATATCATTATTGCAAAAGGAAACATTAATTTCAAATACCATTAGGGTCCATTTGGTTCTAGGAAAGTAGGGTGGAAAAGGAAAAACTTTGTATAGAATTTATTTTTTTGTGCTTGGCTATGAGGAAATTGCAAAGGAAAAGAAATCAAGGAAAGTAGTATGGAACTCTATATATCACCTACCTAATTTGTCTCGAATCTATTTCCTCCAAAAAGAAAGTGAGGAAACAGTGGAAAAAGTTGCAAAGATGGGTCAATACGCGGGTCTTTACCAGGTTAAAGGGGAAAAATGGATCTTTTTAAAATAGAAGTTGCATAATTGATAGCTAACCCTAATATTCTCACACTTTTTCTTCCCTAATTCAGCCATCAAGTTCTCTCCACCTCTTTCCTTTTCATTGATTCTCCCCCAACAATGGTGAATGGTCGTCAACCTTCAGATAAAAAACCTCCACTCTCAGATAAAAGACCAACAACATTTGTGAAGAAACCTTCCATAAGGTCAAATTTTGAAGGCCATCTGAAATTTTCTCGAAGAGGGAAGTCTTGAATGTTAGGAAGGCCACCCTTGAACTGAGTTTCAATCAACGACAATTCTGGAGTCATTAAAAAATTCTATCGACGAAGTAGAAGAGGTATGTTTTTTGTCTGGTCATTTTCTTGAGTTTCTTGTAGAGTTTTGGCTCGTTTCTGATATCAGGCCTTTTGATGGAATTATACCACTGTATTTTTTCAGCTTTTTCTTGATTTATTGCTATAATTTAGTTAGGATGTATATGATGAATTTATTCTACAATTTTTGTTAGAATTTATTTATTTTACAGATCCTGATGAATGATGACATAGTGTATTTTGGACTTGTTTTTGTGATGGTTATTTGAATTTTGATTGTTGGAGAATATGTGCTTGTATTGTCTAGAGGACAACAAGTTCATATTTCAACTAATTTGTAGTGGTAGTGTTTGTCAGTAATTGTAGTGGTAGTGTTTGTCAGTAATTTGAATTTATTTGTTTTAATCTTAGTTGATAATTGCTATTGATTGCTGATGTACTTCAGAAAATATTTATTACATAGTAGTTTTTTCAAATGTGCATTGTTATTAGTAGATTGTTATTATTTATCTGAGTTTTCAATCATGTCAAGAAGCTGTTGTACTTAGCATCAGACATTAAGTTTTTTTATTATATTGTGAAAAAAATTTTCATTTGTTTCATTTGTTTTGAGGAAGTTGTAATGGCAAGAAAATTAGAAAAATTTCCCATTTTGGGTTTTATTTTATTAATTTAGTGATTCAATTTGACCCTCTTCTTTGATTAGTTGAAGTTTGTGATCGCTGAAATATGCGCGCACAAAAGCCATTTATATATGAATATTTGTATATCCATTCAATTGAATTTAATACCTAACTAGGGATTAGCTAATTTGGTTCATGTTGTTTTTCAAAAGGCTTACTATGATCACTTTGCTCTATTCTCAAATGGGTTTTTGTTGATTTCTTGAAATTTTAATTTTTTTATTTATTCTCTTAATAATAATTACATGGTTTAGTTTGATTTTCCTTAAAATTTACATGTTTCATGGTTTTTTTAGGAATATAGCAGGGGTAAATTTCATGTTGGAATGTTTCCTTTCCTTTTAATCTTAAATATATGTTTTTTGCTTCGAAATCTGTACTTGATCATGTACACAAGTACTTATATCATTAATATATATGTATATTCATATTGGAATTAATTGCTTTACATCCACACTAACCTAGTAATCCACCTCCTCATTTACGTATCTGTACTTCACATTAATATTCTTAGATTAAGGTAAAATTGGCTTGGTATATCATCTATGAAAATCAGCACAGTTAAATTATTTATATAACATGATGAGAAATAACTAATGCCATAGGGCATGGTTAATTCATAGAAGCTTAATTGATATGATCTTTAAGTTCTTTTATTCAGAAGAAAGTCAATGCAATAGGATAAAAATTACTACTATTAGTAGTATTATAGTATTACCAAAATAATGCTAACAAAACTGCCATTACTTTGTAAGTTTAGCATAAACAAAAAGGCTGATTCTTGATAGGAGTCAGAAAGGGAGGGAGAAAGAGAAAGAGATGGAGGGAGAGAGGTTATTTCTCCTTTTCCAAGTGATTTCATTTTTTTCTATACTAAGCAATTTTCTTGGGTTGAACTTGAAGTTGCTTGTAAATTCAATTTAAGTTTTGGAGTTTGTGAGTTGGGATTTGTCTCAAAAATCAAGTGTTTATCTCTGTTGAATCAAATCTTAGAAACTATTTCCATGTGCTCTCTAGAACACCAAATTAGTGGTTGTTTTTGTATACTTACCAATGATGATGAAGAAACCTGGTTTCTTTTCAATTTGTGAGTCTCTTCATTTTTGCTGTTGCTTTTAGAGTTCTTATTGGTTTTTTTTTCTTTCGTTTATGTTAGTTTTTTTATTCTTCTTGGTGACAATTAGTTGGCAGGATTCTTGCTTAACACACACACACACTCTCTTTTGCAGTTTGTTAGTTTTATCTTATCTGATATTTCTAGAATTGCTTCAATATTTGTTATCCTCGAGGAGAGCGTTGCTAGGAAATACAAGCAGTAGCTTGATGATGAAGAAGAAGAAAAAGAAGAGATTTTTATTAGCTGATTACATGAATGGTGGCTTTGGAGGAAATGGCAGAGATTCCCACGATGACATTGGAGGGATTGGAATTGAGCAGGGAGTTCACTACGGTGATGAACAAGAATGGGTTATATTCTGGTGAATTGGGACAACATCAAAAGATGGCTAAGAAGGTCTGGAAGAAGCATATTTGGGTGGTGTTGTCAATGGACTTGATCACTTTTACTATATTGTTTGTGGTATAGTTGTGCATTTGCAGGGGTTTCAAATGTGTTGATAAGTGAAGTTGAATTCTTCATCTAGAATTCATCCTGATTATTATTAATTGGATATTTTTCATCTACAGTGATGTTTCCATCCATCTCGTTAGCATTTTATATGAAGTTGGTTGAAGATATTCATTCCTTTATAAAAAATAAAAAATGGATCAAAGGAATGGTTTTTTCGGATGACATTTTTGGCAGAGTCAACTATAATGTAAATTATATTCTGTCTCTTGTTATTGTTCAACTTTTCAAGCTCATGATGGTACTTATCTTGAGTTTCTCTTATAAAATCCATCAAACTCAATTTCATTTTTTTCTCGTGTGTGTGGTTATACAACTTGATATATTAATCTCTATTATAGTTTATCAACTTCAGGAACTTGATAAGTTTTTGGTTGTTTATACATTGAAAATGCTTGTACTCAGACGTCTTGCTGTTTTAGGTTCATGATTTGTGTTTTATATTTGATTTTTTTTTCCTTTTTAAAAGAGTATGTATAGTGGATCTTCATTTTTCCCCTTGGTGATTCAAACTCATAACCTAGATCATAGGGAAAGTGTAGTTTTTTATTTGATTTTGATAATTGAAAGTGTGTTTGTGATTGTAAATTGAATTTTTCAAATAATATTTAGGGGAAAGAATTGAAAAAATAAATATTTTGTATCTTATTTTTATGACGAAATTAAGGTAATTTTACAAATTAATGTATTTTAGGCACTCATGCATCAATTATATTTCCTAATATGTTATTTTAGATGGGTTGAACCAAAATTAAAAGTTACATATTCTGGTTTGTTGGTGAAATTCTTTTAGTTACTAGATGTTATGAATCAAGGTTCATTAAATGCACACAACAAGCCTATTACTATACCAATTTTGAATCAAGAAATCAACCAACTTAAAGAAGAAATTATCAATCTAAATAAAAGATTAACAACATTAGAATTAGGATATTTAACAAACCCCATAAATAATTCCTTAGAAATTCAAGATATTCCATCTACTTCAAATTCACAACAAAAATCCTCAGAATTCTTAAATATTACTACTATATATTCTTCTCAAAAATATTTTGTTGCAGTTATTTTAGCAAAAAATAATGAATATAATTTTTCGACAATAGCTATGATTGATACTAGAGCATATATTTGCACTATGAGAGAAGGTTTAGTACCTACGAGATACTTTGAAAAATCTACTACTGCTTTAAGAGCAACTGAAGGTTCTCAAATACAAGTAAATTATAAATTTAATAATGTATGTATATTCTCTGAAGAAAAAAATTCTCTTTGTTTACCCTTTGGTTTTAACTAAGGCTATTAGTGAACATGTACTTTACTTGAAACTCCATTTTTTGTAAAATGCATTCATATTTTTGTGATGGAAAAACAATTTCAAAAAAAGAAAAACAACTTACTTTTAATTTTGTTACTATTGAAAAACCCCATTATTTAAATCAAATTTTTGTACATTCAATTAAAGAAAATATCAAATTAAAAACTAACCAAATTGCTTTCTTACAGGAAAAAATTAAGTCACATACTTTAGAACAACAATTACAGTTATCAGAAAATCAATTAAAAATCCAAGATATAACACAAAAAATTACTAACCAAATTTGTAGTGATTTACCAAATGCTTTTCGGCATAGAAAACAACATATTGTTGAATTATCTTATGAAAAAGATAACAAAAAAACATTATAAGAAAATCCCATTCTCCTTGGAGTTGTACTGCTTTCTATGTAAATAAAAATTCAGAAATAGAAAGGGGAACCCCAAGACTTGTAATTATTTGCAAACCCTTTATTAAAGTTTTACAGTGGATGAGATATCCTAATCCAAGCAAAATATAAATTAACAAAAAATTTGTTAAATAGAACTATTCATGCACAAATTTATTCAAAATTTGATTTAAAATCTGGATTCTGTCAGATCCAAATAGCTGAAAAAGATAGATACAAAATTGCATTTGTTGTTCAATTTGGACATTACGAATGGAATGTTATGCCTTTTGGATTAAAAAATGCTCTTTCTGAATTTCAAAATATCATGAATGATGTATTTTCTCAATTCCCTTTCATAATAGTTTATATTGGTGATATATTAATCTTTTTTGAATCATTAGATCAGCATTTTAAACACTTAAATTCTTTTTTAAATACAGCATTAAGAAATGGCATTGGCTCATAATTGATGAGATACACAAATGTTACAACTAAATAGAAAGGTCTTTCATGTATCAGCATCAATAGAGCTGATTGACATGGCTTGTCAATGCCCGAATATCTTGATTTTTGTCTCTACAACTGAGAATAAAGAGGTATTTGTATTTGAGATGTTTTGCATATGATCTTATTTTAGTTTAATGTCATTGTATTAAAGTAATTTAATGATAATTTTCCTAATTAATTTCATAATAGAAGTGTCTTGGAACAAATTTGTCATTCTAGTTAATTTTTATGTATTTAATATCTCTCATTTTGAGCCAACTAAAATAATATAATTTGATTAAAATCCAAAATAAAATAATCAAGAAAGCTTACTTCATATGAGTATCAAATTAAAATATTTTAGAAACTCATTTTAATAGATTATGATTTTTATTTTGTTAATTTTCAAAATAAAAATAGAATAAAAGGAAGATGTATACCATTTTAATGTCCTTTTTAAAATTCATGAACCAAATACAAGAATTACTTTCCTAGAAATATTTTTTCTTTTCTTATCACTTTTCACAGTAACCAAACAAGGTAGGGAATTTAGTATTTCCAAGGAATTTAATTTCCTTTTTTCAATAAATTCCTAGATTGAGACATAGCCTTAAAGTCAAATCCCAAATCCAAATAATCTTACTATATATAAAAGGAGAGTCTCTATTTGGTATAATTGTCTCTCCCTTTAGATTCTTAATTAGTTAATTTTAAATTTTCAAAAATACCCACCACAAAGTAAAAAATAAAAATTGAAATAACTACCAATGTATAAAAGAAGAAAAAATATATTTAAAATTACCCAATTCTTTAATTATTTACAAAAAAATTATCTCATAAATTTATTTAAAAATCTTTCTAATTTAAGAATACTGAATTATTTATTTAAAATTATATTTATAATTTTTATTTTAAATGGAGTGTGCCAAAATTACAAATAAGTTTATTTGTAATCCAGACAGAGCCCGTATTAGTGAGCTCATTGAGCACGTGAGAAGCACGTTATAGTAGCCAGTGGCAAAAGAGCCACCATCCCACCCTGGCATCCGAACAAAATTCTATGGTTCTCAGTAAAAAGTTCAGAACCAAATTACCGAATCGAAAGCATGAATTCCTCCCATGGCTTTTCTTCGATTGTTCGCCTCAACATCGGTGAGCTTTTCCCCCCAAAAAATTTTTGATTTTCTATCTAGATTTTGCTCTAAATTATTTATGCATAAACCATTTCCGAGCGAATTAATAATACATCCGAGCCCTAATTTTGAAAGTTTCCAATTTAGTATTGATAGCAATAAGAATTTACTTTTTTTTTTTAAATAAATTTTTTTATGATTAATTAAAGGAGGGAAGAATTTTTGCACGACAGTTGATACATTAACTCAGCGTGAGCCAAACTCGATGCTCGCTGAAATGTTTTCCAATCGACACATAGTTTGTCAAGAATCAGGGAAGGTGTATACCTAATGTTGTGTTTAGTTTGATTTTCTATTTTGCGTGATTTATAGATTTTTATTTGAGGGGACAAAGTGTAATTAACCTGATAATTTATTACTATCAGCCACCAAACACGGAACCGCGGTGGACACTCATTTGACTTTTGCCACTCGTATATCTACAGTATAATTTCTTCTATACAATATAATAAAATAGAGAAATTCTACAGTCCTTTTTAGGGAATTTGAAGTCATTCCCTTGTGCTTTAGATGCTTGTACAGTACAACTCTATGTACTTTAAGAGCTTGTACTGTACAAGCTTTCAAAGCCAAGTAAGAGCACAAGAATTGATATATGTTATTTTGTGTATTTTCAATATTATCTTTATAAATAATTTTTTTTCCAACTTATCAATATGAATCAAGATTCAACATTACAAGTTCCATCAACATTACAATTTTTAATAATAGCTTCCATCTCTTCTTTTTTTTTTTTTTTTTTATTTAGCAAACATTGAGTGTGCTTTTAACCCACTAATTTCTTATATAATGCGAGTATCGGATAAAGATGGAGCATCTGCATCAATTAAAATCTTCTTCTAAACTCGGCCAAAATGACTCAAATCAAAAGCCTCCTATCTTTTTCACTCATCTTTTCAATGCTCTTCTTGTTCTTGTCACCAATCTCATCAGTAAATCTTGATGAAGCTGTTTCAAATTCTGCATCTTCTACAGAAGCCCAGATCAGCAACTCTTTCCAAAACTAGGGACTTTTAAATATCTTGCAACAAATAGCGAACTCTTTTCTTTGGCAACAGGAAAATACAAGTTCAGATTAAAATGAGAGGGCGTTCTATAAGGCCACGGTACGTCTCTGGATTGAAACCGAAATCATCAGCTGGAATTCGTAAACAAGCATCTCTGTCGTCGTTCCCATTGAATGCTCTCTTGGTTTCTCTGTTTCGTGTGTCTTTTTCTTGATTTAGTTAGTGGAATAATACTCTTGCAATGTTTATGTAGCTCAATGGAAAGATTTCCGCTTATGTTGATTGTTGGAACTTTTGCTTGATTGTAAATTTATGGAATTAGATAGCCACTAATTGTTTCATGCATGTATACAATTGATTGTTTTGTGCATCCTCTGTCATTAACTATGTTCATAAATTCAATCATGTGCAATTGTAGCACAAGAATTTTTTTCCTTTTTTTGTTTTTTGTTTTTTTTTTTTTGTCTGGGACTCGAATAGATAATAAGCAGTTGTTTGGTCTCGAAATCGAGATCGGAGTCAAAATGTGAATTATAAATCTTATTATTTTTATGAGTTTATATTATATCACTTCACTTATTTAGTTTGAAATTAAAATGAATTTCATTAATATTAACTATTTAATTAATTTGATATTCAAGTCATGGAGAATAAAAATTGACAATTACTGACACTTTTATTCCTATAAAATAATTCGTGTAATATTCAATCAAACAACATATATAGATGTCATTATCTTTTAATTTTTAGAAATATAATGAGTCCACCAACACCTCAAACTCCTTCCCAAAGACCAAATAATCCTCCACATATGACAATATTAGGAACCATCCCAAAACAATCAACTTATAAATCTTTAAATTCTGATTTAGCTGATGGTACATTCTTCCCACTACACAAAACCCTTCATGTTTGTAACATAAAATTAGAAGAATTACCTCTGGACCCATATCAGTTTATGATAAATAAATATAGTCCAAATTCAGCCCAATCTTATTTTATTCCCAAATGGATTTTCATTAAGAAATAGACATACTTATTCAAACTTCCTTGAGCATGCTTCATTTGATAACAAACCTATTGCCAAAATTAAATATCATGATTTGACAAACACAAATGGATGGTTTCCCAAAGAAAATGATCATGAGATTTTTTACTCACAAATTTTCATAAACAATGTTCCTTTCATTGAAGAATGGGGAATCTCAACAAATTCAATGAGATTTACCACAAAATTAAATCAAAGAGAATATTGGTTTAATTATCATGATCTCAAACAATCATTCTTCAACTAGTTTTATTATCAGAATTCTAGATACCTACATACATAGTGGATTCGTCTTGAACCCACAATTTTACAAAACAAAACCATACTTCCATCTTGGTTCTATTTTTGGTTTCAAAACTTTGGTATAGAAGAATCTTTATTTCTCAAACCCATTTTTGATGCATCCCAAAAGTTTCGAGAAATAAATATTTCAGATTTTCCACAAGAAGATATTCCAAGGAAAGAGCCCTCTGTCACTTTATGATTAAATTCAGAATATCATGGTGCTCTTATTAGAAACTAGAAACTGGATACAATCATTACTCAAACATTCCAGAAATTAGGAGAATTTTCATGGCAAAATGGTGGCCAAAATGTGACATGCCTGACTTCAGCAGTTTGAATATCTACCCAATATGTACTCCATCTCTAATACAACAAGAAATTACTGAAGCATCCTCATCACAACAAAACTTAAATCCTCAAGATTTACAGGCATACATATCTGAAATGGTTTCTTCTTACATGACTCAGAATAAGGAAATCAAAATTAATGATCAGTACCCCATCAACAATTCCAGCGACACAAATGACTGCAAAAGGAAAAGAAAAATAAGAAGAATTACAAACACCAAATCCTTTTGCCCAGTTAGAACAAGATTCTCAAGATCCCAATGATTATGGTGATATTAATATACAAACTTTGCTCAAACAGGCAGAACAAATGACCTAAATTGCAAAAATAATTGAAAGTTACTGTAAAGAAAAAATTATTTTCTGATTCCGAAAAAGTAGCTCAAACATCCAGTTCATCCAGTTCCTTTACACCCGCACCAAACGACAAAGGAAAAAAGAAGATAAAAGAACGCGGCAAGAAAAAGTAACTTTATTAAAGTTACTTTAACTTTATGTCTTTTCAAACTTATTGTAAAAAAAAAAAAAAAAAAGATTGCTCTTTGCCCTATAAATAGATTAGCATAACAAACCAAAAGGGGATCGATTAGCTTTCTCCCCTTCTCTTCCTGTAAAAATTCTCTCTCAAGATTGTAAAGATTTTCCAGTATTAATTTTCAAGTCTCAAGCTTCCGTCTTATATCATTTCTAAGTTTTAAGTTTTAAATTTTACTTATTACTTTCTACTTGTCATGTTTTATATTATCTTGGTATCATTTGGTATCAGAGCCATGGAAGAGTAAATTATCCTTAAAGGATTAATTTTATCTAATCTATATCATCTTATGAGTTGAAGTTTATTTCAAAACAAACGCCATCTGATCAATAAGACGTGTTCTTTTAAGATAATTATGTATATCTTCACAATAAGGCGTTATTAAATAATTTAAAACTTTAGAACATGAGTTGTGGGTCGACACCTAAGTCACTGAGGGTTGAGATAACTGGAAACTATTGCCTTATGATGAATGAAATGGCAGAAGGCGTAAGACCAGTATACTGACCCAATAAAAGTTGATAGTCGAGCAACTTATGTTCTTTGGACTTTAAATTATTTAGTGATTAGCCAATACGTGAAGGATTATATGTATATTATTCTTAAAAGATTATTGCTCAATAAGATCAGCATTTGAAAACAGCTTGAATACTTAAGATGATAAAGCTTGGATAAGATTAATTCTTTAAGATTATCTCCTCTTTGGTTCTTACTCTTAAATTAGCCATGACTGAAAGTAATACTTTATTTCGCCAGACTTCTTCTTATACAAAAATTAAAGAAATATTGAATTTGATAATCTAGATCAAACTTTACAAAATTGGAGTCTTTACCTAACAAAAGAAAATCTGAAGTCTATAAGGAAGATTTCACTAATAAATTTAAACTTCATACTAAATAAAAGATAAAATCTGTAGAAAAAACTATTCCCATAGGTAATGATTTTGAACAATTACAACTAATTAAAACAAAAGACATAGAAGAGATTCGTGATAAATTTTTTTTAATATATGCATATAGGTTTAGTGTAAATAGCTTTACAACCATTAAATAGACAAAGTTTTAATACTTCTGTTTGTATAGCACTAAGAGATGCCAGGTATAATAAATTTATAGATTCTTTACTTGGTTTAGTAGAAACATCTCTTTGTAATGGTCCAATTTATTTTAATAGTTTTCCTAATTTTTCTGTTTCTTAAACAGATAAAATTTTATTTGAAATTCTTACCCTAAACATAAATACTAAAGGATATGACATGAAATATAGATCTGAAAATATTAATATTACATATAAAATTTTTTACAAACTAATGAATACATTAAGTCTTTGTTTAGCATTCATTCTCAATCAAAGGTAATATGACAAATCAACTTCGTTGTACTCCTCTAATAGAAACAAATCTAACTAGATCAAATATAGAACTTTCCCAGATAATAAATTGGAATCAAGTAGATATACCCAAACAATGGATATTTGAAAGTTTAACTAGTCCTTCCATTCCAAAGGAACTCAAACCAAGAATAATTACAGAAATTGAAGAATCTTCAACAGGCACTGTTGCCATTAATTTTCATAGAAATTCTACTTCAACAATTCTTGAACCACATCCACATACCACTGAATTATATAGATCTCCCTCTCTTAGGATAGATGGTAATTTAAAACTTGAAGGAATGTATGAAAAAAATCAAACTATGCATGGAATTTATTCATAAACACCACAGCAAGCACAATCTGAACCCCATCTAAGATCAGAAATAGGTCTGGGCTACAAGGTTCAGCATCCATCCTCTACAACATCATATAAGATCAATATGATATCTCATCAAACTCTATCACATAGAGCAATTAAAATAAATTTCAAAAAGAGCAGTTTCATATTTTAAACAAAAAAAAAATACTCAGCTTTTAGAAAATGGTTTTTCTCATATTACTCTGAAGAACAACAAAAATAGATTCAAGATTCTTATTATAATTTTAGTAAACATACTATGTGTTATATGAATTTTTTAACTGGTTTTATGTTGAATATAGGCCAAAATTGATTAATAATAATGTGGATATTTCTGTTATAGAATTAATATATACCTACTATGTTTTAAATGATGAAAAAAATATTGTGTTTAAATCAGTTCATCCTCCGTGTTTAGATATTAAAATAAGAAATATTGGAGATATTGCAACACCATTTTTACCTAATGATAATCATAACAGGATCACACAATAAGGAAATTTTATTGTTTTAAATCTACAATCCATTTCTAAACAATTAGAATAAACTCCCATTCATTTAACAAACTGTTTAGATAAGATAGAAAAATCATAGACAAGGTACCCTCTATTCCTTATTTGGGCTATCTCACTTATTTACCCTCAAAGAATCATACCAGATCCCAATAAATTCCATATTTCTGTTCAAAATCCTCCAATAATTTCTCCTATTATTCACTCTTCGCCTCCAATTCCTTCAAAAGCATTTAAAAATGACATAGATGAAATAATAGAAAAATTAGACAAAAAAATAGAATTATTAAGAATAAACACTATTCATGAAGTTAGTCAATTAGAAAATGATTTAAAAGACCAGGAATACGGTGAATTAGGAGACAAGTCTTTAGAAACATTAATTAATATGTTTCAAAAAGATGAGGATATACAAGAAGGATATTATTCTGAACCAGAATTAGATATACCAGCCTAAAAAAGAGAAAAATGATTTTATAAATATGAAAATCCAAAACAATTTGAGAAAAAATACCCCCCTTTAGATAGATATACTCCAAAACCTTATCCACAGGATTTGGAACTAGAATCTAGTAGAATTTTAGATTCTTTAAACCATCATTCTATAGATGAATGGAACATGTAAAGATAATTCTGCACCATACCAAATTATAAATACTTTAAAAAAAATAAATATGTTCATTACTCTACATAAGAGCAGAGGAACTCTAGAAAGGGAAGCTGTTATAATTGTTATTAATGGCTTTACAGGAGTTTTAGATGGATGGTGGAATAATTATTTAACTGAAATTCAAAAAAATGACATTTTAAACTCTACCAAAAACATAACCTCTATTGAAACAACTATTAGACAAGCTTCTACTTCTACTACACCTACTACTGAAACCATTTCTAATGCTACATTTTCACTTATGACAAGTATTTTTAGACATTTGTTGGAGATTCAAAAATTTTTGATAGCATACAAAAGGAACTTTTAATGAATCTTAGATGTCCAACTTTGTCACATTTCAAATGGTATAATGAAACTTTTTTAGCCAGAGTCATGAATAGAAGAGACTGCAATTCCCATTTTTGGAAAGAAAAATTTATTTCGTGTCTTCCAAATCTTTTTGCTCAAAGCATTTTTACTGGAAACTTAAAAATTATCATGATGGATATAATGTTCCATATGATCAATTAACATATGGAGATATTTTCTGTCATAATAGAAGAAGGGCTCAAACTTTGTAATGATATTAAATTAAAAGCTCAAATTAAAAAATATGCACAAAGAAAAGAGTTAGGAGATTTCTGTGCTCAGTTTGCAGTATAAGAACCTAGTATTCCTTATCAGAAAGCCCAAAAATAATTTAAAAAAATTCAAAATCTAAAAAGAAAATAAAAGAAAAATCTTAAAAACCTTACTTTCCTAAAAAATACAAAAAAATTAGAAAGAAAAAATACAGAGAAAACAAAAAAACTGATCAAGAAGAACAAAAATGGATAAAAGCAAATATTACTTGAAGAAAATGTAAAAAAATGGGTCATTATGAAAATCAATGTAAATAAAAAACTACTACAACTTTATTAGAAAAAATTAATAATCTTTCTATAGATGATAGTGATAAAGAAAAAATAATCTCAATACTCTTATATTCTGATAACTCTTCTACTCAAACTTCTAATTATGAAAGTAATGAAGAAAATGAAATATATCAACTTGATTATTCTTCAGAAAATCAAGATTATTGCACATGTCCAAAAATTAATACATTGACTGAAAATCAAGAACTATTTTTTGAATTATTAGAACATATACCCGATAAAGAAATTAAAAATAAATGTCTTACACAATATAAAGAAATTTTATTAAATGAAAATAAAAAATCCAAACATGAATATAAAACTATGCTAGACAAAGTCAAAGAAAAACTAATTTCTCTCAAAAACACTTTCACTATACAAGATGTTATGAATCAAGGTTCATTAAATGCATACACCAAGCCTATTACTATACCAAGTTTGAAACAAGAAATCAACCAGCTTAAAGAAGAAATTATCAATCTAAATAAAAAGATTAACAACATTAGAATTAGGATCTTTAACAAATCCCATAAATAATTCCTTAGAAATTCAAGATATTCCATCTACTTCAAATTCACAACAGAAAAATCCTCAAAATTCTTAAATATTACTACTATATATTCTTCTCAAAAATATTTTGTTGCAGTTACTTTAGCAATAAATAATGAATATAATTTTTTGACAATAGCTATGATTTATACTGGAGTAGATATTTGCACTATGAGAGAAGGTTTAGTACCTACGAGATACTTTGAAAAATCTACTACTGCTTTAAGAGCAACTGAAGGTTCTCAAATACAAGTAAATTATCAATTTAATAATGTATGTATATTCTCTGAAGAAAAAAATTCTATTTGTTTACCCTTTGGTTTTAACTAAGGCTATTAGTGAACATGTAATATTTGGAATTCCATTTTTTGTAAAATGCATTCATATTTTTGTGATGGAAAAACAATTTCAAACAAAGAAAAACAACTTACTTATAATTTTGTTACTATTGAAAAACCCCATTATTTAAATCAATTTTCTGTAAATTCAATTAAAGAAAATATCAAATTCAAAACTAACCAAATTGCTTTCTTACAGGAAGAAGTTAAGTCACATACTTTAGAACAACAATTACAGTTACCAGAAAATCAATTAAAAATCCAAGATATAACACAAAAAATTACTAATCAAATTTGTAGTGATTTACCAAATGCTTTTTGGCATAGAAAATAACATATTGTTGAATTACCTTATGAAAAAGATTTCAAAGAAAAAATATTCCTACAACAGCCAGACCTTCATAAATGAATTTTGAAATGGTTGAATACAGTAAAAAAGAAATAAATGATTTATTACAGAAAAACATGAGAAGAAAATCCCATTCTCCTTAGAGTTGTACTGCTTTCTATGTAAATAAAAATTCAGAAATAGAAAGGGGAACCCCAAGACTTGTAATTAACTGCAAACCCTTTATTAAAGTTTTACAGTGGATAAGATATCCTATTCCAAACGAAAAAGATTTGTTAAATAGAACTATTCATGTACAAATTTATTCAAAATTTGATTTAAAATCTGGATTCTGGTAGATCCAAATAGCTGAAAAAAGATAGATACATTGAAATTGCATTTGTTGTTCCATTTGGACATTACGAATGGAATGTTTTGCCTTTTGGATTAAAAATTGTTCCTTCTGAATTTCAAAATATCA
Organism: Cinchona pubescens; assembly: GCA_025175665.1. Lineage (NCBI taxonomy): Eukaryota > Viridiplantae > Streptophyta > Magnoliopsida > Gentianales > Rubiaceae > Cinchona > Cinchona pubescens. Next base: position 963,986 of record JANKKI010000212.1, on the reverse strand, counting down.
TGAATGATATATTTTTTCAATTCCATTTCATAATAGTTTATATTGATGATATATTAATCTTTTCTGAATCATTAGATCAACATTTTAAACATTTAAATTCTTTTTACAGCATTAAGAAAAATATGCTACTGTCAAAAAGGAAGTATTAAGTATAGTTTTGTGTATTACAAAATTTCAAGATAATTTACTTAATAAAAAATTTACTGTTAAAGTAGATTGTTCAGCAGTAAAACAAATTATTGAAAAAGATGTCAAAAATATTGCCTCTAAACATTTATTTGCAAGATGGCAATCTATGCTTTCTGTTTTGGATTTTGATATTCAATATATAAAAGGTTCTACTAATTTCCTTCCTGACTTCTTAACTAGAGAATTTCTTACAGGTAAAGAAGCTTGAAGGACATGCTTGAAATTACATCTCGTTGTCGTACCAAATTAAAATTTTATCGAGAAAATTTAAGAAAACAAAAGGCAAATAAAATTTTGTGGAATAATAGACTAGAACAACTAGAAACTTCTAATTCTTATTTAACACTTCCTATAAACTGGGAAAAACAATGGATAGAATACCAGATTATTATAAATGATTTTTTAGGATGACATTTTTGGTAGAGTCAACTATAATGTAATTATATTTTGTCTCTTGTTATTGTTCAACTTTTCAAGCTCATGATGGTACTTGTCTTGAGTTTCTCTTATAAAATCCATCAAACTCAATTTCATTTTTTTCTCGTGTGTGTGGATACAACTTGATCTATTATTAATCTCTATTATAATTGATCAACTTCAGGAACTTGATAAGTTTTTGGTTGTTTATACATTGAAAATGCTTGTACTCCGACGTCTTGCTGTTTTAGGTTCATGATTTGTGTTTTATATTTGATTTTTATTTTTATTTTTAAAAGAGGATGTATAGTGGATCTTCTATTCTTCCCCTTGGTGATTCAAACTCATAACCTAGATCATAGGGAAAGTGTAGTTTTATATTTGATTTTGATAATTGAAAGTGTGTTTGTGATTGTAAATTGAATTTTTGAAATATTATTTAGGGGAAAGAATTGAAAAATTAAATATTTTGTATCTTATTTTTACGATGGAATTAAGGTAATTTTACAAATTAATATATTTTAGGCACTCATGCATCAATTGTATTTCCTAGTATGTTATTTTAGATGGGTTGAACCAAAATTAAAAGTTACATATTCTGGTTTGTTAGTGAAATTCTTTTAGTTACTAGTTATTGATAATATGATCTGCATCGTGTTTTTTTTAGTATATCTTGGTTCATATAATAACTCATAATTGATGAGATACACAAATGTTACAACTAAATAGAAAGGTCTTTCTTGTATCGACATCAATAGAGATGATTGACATGGCCCTTCAATGCCCGAATATCTTGATTTTTGTCTCTACAACTGAGAATAAAGTAGGTATTTGTATTTGAGATGTTTTGCATATGATCTTATTTTAGTTTAATGTCATTGTATTAAAGTAATTTAATGATAATTTTCCTAATTAATTTCATAATAGAAGTGTCTTGGAACAAATTTGTCATTCTAGTTAATTTTTATGTATTTAATATCTCTCATTTTGAGCCAACTAAAATAATATAATTTGATTAAAATCCAAAATAAAATAATCAAGAAAGCTTACTTCATATGAGTATCAAATTAAAATATTTTAGAAACTCATTTTAATAGATTATGATTTTTAATTTGTTAATTTTCAAAATAAAGAGAGAATAAAAGGAAGATATATTCCATTTTAATTTCCTTTTTAAAATTCATGAACCAAATACAAGAATTACTTTCCTAGAAATATTTTTTCTTTTCTTATCACTTTTCACAGTAACCAAACAAGGTAGGGAATTTAGTATTCCTTTTTTCAATAAATTCCTACATTGAGACATAGCCTTAAAGCCAAATCCCAAAAGATCCAAATAATCTTACTATATATAAAAGGAGAGATCTATTTGATATAATTGTCTCTCTCTTTAGATTTTTAATTAGTTAATTTTAAAATTTCAAAAATAACCACCATAAAGTAAAAAATAAAAAATAAATAACTACCAGTAACTAAAAAAAGAAAAAAATATATTTAAAATTACCCAATTCTTTAATTATTTACAAAAAAATTAACTACCAGTAACTAAAAAAAGAAAAAAAAATATTTAAAATTACCCAATTCTTTAATTATTTACAAAAAGACGCATCTTTACTATATGTCTAAATTATAAACAGACATATGTCAACTTCTACAAAGTGGATTCCACAAAAAACAGAAATTTCACTGTTCAAATAGTAAAATCACTATTCATAGTTACTATACAAACACGGCTATACAAATGGGAGGCTTTAATTTTTTTTCGAATCCGACATTCTATAAAAGCCTCCCATTTGTATAGCCGGGAAGGTGTGCAAAGTTTTAGTTTTCTTTCTTTAGTTTCTATACTCTCCTCTCTCATTGTAAATCCTTACTACTCTTTTGTAATTACTTTTGTTTAATCAAAGAAGAAGACCATCGAGGTATTCCTCTGCAACCTCTTTTGAGGTACCTTCTTCCCTTTCCCTTTTAATTTGTTTGGTCCTGACATAATATGTCAGGCTAATTATCATATGTAGATTGTTATCTTATCCTAAGTATTTGAACTATGTTTAAACTATTTTGAATAAGAGACAGGAAAACTTTTTCTTAACCAGTTCTCTTGGTACCATCTGAATACTGTTAAGAGACAATGTAATAGATCTTTTTTTGTTGGCCTTGAAAAGTACCCGCTTAGCCGTTGAGAAAGGCGTTTAGGGGAAGAATCGGCAACATAGCAAAATAAATTAAATAGTTTTTATAGACAGAAAATTTTAAAGGTAAATTATCCAAAAATCGGAGATTTATGATTATTAAAAATAATTTTATAAAGAAAGAATTTGACTCTAGTTTAAATGTTTGAGGTTAAGTGTGAGACAGTCTTGGGCTAACCGCCTTTGATCTAAATTCTGGACTTAGTTTTAATACGATTTGCAAGCCAATACGGGATTCCAATATGGTGATAAGTCAATACGGGATTCCAATACGGTTTGGGCTTTGTATTAAGGTTAGGTTCCGGCTTTTAGTGAAAATGAATTTGATTCATTATCTTCTTGATCAAGATCAATAGAAAGATCTTTTTTAATATGTTCTTTAATTTGATCTTTAACTTGCTCCATATAAGCAGCAATAATTTCATCTTTTGTCATAGTGCTTGATTGCACTTGCAATTTCCTAGCAATATGTCTGAAAGGACTGGGCTCCATTGCTTTGGTAATAACATCAGTGTCAGTATAACTTTGAACTTTTTCTTTTATCTGGTCGAGTAATTCTTGACCATATAATTGAATTATCTCTTGTTTCTGGATCATTTTTGATGAGTTTATCCCAGAATTTGGTATAATAGGTTCGATATAAACAAGGAAAATGATCAGGAGTATAACCAAATTCAGGTTCCCATTTATAAATCCAAGGAATAGAAAATTCAAGAAAGAAATAAATGGTAGATATTTCTGTGGGTAAAGGAATATTGTCCTGGGAATATAATTTTTTGAGAGTGGGTGAAAATTTTATCCACGGATGATATAATTGAAGAAAAGGCTCAGGTAAAATTTTTACTGAGGGTCCATGGGTAGTCCACCAATGAATAAGCCAATTAGGAATATTTTGAGAGAGGATATTCGAACACAGTTTAATAAACCAAGTGTGCTTGTGTTTATAATTCTCATAATAAAAAGTTTTATGAAAACTTTGTATATAATCCCAATAAGTATAAGAAAGTGGTTGATTATCAACAAAACATTGTTTTTCTGTAAGGGTTGAAAGTCCCCATTCTTCAGAAGAAATAACTTTTTTAATAATAATTTTTGTTAGTCCCAAAAATTATAAATAGTAGTAGAAATAGTAGAAGCCGTATAAGGCTGATATTCTGGAATATCAGCTAGATGTCATCATTAGTAATTATTTTTCATAATAGTGCTGATATTTAGTAATGATTTATATACAATTTTAGTCCCGGTTTATCTCATCAATTAGTGAGTTAAGAATTTTCCAAGGTTGATCCCGCCATTGATCTTTTTCATCAAGAAGAAATATAATTTCTTTTCGGTCTCATATAATAAGACTTAGAAACCGATTGATTCATCTTCAAGAATCAAGCATAGGTATTACCTTTATCTTTGTTGAAGCAAATATTTTTGCAATTGTTCATACAATGGATGATCTTTTGGGATATTACCCAGATCAATATGGGATGAGGATGAAGATCCATATCCTGATAATCCAGATATATCTGAATTATATAATGTTGAAGTATAAGAAGTACTAGCTTGATCAGTCATTTAAAATTTTTTTTCTGTAAAACTTAATAAAGTTTTTAATAAGAAAATTATATCACATTTATAGAAATAGTATAAATTTCTGAATTTATTGAAAATAAATGTGAATATTTTGACTCAATAAGAGAAATAATATCTCAAGTAATTGAATCAATTATAAATTGAAAATAAATGTCTTTATTTCTAATAAAATCATCATTTTTATCTAAATTTTTAATTCTTAACATTGTATATGACTTATTATTAATTTTAGTCAAATGTAATTTAGGAATTGAAGATGATGAAGTACAAATAGAAGACCAATCTAAATTTTTTGATCTAATATTATTTTCAGAAATTTGTTTAATAATATTATCACTTGAAATCATATTTATTTGAAAATCTTGAAATTGAGAAAGAATATTATAATATTCTTTATTTTTATCATCATATATAGTATTACAAGAATTACAACAATTCTTTTGAATATTATCAGAATCTGTAGAATCATGCATATTAATTCGATTAGAATCATAATCATCAGAATCAATACTAGTATCATCATTACTAGAACTATTATTATACTGTATTTATATCTATTATTTTGTAAATTTCATTTTTAATCTCGTCATCTAAATCTAATTGTTTAATTTTTTCTTTTTTATTTTCATGACAATTTGGGGCTATATGACCTTTTTTGCCACATTTATAACATATAATTGGTTTTTTCTTAGATTTTCTAGGTTGAGATTCTCTCTGTTTTTTACGAAATTCTCTCTTTTCTTTTTGTTTTTCTGTTGATTTTATAGGTTTTAACCTTTTATCTTTACGCCATGAAGGTCGTTGATATGATTTTTTCTGTGTAGAAGATATGTCTTCTAAACCAAATTGACTACAAAATTGACCTAATTGTCTTTTTTCAGTTAATTGTTGTCTTTTTAATTGTTGATTTAATTTAATTTCATTACATAAAGCTATACCTTCTTGAACACAAGTATTGACCAATTTGCCATAAGTATAATAATCATAAGGAATAGAAATATTATCTTTCCTAAGAGCTTTTTTAATTCTTTCAGCAAATAATGCAGGTATCAGCCATCAATAAACTTGGTTTTCCAGTAGTTACTATTACTTTCTGGAAGATCAAATACTCTAGATAAAAAAGTATCTTTATACCATCTAAAAGAAGTAAGCGTTTTACATCTTAAACCATTTAATAATGTACGAATATTTTCATGATTCGTTGTATAACGCCCTGTAAAATGATCTAAAATATTGACCATGAGTGTATAAACTGTATAAAGATAAAAATATTAGATGTATTAGGTTCTGTCTTAACAGATATTTGGTTATATCATGATCAATTTTTTGAGTGAAATAATTGTCTCTTATACCTTCTAGATGTGTATAAGAGACAGCAAATTATAATCCAGAAACAACCTTCGTGCTTGTCAAATGGGATATCCAAATTCGGTCGACCTGGTAAAAGAAAAAGGTTCAAAGGGATAATTATTTCACTCAACAAAATCGTGATGATAACCATTGAATTCCATTCATAAATTTCTTTTCCAATAACTATTATTAATAATATGCTGTTGTTCTTCATATAATATCTAGTGTATCCTGAGGAGTAGGTTTAGGATAATAATAATGATACATAGTTGGTTTATCACCAAACTTATAAGAATTATGAAGTTTATTAATTTCATCAGAAATTACTTTTCCTTTATTTGGATTTGTTTGTAGAATTATATTCAGAATCAAAAGTATTTACTTTTAATGAAATAATACTTCGAGAAGTTTTTCAAGATCAGAAATTGGTTTAAAATTAAAATCATTAATAATAGGTGGAGGTTGCAAAGAAGCTTTTGCAATATCATGAAAATCATGATTATGGTTATTAGTCGAAATAGAATTTGAAATTTTTTGTATTAAAGAAAATAATTTATCCATTTTATTATGAAGAGAACTAATTTGTTCACTTAAAACTTTTATAAAAATATTAGTATAATTATTTTGTTGATACATATTATTAATATGTTGCAAAGTAATAGGTAGAGTATTATTGTCTACTAATTTTTGAAAAGCATTAAATGAAAGCGAAGTATTATTTGGTAAAGCATTTTAAATAATTTTTGTGGAGGATATAACTCACTAGTTTGTTTACCATCAGGGAAATTTCTATGTTCGTTCAAGAACATTAATATAATTATTTACAGGAAGTAGTTATAAACCATGGAACTGAAGGAATTATTTTAGAATTTAAAGCAGTAAATTCATAAAATTCTTTTGAAATATTATCAAGGTCTTCAGAAGAATATACTTCAAATAACCATTGTCTAAAATTATTCCAATTTGAAGATAAAAATTCTTGTTTTATTATTTTTCTAGCATATGAACCGGGACTAAAATCTATAACAGTAGTCATAAATTAAAATCTAATTCGGATTCAGTAGGAATTTCCTTATCTAATTCATTATCATGAATTGGTTTAACTATATTATTATTTATATGTAAATGATTTACATGTGATGTAGATGGAGTATTACATCTATTGTATGTAATGATGCAGGTTTTGAACGTGCAGGAATATAATCATCAAATAATGAAATTTGAGATTTTGAAGAAAAACGTCCTATAAGGATGTCTAGATGATGATGGTCTAGATCCAATACTATGTCTAGATGGAACATTTGATGTATCAAATCGAAGAACAATTGTCCATTTGGTGTTGATATAATCTGAGGATCATGCTGTGTAATATTCAAAGCATGAGATGTAGAAGAAATGTCTTCATTTATTATCCAATGATCAGGAAATTGAATTTCATTCCATTTAATTGGTTGTCTAGTTATAATCTGAGATTTATTAAAATTAGTCTAAATTAATGATTTTTTCATCATTAGAAATATTACATCAATTTATGTGTTTTGGAAAGAAATTATAAACATGAAATAGTTTAAAACTTATATAACATAAACATATAAGTTCATTCAATGGTACATAATTGTAACCATGATGTTTTAACATTTAATGTTAAAGCATCAAGTATATTAACATCAGATAAAGATTATTGTAAATTAGGATAAACATTAAAATAAACTGGACCATTAGCCAAACTGGATTGTATAATACCCATACAGTAAGGATTTTTTCCAATTAAGATTACGAGCATCTCGTAAAGCTTTATCTGATTTTAATATTACTTGAAAGTTTAACATTAAATTCTGTCTCTTATACACATCTAGATGTGTATAAGAGCTGTACAGCAATTTAAAGATTCTATAAGAATCAATATCATTTGAATCTAATAATTGTATAAGCATGTTCATCAATTTAAAGGAATTGATTTTTATTGTTGAAAAAATATATTTAAAATTTTCTTTAATTATTTTATTTTATTTAAAATAATTTAAGAATACTGAATTATTTATTTAAAATTATATTTATAATTTCTATTTTAAATGGACTCTGCCAAAATTACAAATAAGTTTATTTGTTATCCAGACAGAGCCCGTATTGGTGAGCTGAGCACGTGAGAAGCACGTTATAGTGGCCAGTGACAAAAGAGCCACCATCCCACCCTGGCATCCGAACTAAAATCTACGGTTCTCAGAAAAAAGTTCAGAACCGAATTATCGAATCGAAAGCATGAATTCCTCCCATGTCTAGCTTTTCTTCGATTGTTCACCTCAACATCGGTGAGCTTTTCCCCCCAAAAATTTCTGATTTTCTATCTAGATTTTGCTCTAAATTATTTATGCATAATCCATTTCCGAGCGAATTAATAATACATCCGAGCCCTAATTTTGAAAGTTTCCAATTTAGTATTGATAGCAATAAGAATTTACTTTTTTTTTTTAATAAAAAAAATCTTTTTTTATGATTAATTAAAGGAGGGAAGAAGTTTTGCACGACAGTTGATACGTTAACTCAGCGTGAGCCAGACTCGATGCTCGCTGCAATGTTTAGCGGTCGGCACACAGTTTGTCAAGAATCAGGGAAGGTGTATACCAAATGTTGTGTTTAGTTTGATTTTCTGTTTTGCGTGACTTATAGATTTTTATTTTCAATTTTTTGTCTAATGGGTGTTTTGGCTTGTTTAATTGAGTAATCGAGTATTCAGTTGCTTCTGATGTAGTTTTGGTTTCTGAATGTAAACATCACATATAATTTATGCTTAATTGTTCGTTTCAAGAAAATAATAGAGGATAATTTTGTAGTTTCTCTTGCTACTTTAGGGTGAGAAATGGTGGGATTAGTTTGGATATTCCTCAATTTGAAAGTGAAAAAGTTGTTTTGTCTTGTGTTAAAGAATTAGAGTTATTTTACCAAGGATATGGGTCTGTTTGATTGCCGGGATAAGGAAATAATTTACTGGATTCTGTGGTATCTCACGGTTTAACAAGTCCGTTTCAGAACAGAGTGGCAAGAAACCGTTTCCCTTGTTTGAAACGATTTCTGGAAATATGGAAGGGATGTAAAACAAGTAATATTTAATTAGCTCTCTTTTAAGTACTAACAAGTCACACCACAATTAGAACCTTCTCGGACAAGATTGGAGATTCAGTCAAGTTTTCATTAAAGCACTTATTGACAACTAATAGTGTATTTACTTCTCCATCATTTCGGGATTAGGGTGCAAAAGCCGGTTCCTTTGTGTTGTCTACTGTGTTGTCTTGTATGTCTGAAAGTACTTGTGTTCTTCAATCAAATGATAATTTCTAACATGAATAATTGGTAATCACAAGTTGTGAACTTCTAACAGTTAAACCAAACAATCAAATTGACCTTGGTGTACAGAAGAGTTCAACTGACCCAAACCCCATATCTGAGTGAATTACTTAGGTAAACTGCTGAAGTAAATTGGGGAACAAAAGAATTTAAAATTTCAAAGTCATCTCCAACATTTGTATGACAAAGTAAAAGAATATTCATTTTCCAGTTTCATTGATGGAATACAAAGGGCTTTGGGACCAGTCTAGTAGATTGTACGGGATAGGTAAACATTAGATAGGTGTATGTATAACTTATCCAATCAAGCAAGGTCCACATACACCGGGCTTTCAGAGGTTGGGGAACATTTGGTGATTACAGTATTGTAATTTGGGTTACATTTGTCTTTTAGGCCTTATTATTTTGTTGTTTCCACTTGTGCATGCATCAGATCTCTTACAGTAACTACATGTAATAGATATGATAATGGGAATTAGCATGAAGAGAAGCTTTGTCCTGCCAAGGAACCTAGTATGATACTTTATGTAATTACTCAAATTACTGAGAAGACATGTTTTTTCCTTGCAGCTTTAACAGCAGTACAACTTTAATTTGGGGAGCTATGTTTATCAAAATTGGTTTAGAAAAGTAAAGATTTTTGGTCTTTGGGGAGCCTTAAGATAAGAAATCTTGTTAGTTTGGTAAATCTGTGTTTCAAAATACTTCTTTTCTCTCGTTGTGCTACAGGGATATATTTTTGTCGATAGGGATGGAAAACATTTTCGACATATTTTGAACTGGTTGAGGGATGGTGTTGTTCCATTGCTGAAAGATTCTGAATACTTAGAACTCATGCGAGAGGCCGACTATTACCAACTTCTTGTAAGTCCTGTTGAAGTGGTTTTTCTTGTCCAATAGAAGGGTGCTTGTATAATGTGTTAACTCCTTACCTCCTCCCCGACCACATTTCAAATGTAGAAGAATAATAGTGTACTATGTTCCCTATTGCCTCACGTTTTCCCTAGATTTCTGACTCTCTTGTTTGAAACCTCTTATGATATATATATCTGTGGGGGAGGTTCAGGACGTTCTTTTACATCTATGATGTCTTTCTTAGTAACGAGTTATTATTATGCAGTTTCTTCAGGTTGCAACTTGCAAATTAATTTGTTGGTTGGTACAACAAAATTTAATTCCATATTTCAAATCTAGTTTAGGGGAGCAAATATAGCTCAACACCCGTACGTTCTGATTGAAGAACTGGGAAGAAATGACAATATTCAATTGATGTCAAAAGCTGAATTACAAAACAAAAGTTACAGTAGACTATTTATAGAGGTATAATCCTAATCTAATAACCTAATCTGATGAAACTATTTGACTATCTAATCTTTATCTCTAAAATCCTATCCTAATAGATCTTTATATTTTTGGCTTATCCTTATTGAAGCTCAGCAGAATTTATCCTGCATCAGCTCTCCTTGGGTTGGAGAAAAGCTCGTCCTCGAGTTCTAAATTTATTTTACTTTCCACGATCAAAAGGATATCCAGCCAAGCATCTCCATTTAATCTTTATTTGTTTCTTCTAGAAGTAAGCTTATCCAATTTCGTGTTTGGAATAAATTCCCAACTCAGTAAATCTTTTAGTTGTGCAGCCCATAAGCTTAAGGATTTAGGAGTCGAACTATAATCATCATAAAGATCAGTGAGAAAATTGTGCAACAGCATTCTGGTTTGTAGTTCGTTGCAAGTGATTGAATTGCTGGTTGCCACAACTTGCAAAGTAGAACTGATATCCAGTTCCTTACTGTAGACAGAGAGAATAAATAAATTCAGTTGCTCACAGCAGATTGCAAGATCATTAAGTTGTTTGATAGTGTTTAAAAACATTTGTTTTTGATGTTTCGAAGGTGTAGATAGAGAACTGGGATGAACATATTCTCCTAAAGGTGTAGTTAGAGAACTGGGGTCAACACAATCTTCATCTGGATAAACGTCCTCTTATAGATTGGCGGCAAGTTCCAATCTGTTGCATTCTTCTCCCATGTATCAATCTCTGATTCATAAGCAAAAATCTTTTCTCCATGACTACCTTCCAGTATTTGTGAAGAATTACAGCTGCCATCTTGAATCTCCTCATGAACCTCCAACGTTTCTTGGTTCATAAGTTTTTCAAACCTTTGGAACAACCACTGAAGTTGTTCCTTGACTTCTTCTACTTCTCGTTGCCATGTGGATTCCATTTGACTTTGATACCAAATGATGCCGCGGAAGCATGTGAGATGGGAATCAATTTGATCCATGATCAACGATTAGGTTTTTAGGGAAACCAGTATAAAAACTAGTTTAGGGGAGCAAATGTAGCTCAACACCCAAAGTTCTGATTGAAGAACTTGGAAGAAATGACAATATTCAGTTGATGTCAAAAGCTGAATTACAAAGAAGAACAGTTACGGTAAAGGTCTAATCCTAATCTGATAAAACTATTTGACTATCTTATCTTTATTCTCTAAAATCCTATCCTAATAGATCTTTATCCTTATCGAATCTCAGTAGAATTTATCCTGCATCACACACTTTATCCGACTTGCTTTAATTTATATTCATGTTTAGGATTATCAATCAGCATATGGGTCTATGTTTCTTAATGGGTGCTTTAAATGGTATGCGAATTATCTTGCTTCTCAGAACAACATGCTCTACCCCTTTTTCTTTGAAGAGACCTGACATGGTTAACTCCAGGGACTGATAGATGGAATTAAAGCTGCTCTAAGTAAGAAGAAGGAGGATGAGGAATTGGGTTCAGAACTAACACGTATTGATATCATCAAATGCATACAGTCTGAAAGAGTTAGATTCCGAGGAGTTAATCTCTCTGGTCTTGATCTTTCTAAGCTGGTAAAGATTTCCTACTCTGGTATTTCTTTTCAATGAACTATATGCATGTTTCATCTTTCTTGCTACCATTTGGTTGGTGAGAGTGATAGTTTTACATTTAAGCATTTTCTGTATATCGCATTGCTCATACCTTAGTTTGACTATCAGTAGTAACCCAGTCTTAACACTTGTTGAAACAGTATGTTCAGTTATGACTTTATGTACCCTTGCCAATTAATTATCCTGTTTTGCTTATACGTGGGTTTTCAGGATCTGTCTTTTGTGGACTTCAGTTATGCATGTCTTAAAAATGTGTTCTTCTCCCGTGCCAATCTCCAGTGTGCAAAATTCAGGGTATGTATTCTTTTATCGCCTTCTTCCTCCCTCTAACTCATGGGTTTCACCTTCTAGAAGTTGCTATGATTTACTATGTGTTGTGTACATTCAATTTATTTCCTGCAAATAAAAATGATATATGTATAATCATCACTTCACATATAATTGTTGAAACTTTTAAGAACCTGAATTACTCTTCCATTGAATTATTTGGTTTTAAGTTCCTTATGTTGTTTGTTTAAAACTGTTGCTCCTACTTATTGGATATCCTAAATAAAATTTGATTTGTTGAATTCTGTCATACTGCAATTAACTTAATAGTTTTGATTAAACTCTACTATGCACTTGTGGAGCCTAGAATATATATATACACACACACACACACACGTGTATATATATATATATATGTATATATGTGTACATATATACATATGTATATATATATATATATGTATATATGTGTACATATATATATGCATATATACACATATGTGCACATATATATGTGTATACATAGTATATATATGTGTATACACATATATATGTGCACATATGTGTATATATGCACATATATATATCTCTCTATATATATACATACATATATATGCATATATATGTAGATATGTATATATATGTAGATATATATATGTATGTATGTATAACCCTTTTGACGGTTAATGATGGAAGATGATTGTTCAATAATGTTATTCTTTATAACCAATGCAAAAGGATGAATTGCAACCGGAGACTGAAGTTTGCTTTGCATAAATATGATCAGAAACTATTGGATTGTCAAATAACAGAATCTAAGATTGAATAAATACCAAAGTCCTTGCACTTCAAATGTGTGGTTATTTGAATATTTTGAAGTACACAGATTCAAGGGGTAATATTTTAGTTGGATTCCATCTTGAAGAATCTTTTAACATGGTACAACTATTTTGAGTTTTCTATATCATTTAATTGGAAATCATTTTCTTTCATTGTGCTCTTGTTATATAGTTGTTACAACCTTTAAAGTTTGTTACAGGATGTTGATGCTGAGGCTTCCATTTTTCACAATGCCACTTTGCGCGAGTAAGATTTATCATATTGCTTTGAATTGCAACATTTATTGTAAATGCAGATACATCCTATTCACCGTAATCACCTGAACTTTTATTAGTGGGTCCAAGTAAAGTGCTTGCCTTTGACTGGTATCCTCTTTTACTTCCTCTCAACCACATATATGGTTTTTGACACACAAAAAAAATATTGCTTTGCCTAGGGAAGATGTGAATTTACTGGAGCAAATCTTCATGGAGCTTGTTATTAGCTGGTGCCAATCTTCAAAGTGCAAACTTACAGGGTAATTTTTTTGTTATCACATTGGTAATCGGCGAGTAGATATGTGATTTTTAAGCAATTCATACTTTTCTTAATAACTGCTGTGAACCTTGTGTTTCTTGCTTTGAAGGCACTGCTGCCCACCTCAGTTATGAGGGACTCTTAGCACCCTAGTAAAGACTTGATTAACATAATTTTCCTAGAAAGTGGTAGATTAGTGACATAGGGCATGAATTATGGTAACAGAAAACCTTGTTAGGTTGAAAATTTGCAGTGAATGTCTTGTTGAAACGTAAGCATAATAATATGCAATCTGAAATTTTTATGGGAAGATTTTCTTTGGCATGTAGTTGAAGATTGTAAAGTTGGGGGACTGGATTGTTCCTTGTGTTGAACTATGGGCTAAAAGACATGTAGATAACCCATCTGTCATTGTGATCTTCATAAGCCAAAAGCCTATAACATTATCAATAGATATGGAAGCGGTGTAATGAAATTATCAGAAACTGTTTCTGTTGCTTTATGCCTAAATATATCCTTTTACAAATCTTTGAATGTATGTAGTAGTGCCCTGTATTCCAGATTATGTTTCATGGACCCTAGTAATCCACGTCTAAGGTAACATATCCATAAATGCAAATAATCTTGGTAAAGTTCTCCATCTGTTTAGAATTCTGTCCTCCTTTTTAATTACCTTGATTGCCGTTGTTGATATTGACAGTATAAAAAATATGGGACCTTGACATCAGGAGAGGGGATGATTGGAAGCTATTTTAACTCCTAAGGGCTCATTTTGTTCTTATGATGACACAGGATTAGATAACGAATCCGATGTCATCCCATATTTGGTTGGTTTTTCGCAACAAGATTTATGTCCCATTTAATTGAGCTAATCCCTTGGCAGGGGGAAAATAATACTTCGGGGAGGTGGTCTTGGTTATCTTGAGTGGGTTGTAGATGGGATAACAAACGCTTGGATTAATTTACCACTAATAAAGTATATATAACCCATCTTTATTGATATAAATTACTACAACAATCAAGCTTTATTCCTACTAAGTGGGGTTGGTTGCATGAATCTCGTATGCAATTGATCTTGGCTGTAGATTTCTAGAGTTTCTGTGTGTGCGCGCACTCTTTATTCCTACTAAGTGGGGTTGGTTGCATGAATCTCATATGCGGTTGATCTTGGTTGTAGATTTCTAGAGTTTCTCTGTGTGTGTCTGTGTGTGTGAAGGTTTAGCTAAGCTCTTTTGCATTGACTACTCCCTTGACAACTGCCTTTAAAAGTTAATTTTTGCACATGAGCAAACTTGCAAAGTTGAGCACGTTTCTCTCATCATCTTTTTGTCAATAGCTGCTACTCCAATATTCTTCGCAATATACTCATTTTTGTATTCTATCCACTCTATTATACCTGCACATCCACCTTACATTCGCATTTTATTTCTTCTACTCTCTTCTTTTGCTCATGTATATATATAGACTCATGACACTATTGCTAGTCTACCTATAAAATTTACCCTTAATTTTTAGTGGAATTGTACCGAAATTTTATAGTTTCATTTTTGATGCCATTCTCTATTTCGTGAAACCCCTGTCAGTAGAAGTGCTTGTCAGGCGAGTAGATTTTAGAGAGAATAGTCAACATAAGAGGGGTAGGGGGAGACCGAAAAAGACTTGGTGGGTAACTTGTAAGAAAGATATAACGCATCTAGGAATTGAGAAAGATATGATTCATGACAAAGTGCAATGGCATAGTAGGATTTATGTAGCCGACCCTACTTAGTGGGAATAGGGCTTGGTTTGTTTGTTTGTTTCTCCATTTCATGAAACCTCTTTTATCGGACGTATAACATCGCTATTTGTGCCAACATCATCACAAAGAATTGAACCTAGGTAATGCAAGTATGGCTACCTATTGGTCTCCAACCTTAACCCCTATTGTACTTCTAAGTGTGCTTTTGCTAAATTAATTTCCATATATTCTGTTTTTAAAAACCCTCCTAAGTCTAAAACCTTTTGACTCTATTCTGTCTCTCAAAACCTTAAGTTTAGCATTATCTCCTTTTGTCTCATCTACCAAAAAACTATCATCAGTGAGCAACATACACCGCGGCATCTCATACCTACACATCTCCTTTATTGATTTTATATTTGCTATTTTGACTCCTATTCTATGACCCTCAACATGATTTCTTTTGGAACTCTATCATATGCCTTTTTTCAAATCAATAAAAACCATGTGTAAATCGTTTCCTTCTCTCGATGTCTATCTATAAGTTTCCTTAAAAGGTATATAACTTCCATAGCCAATCTTCCTTGCATGAAACAAATTGTTTTTCTGACATTCTAGTCTCATTTCTTATCCTTCTTTCTGTCACCCTCTTCCTTACTTCAAATTCAAGTTCATTTTGTGACATCAACTTTATGCCTATGTAATTCACACAATTTGGAATATCCCTTTGCAAGTATAGGTATCAGAATATTCTTCCTCCATCAGTAAGGGGAAATTTTCTCCTCTTCAAGTTCTTGTTCAAAAGATCGTTAAGCCAAGTTATATTTTTCTTTCCTAGACATTTCCATACTGAGTCATCCGGGTCAACTGCATTTCCTTTCTTCATTTTCTTCAATGCCTTCTCCACTTTTGATTCCTGAATTCTTCAATAAGACATTAGGTTTCTAAACTCAGACTTAACATTGTTCTCCCACCTTTCCTTAATTTATTCCTTGCTTACTAACACCTTATTACTTTCATTCTTAATGCACTTGACTTTAGTTGAATCCCTTGTCTTGTGTGCTCTAGCTCTAGAAATTATATATATCTTCCTGTCCCATTCTTAACTTTCAGTGAAACCTTTAAAAGCCTTGTTCCTTGCCTCGCAGCCTTTTTTGGCTCCATTAGGCAAGCTTATACTTCTCAAAGCTAAGACAGCTAGTTACAAGGCTGTACATAGTTGCAGAAACGAAACAACTAGTGTTTGGTGCGGCACCTGCATTTTGCATTAAAATCCTTACAGTCCCAAATACTTTGCCGTACATATATTTCTTAAATGTCTTTTTTTTTTCCTTTTTTTTTTTTCTCCACTTCATTATAGGTGTTTGAGGTAGCTTCCTTTTGATGTTTAAGGTTAAGCCTCAAATTTCACTAACAATAGCATATGTTGTGAGGTTAAACTTTATCCAGGTATGATAACATACACCATTCCTTACTCGAAGATTACTTTTCCTTCTTCATATCTTACCCCCTACCATTACCACCATGAACTTCTTCATATTCCTTATTATCCCTCCCAACATGTCCATTTTGGTCACCTCCTATGAAATCTTTTGTCCTTGAAGGATTTTTCGTACCATCTGATGCAGTCCATGAAGAGATCAAGGAAAAGAAATATTAAGTTTTCTATAGTTGTGTAGCTGTTAGATGTTTTAGGAGTCTTCTTATTGTGAATTTTTGGTTTTAAGGGTATTTTAGTCTTTTATTTAATAGCAGGAAATTTCAGCAATTGTGTTTTTTAAGAAAGAGAGTTTTAAGTAGTATTCTAATTGTATTAGGTTCATAATTAGAGTCTAGGTGATTTAGGAAGTATTTAGTTTTGTTTAGAATAGGAATTAGAAATCCTAACCACAATAGGATTCTGTTTTTAGGTAGATTTACAGCTTTATAAATAGCATGTTAGTAGGTTACTTTGAGCTAGAGATTGATCAATAAAGAATTTTCAGTTTTGTTTATTAGTTTGTTTAATTTTCTCTCCTAAAAATCCCCCAAATTCTTTCTTTCTTCTCTGTTTTCTTCCCAGATTACTGTGTTCAGGGATACTGTTCACAGCACCAGAACAGCCCCAATATCTTCACTTTCCTTCCGCTCGCGCTTGCAGACAAGGTCTCCAATCTTGTGCTACATCAATTTTGTATCAGTGCCAAACTTTCCTCTCTTTTCCTACCTATATATGGTTACCTATATCGAGTTTCAACAAATCATCACGTTTCTTCCATCTTTTGATGGGTCCAGTCATTCTGAAATATTTTGAGATCGACGGCTCGCTTCTTTGGATAATTTTTTTCACTATAATAATCACATAGATGATTATTATAAAATTCTAATAGCAAGATGAAGCTAGATGGATGTGCTAATTTATGGTGGCATACAGTTGAACGTGGTGTAACTCCAACACCAAAGATATTTCTCTACTTGGCTTGAGATGAGAGAGCTACTCTTATAAGAGTTTTTGCCTTTTTATTGTCATCAAAAGCAAGAATTTTATCATCATCAAAACGACATGTCAATGGCTGTCTTTGTTGATTCAAACCAGATCGTGGTGCCGGAGATGGTAGAAAGCAACAATCTAATTCATGATCCTCTTATAGAAGCTAAAGATTTGGTTGCTGATTCTGCGTCAACAATAAGTGCTTTAGTAGTCCTTGAAAATTCAGATTTGGCTACTGGATTTGATGAATCTATCGAGGAGCCTAAGGTGGACCAAGAAGGGACTTCTCTTGTGGAGGAAGTTTCAGAAATTAAGCTTGTGGAAGCCATCTATATTGTTTCAGCCAAGCAGACCAAGGACATAGCTATAAAAGAGGCTGTGGTAGCATCAAAGTTGGACAAGGGTCGAGAACAAAGTCATGAGGAATTTTCAGTTTTATCCCTTTCACCAATTGACTTTGTCCTTGGGGATCTTAATCCAGTGAAGTTGCCACATCAAGTAAATTACAAGGGCAGTTTCTGGAATTGTTGAAATCTTGTAGGACGTCAGACCTTCGGATTTTTTATTCTACAATTCTTTAAAATTCGAGGTTGAGTGTTTTCGAACCAGGGGAGAATGATGCAGTCAATGAAGAGGTCAAGGAAAAGCAAAGTTAAAGTTTTCCATAGTTGTGTAGGTGTTAGATGTTTTAGGAGTCTTCTTATTGTGAATTTTAGGTTTTAAGGGAATTTTAGTCTTTTATTTAATAGCAGGAAATTTCAGCAATTGTGTTTTTTAGTTTTAAGCAGTATTCTAATTGTATTAGGTACATAGTTAGAGTCTTGGTGATTTAGGACACAGCATTTAGTTATGTTTAGAATAGGAATTAGAAATCCTATTCACAATAGGATTCTTTTTTTAGGTAGATTTACAGCTTTATAAATACCATGTTAATAGGTTATTTTGAGCTACAGATTGATCAATAAAGAATTTTCAGTTTTGTTTATTAGTGTGTTTTATTTTCTCTCCTAAAAATCCCCCAAATTCTCTCTTTCTTCTCTGTTTTCTTCCCAGATTACTGTTCAGGGATACTGTTCACAGCACCAGAACAGCCCCAATATCTTCTCTTTCCTTCTGCTTGCACTTGCAGACAAGATCTCCAATCTTGTGCTACATCACCATCTCATCTTACTCTTCCCAAATGTAGCCTTAAAAGACTCATTTACACCTATTTGAGGTGCATAAACTCTAAAACATTGATCATTTTAGGTTTTAGAATCAGTTTGAGGGACATAACCTATCTCCTTTCTTGGTCAGCTCCACAAGTACTTTGACCTTCAACGACCCGTCTTCAATAATGCTCATTCCTGTTTCTAGTCCTTTTATTCCCAAGTTCCATTACTTAGACCCTAAATTATCTAGCAGTTTAGCAAATTCACCTACTAATTTGTATCATCATTGATAGAAATTAAGGTAAAAAATATTAAAATAGCCTAACTCTATATTATGTTAACGAGATATATTGAATGAAATCTGTAAAAGACTTATGGTTATTGAAGTATGATGCACCAACCCACTCATCAAATATTTCCTTCACCAAACACCAATGCAAATTTGATGCGATGAGATTCTTGTGATCAAACAAATACATCATTTACAATGACGAAGATGAGATCCTCTCAACTGTATGTGCTACATTCTTGCACTCAAGATCAATCAAGTTGATGCAGTCAATGAAGAGATCAAGGAAATGCAAAATTAACACTTTCATAATTGTTGTCAATCTTTAGGTTCACCCACCTTGAACATAAGAAGCCTAATTAGGAGTTATTTTATGTTTCTAGAAGTCTTTATTCTAGTAGTATTAATTATCCTTAATTTTACATAGTATCTTGAGTTCTTAGAGTCAAGGGTATTTAATTTTACATCATATCTCGAGTCTTAGAGTCGAGGGTATTTTAGTCTTTCATAGTGGCAGGAAATTTTGGTACTTTTATTTCTTGAGTCTTTAGTAGTTATCAAATTGTATTAGATTTTTAATTGGGATAATTATTCTATGATAATTCCTAGGAGTGTTTTGCTTCTCTGTTTTGAATAGGATGTTAGAATTCTATTCATAATAGAGTTCTACCTTCCAGATAGTGTATAGTCTAAAAATACTATTGTTATAGAATTATTTAGAAGAAAATTTTGATGAACAAAGATTTCGGTTATTTGTTTTTTTGGTTTCGGTTTATTTTGTTCTTCTTCTAAGTTCCCTCTTCTTCTTAGATTTTTCTCCTCATACTATTCATGAACACTGTTCACATCTCAAGATCCTTTCATTCTTCCCTTGGGCTAGTAGGCAAGATCCTTTCGTTCTTCTCCTTGGGCTAGTAGGCAAGATCCTTTCGTTCTTCCCTTGGGCTACTAGGCAAGATCCTTTCGTTCTTCCCTTGGGCTAGTAGGCAAGATCCTTTCGTTCTTCCCTTGGGCTACTAGGCAAGATCATGCTTATCTTCTCCTACATCTGTTTGGTACCAATTTCTTCTTTCTCATCTACAAATATGGTTAAGCAGAACTTTTGCAAAGTTTGAGAATCTATAGAACTATGTGGGTACCCAAAAAGAAGTTGCTTTGCTCGAAAATAAAGTGCATAGAAAATTAGAAGCCTTGCAATTATCAATTGGGATATCCTATTGGGAGCATGGCTGGTAGATTAGAGAGCATTGTTGGTAGATTCGAAGAATTGAGGCTTTACTGTTGGGAAAACATCCAATTGAGCAGGTTCATCTCATGACTTCCTCTTACTCTTGGAGAAGGTGTTAGGCTAGAGTTAGGCTGGAGAAGGTGTTAGGCTGAGTCCCCTCAAACCAAGTTCTTCCATGTATTATAATTTGGCTGTCCATCAAGATTTCAACAAGAAATCATGGTTACAGCTGAGAATGATTGTACTTATACCAAGGAAAACTTATATGTAGATTTGGTCGAATAACAGATAGTGCAAGTTCAGGAGCAAAGTCGCATCTTGCTTTCTCCCCTCTAGTAATTGCCTTTGTCATTGGAGAGTTACACGATGTTCGGACTATGAAGTTATGAATTAGTTTGTTACTACCTCAAAGTGGAGGGAGAGGAAATCTTTTCTGGTAATGCTTATATTTAGGACTTATTTTATGTTTTTACAAGTCTTTATTCAAGTGTCATCTTAGTAATAGTTTAAGCTCTGTTTGGTTAGCAAATAATGGCAATTATTTGCCAAATATTATTTGGTAAAGATAAAATGGTGTTTGGTCAAGAGATAATTATTCACCAAATAATATCACACCCTATTCATGTTTTGTCTTGTCCATTATTTGCACTATTCATCTGATGGGACTCATCAATTATTTATTGTCTCTAAAGGGTAAAATGCAAATAGCCCCTTCTGATTTATTGATTATGCACTTTACCCCCTTATGGTTAATAAAGGTGCGTTTGCTTATGCTTTAATTTTATTTTTTTTTTGGGCAAAACAGATGAAAAACGTCCAAACTAACACAATCTAATAAAATGTCATATATGCTCCTAACAAATTCAAGTGTTAATAAGTTTGGGGTCAAATTAAAAATTAAAAAGTGGTCTTAAAAAGTTTTTGGGTCAAATTGAAAATTAAAAAAAGGGTCAAATTGAAAAATTAAAAAAACCCTAACCTTTCCCCCTGTCCTCCCCCATGTTTTATTGCTTCCCTGATCTCCCTTCACCATCAGCCACCAAGCCATTGCCATCGCCACCCTTACCCCTACCCCTACCTTTCTTCCTCCACCAGTGGCCACCCCTCATCCCGTTCCCTTATACCTTCACCAACACCCACCCAACCACTACTGCTATCCTCCCACCCAGCCACCCCTCCCTCTACCAGCAGCAATTTCTTCCCCTCTCTCTCTCGACCATAGGCATTCCCTCCATCCAGCCACCGCCCCCACCTCCCCTACGCCACACAACAGCCACCTTGATAACCCCTCCCTAGTCCTACCCCGACTTCTTCTCTCTCCTCGATCTTTCTTGTTCTCCCTTCCTCCACAATCTCAACTCTGGATCTGTCCCGATTCTTCTCAATCTCCCGTCCCCAATCTCTCCCGGTCTGCTGCTTGCAGTGTTGTTGCTTGATGCTAGTCTTTCAACTTGGTTAGTTGGCCTGGGGATGGGGAGGGAAAGGTTGTGTGGGGGAGGCTTCTTAGTGGTGGTGTTGTTGTTGGGGGCAGGAGATGCTTGATAGTGGCTATTGGGGTGGGTGTGGCAGGTCATGTGAGAAGGGAAGAGGAAGAAGGATTTGGGATTTTTTTGTTTGGGGTTTGGTTCGGAAGGTGTAAAAGTTTGGACTTCCGAACTATTGCAATCTACCGAATGAATAAAATATGTTCCAATTAAAACTTGGATGTTACTCATACAATTGAGAAATTTCATAAGACACAATTAATTTAATTTATTTGCAATTCTTTGTATTTTCCAAAAAATGGCAAACTCAAATAATAACTATTCATTATTTACTATTCGAAATATTATTTCATATCCAAACAGTTATTCCATTATTGCAAAAGTCAGCATTATTTCCAAAAAACCCAAAGAAGCTTGACCAAATAATATTTTCCAAATAATGCCCCTTTATTTTCAATCCAAATGGAGCCTTAATTATCCTGACTTTTTATGTATCTTGTAGAGTTCTTAGGAGTCAAGGGTATTCTAGTTTTTTGTATAATTAGGAAATTTCAGTAATTTTGTTTCTCGAGTCTTTAGTGGTTATTAAATTGTGTATTCGATTTTTAATTGGAGTCTTAGGTGTTTTAGGATAATTTCAAGAAGTGCTTTTGCCTCTCTATTATATTGGAATTCTATTTATAATACAATTCTATCTTTTAGATTGTTATAGTTTATAATACTCGTTACAGAGCTTATTTAGACAGAGAGATTTGATGGATAAAGATTTCAGTTATTTGTTTTGAGGTTTTTTCTTTCTTCCTCAAGAACTCCATAATTTCCTCTTTTCTCATTTTTTCCCCTCATTACTATTCACGGGCACTTTCGTAGCCCAAGATCCTTTAATTCTCCCGCTAGTGCTAGCAGGCAAGACTGCCCCTATCTTGTCCTAAATCACTTAGATTTTTGTTTTACTGACCTCAATACTATATGCTGGTGTATTCGAGAAAATATTTGGTTATATAACATTTGGTTCCGGTTTTTGTCAGTTAAGTACATACCAATTTCCCTTTGGTTTTATTGCTTATGTTGTATTTGTTACTAGATTCTTCTCTCACCCCCACAGTACCCGTGTCGTGTGGTATCGACATGGGTGTGGGTGTGGGTGCGGGTGTGGGATTCATGTCCATCCATGGCTCTGTGTTACATGACTCTCTTCTTACCCCATAGTACCTGTATCGTATCGTGTGGGTGTGGGGGTGGTGCGCATCTGTGTCTGTGTGGTCAATTTTCAATTGGGTACTTTGACTACTTACCAAGCCAAAAATTATATTCTTCAACATGGAGGCTTTACTTCATGACAAACACGAAATGACCGATAAGATAGAGAGGAAGATTAAATGGGAGGGAGAAACATATGAGAATTATTTATCAAATCACTAAATCTTATTTTAATAGTTATATCCTTTTATTATCTTCTTTTTCTCTGTGCACAACTATTTTTTTTTTTTTTTTTGTTGATATTTATGCATAGTAAAATATTTATTTCTTGAAAAATGAGATAAAATATTGTAAATAGGTTTATGTCATCAAATTGCATTACTACTACACTAACTACACAAACATAGACATACTTCCGTACCCGTATCCGACTCTTTTAAAGTGATCCCATATCCTCAATTTATGAAATTGATGAATTTGACACCTTGATATGTACCGTAACCGAAACCTGTATCCAACTCCGTGTAACATAGACGGTACCATAGCTTGTTATGCTCACATGTTTCGTAAATCCTTATTGATTTGAAGTTTTGTGCAAATAATGGAAATTAGGTTTCTTGGTTTCTCTAATTTGATCTTCTATACCTTCGGTGAACTCCTAGATTCATTCTGTTATACATGTGTCACGAGTGGGGAGGTTCAGTAAGATGTCTTGGAAATAAGATGCTATACTATATTACTCAGATTGAATACAACTAGCAAGTTTGTGATGCTAACTAAGATGCCTTGTAGGTGGGTGCCTGCTTTTTTTTCATAAATGGATATCAAACTGACTATTTCTTTCTCCTTTATCTGTCCTTGTAACTATTCTGCTTAAAAGAGCATTTGTATATTATTTTCGGCCATTTTTGCAGATGCCTGTTTGATAGATTGTAGCTTCTGTGGGGCAGATCTGCGATCGGCACACTTGCAGGTGAAACATTTCAAATCTTACTGTTCTTTTTTTAAAGTTCTCCTTTTCCTTGTGTATGCAATAAAATGCTCATCAGCTGCTCCTCTTTCTTTGAAAATCTCTGCAATGTTGTATTGTAAAAAATTGTGATCATCATGTCAGTCCATAAGTTGATTATTATTGTTATATTATTTAGAGAATTGTCATGTCAATGGCTTGGTCCTAATAGTGCACACAAAAACATATCCTGTAATACATACATGCGTATGAAAAAATATTTTGCTCCCCAATTTTTTATGGTTCTGATGTTTGAACTTGGTGGTTGCAGAATCTAATGGTTTTCTGACAGCTTTAAATTAGATGAATGATGAGCTAAAATTTTTAGTACCCAACAAATATTTAAATCATGAAGTGCCATATCACTAGTTTAGGTGAACTTGATCTTAGTGCTAGGGCCTTTAACACTAAGCGAGTGCCAACTTGATATTAAGAGACTTAGGTGAATGTGAGTGGATAAAAGGGGAGATGCTGACAATGATCTGAAGTGGTTTATGTCCTTGGTTCAGCATTTTGCTAAGAAGTTGATGGGCTACCTTCACTTTAAACTAATGGAATTATTTTACCATTTTCTTGTGATGAGTTGTAGTGTGAATTGTTATTCTATTACCGCATTTGTGATATAACTGCAAGATTATCACTTTGATTAGACTGCACTGGAGGTCACTACACTTTCAGAAATTCCGTGTTTTGGTCAATAAGCTTTGCTTTTTGCAAATTTGGTCATTCAACAATTTAAAGTGTCGTTTTTGGATTACTCTATCCATTTCAGCCATTATAGCCAACATAAAGTGGTAATTTGAGAGTTAAAACTGTAGAGACACAGTGAATTAACATTCTTAAAAAAGAAAAAAACTTTTGAAGTCAAAATTGATAGAAAGGAAGAAAACCTTGGGGTTAAAATTGAGGTAAAAAAAAATCAAAACATTGGATCAAAAAAATTACCCCAACAAACTACCACCGCCTCCACCCTTCTCCCACCACCTATGGTACTAATGTTGCCTCATTTTGTATTTAGCCCTTCATATCATTCTATCAAATTGCTCGAGCATTATTTAGTGTTAGGTCCTGAATCACCCATGAAGTTTCAAACCATAGTTACCGGAAACGCTCCCTCTACTCCCTTACAAATTGTGTCCGGGATGCATACATATCGAAGCACAACCCATTTTTGTACTGAAATGCGGCGGTTCACGATTCGGAATGTCGAAGGTAGCGATTCCTTAGTAGGACAAGGATACTTGCTTCTTTTTTTTTTTTTTTTTTTTCCTTCTTTTGTTTCTTTTTTTTTTTTTCATTTATTTGTTGAAAAAAATAAGAAAATAATCTCCATATTACCTGATGAGAATTTAGATTTGTTTTTCATTGTTGAGGATAATGGTCCGTGAAGGTTGAGCATTTCCTTTTCTCTAGTAACTTAACATTCAAGATTTACTAGATTTTTAATATCTACCAAATAACCACTTTATCCTATAATTTAGTCACTTTTTCTAAAGAAACTCAACCCTATATGCATGCTTTCTATGGAAATCAAAAGGGTTTAATTTTTTTTTTATTTAGAAATTTTGCTATCGTTATCTATCGAAAACGTATTTGTCAAAGTCACATATCCGTGTGGATATAACCACATAGATATGGTTATATCACGAATCCAAAATGAGCGTATCATGACTTCAAATGACGTATAGAATAAACCTACCCTTACGTACCCGAAGCGGCTATCGCATCCTAGTACCTGTACCACTTTTCTGGCAAGTATGTTTCAAACCACAGAAGTGCAATAAGACTAACGAAAAATAGCCTCTTCATGCATCAACTCCATTAAGGCATGAGAGTTAGCAAGATAACCAAACCAGAAAAATTAAATTTAAAAAAATACAGGCAAGACTTTGGAAACCCATTACCACCTCCCCTTTCCCTTTTCGGCAACCAACCACCACCTCCAGCTCTTTCCTAGTCCCGCAACCTACCACCCCTCTACCAGTCTCCCGCATCACCTAAAATCCAATGCACCTCCAGCCCTCACCCCTTGGCAATCTCTAGAATTGGAAAAAAATTTGAAATCACATCAGATCTCCATACAAATTGAGTAATCGTAATTGAAGATGACATTGTGGTGATTGACCAGAATTTTCTGACGATGATCCGATTTTTTGCCACAATTTTGGAATTCTTGAAAGAAATGAGGAGATATCTGACCCCTTTAGGATTTTACCATTTTCCAATGTATTTGGACAATTTTACCTGTAACATTATGTTTGTGCCTCACATGTGACCTACTTTCTGTTAACTAACGGTTAAAATGGACAGAGTGACCCAAAAACAACATTTTAAATTGTTCAGTTACCAAATATGGACAAAACAAAAGTTTAGTGACCAAAGCACGGAATTTGAGAAGTATAGTGTCCTCTAGTGCAGTTTGCTCTATTATTTATGTTCATATGAATGTTTTTTATTTTTATTTGTCATATAATTTGGTTCTTAGGCATAATTTTATAATCTTTGATTGAAATGGGGTATTAGAATTAATAATAATATCTTTCACATTGTATTGTAACCGTTTTCTACATGCTGTGCTCTTGATATCCACTTTTCTTTATGTGAAATATATGGGACATTATTTATTTAACAAGATAAGAATACCTTGGGAAAATTTTGTATTGCTAAAGCTGTAACAAATGTGAAAATGTATCCTCATTCATGGTTAATCTGAATAAAGTACTCCTAATTGAGTAGACATTGTGGTGCTCAAAAGATATTTAATATTCAGCACTTACAAACTGATCTTGCTTAAAAAAGTAATAAAACAACCTTATTTGTTTGGGAACACAATCTCTGCAGTACAATTTTGTGACTTTTTATAATTCTTTCCTTTCCTTCCCAATATATATGTTTATTTAACATTAGCCATATATAGTAAGAAAGGTTAATGCCTCCCAAAAAAAAAAGAAAGGTTAATCTTGTCCATTTACCGAAATACAACAAATGGGGGAGTTACTACAGCAAAAGGTGGAGTGCCAATATCACCATCCTAAAGTCAAATGGGTGCAAATTGATATGCAAAAGAGGATAAGAGTAAAATGAAAAATAGACAGAGGTTAAGATATTGTGAAAGTTAAGTTCAAGAGGTTTCTTAGATCTCTTAATTATTGGTAAAAGTTGATCAAATGATTTGATCTTAAAGTCTTCAAATATTGCATATGTAAGGGGAGGGGGTGCGTCTTCTGATTTTAGTGTGTTTTGCTCTTTAAACCTGTGAATGTCTGCCATTCGCTTTATCAAATGTTGTGTTCATTAAGGCTGTGTTTGGATGGATGGATTTGAATTGTAGGAAGGATTTGAAATGACTTCAAATTGGAGTGAATTTGAAATCCACTGATTAACTATTAAAATCACACTCTCACTTGGTGGATTTCACCAACTAAATCAATTAAGCTGTTTGGATAACTTATAATGGATTTGGATTTTAGATCCAAATCCACCCAAATCTACCTAAATCCCTCCATCCAAACACAACATAAATGGAATTGTCCTTTGGAATCTTGAATTTATATTTATGAGTGTTTTTTTTCTTTTTCTTTTTTTTTTTGGGTGTGATTGGGTTTTTTTGGTGCCGGGGGAGGCAAAGGGGATGACCAAAAATCTAAAATTTGAATGGCTGCTGAAGTTTTATAAGCGTTTTTTTTTTACACATTTTTACTGGTGTGGGTGTGTGTTGGGTTTTGGGGGCCGGGAGGGGGCAAAGGGGACGACAATATTGGTCAAAAATCTAAAATTCGAATGGCTGCTAAAGTAGAACTCAAGTTAATAGGTTAAAACATATGCTCTAGATAATATTTTACAAGTTGACTTGCAAATGTGATTATAAAAGTTATGTAAGGTAGGATTGCTACAGTTTTCTAATAAGTGAGAAATTATGAAATAAACACATTTCAAAGTTGTGCTTATTTTAAGATTTTACTGAAACCACGCACTAGTTTCTAAGGCTCACTGCCTATAGATCCATATAAGGTAGGATTGCTACAGTATCTATACTATATATATAGGGAAAGAGTCTTTTTTGGTGTCTGTCACTTTATGAAATTCCAATTTTATCCTTTATTACACATCAATAATAGTTGGTGTCTGTCACTGTATGAAATTCCAATTTTATCCTTTATTACCATCAATAATAGTATCATGTTAAACCGCCACTAATTACTACCCTATATAACATTTTTTTTTAAAAAAAAAAATGTCACACACAGTGTGCCTTGCACACTAGTACTATATAAAAGGAGAGGGGAGGGTTTGGTGTCTGTCATTTTTTTGTTTTGCCATTTTTACCCTTATTATATGAGAAACCAACAATAACTTCCTGCACTCATAACTTCCTTCTATCTTCCACCACCTCTACTAATTTTTTGTATAATTTCTTTTTGCTAGCATTTTCACCATTTAAAAAAAAATAAAAATTGACTAAATCATTTTTTTTTTCGAAATTGCACACACATGGTTTGTGCCTTTCCCCACTAGTTTCCAATAAGTGAGAAATTATGAAATAAACACATTTCAAAGCTGTGCTTACCTTAAGATTTTACTATAACCATGTACTAGTTTCTGAGGCTCACTGCCTATAGATAGCCATATTGTTCATATGATAAATGTTTACATTATATGAATAGTAGACATGCAATCAATTACTTGTGTCTAATTCCAAAGAGGAAAAGCTTTTTATTTTTTTTAACTGTGTAGTAATGTTTATTAAATGTGGTTTGTTCTAATTTTATTGCCTGACAAGGATTGTGGACATGTTGAGTTTGGTTGGTGTCGTCAAAATTTTCTTTTCTTAACGTCAACTTGTAAATGAGAAAAATTTAACTTATATGGATACATGATATCAAATCAAGTTTTACTTGGTAAATTAAAAAGTCAGAATGCTCTATCCATTTTGAGAAGTAGAATATTCATGTTGTCATGGAATTGCTATTGTTTTTTCTAGGGTAAATTACCATAAATCCCCATGTGGTATGGCCTTCATACCCATAACCCCATGTGTTTTGGAAATATACCCTAAACCCCTCTATGAAGTATGGACTGAATGGTAAAATTGACTGGAAGGATCCAAACTGACGGTTTTGGTTGAATAGCAGAATTACGTTTTTTCCCATATTTAAATTAGGATAAATTAGTGTAAACCCCTATGTGGTATGACCCTTGGACTCATAACCTTCATATGTTTTGGAAATATACCCTAAACCCGCATGTGGTTTGGACTGAATGTAAAATAGAACAAAAACCATCCAAAGTCACGGTCTTAGTTAAATTACATTTTTACCCCATATATAATTTAACATAAAGGCTTTTAGATAATTCATTTTTCCCTATTTTCAAACATTTTAGCTTTCAATTTGTATTATGGAAAAATGAAGAAAATGACAGTAGTTTATTATTACAATTACAAATCTGTAAATTATTGCATGAAAAAAAGGAAAAAATGCGTTTTGGTTGTAGATGGTGGATAAGTGTAACAAATTTGAGAATAGGTTTATGTAAGTAACAATAAGGGTAGATTGGCATTAAATGTTAATTTTTTGGGAGGGAATACAAATTTTCAGTCAATAACTTGCAACATTGGTACGTGTGTAGTAAGTAGGATTAGTTTGGATGATTTACATATGCTTTACCATTTAGTCCAGAACACATGGGGGTCAGGATATATTTACAAAAACATATGGGGGTTATGGGTCTGAGATTCATATCACATGGGAATATACGGTAATTTATCCCAAACTTTTTGGGAGAAAATTATATTTTTTATTAAACACTCGCGTCGGAGTGCGTGCTTTTCAAACACCGTTAATTTGGATGATTCCGTCCACTTTACCTTTTGAGACAAACCATCTAGGTTTAAGGTATATTTCCAAACCATATGGGGGCTATGGGTCAAAAGGCTATACCACATGGGGGATTGTGGTAATTTACCCATTTTTCTATAAGATAATCAACTGGACCGCAAACTTAAAGTGTTAAGGTTTTGGAACTCAAGTGTGATACATTGGGATAAATGTTTTTTCTCTTCTAACTTACCAGTAATCATTCCTAAGCTTTTTTTTTTTCGCTTATAGAAAGTTAGCAAGTATGATTGAGGAAATTTTTGGAGTACAGTTGGTAATAGAATTTAACACATGTAAGGTTATATCGCTTATCAAAAGGTAGGTTGGTTGGTTGGTTGGTTTTTATTTATTTATTTATTTTTAGTTATTTTTTTAAAGTTGCTTATAGAAAGTTAGCAAGCATGCATTTGATGTCATGGTAGAATCCATAAAATGAAGTAATGGCTCAAAGAATTTTTGTATTGGTTAGTTTTTTCACAACTTTTGACAATAATTTTGAAATCTAGAATGTGGCAGATAAGGACACAAAATTTTGATGTTTGTGGTGCAACTGAATTTAAAAAATTCGTTAAAATTTTGTGCAAAAAAGGTTTCCAAAGCTTGATTTTGAAAATTTTGCAGTTTGATGCCTAAACATTTAGGAGTTGCACTTGGGCCCAAAAGCAGAAATAAACATGTCCTAATGATTTTTTTTTTTTTTTTCTTTTTTTGAAGTAGAGGTCTGAAATTCGATCCACAAGATGTCTGTTTTTGTGTTTTATGAAATGCATCTTTCTTTTATAAAAGGGAAAAGGAAAAGTAATAGATTGGTAGGGTTTTGATTGTTCTTAACAAGGAAAATGGATAAATTGGAAATTTTAATGGTAAAGTGGTTTATATCTGGGGATGGAATTGCATTTTCTTTTTTCCTGTGTTTCACTAAAGTTTGGAAATTGGAAATTCCTGTGTTTCACTAAAGTCTTTACTCAAAAATTTTCAGACTGCCGATCTTACCAATGCCAACTTGGAAGGGGCTAATCTGGAAGGAGCCAATCTGAAGGTAAATGGTGCATTTTGTTATGTTTGAATGTCACTTATAGGTGTAAATAATTAGAAGTTTCTTGTGTTGGAATTTTGGATTCATCTGAAAGGGTTTGTTATTAGACTTTTACATATTAAGATATTGGTTAGTAGGTTGCAAAGCAATTAATCTGGTACCGAGACAATATTCCGCAACTGAAAGCAAAAAGTGTATTTGGACACTGCATAATGGAAAGCATTGCAATTTGGATATTCCAGTGGTTTCTACTTCTTTGATCTTTCAACCTTCATTAACACGGATTTGGACAAAGGTTACTTTGAATTATCACTTGTCAAATAACCAGTCATTGACTGCCTCAGGAATACAAATACTTGTCAAATAACCAGTCATTGTTTCGGGTGAAGTTGATGTTTTACCTAATGATTGTTATGGGTGAAGTTGATGTAATAAATACAGACATATACCACTCTCATGGAGCACCCAGAAATGAGGTTTAAGGCTCATCCTTTATATGCAACCCTTTTGCACAATTGGTTGTTGTTGGTTGTTGGGTGGGCAAAAGAAAAGGAATTATCTTATCATGTTATTGGTATGATTCTGTGCATTTCTGTACTTCATCTGTTTGGCTGGGGCTAATCCTTCAAATTGGTTGTATTACTGGTAAAGGTATATCAGTTAAATGTTGTTCTTGATCCTGAAGAATGTGCTTTTGTTTGAGACCTGGTGTTGTCTTTTATTCTGCACTTTGGAACACCATTAATTATTTCTCATGCCCCGTATGAAAGATATTGGTTGGCAATGGATCCATTGGTGGCCAACATGCCTTGATGGCCATTTGTCACAAAATATTAGTAGAGCTAGAGCATGCAGCCAACTTACTGTGATAGCCTTTTCTTGAAAATAGATAAATGGTGCACCAATAAACTCACCTTTGTCCACATAAAATCTTTCTCTGACCATTTCTGCAATTCCTGGTTCTTACTTTTATGATCTGCTGTTTATGTATTGCATTCCCCCCCCCCCCCCCTCCCCCTTAAAATAAAACTTGTAGATTTGTTTCCTTCACATAGGGAAGTTTTTTTTTTAATTTTTTTTTTTCAATTTTTATGATACCCATTGGTCCCTACTGCCTTAATCTTACTGATGACAGTTTAGAGTATAATGTTGCATTTCTATGTTTCAACTGTACTTTGGGAAATCTAGATATTGGCATTTGACTTGACTTTTGATGTTGGGTTTGCAAAATTGAGTACCACAGGTGATTTGTGTTAATAATTTTCTGTTCTTCTTTTCCTTCGCTACTCGTTTTACCTCTAACACAGCCCCCCTTTGTTCTCTACCTAGGGTGCAAAATTATCTAATGCCAATTTAAAGGGTGCAAATCTCCAAAGAGCTTATCTTCGCCATGTGAATCTTCGTGAGACAGTAAGTGAAAATGTCCCCTGGATAACCTAAATATTTCTCAAGTTTTGTACCTTCATTTTTTTCTTCTATGAGGATTGTGTATTTGTTTTTGTTTTTGTTTTTGTTTTGTTTTTGTTTTTTGTTTTTGTTTTTTGTTTTTGTTTTTTGTTTTTTGTGTCTTGTCTTGTCTTGTCTTTTCTTGTTTTGTTTTGTTTTTTCCCCGTTCTTTTGGCTGGGTGTTGAGCCGACCAATTTCTTGATAGAATAATTAAGGTAAGAATATAGGTACCACGTTTGACAAATATTTAGAATCTTTTCATCCTTGATATAGCTATTTTATCATCCCATTGGGTATGTGAGAGTAAATATGAATTGGGTGTATTAGAGAGAGAATTATGAGAGAATTGAGAGAATTATTCCTTGTGACATCCAGGGTAGAGATTTTGTGGATATAGTTTCTTGAATATCAAGAGTTTTCTGGTATCTGCCATTTGTCCTTTCTTTGGGCAGAAATTGATGACTCCAAAAGCTGACTCATGAATTATAGACTAATTGTTGATGATATTATTATCCCCTTGTTCTTTTCTTTTTCTTCTTTTTTGAAGCTTAGCTTTGTTAGAGGGAATTCAAAGAGAATACTTCCTGAATGGTTTAATACTGATAGCAAAATTTGTTGAAGAAGATTTAGATCAGAATTTTGCATTTTAAAATTATCCTCATAGTACTAGAACATGTTTATCGAGAATAAAAGGTAAAATTAGTGGAAAGGGCGCGTTAAGTAAGTTGTGTATTTATCATTAAGGGCATCATTCATACATCATGTATGCACACTATAGAACACTATTTCATGCATGAATAGTACATTTTCACGATTCATGCCCTTCACAATAATTAGGTTTATAAATATTGTACCCTCTTTACTAATATATTTACTTAGTGTGCCCTTTATAATAATTTTCCAAGAATAAGAAACAACTTTATTGTAATTGCTTCAAATAACAGCTATTTGACCTTACAATCCTGAGGCTTGCATTTTTCATGCTACAGTAGAACTTGCATAATTGATTGAACTAGTATGTGGTAAATTGGTAACTCTTCCATCAACTCTTATTTCCCTTTTTAATTTGCTTTCCCTTCCTCTTCACCATAGAAAAAGGAAAAAGAATAAAAAAAGGAAAAGAAAAGAAAAGAAAGGGAGATGACGGTTAAAATCTAAATCAAAAATAAATTTGATAAAAAGTTTTATATTTTACAACAATTTGTGCTTATTATTGTGTATGGGATTTATTCTTGCAAATTGGCTGTCCATCATAAATAGGATGTAGAGGCAATGCTTTCCTCTGTTTTTTGTGGTCTCCAGAGGCAATGAAAGAGTGATAGAACTAAAATGCTCAGTGTGTAGTAGATGTGGACAACATGGCTTGGAGCATACAATTCCTTGCTTGTCATTTTAGTGGTTATATTTTATTCAGTGCCAAGTTGAAGAACTTGGCGTTCTTTCATCCACCAAATTACATTTATGATTCAGAAGTTCCACATTAAATAAACTTGTCATTTACTGAATATTGTTCTTTCAAGAGGGTACCTTAGATAATAATTCAGGACACTGCAGTCACCAGTCGACACAAGTGGGAAGTTTTGTATCTTACAAGGATGGTCTTTTTCTATTAATTATTACGTATTAATTCGGCAAGTGGTTAACAAAGAAAAAGGACATGCCCCTAAGGTGGAAGTTGCAAAGCTCTAAAACTTCTTCTGATGGTTCATTCTTTAAATCAGCATTCTCGTAGATTAGGACCCTGCTCTCTCTCTCTCTCTCTCTCTCTCACAGAGACACACAAACTCATATTTCATCCCTGTTTTTGAATTTAGAATATATTAGCATAAGAAATTCCCTCTACAGCCCCCTGAGGCCTTATCCGATCCCCCTAGTGCCTGCCTTGGATATAATCACTGCTTCAAGGATTTCTGCTTCTTCAAACAGCCGCGATACAAGGCTGGATTTGTCATCATTTGAAACATGATCAGTTTGTTGATATTAAACATCATAGACAAATTGGTTTTGCATGTTAAAATGCTTTAAATTGTCGATTTCAACTTCATTTACTATATGCATTCAGGTTCACTACTTACTGTGTTATTATTATTGTTATTATTAATTTTTTCCACATATACTTGCTCCGGTTTGAGATGTGTATATGCTGTTCAAATGAATTATCTGCTTTGGTGCTTGCAGCAATTGGAAGGTGCAAAACTTGATGGTGCCAATCTGTTGGGAGCAATTAGATGACAATAAAGAGCCTTGGAATTTGGAGCATATAAACGTTTTTACTTGTATGTAATATATACTAGTTGTGTGTGTGTGTGTGTGTTTGTTGTGTTGTGGGTTGGGGACCGGGGGGGGGGTAAGAATGTGCGTTTGAATTTCCAGATCCAGATGTTCCTGGCACATGATGGAAAAATTTTGTAGAGTAAAGAAACCTAGCTATTGTATTTGTCAGCAGCTATAAGATGGTGGAAAAATTTCTTAAGTTATGCTTGTTTTGAAAATCATTGTTTTTGGGTGCTGATTTAAAATTGGATTTTTGGCAAGGTGGAACTCGCATTTGTTAAATGCGAATTCTATGACCTCGCATTTGTTGAATGCGAGTTCTATGACCTCGCATTATTGAATGTGAGGTCATGTGGAATTGGATTTTTTTTTTTAAAATTGTTTTGCATGATCTTGCATTTGTTAAACGCGACCTCGCACTTGAAAAATGCGAGGTCTGGACAATTTCCACCCCCGATTGCGATACTGCTCCATGAGGCTGGAGATGGCTAGTCGGTATTTCTTGCCCCTGCGGACGCTCCAATTCATGGCGTATATGTGCCAAGGCGCCTCGAATGTATATATCTCCGACCTTCAATGTTGCTCGACTACATCTGATCCATCTTGGATCGGATCGTTGCTAGCCCCCATTTTATTTATTTATTTTTAAATTCTCAATACCTCTTTTTTTTTTCTCCGACTAGGGATAGGGTAACTGAATAAGATTTATCATAATCAAACAGTAGCAGGCAGCATACTTTAGTACTCCAACAACTATCTCACTCTGTGATTAGGTAGTAGTAGTACAGCTCTTGGCGCTAGCCGATAGCAAATTTATTACCACCACCATGACTTTGCATTCAACGAATACGAGGTCAGGGAATTTTTTTTTTTTTACACAATTTCAAATCAACATACAAAAAAAATGATTTTCAAAAAAAATACAATTTCAGAAATTTATGGTATTCTAGATATTTTGGGTGGAAATGGCTCATTTATAATATGTGATTGGACGTGTACAATTCATATATTATAAATTATATGTTGTAATCCTATATTAATTTACCTAGATATGGCATTTTCTAATCATATATAATAATTTAATTGTTGATATACATTATCACATTAGATTAGAAATTATATATTAGTTTATTATACTTATTAATTTTTATAGTTACTAATTATTAATTCGTTATGAATATACTTTATATAAAATTTTGGATACCATTTGGTGTTACATGTGTATTACTTAAATTTCAAATATCATGTTTTTTTATGTGGCATGCATTTAACATCTAGAGGTGTTAAAAAATCTTTTACACGATGGTGCATGAAAGTTTTACCCAATAATTATATATGATATAGTAATAATGAAAGATATTAAATCTTATATAAACAATATATTGCAAAACTATGCATTATTAATAGTATATAATAATATTTTGATTAAAAGTGTTTAATAATTATTAAAGTAATTAATTTTTACTAATAACAAAATTCAGAAGTTGTAAAATCAAAATCCAACTTTTAGTTATTTTGTATTAGATTAAAAATAAGAAAGTAATATTACAAAATAGGATCGCTAACTTAAATATAATTCACAAGATTTCTAAGGGAAAGATGTAGTATTTTATGATTAGCTCTTCGAATTCTTGTCAAGTATTATTATTAAGATGTTATA
The DNA here is from genome assembly GCA_025175665.1 of Cinchona pubescens. Classification (NCBI taxonomy): domain Eukaryota; kingdom Viridiplantae; phylum Streptophyta; class Magnoliopsida; order Gentianales; family Rubiaceae; genus Cinchona; species Cinchona pubescens. The sequence goes on along the minus strand of JANKKI010000212.1, from coordinate 927,529 downwards.
ATATTAAGTATTAACTTAATTATTAGATATATTAAGTTAATATACTCTTAGACAATTATATATTAAATTAACAAAAATTAAAGTTACTTATATAAATCTTAAAATTAATTAAAAACTAAATACTTATATCATATTTTAATAATTTAATTATAAACTAAATTTGAAATAGGCAAATTTGACACATAAAGGCTAAAAAAGGAAAGAAATCATGAATTTGAAGCCTTGAAGATCCTCTTTGGTTATAGGTGCAAGCCTAGGTTGAAGCCACCATTTTTGGGTTTTGGATGGTTCTTGCAAAAGTTTCTCCTTCAATCTTGAGCTTGTGCAGAAAATTGGTAGAAAGATTGGATCTTTGGTTGTATTTGACTTGCATTTGGCTTGGAATTGTATGTGATTTATGTACGGAGATATTAGGAATCATGGAGAAGAGAAAAGAAGGGTTTCAGATAGAGAGTGTTTAAAAGAGAGAATAGGCCAAAAGATTTTAAAAGATTTTAAAATTCGTAGAAGGGTTTTTTATTTATTTATTTACCTTCTTCCACTATCACACCTTGGGAGTACCCATAATATATAGAAGTATTGACGTAATTTTATAGAATCATTCGGGTTGAATGACCCATTAGCATGCTTCCAGTAAGAATTGAACTTACGAATTCGTCAATTATGAATTGTGCTTTAAGCATTTAGCCACAGATAAATCGGGCAACCAGATGTTTTGACTCGCATTGAATGCTGGTCTGCTCGTTGAAGATAAAAGTACAATAACCTTCCATTCACTCGCAATGAATGAAAGAGTTAGGAGTAGTCATGCAATGCTCTCCTGGTGCTGCACGACTCCAGGGCCTTTTTGTTTTGGCGCTGCTATGACACTCCATTTTATTGCTCCTCAAATTGCTTCCCTTTTACATTAACCTACACAAAAAAATAAAAGAAATTAATTTAACCATACATCAATTCAAATTCATTCTAAGCAATCGAAAAGATTAATCAAAATAGATGAATTAAAAAGAAATACTTGGGTTGCCTCACAAGAAGTGCATTATTTTTAGTCTATAGATAGACTTAGCCACTTTATTGATACATTTTCATTTGAGATTGAGGTTTTCTAGCAATCCACAATACCACCCCAATAAACTTTGAGCCTTAGAGCATTAACTTTAAATTGATTTCCCTTGTCATCAACTATCTCTACCACTCTATGTGGAAGAACTTGTGTGATTACAAATGGTCGTGACCACTTTGACTTGACCTTTCCAGAAAACAAATATAGTCTTGAATTAAATAGGAGAACTTGTTGACCAACCTCAAAATGTTGTTGGAGAATGTGCTTATCATGCCATTGCTTGGTTCTTCTTTATACAACTTTGCAATTCATAAGCTTGAAGCTGAAGTTCATCTAACTTGTTGAGCTGTAGAAGTCTCTTTTCACCCGCAACATTTAGATTAAATTGAGCATTTTTTATAGCCTCATAAGCAATACGTCTTATGCTCCAACTCAACCGGTAGATGACAATGTTTTCTAAAGATTAAATTATAGGGAGACATACTAATTAGAGTTTTGTATGCCGTCCTATATACCCATAATGACTCATCTAAACTCTTTGACCAATTTTTCCTTATAGGAAACACAATTTTCTCCAAAATTCTTTTAATCTCCCAATCTGAGATTTTGGCTTGGCCACTTATTTGAGGGTGATATGAAGCTAATGCCACCTTATGCTTGACTCCACATTTGGCTAATAGCACTTTAAAGTACTGGTTATAAAAATGTAAGCCCCCATCACTGATAATTGCTTGAGATGTGCCAAATCTTGTGAATATGTCTTTCTTCAAAAAATTGAGCACCACCTTTGACTCATTTATAGGCAATGGCACTGCTTAAACCTATTTGGGCACGTAATCCACCAACTACTAATATGTATTTGTTGTACAAGGTCATGAATGATCCCATGAAGTCTATCCCTCGCATATCAAATAATCCTCCAACTCAAGGACGTTATTTTGTGGCATTTCTTGTTTCCTTGAGATATTACCGACATTTTGGAATAAGACACATCTTGCCACAAAGTCATGTGCATCTTTAAACAATGTTGGCCAATAAAATCCTGCGGAAAACCTTCGCCACTATCCAAGTATTTGCAAAATGACCACCATAATCAGATGAGTGGCATTGATGCAAAATATCTTTCATTCTTCATGAGGTACACTTTATACATCTATGATGTATTTGATTAGCATAGCATCGAAATAGGAACTGTTTATCCTATATGTATTTCTGTTAACTCCCCAAAAGAGAGATATTTACATGCATTTTACCTAGAGTTTTAATTGGTTTCCGAGGTGTCTTATTAAGTAGGGCATTTTGGTTATTTTTAGAGTTTTAGTCCAAACTATTAGTTTGTGTGTTTTCAAGGATTAAATACACTTATTTATGTGTTTGAATTTGTTTTTGAAGGTTTGGGACCAATTGGAGGTTAAATTGGACAAAATGGAGCAAAACGGAGCGAAAACGACAAGGCCAAGAACAAGGTTCGGTGCAGCTGCGCCTAGGAGGCCTCAACCGTGCCTTGCCACTGATGGTTTGGGACAGATGCACCTGGAGGACCTGAGCCACACCCACATGGCAGCAGCAACATACATTCTCATGATTCTGAGCATTTTTGGGTTATAAGAGTCTTTTTTGAGCCGCTTTTGGTGCCTTTTGAAGTTTATTCAAAGTTCTAAGCTTTGTAACTTTGAAAACCTACAAATATGGGTATTTAGGACTTGAAAAATAGTTATATTTTTGTCTTCCTCTTGGGATAAGATAAAATTAGGTTAGGGTTTTCTTGTTTTCCAAGAAGAATTGAAGAGAATGCTCGAGATTGGTAACCTTAGACCAAGATCGTTCTTTTTTTCATTATAGAAACATAATTTAGAGTATAAAGTTGCCATAAAACATCAGGAGTTGATCAATCTTCTTGAGGAAGAGAATCATCAAGGCAGAGGCTTCTTCTTATGAAAAATATAGCTAGTACTAATTTTTCTTCTCTTTCCCTTTCCTTGGCGCTTGTTTACTCTAGGATGATTGTAAAACATTACCTTGATGTATTTATGACTATGATGATGATGCATTATTTCATAACTAGGGTTTTATTCCAATTTTATCATGAAGATTGTTTGTTAATGTTTGATTGTTCTATTTGATTGCTTATGTTTGTTTGCTTATCTGAATTGTTCTTAATACCTCTAGATGACTGATCACCTTCTAGAGTGAATTGTAAACATGAAGTGAAAATCAAGAAAGGCGACTTAGGATTTGGACGGGTTCAGATAGCTTTGTTTAGAACAATCGCCCATAGGTTGAACTATTTTGTGGTTACATATAAAGATATACCTAGTCAGTTTAGGTAGTCAATTAGGTCACATTTATGCATTAATTGGGGTTTTAATCTACATAGAGATATAGTGGATTGGTCAAAGTCAGTAGATTTGCATAAGTTGTAGCCGAAACTTGATCTTCAATTACAAAAAGAACCCTAGATTACTAAACAAACTATGAAATTGAACGAACAATAAATTAAAGCAATTAATTGAATTGGTAAATGATGAATAAACCCTTGATTTCATTTCTATTGATTTCGTGTTTAGTTATTTAGTTTGATAATTTTTTGTTTTCATTACTATTCTATTGTTTTATTGTTTAGATAGAGCTTTGCATGTGTTACTCTAGTAATTGTCAACTGCGTTAAGCATTGTCTTTGTGGGAACAATCTCTACTTACACTAGTTTTATTCGTATATTGGCGGATGCACTTGGAGTCTATATTAGGCCGCTGACAAGTTTTTGGCATCACTGCCGGGGACTTTGTCTTGAAATTGTTATATTCTGCCAATATTAGATTAAACATACTAACTCTAGTTTTAACATTTTACTTCTATTTTATTTTTGTTGTTTGTTTTACATGTTTTTCACCAAGTTTATGCCCAAAGAGCGAAAGAAACATTGCTTCCTTCAAACCTAGAAATTGCCTCCCTTAACGTACTACCAACTGTTTGAGAAGGGAGGCAAGGAGAGGTTTCCAACCGATCTTAGACATGGCGAATGGTGATAATTCTGTAAATCTAGTTATTCAAGTACTGCCAAATCTAGTTGAACCAAGGTGACTCAGGGACTTTGGTATACCTACAGTAGATGGCCTTCAGTCGAGCATACTAAAATCGCCAATTTAGGCGAACAACTTTAAAATGAAGCTGTAAATCATCTAGATGGTACAATCTTCAGCTATGTTTAGTGGGCTGCTGAGTGATGATCCAAATGCTCACATCTTTAACTTTTGGAGAATTTGACACATTTCAGCATAATGGAGTTTTACACGATACTATTAGGCTAAGGCTTTTTCTATTCTCACTAAAGGATAAGGCCAAGGCCTGGTTAATTTCTCAACTGCCAGGTTCCATCATGACTTGAAATGAGATTGTACACAAGTTCCTAATCAAATTCTTTCCACCAGTAAAGACGATAAAGCTCAGAAATGATATCCAATATATCTGTTGCGCAAAATGACATAGAAACACTTCATGAGGCTTGGGAGAGATATAAAGATCTATTCAGAAGATGTCCACATCATAGATTACCTTTGTGGATTAAATTCAAACCTGTTACAATGGACTCTTCTCAATTACTTAGAATTAAGTAGATGCCGCAAGTGGAGGAGCATTCATGTATAAAACCTTGGAAAAAGCTTATGGCTTGTTAAAGAATATGGCAAGCAATTTCTATCGAAGGGTGACTGTTACTTCTAGAAGGAGAGGAGTTCATGAAGTCTGGTTAGTGGTGCACTCATGGCTCAAACATAGTCTATATTAAATCAGCTAATAATCATTAACAAAACAAATAAGAGGTATGAATTTGAATTTAGTCAATGAAATTAAGTCTGATGAGTTTTCTTGTGATTTTTATACAGGTAATCATCCCAATGATGAATGTTATGCAAACAGAAATGGAGTTGTGCTTGACCATATTGACTATCCAGCCAATCAGCCAAGGATGCAAAATAACCATTACTCCAATACTTACAATCCGGAGTGGAGAAATTATCTCAATTTCTTATGGAGTAATCAAAGAGCTCAAAGACCATTGTATCCATACCAACAATCTCAACCACCCTATCAACCAGAGAAAGAGCCTAGTTGGAACTCAACTTGTTAACTTCATGAATGAAACAAGGAGTTCTATTAGAAACCTTGAGAGTCAAATGGGATAGTGGCCAATTCTATCAATAATAGGCCACAAAATACTCTCCCAAGTGACACTGAGGTAAATCCCCATAAAGAAAGGAAGAAGCAATGCAAAGCAATGACACTTTGGAGAGGCAGACAATTGGAACTCGAGGACAACATTGGTTAAGCACAAGATTCCAAATAGCAGTAGGGATTGCATTCAAGGAACAACTTATAGAGCCATTTGCAAGTGGTGATTCACATGATGGAATGGATGAGAAGGGCAAATTTGAGTATCTAGTTGGGCAAGACAACATGGACTACAAGATAAACATATAAATCGTATGATGTTGATACTTCTCTTTTCGACAAATTGGCTACTGTCTATGAATTAGAAACACTTCACCTCTACTGGTACGTCAAGAACCAATCCTTGTTAAAGAGGTTACTGCGAGCCACATGAAGCCACAGTCTATTGAGGAGATGTCCTAATATATTGTGAACAATGATGCATGGAGCTACAATGGAGATGCTGAACAAACACTTGAGCATGGATATGACCACATAAAGATAGCAAAGCCACCTTGGCTTTGTTATTGGAGGTTCCCAATAGGTAAGAGGTGAATATTTTCTGAAGGTTCCGAAACCACCTTGGCTACATGAGGGGAGTATTATATGTTTTTAAATTTTTCTTTGTTATTTTGTTATTGTGTTATTGTTTGGGTTAGGTTTTGGCAGGAGTATTTGTATTATTTCCAATTTTGTTTTGGTATGGGTTTATAGTGGTGTTGCATATTTGTTTATTTCTCTTCTTGTGTTTCATCTCTTGCACCTTCCAATACCTCTGAAATCCTTCTTAACTCCTCTAAAATCTTCCCTACACAAAATCCATTTGATTTACACTTCAAAAATTGAGTATAACATTAAAAGATCTCACTTTTTTGTTCAATTTTCAGCTTTAAAGAAGAAGAAGAGCAATTCTTACCAAGAATATCAAGAAAGTTCATGCATGGAGGATTCTTACTAGTGACCACGGGAACTTCTAGGAGTATTTCTAAGACTTCAAAAAGAGTCCAATGCGATGACAACCAAGACAAGCGGATTGCAACGAGCAAATCCATTAATAGTAAAATGGTCACAAGGATGAATCCAAACTATGTGCAATTGCAAAATGAAAAGCATCCACTTCAAGTAATCCTCCAAGTATGGGAAGCCGCTTAGCAAAGCTTGAAAGACAAATGGAGCATCAATATTAATACATGAAGGCTATGGGAAATTTACTTCAATACATTAGTGAAAAAGCCCATGTTGATATGAAGGAAGCTCCAACTTTACTGGCTACAGATGCCTACTTTTGATGAGATTGAGGATTTAGAGGATAAGGATAGTGATGAGTCAGATGACGAAGACTACAAGAGTAATGAGAAAGATGAACTTGAGAAAGACGAGTGAACCAAGCCACAACTTAAACCAGGGGAGTGTTGTTTTTTTATTGCTTACTTTTTGCTCTTTTTATTGTTCTCATGTTTTAGTAGGAAACATTTAGGATAATGTTTCATTTTAACTTGGTGGGTGTGTTTGTGTTTTTGGTGGTGTCATTATGACTATGTGTTATGTATTTTGCAAATTGATGTTTTTAGTTGTGTTCATCTTTGGTGGCATGTTTGTGTTAGAATTTAGAGTTTTTCTTTTGTTAATTTTTCCAAAAGCACAAAAATATTTTTATTTTTTCATTGTTCTTATCAATCTTGAGGATTTGACTATGTAAAAGGCTCTCTAGCTACCGGATGGAAGCCTTCAGGATATCTATACTTGACACATAAAATATCTAGTTATAAAATTTATAAACACTGTTGGCCCAAAAAGGAACCTAAGAGGGGGGTGAATTAGGTTGTTTCAAAAAACAATCCTTTTAATGTGCTTAATGAGAAATGCAAACTTTATGCAACAAATAAACACTTAAGCACAAATGAATACAAAAGATATTCAATAATTGAAGCTCAAAGAACAAATATAAAGATGATTGAGATAGAGAGTATCAAACCAAACTGCCAAGCTTCTCAAGCTTGGAGTATAAACACTAGTAGTGCCTCTTCAAAGAAAGTGAGGCAATAACCTTCTTGTACACAAAGTAGGCACACCCTTGCACCAACTAAATCCCTCTAATTGAGCCAAAGGGTTTTACAATACAACCTCACTTTTGTACACTTGTTATCCCTCCACTCTTATACTTGAAGATCACTCACTAGTCTACTCTTACTCATACTAATTCCCTCTAGTTAAGCCAAGAGAACTACTACTCAAACCAATACAACCCACAATATTTTAGCCTATTTCTTCCCAAATAGCTCTGGTATAAGTGTTTGTATTGAATGCAATAGCTTTACTCTCTGATTCTTGCATTTACAGACTTGGGGGTATTTATAGATGCCCAAAAACTGCCTTCAACAATTCTCTAATGACTATTTTCTGTTTACTGGAAAACTAGCCGTTAGATCTTTTGGACGGCCAATGCAGTGGGTGTGTGTCCTAACGAACTAGCCGTTGGACCTTTCGAATGGCCGCTGCTAAACTCTGCGTCTGACGCTGCGTCCGTTCTCTAAGGGTATACATTCGGACATCCGAGAATGTGTCCGAACCTGCGTCCGATCGATGCAATGTCTTCTGAAAATATGATCGAATGCTATTCTTCGTTCAAAACTGCTTCAAGTTCTTTGTGTCGGACGATTACCATTGTCCGAAACTCTGTCTTTCGGACAGTCATTTGTGTCCGAGCTCATTTCTCTCGGATGGTCTTCATCGTCTGAATCTCCTTGTTCTTCTGCACACTTGTTTACAAGCCGTTAGTATGATTTGGTCATCTCCCATCAAAACATGATTATCATAATTGGGGTCCAACAACACCTACCTCTACTATTAATTAGATAATGCACCACAAGTGTACAGGGTCAAATAGTATATAGTGTAGGGGTTGAACCCACAAAGATTGATTTAGCAGGTACCAATTATTTGGTTTGAACGCTATTTAAAGAATTAACAATAGGAGAGAGATTTAATTAAACTAAACTAAAAATTAAAGACTTTAACTAATGAAAATAATGGATTAGGGTTAGACTAGCCAATTCCCAAATTTGATTAATTCATTCAATTAATTGGTTCAATTAAACACATTAGAGGCCAATTCCTATTATTAATCCAATTCTGATTCCTCGCGCAATTAGATTGTTCAATTCAATTAGTCTAAATAAGGATTCCTCCTACCACCTAGAACTTGACCCCATTGACCATTTACCCTGTGAATTTCGAGGCAACCAACTAGGTAATTTAGTTTGTCAAGATCATAAATTCAACCTAGCCCAATTACTAATCATCTAGGTCTAAAATGGAGGTTCAACTTCCATTCTCTCCATGATTTACCAAGTAATTAACTAAGAGAGTGATTCTTTCCCTTATTATCAATGTAGATTATTAGAATTGTCGTATTTTCAATTTACCACTTAATTTACCAAATTAATGATCACCACAAGGAGTTGGCATTACCCAACGTTAATCCATGACAAATTAGAACATGGATGAAAGAAATAACACCAGATAAATTGTTGAAAGCCAACAAACTATCCTAACCATTAATTTAGGAAAGCAAATAAAGAAAGCATAAGTCGAAGGAAAATGATAAAAGACCAATAAAACAAGAATTAAATACAATAGTAAAGGTTTAAGAATACTTCTCCAATTAAGAATCTCAAATTCTTGGTCCAAGGCTGTCGATCTTGAACCTCCCCTTCAACTTTTCTTGAAAAAGAAATAAAACACTAGTCTAATTTGCAGCCTTGTAGGGGGAGACTGAATTAGAACATTATTTTGAGGTCCTAAATGACCCTATTTAAAGTTTCTAATAGTTACAAAGTGTAGGGCTGTGGATAAGCTTCGAAATGCACTAAAACGAGCTCAAAACGGATACCCGAAACTATAAAAATTGTCAAAATCGTGTTTGGTCGTCACTGGCTAGCTAAAGCCCTGAGTGAGAGATCATTTCCTTGCTCTGACAACTTTGCGCAATTTGCTGTTTTGCCTTTAAATTCTCTGTTCGACGTCTGATTGATTCGTCGTTTGTTCCTACACATCCAAAGAAGAAAAACACACATTACTATCTATAATATAACTCTAAAATAACACTTAAACACTACCTAAAACTATAAACAAAAGAACGCACAAAGAATACTAATTCTGAGAGAAATTAGGTAAATAAACCTATACACTACCCTAAACTCATAGACACATAAATATTAGTTAAAAACATATATAAACACTAAACCACTAAACTAAACATATATTAACACATAGAAATATAAATGCACAAAGACACGCAAAAACTCTAACTAAACACCGAAACTAGTGCAAAAGTTGTATGAAAAAGAGTAGGAAAAACCCTAATTTCTTAGGGTTATCAACACCCTCAACTTAAAGTTTTTCTAGTCTCGACCAAAATAAAACAAATAAAATAAAAGACAAAAGACAAACATGACTACAGACTAATAAAGGAATGGCGACACTGAAATGGATTGAAGTAATTGGCTCATTAACCCAGTCTGAAATCCAACCAACCACATTAAACTCATATCAAAAGAGTACAAACACCAAAACAACCACACGGATCCACTCAACAGACCTTCTAAAAAGACAAATTCAAGAACTAAAATTAAATGTGAACCACATCACGCAAATACTTTGACATCCCACAACCAACCTGAAAATTCCCGAGATCAAGACTTTACAACCATCAATAGGGCAGAAAAAGATCAATAGACCTTATAACAATAATCAAGCAAATGTCATACAATGGAAAAGCATTAAAGAACTATTAAATTTGTTAAACTCAAAACGAGCAACACAATCTTTAGTAATTTCTTTGTGACCACCTTTATTTGGCTCATCGTTTGTTTTGGCTTAGCAAAACCCATTTTAATGCAAGCAGCCTTATATTATTCTTTTCTTACCATGCTTGCATATTTTATGCAAAGCAAGCCATTTTTTTTCTTTTAAGCTTATTGAAGCACATAATAGCATAAGGAACTAGTCATAGAAAAACGGGTTGCAAACACTTCTAAGACTTAAACAACTATAATAGAACGAAAGACTTTGCCATGCACTAACACACATATGAACAAAGGACTACCTCATATCAAACTCAGCCATATTTACAAATCATAATGATGCACACGTGAGTCAAGGAACAAGTGATGGGGTCATGGATCAAGCTCATGGAATGGATCCATTTCAAGTTCCAGTCAGGCCAATCACGAGGTCAAGAACCAAGAAGTTGCATCAAGCCATGCTAGACTTTGTCAAGGAGGTTTTGGACCAACATGAATTATTGTTTGCAAATTTGGAAAGGCCAAGAATTCATTCAAGCTCAATTTAAAAAACCCACCCATGTTTTAGAAATCCAAATCCAAGAAGCCCACGGATTGAAGAGCTTCAAGAAGGGTTTTAAAACCCTAATTTGGCCACAGTCCTAAATCGGCCGTTTGAATCCTAATTGTTCTGGGATTTAGTGTTAGCACTTATTTTAAGAAGTTCTTAGCTGGCTGATTTTCTTAATGATGTTTGAAAATCCAGCCTAGGGTTATTTTAGTCCTATCCAATTTTAGTTTACATAGCTAATCCTAAGCTAGTTGGAATTTGGCTAGTTAGAATTCATAGTGATGGTAGAACTCCCATGAAGGGTTTTTGGAGTTGATAGGCGAAAATACTGAGTCAACATTCAATAAAATTTTGTGAGAAAATTCTCCCAGTTGTCTTCCAAAGAGTTGTGGTATTTATCAGAGTGATACTTATGATTACCAACCAAGAAAATTATTGGTTTTAGTCTCGTTATAGACAACTGATCGATATATCTCGTACAGTCAAGAATAGACATTTTAAATTCTTGATTTCTTAATCAAAGGGTTTAAATTCGTCAAGTCGGAGTTGTTTAGGCGTTCTTGGATTTTGCATCAATTTCGGGTCTCGTCAATTCATCTGCGGGGTTTGCGTCACATAAAGAGGAGGTCTCAGCAAGTTTCAAGTAGATATTATCAATCAAAATAATTTATGCAACTCCTTTCTAATATCATTGAGTTCAAAAATTATATTCAACAAAGCACAACTTGACACAAATTCGAATTATCACCCATTTAAGAAAAAATGTGACATAGAATCACGTGGTTCAAAAAACCAGGTTATTATATCATTGATAATTAACATCAGGCCAAATAATAGTATACTATTCTGCCTAATGTCATAAAACAATTATCACAGAGAACAAAATACAAAAACCTAGCAAAAGTAAAAGAAAAATCGTTTTGTTCAACCCTCTACAATACCTTGGGCGAAAAGGGTATAAAAATCTTGAAGGTTGTGCCATCTGATAGCTAGGGAGTCTTTTAAACAGTCAGATACTCAAGACTAAAACACTCTACTACTAAGACACTAAATAACTAAATAAATAAAAATCATTTTGGATTTTTGGAAAAAATTTCTCAAAATTTCCCTTTTTTTTTTTTTTTCTTTTTTCACAACAAAAATAACACTAAAATACAAAACATCACATAAACATAGACACAATACTAAACACAACACTAATGAACCAGCTCTAATATACTTTATACAATTAAAACTGTCTAATATGAGGAATAATATGCATAAAAGATGAATGCGAAAATAATCAAATGATCAAAATATAACTTAAAATCAAATGATCAAAATTCAATTTAAAACTTGGGTTTCATTTTCAATCATGGAAATTACTCATAAGATACACTAAAAATCTTACCTAGCATAAGAGCAAGTTGATTTAGCTCATAAAACACAATACTTAACCAAAACACAAAATCTAAGAATTTATTTTCCTTTTTTTTTTTTTCAACTAGACGGTAACACAATAAACATAATTGGAGTCACCAGGACTTTATGGGGTTTAACAATTCAAAATAAAAGGCTATTAACTAAGGCTAACAAGGTTTATCACAAAACGAAAGTCACAAATTCGCAATTCGTACCCCCAAACTTAGTTTTTTTGCAATGCTAATTTCCAAATAAGAACTCAATAATCAAGAAAATGGAAAGGTCAAATTGAGGATCCTACAACTCTCATCAAACTACTAAAATACCCGATAAAGAGAATGTATCAAAAACTAGTAATTCCAAAATCAAATAATAAACTTAGGTCAAAGTTCAATTAACAATTTATGACAATCAAAATTTAGCTAATAAGCATAAAATCAATCATCATTATCATAAGTTAACCACATATTATGCAAGCATAATCAAAGGTAAATCACAGCATAAAAGACATAAACTTAACTAATCACGAGGCTTAAAGCCTTTATTACCCGACTGGTTTCTTAACTAAAGAATATAAATAATTAAAGCATAAAGTGTAATGTAAGCAAAATTAAAAGAAACACTCCCTTAGTAAAGCCAAGGAGGCTTGCTGAGAATGTTGTAGTCCTTGCTCAACTGTCTACATTGCATAGCACAATCGAAGTTCCAAAAGACAGGTGAAATTCGGGCATATGTAGTCATCATATCCCTAATTCCTTCTAGTAGATACCCACATTTTCCACTACTCGAGCTAGCTTCAATATACACTGGATGGGACCTCCATAAGAAGTGTGATTAGTTGATGTAAGCAATCCTTTAGTTCATCTTCATTGTTCATGCTCTATGACCCTGTCATCTCAAAATTACTCTCAAGGTAGCCATCCTCCTCGTTATCTAGAATCAGCATAAAAGTCCCTTGGGTTTAGCTACCAACTGACTTGTGAGCTTGGAAAGTTAGTTCGCATTTCTTTTTATGGATTCTTCTTGGTGCATGAAGGTGCCCGTTAACTTCTCCATATAGGAAACCATTTTTCTTTCCAATCTTGTATTAGCATCTTCTTAACAGGCTTTTGAGTTGATGTAGCTTCCCAACAAGTATAGGACGACCTGGTTTGAGCATATCCATAACCCATTAATTGATTCGTGGAACTACTTGAGTTTGATCCACCAACATCTGTAATATTCCATCAATTTGAGATTGAATGCGTTGTAGATATGCCTCTTGATTCTTGAGCCTTTTTGTTGTGTCTTGCATATAAGCTTCAAACTGTTCTGCCAAGATAATCAAGGCATCTTCTACCTTTGCCTTGCCTCTTCTTGATCGGTTAGTGATGGTTCAAATCTAGGTTCATCTTCCGTGTTGGATTTACTTGATGTATGTGTGAGCTGTTGCATCTCTTTGTTGGCTATCATAAATGTGGACAATAAATGGTCACTCACTCTCAGGTACTCACTTTTTCCATATGTTGGCTCTTGGTATGTAGGAAAAGAATAAGGGCATTCTTGGTAGAACGCGAAAGAATTTGGATGGTCAGACCATCCCATTTGATAATAGTACGGGTAGGGATCGTATTTTTGGTACGCACATTCCCTATTATCATGGTTACCTACAAAAAAATCACAATGTAAACCATTATAATGAATGGAATTACCATGAAAATTACTTATTTGTTCTTCTAAGTTTGATAATTTGATTGATATATTACGATAACCAATCCTGAGTGCGTCGAAAACATCATAAGAATCATGTTCATTGGTTGTGCCTTCATATTCACAAGGATGATAGTATCCTTGGCATGATTCACTCCAATTCATTCCTTGCATGTTCTTATAAGACCAACATAAAAACAAAACACAAATATAACTACTTAACACAAAAAGGAAAATGGGAGAATTTAGACTAGTAGCTAGCCTAAATTATCCACTAAAAAGACAAAATCTTTTGAATTTTTCAACTAAAGAACACAATCAACAAAAATAATTTAATTTTTTTTGGTTTTTTTTCAAAATATTGATAACACACAATGACTCAAAGCCAAATATAACGTAGTTTACACTTCAAAATAATATTCTTGCCAAATAAATAGAAATTATACCAATACTGCCAAAGACCCAATCCCTGGAAATTGCACCAAAAACTTGATAAGTAAACTATGTAGTTATAAAATTTATAAACACGTAACTCAAATATTAACTAGATAATCCACCGTAAGTGTATGGGGTCAGATATTATATAGTGAAAATAGGGGGTCAAACCCATAAGGATTGGTTTAGCAAGTACTAGTTATTTAGTTTGAATGCTATTTGAAGAATCAATAATAGGAGAGAGATTTAATTAAGGTAAACTAAATTTAAAGACTTTATCTAATGAAAACAATGGATTAGGGTTAAACTAGACAATTCTTGAATTTGATTAATTCATTCAATTAATTGGTTTAATTAAAAACATTAGAGGTCAATTCCTATTATTAACCTAATTGCAATTCCTCACAAAATTAGATTATTTAATTCAAATAGTCTAAATGAGGATTCCTCCTACCACCTAGAACTTAACCAAATTGACCATTTATCCTATGAAATTCTAGGTGACGAACCTAGGTTATTTAGTTCTTAAGATCATGAATTCAACCTAGCCCAATTACTAATTAGGTCTTAAATGGAGGTTTAACTTCCATTTTTGCCTTGATTTACCAAGCCATTAACTGAGAGAGTGATTAATTTCCCTAATTATCATTGTAGATTATTAGAATTGTCCAATTATCAATTTACCACTTAATTTACCAAATTATTGATCACGACAAGGAATTGGCATTACCCAACCTTAACCCATGACAAATTAGAATGTGGATGAAAGAAATAACACAAGATAAATTATTGAAAGGAAATAAACTACCCTAACCATTAATTTAGGAAAGCAAATAAAGAAAGCATAAGTTGAAGGAAAATGATAAAAGACCAATAAAACAAGAATTAAATACCATAATAAAGGTTTAAGAATGCTTCTCCAGTGAAGAATCTCAAGTTCTTGGTCCAAGGTTGTCGATCGTGAACCTTCCTTCAACTCTTCTTTTAAAATAAATAAAACCCTAGTCTAATTTGGCGTGCAACCCTCAAGGTGGAGATAGAATTAGAAAATGATTTTGAGGTCCTGAATACCCTAATTTATAATATCTAAGGGTTATAATGTGTAGGACTCTAAATAAGCATTGAAACGCATTAAAATAGGCCCAAAACGGACACCCATAACTATAATAATTGTCAAAATCGAGTTTGGCTATCGTTAGCTCACTAATGCCATGCATGATAGATCGTTCGTCACTGCAGCAAGGGTTTTTGGTGAAACGAGGGGATTATACAAAGTTAATTCCCCTGGGCCTAAGACTTTATTGCTTTACCTTTAAATTCTTCATCTGACGTTGATAAGTTCATAAATGTAGTATATTTTATGTGTCGTTTACCTCTGTTTCAATGTAATTTGAAAAAAATTGAGTAATTATGAGCTAAAATGGTTTATGTTGAGTTTTTTAGGGTTTGAGCAAAGAAAAAGTCCAAATTGATCGCAAAAGTTGAGGAGAATTGCAAACTCAGAATTTTGTGCATCGGGGAGGAGCAATGCAGTCTAACATATTTTGGTAGATTGAACATAACTTTCTTGTCCAAGCTCCAATTGAGGTGATTCGAGATGTTTTGAAAGCTAAGAAATAGAGATACAACTTGCAAGTTTTGAGTTTTGCCAAATTTTGCTGGAATCAAGGTCAAAATCGAGGTTGAAGTTGAAGCAGAGTGTAGAGCGATAGCATGCGCAAGGAAAAGCTTGCGCATGTGCGCCAGCCAAGAAAAAAAAAGTTGTGGCTACTGGAAATTGCGCACATGCGCAAGAAACTGCTGCGGATGTGCGCATGCTGAGCAGCTGGTGACGTGAATTGCTTGTTTTGGAAGTTTTCTCTGTCCGGTTGGATTCCTTATCAGGTTTTAACGTATTTTTATCATTTTAGGGGTCTAAAACCCTAATGTCAACCTATAAATACCCCATTATTAGGGAAGTTGAGCACAACATAGCAGCTATTAGTTGGATTAGACATTAGAATACAAATTCATTAGATTAGACTAGGGTTTTTTTTTAAAGAAAGACAATGAAGAGGAGGTTCAAGATTGACAACCTTGGACCAAGAACTTGCAATTCTTCATTAGAGAAGCATTCTTAAACATTCTTAAATTTTTCTTATGTTATTTAGTTCTCGATTTATGGTTCTTTTATCGTTTAATGCTTTCTAGGTTTGCATAGTTTTCTTTGCTTTCAAATTTAATGCTTTCTTTAATTGCTTTCGTAGATTAATGGTTATAGTAGTTTATTTGCTTTTGTAGATTAATTACAGTTTTAGTTCTTAGATTAATTTAGTCAAATCTCGTCCACAATGATTTCTTCAAATAATGTTTGAGTCAAATAACCAGTAATTGCTGAACCTATCATTGTATACTATTGATCCCGTACACTTGCTATATGTTATCTAGTTAATTGTTGGATTAGGAGATTATAAATTTTATAACTAGATATTTCATGTGTCAAGTTTTTGGTGCTGTTTCTGGGGATTGTGTCTTTGGCAATATCGGTATAATTTGACAAGAATACTACTGATTGAAGTGTAAATTAGTTTTATTTGTTTTAATTTCGTTGTGTGTTTTCAATATTTTGAAAAAAAAATTAAAAGATTTTCCCTTCTTGTGGTTTGTTTCACTTTTATTAAAAAAAAATCCAAAAAGATTTTCTATTTTAGTGGATAGTTTTGGCTTGCTACTAGTCTAAATTCTTCCATTTTTCTTTTTTGTGTGCTTTTGTTTTAGTACTTTCTTTTGTATTTTGTTTTTGTGTCGGTCTTATAAGAACATTAAAGGAATGAATTGGAATAACTCATGCCAAGGATATTATCTTACTTATGACTATGGAGGCGTGACCAATGAGCATGTTTCTTATGATTTTCCTCCTTACTCTTATGATTTCAAACGGGATCGTCAAACTGTTCAAATTCTTTCTCAAGTTACCAAGATTATCCCTATTCTTTCCTTACACCCACAGAGCCTTTATATGAATCAATGGAGCCCCGATTCTTTCACTCATCAGTCCATGAGTATGATGTGGCAGGAATCAATGGACTTGTGGATTGGAATTCAAGAACTTCGAGAAGATAGTGCTAAACTCCGAGAAGAACAAGCTCAACTTCAAGAAAAGATATCTAGATTCCGTGAAGAGAAAGCTGCATCCAACAATCAGTTACAAGACCAACTTTTCAAGATTCTAGGAGTGGTAAATGGTGAAGAACATTTGACTCCAACCTCCCTACCAATAGATGAACAACCAGTTCAAGAAGAACAAATTGAAAATGTCTTGCAAGAAACTAGTTCCCAAGAGCCTCATGAAGTTGAAATTACAACAACCTAGACAGTCAATGCTTATATAGAGGAATCACCAACTTTCCCGTTACATGATTGTGAGCTTGTCCTAGTTACACCAAAGGAGGTTCCATTTGCTGTGTTCGTTGTAAAAGGGCCAGTTTTAGAAGGAGTAAAAGAAGAAGGAAACATTTTAGAAGAGGTAAGGGGGACACAATCTACTTATACTAAAGCTCAGTTCCTTGGGGGCTCGGATGGGCTAAGCAGTGGAGCACATTTACTAAGGATTACAACTTCCTCAGCAAGCCTCCTTGGCTTTACTAGGGGAGTATTTCTTTTACTTCCCTTTTGTTTCTTTACACTTTAATTTATTATGTGCTTTAGTTTAAGAACCCGGTGGGGTAATAAAGTTTTAAGCATCATAATTAGTTAAGTTTATATATTTTAGATTGTGAATTACTTTTAGTTATACTTGTGTATAGTTATAACAAGTTCACAAGTTTCAACTTGCCTCGTAGATATTTATGATGGGATATTCTTCACCAACCGTTTTTCATTGCCAGAGAAGCTTTCCTTTTCCCTCTTCATGCTTTTATTTTTGCATTGGGATGCTATTTTCTAAGTGTGGGGTGGGGAGTTTTCTTAATTTCTATTGGTTAGAAGTTTTGTTTGTTCATTTTGTTCAATTTTTTTCTTTTATATTTGTAGCTTTGCTTTTGATTTGAGAGCTGTTCAAATTTTTGAAAATTTTGTTCACACAACTAATAGCAATTGCTTAGCATGTTTCTTTGGCTTTGTACTCAATAATTTTTGAGCTAAGTTGTCATGAGTAGGGTAGTTGGAGTTAATATTTTCCTAGCATGATTTCAAATTTTTGAGCACTAATAGCCCTACAATGTTGTAGCTTTTTGGCACTAAGAGATAATTGTGTAATTCACTTAAATTGCACTCTAAAACTTGCCTTATTACATTTTCGAGGCAAAATTTTAGATAATTTGATTTGATTTAAAGATGAGGGTAGGCATTTCTTTGGATGTTTGAGCCTTTCAAGCCAACCATTACTGTAAAATTTATCCTTCGAACCCTATTCGAGCCTTAATTTGTTTTGAATGGACAGAAGCACCGCTCATTTTTTTTTTCTAACTCATTTTTTATCTACCTTTATGAGTTATCCTAAATGTTCTTTAAGATTTTTAATGCCACATTAATTATTATGGGGATATAAGGATGGAAGGTAGTTGTATGAGAGTGTTAGAATGAAAGGTGTACAATTTATAAGGTGTAGGGGTGTAAAAAAAAATTTGTTGACCATAGCAGTGGTACCCATCATTGGCACATGCGTTGGAATATTACAGGTGGTACCCATCACTGGCACCTACATTAGAGTGTTAGCAGGTAATGCCTATCACTGGTACCTGTGTAGATATTTTTTGTGGTTAGTGCCTATTACTGGTACCCGTTTTGGGGAATCGAAGAAAAGAGAAGAAAAAATTAAGTAAGGAGATATTTTTACAAGGTGTTGGTGAGAAGGGTTGAAATTGAAAAAGTACAATTTTATTCTACTTGTTGCACAAAATTTTTATGGGTGTTTGGAGAATTAAGTATAGAGTTACTTCTTCGAAAGATAGGTGTTTTAATATTCAAAAAGAAGTTTTATGTTGATGTGTGGCCAGCATTAATGTAAAGCTCTTTTTCTTATTTGTTTATCCTTTTCCCTTTCTGTTAGCCAAAACCCTAGCCTTATGTTACAAGCTAAAATTCCTACATAATTTAAGTCGAATCACCATACAAGTTGTCTACATTAGTGGAGAAATGTAAGAAGAGTAAGCTATGGAGTATTTAGAAAAATTCAAAGGGTTGTATGATTTGATCTGAGTGTCCTAAAAGTTATTTTTTGTATGGCTACATACACACCTACACTAGAATTCATGTATAGGGGTTTATTATCATTTGACAATTTTCTTTATGATGATTTGGTCCATGGTTATTCATGTGGATAATTAATGAGATGTGTTGAGTCTGTTTGTGATTTATTTCTATATTTTGCTCGAGGATGATCAAAAACTAAGTGTGGGGTAGTTGATAAGCTTGTAAATGTAGTAAATTTTATGTGTCGTTTACCTCCGTTTATAATGTAATTTGAGCAAAAATTGAGTAATTATGAGCTAAAATATTTTATTTTGAGTTTTGTAAGATTTGAGAAAAGAAAGAGTCCAAATTGATTGCAAAAGTATAGGAGAATTGCGAACTTGGAATTTTGTGCACCTGTGAGGAGCGATTCTGACACATTTTGGGAAGAATAGTAGATTGAGCATAACTTTCTTGTCCAAGCTCCAATTGAGGTGATTCAAGAAGTTTTGAAAGCTAAGAAATAGAGATACAACTTTCATGTTTTGAGTTTTGGCAAATTCTATCGATATTAAGGTCAAAATTGAGGTTCAAGTTGAAGCAGAGTGTAGAGCACTCACATGCACGAGGAAAAGCTTGCGCATGTGCGCCAGTCGAGAAAAAAAGAGTTGTGGCTACTGGAAATTGAGCACATGCACAAGAACTGCTGCGCATGTGCGCACGCCAAGCAACTGGTGATGTGAATTGCTTGTTGTGGAAGTTTTTCTCAGCCCGGTTGGACTCCTTATCAAGTTTTAACGTATTTTTATCATCTTAGGGGTTTAAAACCCTGATGTAAACCTATAAATACCCCATTATGAGGGGAGTTAAGCACAACATAGCAGCTATTAGTTAGATTAGACATTAGAATAGAAATTCATTAGATTAGACTAGGGTTTTCTTTATTTTTAAAAAGGATTTAGATTCCCTTGAAGAGGAGGTTCAAGACAAACAACCTTGGACCAAGAACTCGTGATTCTTCATTAGAGAAGCATTCTTAAACCTTCTTAAATTTTTCTTATGTTATTTAGTTCTTGTTTATGGTTCTTTTATCGTTTAATACTTTCTAGGGTTACATAGTTTTCTTTGCTTTCAAATTTAATGCTTTCTTTAATTGCTTTCGTAGATTAATGGTTATAGTCATTTATTTACTTTTGTAGATTAATTATAATTTTAGTTCTTAGATTAATTTAGTCAAATCTGTTCCACAATGATTTCTTTAAATAGTGTTTGAGTCAAATAACCAGTAATGACAAGGAATGGTCTTTGACCATTTTTACACTCAATCCACGTCTTTAAAGAGCAAAAAAATTAGTCTAAACGGAGGGGGACAAAATTTTTGCAGAAAAGAAAAGAGAGAAATTTTTCTAAGTCTGGAAAATTTTTCAGACTACCAAATTTGAGTGAAAATTCCAAACGATTGAAAAGTACATGGATTAGACTAAACTCAAAGAAGAAAAGTTGTAGAGAGTACCTGGAACTAAAACTTCTCTTTGTAAAGCTCAAGAAAAACAATTCATTTGGAGGGTCAAAAATGTGGTAGAATCAGGCTGGTGGCCAAGAAAATCTGCAGAAAAAAAGAGAAATTTTCTAAGTCTGGAAAATTTTTCAGACAGCCAACTTTGAGCGAAAATTCCAAACGATCGAAAAGTATTTAGACTAAATTCAAAGAAGAAAAGTTGTAGAGGGTACCTGGAACTACAACTTCTCTTTGTAAATCTCAAGGAAAATCATTCATTTGGAGGGTGAAAAATGTGGTATAATCAGGCTGGTGGCCAAGAAAATCTGCAGAAAAAAAAGAGAAATTTTTTTGAGTCTGGAATATTTCCAGACAGCCAACTT
Source organism: Cinchona pubescens (assembly GCA_025175665.1). Taxonomy (NCBI): domain Eukaryota; kingdom Viridiplantae; phylum Streptophyta; class Magnoliopsida; order Gentianales; family Rubiaceae; genus Cinchona; species Cinchona pubescens. Next base: position 906,347 of record JANKKI010000212.1, on the reverse strand, counting down.
TGAGCCAAGATTCCAAGCGATCGAAGAGGAATTAGACTAAAATCAAAGAAGAAAAGTTGTAGAGGGTACCTGGGACTACAACTTCTCTTTGTAAAGCGTTCAGTCTGGTGGGTGAAAAACGTGGTGGAAAAAGGCCGGTTCATCAACCAGAAGCTTGGAGGTGCCGGAAGCAAATTTAGCTCAAACACACTCCAAGCCAAGCATAACCAATTCCACCACATTCCTGAGGTTGAGGTGAGTTAAATGAGCTTTTGAATAGATTGTTTTGGTAACAAAATGCTTATCTTACTATTTTTACAAGAGATGACTTAATTTTCGTTTTTTCTTTTATTTTTTAAATTTCTTCTAAGTTACACTTTTAATGACAATAACCACCAAACTTTAATTTGATTTTTGTTTGACATTTTAATATGTTTAATTACCCTTTGATTGTGAAATTGCCGTTTTGCCCTTATGAGTATTAAATTGTAAATAGGCTCTGATTTTGCACATATTTTTCGATTAGTTTCTTTTGTGATGATTTGTGATTTATTTTTTATGTTTGTTGGTCTTGATATAATGTTTATTCTTTTTCTTACTTGTTAAATGATGTGAATTTACTCTTTTGTCCTCAAATTTTGTTTAGTTGTACGACTAGACATTAAATATTTGAATCAAACTCAATTTAGTCCATGACTTAATAACTGTATCTAATATAAAATCGGGCTAGAAGTAAACTCTGGTGTGCATGACAAATGACTGTTTTGCCCCTTGGGAGTTAAAGGGCACTACAAGCTAAATGTGTGCAACTTTAAATTGGACCCCGGGCTAAATTTACCTGTCAATATTTTTATTTTCATTTCCTCATTAATATGTATATATTTTTATTACTTTTAAACTATCTTAAGCACACGTATGCTACAAAGTTGGCAATAATGAATACTAAAATTGAAAAGGGAAACCGATAAAATCATGCAACCGGTCCAACGTCGGGTAAAGTGGGTGCCGAGGGAAATTTAAATCTATCCCAAACCTTCCCATTTTACAACAGGATTCCCGAACTCATGTTTTTTGAATTACGTGGACCAGGAGTCAATCTAGACTAGGGTTTATTTTTTCTTTAAATTTTGATGTATCAATTTTGTGTCCCGGCGCACCAACACACCAGGTGGTGACTCCAATCCTGTGTTCCCTAGCTTAGATTATTTTTGTACAATTCATAGTCACATTTAAAGCCCCGTTATATAATAGTAAATAGGTGATTCATTTAAATTGATAATAGTAAGTAGGTAATTTATGTTTGTAATAGTAAATAAGACTTTTGCATTTAATCACCTATTTCACGAGCACCACATTGGCGACGGTGCCAGTCCCAAAGGTGCCGGCCAGACCGCGGGTTGTGGGGGGGGGTGCGACACTCTAAAAATACCGAAACTACTGTAAAAGATGTACGAAAAAAAGTAGGAATAACTTTATTTTCTTTGGATTATCAATACCCTCTTTGCCTGAAGTGTTGTAAAGGGTTAACTAAAAAGATTTTTCATTTTTAGTAGCAGTTTTTTTTGTGCGTTCATTAACTTTTATGATGTGTGTCATAAGTTTAAATATGTTTCAAGGGGAGTATGCTTGTTTGAGTAAATGGATTGAAATTGTGCATAAGTTTTTTTTGCTCTTTGATGCCTCTGAGTTGTGAAAGTGTCATCACTATAGACATATATATGCACTTGAGTGAGGGTGTGAAAATGAGTTAATTTTCAATGAGTGTTAATCATGATTGCCTTGCGATATTTGTTTTTCTTGTGACATTTGTTGGAATTATGTCTGATTTTTTTTACTTGCGAAGTATAAGTGGATTTAGACCAAGGAAATGATTTAGGAAAGTTCTTTGGAATTTTTGAGCCAAAAGTCCGACCTAATTGATATTTATCCTTAACATAAGCTTTTGACCCTTATAAGCTGTATTTCTTTGTTTAAACATGTTATTTTACTATTTTAGCCAATTCATTCTTTTATTTTATCATTCTTTCTACCCATCACCTTAGTAGTTAGAGTTGGTTCCCTTAGGTATCAATACTATGGGATTATTGATGTAATGGTGGATAGATGGAAGCTGTGTTGGGGAGAAAGTCAAGTTTATGACTTTTAACATCTGTAATAATCACTCAATGTTTTGTAATGTTTTGCTGAAAAAAAGGAAAAAAAATGTTGCAAAGAAAAAAAAAGCAAAAGAAGAAAAGAAAGAAGGAAAATGAGGACAATTCCTTCTAAGTTGTGTTAGGTGTTATGAATAAAGAAGGACAATTCCTTCTAAGTTATATTAAAGAAGTTACATTTTTGTCTTCTGAAGTGGTAGTTAGATAAAAGCTATGGTTGTAAAGGATGTCCTAGTGGATTATGGTTCAAGTTATGCACTAACGTGTTTAAGGTGATATGAGTTACTTTTATCCAAATATATATCCTACCTTTATTCCTTAACCTATGTTACAAGCTTTATAGATCTACTTGATCCTTAGTTTGAGTCAATTTGTATTAGAGAGCATTTTGTGTGTTAATTTCTTCCAACATGTTTGTTCCTTGTTGAACTTTTGTACGATGAGTTTTTCATTATTTAGTGAGCAAGTGATATTTGCTTTCATAAGTGGAGAATTAATACTTTCATGAAGATGCCATATAGGAATGGATTAGCAATGTTCTTTTATATACATGTTGAGTTCAGTTCTCTACATGCTTAGTTTTCCTTGTTATGGCTACTGGTGCATTGAAGAAGGATAATAATCTTATGTGTTATGTGTTTGTTTTGTTTTCTTACTCGGGATGAGTAAAAGTTCAATTCGGGGGATGTTTTAACTCTCCAAAAGAGAGTTATTTACATGCATTTTAGTTTGGGTTTTAATTGGTTTCTGAGGTGTCATGTTTAGTAAGTATGGGTATTTTGGTCATTTAAGGGTCTTAGTCCAAAATATTAGTTTGTGTGCTTTTAAGGTTTAAATACACTAATTTATATGTTTAAATGTGTTTTTGAAGGTTTGGGAGGTCAAATGGACGAAAACGGAGCATAACAGAGCAAAACAAAGCGTAAATCGTGAGGTTAAGCAACAAAGCTGGGTGCAGCTGCACCCAGGAGGCCTTAGCCATACCCTGCCAGTAATAGATGGGTTTGGCTGTGCTTGGAGGATACAACCCAAGCCACGGCCACATGCCGGCATCAAAATGTGGTCTCACGATTTTGAGTGTTTTTAGGGCTATGGGTGTCTGTTTTGGTGCATTTCAAAACTTATTCAGAATTCCACACTTTGTAGCTTTGAAAACCTATAAATAAAGGTCTATAGGATCTGAAGAGCATGTTCTATTACAGTCTCCTTCTTGAGGACGAAAAAATTAGACTAGGATTTTCAAAGAAACTAAACAAACAAGATTTGAAGAGGAGGCTCAAAATTGACAACCTTAGACCAAGATCATCTCTTTTTTCATTATAGAAACATAAGTTAGCATAAGTTGGAATAGAAAGTAGCCGTAAAACATTAGGAGTTGATCAATAAAACATTAGGAGTTGATCAATCTTCTAGAGGAGGAGATTCATCAAGATGAAGGATGAAGATGAAGAACACGACAATTGCTAGTTTTTCTTCTCTTTCTCTTTCCTTTATGTTTATTTTCTCTAGGGTGATTGTAAAACATGACCTTGTAACATGTATTTATGACTACTAGTATGAGAGCACGTGCTTTGCATGTTTATAGATATTAATTGCTAACTATTTTGTTTTTTAGTTCACTTAATTTTCTACTTATGTAATTTATGTTTCAACGTTTAATTAAGCTAAAAAATTTTTGGTAGTTTGTATGAGTTTAGAGAAATATTTGTTTATAAGTTATTTTTATGCATTTTCTTTAGATGTACTTTGTTGGAAATATAAGAGATTTGTTTAGTTTAATAGTTCCAGTAATTTCATAAAAGCTAAATAATTAATGCATCTACCTTACAATTTTTAAAATGGAAGTCTATTTTCTTGATTGAGAATTATTAAAGCATTCTACAATGAATTCATTGATACTCTATTTAACTTCAAAAATAGGAAAATTTAAAGTATCATCAAACTGGAGCACAATGTATGACAGGAAATATATTGGAGCTTATTATTATATCTATTATATAAGTTTAGTAATCAAATAGGGTATTTTAGTCTTAAAAAATGCTTAACAATTAGTTTAGTGGAACTCTTTATTCTCTTCAATTATTCAAGTTCTATACTAATAACTTTGGGTTTATCAAAAGTATTAACATATTTGATTATTCTTGAATCCCAACTTCTCTTGGAACCAATTTGATGAAGGAACCATTTATGTGCAAATACTAAATAGTAATTTCTAATTTATGAAATAAAATCTCTCTTAAATATATAGTTTGCACAACTATAGCAATTATATCATGAAAATGGTAAAAAAGTGAAAAATAGTCTACCACGATTTAGTAATTTATGACGCAAAATTTAGTAATTAATTCATTATGTTAAAACTATTAATCTGTATAGCAGTAAATTAAAAGGTAGATATTCGATATTATAAATTGTGTTTGATAGAATAAGATCAATAACACATAGCTGTAGGGGCTATCAACTTGTGTAGTAATAAGTCAAAAGTAACAATAAACATTTAGTATTTAGGTTTTATTAGATGAAGTACACTTCTGTTAAAATCTACTTGTTAGTAATTGATTTGCTATCCCTATTATTTTAGTATGTAAATTATATGGTTACTAATATTCAACATTAGATATTTACAGGTCCAAAGCAATAACAATAATTTTTTGTAGGAGGACAATAATTATCCATTAAGAATTTTAGCTAATATAATTTAGGAACTAATTTTTTATTATAGAAAAAGCGTAACCTAGATTAAATATGTATAAATTATTCAATGCATGAAAAGGGAACTAAAAGCAAAGTAAGAATTGCAAGATAAGGATTATGTTCTTTTAAGAAAATAAAATAGGTGTGGATAATATTTTTCACCCATTTCGTACTTATCCAATTAGTTTAACAATAAAGAAAAAGATAGATTCTACATTATATTTGTTTTTTTGTACACCACACAGTAACTAAATTCTTTTCATATTCTGGACAACGAATCTCTTTCATCATTACAAAGTCTAGATTACAACATTAGAGACAAAAGAAATGGCGTTGATGGAAGGAATGTGAAGATGCTTGACAATATCTATGAAGGATAATGTCTTTATCAATTCAAATTTAGATGACCTCGAGACTTTTATGCAATTTTATGTCTCTTCTCTTCTGTTCTTTTTTTTTTTTTTCTATATAAAATATAGAAGATTTCAAAATTATTCTCTCAAAAGAGTCTAAAAGTTTATACGTGATAAGTCCTACTTTTTTTGTTTAAAGATAATTCCTACTATTATTTAATTAAATTTCTAATCCTAAAAAGTTTAATTTGCATACTTGTATAATTTCTAAAATTCATTATTGAAAAATGAATACCTGATAGAACTCGCTATCTATACAAAAATCCTATTTTAATAGTAATGTAATCAATAAAATTGAAAATATATTTTTAAATTATGTGCTTTTAAAAGGTTAATAGTATTTTTTTTGCATCATAATACAGTTTGGAGGGTAAATAAGAATCAATTTTCAACATGGAGGGTAGAATTCATAATCTTTTAGTTTTAGGGGCCATATTGGGACATTTGTTTTAGCCCTTTTGAGGACAAAATTGCTACTCCTTAAATTTGGAAAAGTATATTGGAATATTTTTTTAATTTAGAGTGTCAAATCAAGACATTTTCAATTTAAAAGGCCGTATTGAGATTTTTACTTAGTTTGAATGGACAAATAGTATTTAACTCTTTGAAATTAAAATAACATTATTTTCCTTCTTTTCCTTTATTCATGAAAAGACAACAAATTCTTTTTCTTTTAATAGTTGTTAATAAATTATTAGTTTCTTTGATTGCATATAAATGTTGTATAGTCTATTAATGTATCCACAACCTATATAGGTTTATAATAATCTTATGCATAATTTATTTAATGCCAAATTTTATTCCATTAATTTTTTTTATAACTTTCTTTAATATTCATCTTCAATTTCTAAATTTATCTCATAATTCTATTGTATGAAGAAATTTACTTCAATCAAATTTAATTCTAAATAAATTTTCAAAAAATTAGTTTTCATTTCTTGTATGCCTTTTTAGGAGTTTTTTGCTCTTTAAGGTCCAAAAGTATAGGTAAAACATTTAAATTTATTTTCTAAGTAAATTTTATATTTTTATTATTGTTTGAATTCTAAAACCCATCCATCCCAAAAAAATAATTCATGCTTTTCTTTAATTTCTAAAACTCATTCCTAATATTGTATTATATAAGGAAATTTATTTCAATAAAATTTATTTCCTAATGTGAAGTCTTAAAAGTAGGTTTTATTTCTTTTCTTTTTTTTAGAATATGCAAATTTTATTGATGAGCCGATGAAACGATTTTAGTAAATTTGCATAACTATGGAAATGCTGCTATAGCAAAAGTAACTAGCCCTCTAATAGATAACGGTAGAGAATTAGAAACAAAAGTGGTGGAAACTCTGCTAGAACTAGCCTTTTTTGCAAGTTTGTCTACTACTAAATTTGCCAGTCTAAACTGGTGTTGTATCTTGATTGGATGTCTGCAAGCAAGTTGTATTCCTAGAATAATTCATCTAGTCACCATGGGGGTATGTATTCAGTTGAGGATGATGTCCACAAGTAACTTGGAATCCGGTTCAATGAGTAAGGGGAGGAAATTTTTCTGCAAGCACCATTTCACTCCAACAGTAAGTGAACAAAATTTAGCTTTAAGAGATGACAAGGGTCCAAAAAATTCGAGAAGCCAAAAAGGAAGAACCCATGGTTGTCTTGGACCACCCCACCCCTATATGAAGGACTAGGGTTGCCAGGTGACCAACCATCAATGTTGAGTTTGTAGTAGTCTAATGGAGGAGATGCCCATGCAATTGAAGTGACTAAGCTTCGTCTTGCAAACATGACCGTTCCAATATTCATTGAGGGAAATAAATCTCGGAGCAAAAGATTAACCTGGAAAACTACATGATCGAAGGATAAAATTATGCCATCAAAATGTGCCTTGTTACGAGCTTTCCAGATTTCCCAACAAAATTAAGAAAGCATAAGAGTCAAGATTTCATGTGAAGTTGTGGATTGAACCAATCCTATACATCAGCATTTGGAGCAAGGAAAGAGGTGACCATCCGCGAGCTCTTGGCAAACAAAACAAACTGCCAAAATGATCCTGGAGAGCAAGTCTGAATGGAGAGGCCAAGAAGAGATGTGCAAGTGTCTCCATTGATTGACAAAATTGGCATTTAAATGGCTAGCTAAACCTGAGTTGCATCAAAATGTCCAGAAAGGGAAGTATATTGTTGAGGAATCTCCACATAAACACTGAGATTTTGAGAGGAATACGGCTGCTCCATATGTCATCTAGAAGACAAATTGGCTGAGGACGCCTAACACATTGATAGGTGGATGACAAAGAAAAAGAGCCACTTTCTGTTGGCTGCCAAACAAGCTTTGTCTACCCTATTAGACAGAAATACATTTGCATTTGGATTGCCTAAAAATCCATAAAGGAGTGGAAAGAACTCATTTCATCAAAATTCCACCCACCATCATTGGAAAAAAATTGATTAACCGCGGCTTCGGGGTGGCAAACTTCGTCTTTCCGAAGCCATCTAACAATCTACCACAACCAGCCTAATTTGAGTTCCAAAATGAAGAATTGCCATCTCGGATTAGTGTGATAATATTAGAAAAATCTAACTCTTGAGCCGAGACATCCTTCACCATGCCGGGCTGGGATTTGACATGTCTTCCTTTGAGTATCTCCCTCGCATGTAAGCAACCCATAATGAATCAGTTGTAAGGAAATTCCACCGAAGTTTGATGGAGGATGCATCCACCACGTCTTCAAGTTGCCGAAACCCTAGGCTGTTCTCATCGGTAGGTCCACAAAGATAGCTCCACCATTTCCAATGCCTTTTGTGTGAGCCATCCTCCGTCCCCTAGAAAAAATCAGCCATTGTGCATACAAGTAAGGACAACACTTGCTTGGGAGGGTCCGTGACTGCTAGAATGTGTGTCGGAATTGAGGATAGTACATGGTTGATTAGCACCAATCGATCATTGGGAGTAAGGAGCTTGGATTTCCACCCCTTAATTTCTACACAACTAGGGATGAATCTTGCACTCCTTGAAAGTAAATAGATTTTCGTTTCCCTTTGAATAATGGACAGCCTGGATGGGTAAATGGAAATTTCTGGCCTTCATTCTTGAGCCCAACTGATAGATCTCGAGAAATTGGAAAAAGCGCTTTAGACTTCGCCTTCTCTCCTCGTTAATATTAAGAGGTCATCTGCAAAGGATAAATGAGATACATGAGTGGAACCTCTCGGCAAGATGGGTTTTATTTATGTTTTTTCCTCTTTGAGAAGTATTTACATAAATAGCTTAAACGATTATAAAAAAGGCATTCAAGTTGAGAACATAAAAAAGTTATTAAATTTTATAGTGAGGGTAACTTGGGAAAGAAAATTTAAAACTAAATCAAACTCCTTCATTTATTATAGTATATATTCAATTAATTTTTCAATAAATTTAGTTAATATTCATCTTTTATTTCTAAATCTATCCCAAAATTATACTCTATGAGGAAATTTGCTTGAATTAAACTTAATCCTGAAAAATATATGTCTAAAAAATGTAGTTTTATTTCCTATGTACCTTTCAAGATTTTTTTTTTCTCGTTAGGGGTCCAAAAGTATAAATGAAATATATAAATTTATTTTTCAAGTAATTTTTTTTTTATTATTGCTTGATTTCTAAAATTCTTCCCAATAAAATTATTTCCTACTCTTGTTTAATTTCTAAAACTCATTCCTAATATTCTATTAAATAAGGAAATTTACTTCAATCAAATTTATTTCTTAACGTGAAGCCTTAAAATTAGGTTTTATTTTCTCTTCTACGCTTTGAGGAGTATTTACATAAATAACCTAAATAATTATAAAAAAAGGCATTCAAACAAAGTAATTGAACTTTATAGTAAGTTAACTTCGGAAAGAAAATAAAAATTACTAAATCACATTCCCTCATTTAATATAGTTTTGATATGATGATGCGTTAATTCATAACAACTATTTTATTCCATGTATTTTATGCCTTTTTTTGAGAACAATTGCTTATAAGTTCATCTAGAACCATTTTGTGGATACGGATAGAGATATACCTATTCACCTTAGGTAGTCAATTAGGGTCACATTTATACACTAATTCGAGCTTCAATGCACATAAAGATATAGTGGACTGGTCAAGGTTAAATGAGGTCTAGCCGAACTTACAGTTGCAAAAGGAAACCTAGATTAGTCACAAACTATGAGATTGAAAGAATGATACATCAATTCAATTAATTGGATTGGTAAATGACAAATAAACCCTAAGTTTGGTATTATTAATTTCATGTTTAGTTATTTAGTTTATTAATTCTTTGTTTTATTTACTATTCTATTGTTTTATTGTATAGATAGAGTTTTGGATGTGTCATTGTGGTAATTGTCAACTATATAAAGCATAGTTTTTGTGAGAACAATCTCTACTTAGAGTATATTACTTGTTTGATTCGTATACTTTTGTATGCATTTTGAGTCTATATTAGACCGTGGACAACTTCCTGAGATTGAACAAAAATCTCTTCTTCTGCTAAAAAGTCAAATTCAGGAGGTGAAATATTAGCATCTAAATAATTAACAAATTAGCAAACCATGGAACTTTATTATTAAAAAAATAATTTTTTGTGTAGAAAGTTTTATGCAATTTGAACTCTAATTTGTTCTTTTTCTCCTCTTTATAGCCTTGATAGATGGTCTGCTACTTGATTCTCAGCACCCATTCAGTCCTCGATCTCTAAGTCAAATTCTTATAACAAAAGAATCCAACAGATCAATTGGGGCTCTGTATCTTTCTTTTCCATCAAATATTTGATGGCTATATTGTGTGTGTAGGTAATCCTGCCAAGAGCTCCTTTTGTCATTTTGTAATTCATTTGAGCATCAACTAGTATTTTGTTACTGTAATAGATTGAATGAAATATCTTATCTTTGCGTTGGAGTAGGACTGCCCCAACTGCAAAGTCACTAACATCATACATGAGCTCAAATAGTAACTCTCGGTTCGATACAATAAAAATTGGTGTTGAGATTTAATTTTTTTCTTTTACAATTTAAATGCTTACAAATAGGTTTTGTCAAAAAAATGTGTATCCTTCTCTAATAAGTTGCATAAGGACTTAGAGATCTTTGAGAAGTCCCGAATAAAATGCCTGTAGAATCTAGCATTGCTATGGAAACTCCGAATGCCCTTGACTGATGTTGATGGAGAATGCTTCTTAATTGTTTCAATCTTTGCTTTGTCCACTTTGATTCCCTTGTTGGATACTTTATGGCCAAGTACAAAGCCCTCTTACATCATAAAGTGGCACATCTCCCAATTGAGTACCAAATAAGTTTCCTCGCACCTTGTCAATACCCTATCTAAATTCAACAAAAAAGATCAAATGTCTCACCAAAAATAGAGAAATCATCTAGAAAAACTTCCATACAAACCTCTATCATATCCAAGAAGATAGCTATCATGTAACTTTGGATGGTTGGCGGAGCATATCTCAAACCAAAGGCATGCACCGGAAAACAAATGTCATATACGAAAGTTATGGTCAGACATGTAAATTCGTCTTTTAATGATCTTCCAGCACAATAATAATTTGGTGATATCCTAAATAACCATCAAAATTACGGATTGCCTTACCCGCCAACCTGTCTAGCATTTGATCAATGAATGGCAAAGGAAAATGATCCTTGCATGTGGCCTTGGCTTTGTTCAACTTTCAGTAGTCCATAAAAACCATTAATTCCGTGATTGTTATTGTGGGTATCAACTTGTTCTTCTCATTTTCCATGATAGTCTGGCGTGCTTTCTTTAGGATGCATTATACTGGACTTACTTATACACTGTCCGAAATCGGGTAAATAATACCAACATCAAGCCATTTGATTATCTCCTTCTTCACCACTCCTTTCACGATTGGATTTAACCTTCTCTAATGATGCACAGTTGGTTTTGCATTCTCTTCCATCAATATCTTGTGCATGCAATAGGATGGACTAATCCTCTTAATGTCAAGAATAGTCCATCCTGTGGCTCTTTTGTGATCCCAGAGGATACTTTTAAAATCTTTTCCTCCTACACATTATTCAATGCTGATAAGATAATAACTGGTAAAGTAGAGATATCACCAAGATATGCACACCTTAGTTGACTTGGTAATGGCTTAAGCTCTAGTGTCGGTGACTCCTCTATTTATGGATATGGTAACTTTGTTGAAGAATCAAAGTTATCCAATGACCTGAAAGCTGGATTCTCCCTAACCTAGAACAGTGCCATCTCCAACAGTTGTAAATTCTCCTTGAATTCTTCCTCCCCCCTATCGATCTTTGCCATTATAACCGTCTCCAGTGAATTCTTTGGATATGTGTATTGAAAGATTTCTTTTGTAACTTCATCTATCACTGCATTCATAAAAAAACACTCTTCCACAATATTAGACATTTTCATAGCTTTAAAAATATTAGACTTTACCTCTTGATGTAGCACACTCTTTTCAAGCCCTTATTTTTTAACATCGATGAGCATTCTACCTATAGTTAAAAATGGCATATCCAGTTTTATGGATCTTCCACGTCTCTATCCTGGTCACAATCGAAAACAATAAAATGGGCAGGAAAATAAATTTATCTATTTTTACCAGAATGTCCTCAATGTTTCCATGAGGATATGTAAGCGAACAATTTGAGATTTGAAGAGTAACTGATGTAGGCTTCACAACTCCTAAGCCTAATTTCTTGTACATAGATAAAGGCATCAAATTAATTCTAGCATCTAAATCTCAAAGATCCTTACCGAAAATTGCGCCCTGATTGTGCATGGAATAGTGAAACTACTGGAATCATTTAACTTTGGTGGTAGTTTTTTTTTTTGGATTGCACTGCACTTCTCTATTAAGGCTATGGTCTCATAATCAACTAACCTTCTCTTTCTTGACAAAATTCCGTTCACAAAGTTCACATAACTAGGTACTTGTTCGAGACAAGGTAATCTTATTGCTGATGCTTTAGCAATAAGGGTCTTAAAGTCAACTTTCTTGTATTGTATAACCAAAATAATCTGTCATCCTTCATCTGGTAGGGTTGTTTACTTTGGATACTCTTGCTTTCTCTCAATTATGATTTTCTCATGGTTATTAGTACTTAGGGTTACATTATAATTCTTGGAGGTTTTGGTCCTAAGTCCCCCTCCTTGTACCTTTCTTTCGAAATTATTAAATGGGTGACTGACCCCTGCCAAGGTACTAGTGGTTTGCTTAAGAAAAATACTAGGCATTTGTGGTAGTGCATCTGCAAATGGTATGTTTACGTGAAGCTTCTTAAAAACTTTCATGACATTCTTGAATTGGCCATCCACATTTTGCTTCTGGAACTGTTAGGGATATGGCATTTTGATGACTTTGCAACTGTCGTTTGTGTCTCTCCCTTTCCATGATCATTTATCTCAATACTATCTTTCTCAACACTTTGCATATGAGCATTTTGGTTGGTTTCATGTTGCTGCTATGCCCCATTTTCCTTTCATTCCTCAATGTGATTGCTTTGTAATGCTCTTTTCCCTCAAGTCGTGAATTTACCTTAGTGAGAGTCTTACTGGGTAAAGTCCTTGGGTCGACTGTTGATGGAATTCGATAACTACCTTATTTGACTCTTCAAAGTTCGAAGAGTTGCTACTTGACTTTGAATCATAGCATTTTGTTTTGAATTATGGTATTGTTCTTTTCCATGTATTGTCGAAGTAGCTTCTCAACGTTGTCCTCTCTCTAGGGTTGGACGTCTATTCTGATTCTAAAATTTGGTAGAAATGGTGGTCTTATAGATGATGAAGGCCCTCCTTGCTGTTGTTACTCTATAAGAATTTGGGTGGTTCCCCTATCAAGGGTTATAGGTACCATAATAAGGGTTAATCTAAGTCCTATTAATGTTAGCCAAATAGTTTGTCAACTTTTGGATTTTTAGGACACTGCTTAGTGTGGTGACTTTCATGAAAAACTCACAAGAAATAAATGGACTCCATACTGGTTTGTTTTTAATTCCCATGAAATCAAACCTCTTGGTTAAGCTGTTATGTGAAACCCAGTATTTTACTAGCCTGCTGTTCTTTGATTTTTAACTGGTTTAAAATGTTTTTCATATTATTTTTAGTCATAAAGTATTTTTCAATTCGGCAAATTTTTCGGTTTACGCAATTTCGGTTCCAGCGGGTAAACGGGTCAAAAATTGGACTAAGTGTAATTAGTGCATTGTGGTGTGTGAGTGTTGTTTGATGGCTGAATTATTCAGAAAAAAATGATAATTTAGTAGCAAAAATTAGTTTTTGGGTTAAATAGTCAACTTGGAGACTATTTGGTCAAATGGGGAACTATTTGGGTCAACCTTGAAATCTTTTTTAGTCTTCTTCTTCCTTTGTTTCTTCCTCATTTCTCCTAGCTGCTGGCCAAACTCCTCTTCCCCATTTTCCCCCAAAATTTTCTTGGATATCAAGTATAAATCACTTGGAAGGTAAGATTTTATGTATTTTAGCACTTTATGGCTTATGGGCTTTATGATCCAAGCTTTAATTTCAAGTTTTGTAGGATTCTTTATGGCTGAAAATAAAACAACCTCTTTGCAGCCTTATAGGTTATGATTTATGTATGTTATGGGTTGTTTTTAGTGTTTTGGAGATTGGGAAGTGATTGGGGTTGATTTTTAACAACTTTCCACGGTTAGATTACATATTTTAAGATTATGAGTTGGGGTTTTGTCTTCCATATGTGGCCCTAGAGTGTTATGCTATGAATGCTTATGTCTATGCATATAATGATGTTTTAAGAGTGTTTTAAGGTTAGTTTGGATAGGAATTGAGACTTGAAACCAAGTGGAATTGATTTCCCTTCATTTTGTAAGTAAGCGGAAGTTTGACGCAGCTAGGATAATTTGGATAATTGGTTATGTTTGAAGGGTCTTTAATGATCTTTTGATGGTTTTAGGTGTTTTCCTTTGTTGTGGGATGCTATTGATATAGTCCCGGCTATTGCTCCGGTGAATCTTTCCGTTTATGCATTGGTTGGTTAGAATATGTTGTTTTGAGTTGGGTTGTAACCAAGGTCCCTTGAATACCTCTTGGAATTGGATTTTGTTGGCAGGGAGGATAACCTACTTATAGCCTAGATTAGGAGATAATAAGCTCAGTTCGGTTTTTGCAGTGATAGATCTGTCTCTTATACTAATCTAGCTGTAATACGAATTTGAGGGGTTAACTAAGTGTTTTGACTGGGGTTTTAGCTTGTCAAATTGGCCGGAATTTGTGAATAAGTCATTTTTTACCAAAGAGCTGTTGGTGTTGTTTTCTATCGTTTCGCGTCGTTTTCGCTTCCCTAGTCATTCTTTAACTTCTACATCTCTTCTAAGAGTCCTCTTATACCTGTTTTAGGTACCACGCCACCTACCGCCGGCGATCGCGTTCTGTGATCATTTGTGCAGTTTTTGCTTTGATAGGTGGGTAACATAGACCCTCTTCCACTTGTATTTTGTTTAATGACTTTCGAAATATGTTTGGATGGATTTTAAAATGTGTATGATGTTTGGAACTGCACTTTTACCAAGTTTTGGAGTTATTACATATGAAATCGGGACCATAAAATGCAAGCTATTTTATGTTAATCAATTGATATGTTTGCAAACTCTTTTGATATGAAAGCATTTTATGACTGTTTTGGATCATAGGTGACCTAGGTATATAATTTTGGATGTGTTTGGAAATATTTGATTTGGGGAGAACCGGTTCTATAGTCATCCATGGGACGCCATGGTGACTGCTATGACTGTTATAAGAACTATTCTGACCTGGAGGTCAAGTTACTAGCTCTTTGGGATAACTTGACCTCCGTGTCGACTAGTAGGTGTGGTAGATTACTAGATCTGGCTAGTACTGTAGGTCATACCTTTGAGCCTAAAAGATACTCATGCTATTTTATTATATTCCGGATTGAAACTGTACTTGGATTTGTACGCTATGCTTTAGCATACTATGTTTTGAAATGATTGGATCTTTTGGCTATGTTTTGGACATGCCTAACGTTTAAATGGCATGATACATTTTAGAAACTACTTATGATTATGGTTTATTGACGTTTAAATGGCATGAGACATTTTAGAAACACGTGCTTCATGACTATGGTTTTCACAAATGTTATTATCTTTATGTTTTCTTTTTATCGAAATGCTTGGCTGCATTTTAAGAGCTTTTATGATATCCACTGAGCTAGTTTTGCTCACCCCACGTGATTTATAATTTTTCAGATTAGGTGCTCGTTTTTGACTCTCCACCGCGTTAGCAGCTTTTAGATTTTTTCCAGATTCCACATTACTGGTAGGACTCTGCGGATAATCTTCCAAGCTTCTCTTTTGTTTGGAAAGGGGTAGTGTATTAGATAGGTTTTGTATTAATGAACTTTGTTTTTATTGTAGCATCTTTTGTACTAAGAAGGAATTTTGTAATTCGTATTTTTTGTGTAAAATGAAATATTCGGTTTTATAGTTAAGAAATGGTTTGATGGTTCTATTACATTACGGTTAAGTTTGTTGCTCTGTTCGTTTGTGCCTTGCACTTTGGGCCGGTGTACCATTAGCGCGGCGTGTTACGGTCCCGTTTTTGGGGCGTGACACTATGTTACTTGTGCTGTTAATGCCATGAAAGCATCCACTTCATACACCCCAGCTACTCGTACTGGTGCTGTTCTTTCACTAGACCATTGATAATTATTAGAAGACATATCCTCCGGCATTTGCACAATTTCAGCACAAGACTTGCTGATGATGGCTCCTCCAGCTGCTGCATCAATTATTATTTGAGCTGGCCCTAGTTGCTAGTTATAGAATGTCTATATTTGTAACTAATCATGCAATGTATGATGAGGACACAGTCTAAGTAGATCCTTAAACTGTTCCCAGACCTCAAACAAAGGCTCATTATCCTACTGGACAAAAGAGGTAATGTTGTTCAACAATTTTGTCATCTTAGATGGTGAAAATAACTTGCTCAAAAGTTTCGAAGCTATTCCATATAGTTATGGACCCTAGAGATTATGCAATTAACCATGCCTTGGCCTTATCTTGAAGAGAGAGTGGGAAAAGTCTCAATTTGATGGAGTCATCAATAAAGCTATTGAGCAAGTCTTGAATGTGTCATATCTCCAAAAAGTTGAAAACATGGACATTTGGATCATTATTCAGTAGTCCTCCAAACATAGCAAAAGTTTGGACCATCTGGATAATTTGTGGTTTGTGCTCAAAGTTATTGGTCTGTATGGTTGGTCTCAAAATACTAGATTGAAACCTATTAACCATTGGTACTGCAAAATCTCTAAGCAACCTCTGATTATCTAGATTTGGAGGTACTGGTAAATTGGTTTAACAGGATTGTTTGGATTAACTTCTTCAATCTTTTATAAAATCGGTTGGAAACCACATCTAACTTCCTTTCTACTTTTGCTTATTGTTCACTCGATTTCAAGATCTAATTAATAAGATCTCCCTTTAATCTCTTGGGCATAAAATGAATAAGAAACCTAAAAAGCAAAAAAAAAAAAAATTGAACTAGAATCAAAGTAGTTGGTATTGATATTAGCTAAACAAAAGTTGAGAAATAAGTCCCCGACAATGGCACCAAAAACTTGTTGCAATAAAAAATGATTATACACACAAGTGCTCATGTTGTTACAAGTAATATAATGATGAGTAGAGATCATTTTCAAGAGGACAATACTTGATTCCTGATAATTACCAAAATTAGAACAACTTAAAATTCTATTCAAATAACTCAAAATGAGTGGGTTCAAATAATACTAATTAGCAAATAAAATTAACATGCAGAAATAACAAGGATTTAAGCAAGTAATTAAAAGGCACGCCTAGGGTTCAATTGTCTCTTATTAATCCATTTGAGTGTATTGTCTCTCTTTTCTATTGATTTCAATTCAAGATTATTACCCTAGGGTTTATCATATTCTCATGTATCTTTCAAAATTATACACCTATTAATCCGAACCAAAGCACTATATCTCTATGTGCGTTGAGTTGGGATTAATGCATGAATGAAAAACCCTAATATTGACTACCAAAGGCAAATAAATAATTCTATCCTATTTATGAATCAATTTATTCAACTAATCAAACGAAGGTTATTAAAATACATCTTGTCTAACACTAAATCTCTTTTTTCAAGTTCAATCTAGGGTTTACAAGTCAATTCAATTGATGGCCAAGAAATTAAAAGCAATAAGCATATATTTGAATAAATAATCCATTCATTCAAAATGAAGAGAAAATAAAATCTCAATAGCTAAACTTCATTAGAAAATTCAATTTAATCCCTAGAATAAGAAATTAGTTCATTCTAAAATGGAAATAACCTACAACAAGAATTTTTACAACCATTTTCATAAAAAGAATTTGAGAAGAGAGAGAAAATAAATAAAACTTTGTCATAGCTGAAGGATGATGTTACAACAGTAAGCAGGTATTTAAAATTTTAAACGTAGCGGAAACATTAAAATAAATAATATAAAACCCCTCATCCCTGGATCATTCTATGAAACTTTACCTCAAAAATCAATTTTTTGCACTAAACTGAAGAAGTCCTGAGTTGAAGAAGAACAATGCCAAAAGTATGACATTCTAGTAATCTACTTGAGTACTTCTAGATCAACCAACTCCTTCTCTCGGATAGCTACTAATTACCTCATTCTAGCGAAGATCCTAAACAATTAAATTAGCAAGTGAAAGAATTCACTTTATAGAAGCACAAGGAAAAGAGAGAGAGATTAATAATTTGACAGGGGAGAACAAATTGTCTCCCTAATTTTTTGGTTAAAGGCTACTCCTCGTGTACCTTAGGAAGCTAAGTGAGTACTTATAGACCACTTAAAGGAAAATAGGGTTTGGTGGAATCCGGTTTAATACGGTTGAACTGGAACCCTAAATTTTCTCCCCGGGTTATTCTATGTCTTGGGTTATTAATAAGTAACCATGTACTTTCTAAAATTAATTAGATCAGCCCACATATGTTATTTATTCCCACATAAATCATATTCTAAGCCCAAATCTCTACTAGATTTAAAGATGATAACTAAAGACACAAATTTGATAATTCGTATATATGGAAAATATTTTTGCATGTATTATTAAAATTCAAATTATTTTAAATCAAATCATCGACCCTAATACTTTTTTTCATCTCTAAAATTAGCCTAAGCCACTTTTAAGGCTTAATTAGTGTATCCCATGCATCACCATACAATACGGTATACACTATACAGCTCTAGCACTTTCGACTGCCAGTTTGAAGTTAATTGATCATCATGCCCTTGTGTGTGTAGCCAACTAGGTTCATGATCCTAATGACATTGGGATGATTATCAAATAAATTGATAATGACTAACTAGGTCAAGGGTTTCGTCCATTATCTCATAACCGACATCAAACCCTAAAAGCATCCTTTTGGGCGATATTGACTCTTAACTCCCAAGTTGCCTCCAAAGTCCACGAGTGACATCTAGCAACATATGTGACTATTAATAAGATACGAATGAGAAAAAATCATTGTAAATCTTTATATCATGATTACCATATGGTAAAATCCTTCCATTTTGGTATCCAATCTAGATCATGGCCGTGGTTTCATTGTCGAGCCAATCTATAATCTCGTATACGAGTCGTAAACGTGTATCTTGGCACGTATACTTAATTGGGAAACTCTTTTCTTTATATTTCAACTACCTTGGCCAAGAATTTCTTGCTAAGATTCAGTAGTTTCACATCATTGGCACCCTCATTATTTTTCATTTTAGACTAATAAATTCTTACGTGAGATGCAACTTTTCCATGTTTGATCTATATGATGCCACTTAGTGTTTTATTATACCCTAAAAGAGTAAAATATTATATGCCATAAACATATATTCAATCAGGAGGTGTTCATAACACTATAAGTCAAAGGACCAATTCGCACGATTGTGACATTATTGGATCATTACAAGTAAATGAAAACCCCATGTGATCCAATTTGAGTTATGGTCTAGTTCAACGCATTGTTTTAGTAATCGTCACAAGTCATGTGAAATGATATGATACTCGATCACCCTCAGTTGTGAACAACTCATGTCACATTAAGGAAAAGTCATGATACTAGCTTCTAAGGGTATCCATGTGCAATTGAGTGCCCTTTCATCCACTAGGAACTATAAATATTTATGAGTAATGTAATTAAAGATTTAATGTCTCATAATCACAACTCTTGTGAATTAATCTTTAATATCACTCAATAGACTCATTCAAAATAAGTCTATTACTAGAGATACATGAATAAAACATAAACTTGCTAATAATTAAATTACGAGATAAGTTTAAACATAAAGATGTTCTATTACATTTATGATAACTTGATTTGGTTTATAGAACTACCCCTACAATGGCTTAACTTCATTTATCTTTCTCTTGATTCTTACACTCCTTGAGTTGACGGCTCTGTTATTGTGTTTTATATAAAAACTACAATAATCTGATATCTAGAGAAATTCCCTAGGACTTTTAGTTATAAAAGTCCATGGTTAGCACAAATGTATTAGGCTGAAAAGGCTTCTCATGGGCCTGAAACAAGGGAAAAAATTAGTACACTTGTAGAAGACCCAGTCAGGAATCAATGCAATGTCTTGGCCCTTTGGATTGCTTCAGAGAGTACCATGCGCAACACTATGTCCCGATTCTCTAAAAAGCAACTACAAACGCTGTGGAACTTGATCTCAATGTAATTTATAATGTTGAGGCACCATGAATAGTTCCTCAAATTATCTATTTTGCACGCTAAATGTCTCAATTGACTCTCCAAACATCTCAACCCCACAAAAAATATTTAAACAAATTAATAAGTAAAAACACTAAAAATACATAAAATTAACATTTATTACTAAAAATGTAAAATGACTAAAATGCCCCTATTTATTAGCATAAAACCTTGAAACTTGGTCAAAATCCTAGCTAGAATGCATACAAGTTACTTCTTCTGAAGTGCTAACATTAATACTGATCATGTCAAATAGCAATCGAGCTGTGATATATCAATATTAAAAGAAAACTCTAAATGGCTTCTTATATTTTATCAATAATCGTTTCATTAAGGGTAAACTAATGCTTTCGCTTCAATATATGCCTTGTCCTAGATTTGGGGTTCTGGGTTGATTATACAGCATTGTTTGATAGAATATTGATTAAGTTTTTGAAAACAACGAACAAGTAATAAAGAAACCTTAATTATCCTAATCAACTCTCACACACTCGCAGGTGTATGAGGTGAGTTCGTATATAGGATGAGTAATGATCGTTCCCACGAGGACAATTGGAATAATTACTAGGTTCACAAACCTATTTACTAGTTAGATGAAATAATCAAGAGTTTTTAACTAACTTTAAACTAAATTTAAGCACAAGAAATTTAAACAAAGACAAGAACTTAAAATTCTAACCCTACGGAAAGCAAGTGAATATAATTAACTAAAACCCTAATTTAATCTACCCTACTTCCAAGAATTTAATCAAGAACAAGAATTTAAATTAATCTACTCTATAAAAGCAATTAAAAGCGATGAAATAAAACCCTAACTACTAAACTACATAAGTAATTAAGAATTTAAAAGCAATAAAACAAGAATGGTAATTAAAGATAAAGAACGAAAGGAAAACAAAAATTTAGGTTGAAGATAGTTTAGTAGCAATAAAAGCAATAAATTCAAGAATGATAAACAACAATTAAACAAAAATTGAGTAATTAAAGATAAAAAAAGTAAAACTCAGTAATTGCAGCAAAAATCAATGTTGATGATCGGCAAATCTTGAATCCTTAGCAAGAGAACAAAATTCTAGCCTGAACGTTTGAGAAAATCTACGCTACGGCTAAATTATCGATCTAACTATTAAAAACTAAGAAACTAAGAATGGCTGATGATTAACATCGTTTCCTCCCCTTCTCTTGGTAGATGACATGCAGGGCCTTGGCCTTTCTTTTACCAAGGACAACACATATAGCACAATCACTAGCATCGCACATAATTTCAAAAGGTAATGACCAATAAGTTGCTATGACAATGGGTACATATACTAAAGCCTTTTTCAACAATTAAATGCATACAAACAATTTCTATCAAAGTTAAAGGGCACGTCTATTTGTAACAAATCACATAAGGGTTTAGAAATTAAATAAATGAGAAGTTTTTTATAAACTGCCGGTAAAACCCAACATGTCCTAAAAAGCTCCTTATTCCCTTGGCATTCATAGGTGGAAGTAATTTTTCAATAACTTCAATTCTTGCCCTATCCACCTCAATACCCTTAGCAAAAATTTTATGACCTAAAACTATTCCTTCTTGAACCACGAAGTGACAATTATCCCAACTAAGGGCGAGATTTGTCTCCTCAAATCGTGAACCATTAACAAATTATGTAAGTAATCATGAAATGAAGAACCAAAGACTAAAAAATCATCCATGAAAATTTCTCTTCAGTTCTCAATCATGTCATGAAAAATAGCAAACATGCATTTTTGAAAAGTACCAAGTGCATTGCACAAACCAAAAGGCATCATTTGACAAGCAAAAGTGCCACAGGGACATGTACAGATAGTTTTCTCTTGGTCTTATAGGGCTATAGCAATTTGAAAATAACTGGAGTAACCATCTAAAATGAAATATAAGCATGCCCTACTAGTCATGGGAAAGGTTTCTGACATCTGATCAATGAGACAAAGTGAAAAATAATCCTTATTGATGGCCTCATTAAGCTTCCTATAATCAATGCATACCCTCAAATCCTTGACCAACCTAGATGGGATTAGTTCATTATTTTAATTAACAACTACAGTCATCCCTCCCTTCTTGGACACCACTTGAGTAGGGCTAGTCCACTCACTATCACTGATTGCATAAATTATTACAGCATCTAACTGTTTCATAACTTATTTTCTTACTACCTCTTTCAACGTGAGGTTCAGCTGATGCTGAGGTTGCCTATAAGCCCTATCGTTTTTAGTCATCAAAATTTTATGCATGCAAATTGTAGGTCTAGTTCCCTTTATATCATGAGTGTTCCATGCAATTGTGTTTTTATGCTTTCTTAGAACAACAAGTAACTCATTTAATGGTTCATCAAACAATTTTCTACTAACTGACTGGAAAAATTTTATTCTCACTAAGGAAAGTGTATTTAAGATGACTAGGGAGTGGTTTTCAACTTTACCTTGGGGGTTCATTTTTCGGAGACCCCCTCTTACCTATATCCTTGATTGGGCCTTCTCTTTATTTGGCCAGCTTCTTCTAGCATCCCCAAACAAGCTTTTGTTGAGTCATCTTGCTCCTCCACGTCACCTGCTTAGATCAATGCTCTTTGTAGTGGAAGCTATGGAATATTGTTCCTACAACAGTCATCAACAAGGTCATCAGTTATATCTACCATCATTAAATCATCATAAATCGAAGGAAGTTTAAGAGAGTTAAAAACAAAGAAATTGAAAATTTTATCGTCGACTCTCAATTGCCTCTATCGAACATTTATTAATGCCCATCCAGTAGTTAAGAATGGTCTGTTAAGAATTAAGGGCATCTCCTTGTCTTCTTCCATGTCAAGAATGCTAAAGTCTGCCAGCAAGTAACACTTCCTTACCTTAACCAGTACATCTTCAATAACCCCCATGAGGTATTTCACACTTTGATTATCTAATTGAAGAGACACATTTTTTTGTAGGTTTCATTCCCCCATCATTCAGCATCCTATAAATGGATAAAGGCATCAAATTGATAGATGCCCCAAGATCACACAAATATTTTTCCAAATTTGAGTCCTCTAGTGAATGGAATGGAAAATGAACAAACTTTAGAGGAATTTTCTTTTGGATGATTGCACTACATCCTTCATTCAAGCATAAGATCTTATCTCCCAGCAGCTTCCTCTTGTTAGTCAACATTTGCTTCATGAACTTGATTTTGGTATGTACTCCAGTGCTTCCATGAAAGGTATGTTGATTTCCATCTTTTTGAAGATCCCGAGGAATCTTTTGAACTTCTTTTGGTCATCCACACCTTTAAGTCCGCATGGAAATGGAATCCTTGTTGATGGATGGGTAACTTGGACTTCGGTTTCCCTCTTGGAAGGAATTTTGTACTTTGCCACTCCATTGTCCTTTACCGAGGCATCTCCATTGCTACTCCCTTATTCTTATTTTGCTCATTGTCTAACTCAATGTTTTTCTCCTTTTCATCTTCTTTTTTCCGCTCCAACATCTTTACCATTCTTTAATGTGATCGCCTTTGCATGCTCTCTAAGGTTAGCCACAATGTCACTTTGCAAAGCTCCATGTTGTCTCTCAGCCATGCTTCTTGCTAATTGCCCTACTTGATTCTCTTGATTTTTGGCTAATGTTGTCAAATTTCTAACGACATCTTCTAAACCCTTCACTCTATCATCATTTGATTTCATGTATTAAGTAAGAGTGTTCTCCACATTATTTGGTGCTTGATGTGGAGTTGTATGTATTTGATGTTATGGTTGCTGATACTGCTGAAATGGGGGTCAAACATTCAAATTTTGATTTTGTTGATTACCCTAAGATAAATTCGGATGATTCCTCCATCCTGGATTGTACGTGTTGCTGATGGCATTATTCTAATTCCTGTACTAATTTTGGTTTTGGCCTTGACTCCCCATGTAGTTCACTTGCTCCTGACCTGAAAAAGATGAATTAGATAATGTTAGTACTACATTGGACATTAGGGTGGTCACCTGAACAAATATCACAGACAAGTAGCTGCATTGTACTCACTACTTTGACTTTCATCTCCTCCATCTACTTAGTTAATGCTACTATCTATCTTTCTATACCCTTTTGCATACATAGCCAACATTGCATCCCAAGAATTCAGCTCATACTCCTCTTCTTTGCTCTCAGGCTTGTACTTCTAAAGACTTAAAAAAATTATTGGACATTTTATCCAATAACTCTTGAACCTCTTCTGAAGTCTTATTCAGCATAAAGGACCCACTTACTACAGGATCAATGAATTTCTTGAAACATCCCATTATAGAATATCTCTATTTGTGTCCACAGAGGCAATCCATTATGTGGACACCTATTGAGCAAATCATTGTATCTTTCCCAAACTTTGGTAAGATTTTCTCCATATTGTTGACTGAAAAAAGTTATATCATTCCTTAGCTATTTTTTATGGCGAAAAATGTTTTGACATGAAGGCTTGTGTTAAATAATCTGTCCCAAGTCATACAATGTCCCCTACTATAACCTTTTAGCCATAATTTTACCTTATCCCTTAAAGAAAAAAAGAAATAATCTAAATTTAAAGGCATTTGATGACACACCATTCTACTTGAAAGTATCACAAAATTCTTCAAAATTGATTAAATGGTAGTTTGGATCCTCACTATGTAGTCCTGAAAACATTGCATGTTACTGAAGTATGGATATCAAACCTAGCTTAATTTTAAAGTTATTGGCCTAAATTGGAGGTGGTATGATACCAAACTAAGATCCTTCAAAAATAGGTTGGGTGTAATCTCCCAACAGTCTGTTATTATCTGGAAGTAAGTCTTGAAAATTATCCTCACTCCATCATTCTCTACTTGCTTCCGATTTTCCAGTGATACAGCTTGTTGTCCTACAGGTTGATGTGGAATCCTTTCATCAGCTATACCTACGTGTTGTTTCTGTATAGCCCGTATCCTTAGTTGTCTAGAAGTTTTGTCAATTTTTTATCTTGCATCAAAATTTACAAGAGTTCAATCATATTTGTGTATATACTATCAAGCACAAGGAAACCGTTACAAGTACCACTTTAAATAACACAATAACCAATAAAGAATTAATGGAATAATAACCCATGAAAAAGTAATTAAAAATAAATAAACAAAAATAAAAATCTAAAGTAGGAATTGTTTTAGCATCTTGATAATGTCAACTACATTCCTCAACAATGGTGCTAGAAACTTTATCTATGCTAGACAAGTTAAAATTTCCTTATCCCATGTTTCCACTAATATCCACAAGTATACAGTTATCAATATAATAAGGTGAATAAGGGTCAATCCCACAAGAATTGGTACAAGTATTGAGATTCTAGCACAATTCTATTTAGAAAATCAGGTTACAAAGGATTTAGCTTTTAAAATTAAAATGCAGAAATAATTAAAAGACTAAAATTAGAAAGCAATTAAATTGAATTAAGGTTGTAAAAATGGGTAAAAAAAAGGTCAAATGCTAGCTGGAACACTACTAGAAAAATAGGATTTAGCAACAGATTTTATGATGGAAATTTGTCCAAAATCCATTGCTAACTAAATTAATGACGGATTTTCCGATGGAACATGTACGTCGGAATATTCCGCGTCACTAAAAGATAAGCAATGGATTTGGTGACGAAATACTCCACACTAAATCCGTTGTAGGATTTGATCCTGAGCCAACTATTAATTCAAATTTTAGTGACGGATTTTCCCTCGCTAATTTATCCATTGCTAAATTTTAAATAGCAACAGAAAATTAAAAATTCAGCAATGGATTTTAATTTTTAAAAATTTAGCGACGAAAATATCCATCACTAAATTTTGTTTTAAAAATTAATTATATATGTTACCAACTCAAATCAAAACCCTAACAAGTGCCAACAGAAACCAAATATATAATTGCATTCAAATGCTTCCAACAACCATAAATCAAACTGAAATAACAAGTTCCATGAACCAAATCCCAACAACAAAAGTACAAGTAAAAGTGAAAGTCAAGTAGTTAAATAAATACAAAGTTTATCAAATTAGTATCCAATGATAATGTATCAAAGTCACTCTTCATTATCACCCTCTTCCTCCTCACCATCATCATCAGTACCACCTTCACCTTCAACTTCCTCTATAGGACGTAGTGTCTTTTCATACCACTTCTACCATCATAAGATACCTAAGGCAATGTAGCAAACCGAGCAAACCCTACAGGCTGATAAAGTGGTGTGAAATGGGCTGATAAAGTAGTGTGAAATACGCTGAAACTTGACTAGGATGCTGAAAGGCCATAGAACTCATCCCCCGCAACATCATTTTTTCAAACGACTCCATTTTAGACTTTAAGTTGTCAACAGTATCCAAGAGTTGAATATTATTTGATTGTAAAGATACAATTTTTCTTTGGAGTTCATTATTGCTTGTCTGCAAGGATGTATTTGTACTTTGAAGAGCTTGAATATGCTTGTGTTGTTCTTGAATAGTGATTTCCCAGTTTGCAGGCAAGATTTGTGTTCCATATGTGGTAGAAAAGGTACCGCTACATATAGATCTAGCCTCACCACCAAGTCCAATGACCCGTCCTTTCTTCATTTCACCAACACTTTGTGCCAATATTTCAATTTCACTAGGCAAGGCAGATTGTTGTGATATATTAGTCTCAGCATTAGAGCTTTGATTGGATTGAATTGCAAACCACTTAGCAATGAAATTTTCCTATCAAAGTATCAATCAATCATTACATAAGTGAATTTTCATGAAAGTAATTATAAAAATTCACACAAACTCAAAAAAATATAGTAATTACATGAATATCTTGTGCTTGCTGATTTACACATTGCCTAATGCTATCCTTATATGCCTTCTTTGTATGGGTGTGTAAAAAAATTGCAGCTATACCAGGATCGCGGCTATCATTTGCTTTTATCTAGCAATTTTAAGACATGTAAGATAATGCCATAATTACCAAAAGCAATAGAACTATGAAAACTAAGTTATAAATATAACTAGATGAGTCAAAATAAACCATATCTAATTTATAAATATATACCAATTTATCTCTATGTGCTAAATAGGTGATGTTGCCACCAGTATGTAGTGCAATTCCTCTACCATCACAAGCAGATGCACGGTTCTACTTTTTTTTTTTTTTTTGACTTTTGGACTTGAACACATCAACATCCCATATTTTCAGCAATTGAGGTCATATAGACTCTCCAATCTAGTCTGGTCAAGTTTGACATTTACAAACATCGTGCATTACATTCTTCATGTATTCTGAGCTGTGATGCTCAAATATCCTTCGGACTTCATTAACGTTCTTCGGAAGCCAACAAAGAGTGTTCTGCAAATCAACACAAATAAACAAAAGTTATAATGTAATAAGTAAAAAAAAAAATTAAATCAAATAATCAAAATAAAGTGGCTCACTCCAAATTCTCTAAACATTAAATCACACAGCTCTTTCAGAATTTTCTTCCAAGAAGGGTTAGGACTAGTCAAATTAGTCTTGATGAGGTAGTTAATACTAAGAGAAGTAGCATCGTTTTGATAATGTTTAGACCTAAATTAAAAAAATTATGAATGATAAATATATGAACCTAAAATAATCATATCATTAAAATTAAAATGGCACATTATCCATAAATAAAATTAAAAATAATATAATATAGCTATAAATTCATTACTCAAGACCATGTGACTGTAAAAATTTCTTTGTAATATTGTTCCCACTTGAAATGTCAGTTGAACTACCATTTGTAGATGATTCAGGTGGTCTAGTTGAAGCACATGAAGAATATGATAAAGGGTTTTGAACACGCCCAGCCATTGATGTATAAGGAGGCATACTAATGGGCATTAATGTAGCAGGAGGCATACTCATAGGCATAGATGTAGAAAGAGGCATAGTAAAAGGTATAGATGTAGGAAGAGACATTTAAAATGCATAGATGTAGGATGAGGAATAGTCATAGGCATAGATGTAGGAAGAGACACACTGAAAGGCATAGATGTAGGAGGAGACATAACGAAAATATTCCGTGGAATAGATATAGGAGGAGACAAGAATGATGAGGTATTGGAGGTTGACTTCTTCTTCTTGTTTGTAGCACATTCTTTCCTTTCCGTTTTCATATGTCGGCCATCTGTTAGTTTCACAAGAGAAAATACACATTTGCAACAAATAAATATTAATAACAAATTGTGTACTGGCCAAAAACTGTTAAAAAGGCCCAATGTATTAAATATCAGACCAACTAAAGTCCACAACACCAAACTAACTATTTCTGCCACCCAATATAAACAACCAAAATGTTTATGGTTATCTAAAAAAATTGTTATGATTAAACTATAGAATTGAAAAACATAATCACAAATGAACCTAACATAGTTATCCCTTGAATATACAAAATACCAAGCACAAATTAAATAATCTGCCACTAGAAAATTTAACATGTAATCTGCAAGAGTAATAGAAACAAGACACATAGAAAGTACAAATTCATAAATTTCTATTCATATTGTTTTCATTCATCTTCTTTCTCATCTTCTTTGAATTCACTTTGCTCTTTTTCATCGCCTTCTTCATGACTTTCATCATCATCTCTTCTTCTTATTCTTCTTATTCTTCTATACCAACTATTGTAGGCCTGCTCAATTCATCTCCATCTTTTTCATCGAATGCCCCATTACTATATACTAAAAGTCCTATTGGGCCACTATCGAGAACTGTCCTAACAACTAGAGGATGTTGATCCTAATAAGTAGTTTCTATGGTATGATCTTTGTTAATTCTACCCCTGCCCTTGTCTTTATAACAACCAACCAATCCAATCGCTCTCTATTTCGTCCTATATTGGGAACATAGTACACTTGAGATGCATGTTGTGCAAGGACGAATGGATCAAATTTTGGATACTGCCCTATTTTTTGAACTTCAATAATTCCATATTGGTTATGAACTCTAATGCCCCGACTGCTAACTAAATCAAACTAGTCACAATTGAACAAAACAACCCTTTTTTGGCCTAGATACTGCAACTAAACCAAATCCTTATTTAGCACACCATAATAGTCATTTGAACCTTCACGTTTAACATAGACTCCACCATTAATAGTTTTTATACGCTCTACCCATTCATTGGTATGGAAGATCTATCCGTTGACAAAGAATTTTCACCATGTTTCTACCTCCCTACTGGGCCCCATGAAAGATCATTCAAGTACTCATTATGTATCATATTCTGTGGATTCTTAACCTAACATAACAATCAAAACCTTAGATTAAACATCTACTTTTTAAATTTTATGGCACTATATACAATTAGTTTTATTACTTACATATTAACGGAACCACATTA
The DNA here is from genome assembly GCA_025175665.1 of Cinchona pubescens. NCBI lineage: Eukaryota > Viridiplantae > Streptophyta > Magnoliopsida > Gentianales > Rubiaceae > Cinchona > Cinchona pubescens. The sequence continues at coordinate 876,969 of JANKKI010000212.1, read as the reverse complement.
CAAAATTTTGCTCTATTGATAGTTCAACTTCTTTGTCACTAAGATGAGGCCAATATATTCGCATAGCTTGCTCGTACATCCTACATATAAAATTTTTTAAAGACATTAAACCTATGTTAAAGTAATTACAAAATATTATACTTACGCCAAGAAAGAATTCACTTCATCATGGTTTAAGAGCATGTGCAATGCAGTGCTGTAGTCATATCTTGATCCGTCAAAAATCTCTATTTACATTTTCCTAATAGTCGATTTGGTTGATTTAGAACCAACAAGGTAGGTGGCATGGTTGCATCGAATCCATCATCTTTATTGCAGCTAATTCTTGTGGACTTATATTCAACATGAGATTTGAAATAGTAAGAACATAAGTAGGAAGTCTCTAGAGAAAAGTACGCCTTACATATGGAGCCTTTCAGACATGCTCTATTTTTAACAATGCCTTTCAAGTCATATAAATACCTGGATGTTGATTAAATATACATATAAACACTTGCTTCACAATAATAGGGTATTAACCATGCATTACAATTTCATAAAATTTTTGTGTACTATGTTTTAAGTTTTATTGTTACCTTCCAAATGGATACATCCATCTATATTGAACAAGTCCTCTAACTAGTGCTTCATATGGCAGGTGTATGGGTAGATGCTCCATCATATAAAAAAATCCTAGGGAAATACTCGTTCTAATTTGCTACAAGATTACAGGAATATTTTTTTCCATTGTAAGGAGCATATCTCTCCATAACTCAATGCAACACAAATCCCCCAAAAAAAAAAGACAACTCAGTGAGAGGCTTGCATATTGATTCAGGCAATCCACTAAATGAAATAGGAATCACTCGTTCCATAAACGCATGACAGTCATGACTTTTCACCCAAGTAACTTGCCTCCATCCCATTAACACATCTAGTCAAATTTGAAGCATCCAATCTTTAATCCTTCAACCCAATTACAAATTTCTCATCGCTGGTCTAATAAGAATGAGAACTTAGCTTTTGGTTTTGTAACTTTCCTATTATTCAAGGTTTTCAACTCCAATTCATGTTGCCTACAATTAACACTTATACCATTTCATGCCTTTGCATTGTCTTTTGTCCTGTCTTTGTTATCTATCACAGTATGAAAAATATTATCAAAAACATTTTTTTTGATATGCATGAAATCCAAGTTGTGACAAATTATGTTGTCCTTCCAATAGTAGGTAAATCCCAAAAGATAATCCATTTGCACCAATTGTGTGTCACCCATATCCATCAATTTTTTGGTATTTAACCTTCAAATTCTTTATTTTCGGTAGGGTTCTAACTTGCTTTCACAATTCTTTACCAATTAACCTACGAGGAAGATGTGACCTCTCAACACAATTCTTGTAAAAAGCATCTCTATTCCTTCTAAAGACATGATTCTCGGGTAAGAATTGGCGATGACAGTCAAACCAAGAATTCTTTCCTCCATACTTCAAACTAAATGCTTTGGTTTGCTCCATAAAAATGGCACACACCAATTTTCCAGATGTGTTCTACCTTGATAGCATGCCGTATGCAGGATAATCATTAATAGTTCACATCATTATTGTCCTCATTTTAAAATTTTGTTTCCTAGAAATGTCATATGTAGAACTTCTTCAAACAATAATTGTTTCAACTCGTCAATCAAAGGTTGCAAGTACACATCAATTCAGCTTTTTGGATTATGTGGACCCGAGAATCAAGCAAGTTAAAAATATATAAGGAGCAGACATGCACATTTCAGATTGAAGATTATACGGAGTTACAATAACAGGCCAATGAGAGTAGGGTTTTCCATTATTGTTGAAATGATTAAAACCATCTGCACACAAACCAAGTCTTACATTTCTTGTTTCTAATGCAAAATTTGGGTATTTCCGATCAAAGTATTTCTATGTTTTGCCATCCGAAGGATGGCATAAGATACCAAGATCTCTCCTATTTTTGGCGTGCCATCTCATGTGTTCTACTGATCAAAGGTTGCAAGTACACATCAATTCAGCTTTTTGGATTATGTGGACCGAGAATCAAGCAAGTTAAAAATATATAAGGAGCAGACATGCACATTTCAGATTGAAGATTATACGGAGTTACAAGTGACAGGCCAATGAGAGTAGGGTTTTCCATTATTGTTGAAATGATTAAAACCATCTGCACACAAACCAAGTCTTACATTTCTTGTTTCTAATGCAAAATTTGGCGTATTTCCGATCAAAGTATTTCTATGTTTTGCCATCCGAAGGATGGCATAAGATACCGCGTGCCATCTCATGTGTTCTACTGATCTAGGAGAGGCATATAATCGTTTAAGTCTTGTTATGAGTGGCAAGTAATGCATTCTCTTGTAAGGAACCAATTTACTGTTTCCATCCCCCTTTTGGGTAGTTTATATCGAGGATGCTTGCAGTGCCTATAATCAGTTCTAGTACTTTTGTAATAAAGCATACACCCATTTATGCAACAATCATACTTAATAGCAGAAAAACTAAGTTTCATCACTAACTTCTCTATCTCGTCAAAATTACTGGTAATACAATTACCAGGAGGAGTTGCCTATTTTACAATATTACACACTCTGTCAACACAACCCTATAACAAGTTATAGTCCAATTTTAAACTCATTAATTAAACAGCCATGAAGAGCTCAGTAAATGATTCACAACCAGGCTATAGTTGTCGTTGAGCAAATTGCAGCATGTCATAGGTAAATAAGCGCTTTAGTATTACGAGGCTCTTCAAAATTTACTCTATTTTGTTCCTCTTGACAATATTCATATCCAAAATTACTCAGACCAGCCATATCAAACACCAATCTTTGGTACCAATTCTGATGTTCATTAGTTAGGAATTCAGAATTACTTGAATCTGTCCCATGAGCATCAACCCCAATTGGTTTAGATTCATCATGTGAAGTCCAATACTGATAATCTTCCATGAAACCGTATTTCTAAATGTGTTCACCCAGATGATCAGGATTCATCAGTTATCTATTCTGATCTTTAGAACAAGGGCACCTAATTTCTTTATCATTAAAATACTGTGGTTGGTTATATGCAAATTTAGTAAACTCTCTAACCCCATCTAAAAAATGTTGTGTGTAACCAGTTCAATTAGCTAATAGCCTATCATACATCCAATAACGACAAGACCGAATATCCATAATCTATGAGAAGTAAATATTCAAACGTTTAATGGATGATTATAAAAATACATAATGTTGCGTAACAGTTTAACTTGTAAATTCTTGTATACCTAGTTGCAAAACTAGCTCTTATTAGTATTATTATTATTGCATTATCTTATTAGTATATATTCTTGTAAAAATTATGACAGAGTTCTCTATTTTATGACAGTCCTCTACTTACAAACCAATTTCAATTTAATCATTCGTATACATACATATATATATATATATACACACACACACACACACACACATGCACACATATACACACACAGTGTACTAGTTCTTAGTATTATAACTAAAGAACTCTTAATTATCATATATATCCTCTAGAAATTTTGACATAGTTTTTCCTAATTTTGAATGTTCTGCTAGTTTCAAAACAATAACAATAACCAATCATGCCCCAGCAAAAGTTGATTTAAATTTACTTACAATATTAAAATATTATAAAATACTAACAAATATATATAAATATATAAGTGTTTGTGTACAGACACAAATACATACACTACTAGTTGTTTTAGAATGTTTGATATTACTCAAGCATTCTTAATTAGTGTATATCTTTTAAAAATTTTGGCATAGTTTCCCCTAATTTCGAACGTTCCCCTAGTTACAAAACAGCAGCAATAACTAATCATAACTTGGTAAAGGTCGATTCCAAAAATATATAAAATTTTAAAATATTATAAAGCAGTAACAAAAGTTAGAAACCAATTAAAATAATCAATCACAACCCAACAAGGGTAGATTCAAAACATAAATAAATTTTTTTTAACTTTCATCTTAACTAACCCCACATATACAAATACACTTTTAAGTACCTACATATTAAGTTTCCTCAATATATACACACACACACATAAACACATAGTGTAATATTTATCTTAGTATTATTACTTAAACAATCTTAATTAGTATATATATATTCTCTAGAAATTTCGGCATAGTTTCCCTTAATTTTGAACTTTTCCCTAGTTACAAATAATAACAATAATCAATCATCACCCGACAAAGGTCGATTCAAAATATACATCAAAAATATTATAAAGTACTAACAAATAAATATATATTTGTTTGTTTGTGTGTGTGTGTGTATATGTAGACACACATACATACACTACATATTGTTACAATATTACCACTGAAGTATTCTTAATTAGTGTATATCCTCTTGAAATTTCGGCATAGTTTCCCATAATTTCAAAAGTATCACTAGTTACAAAACAACAGCAATAACCAATCATAACTCGGCAAAGGTTGATTCCAAATATACACAAAATTTTAAAATATTATAAAGTAGTAACAAAATTTTGAAATCAATTAAAATAATCAATCACAACCCCGTAACATTCGATTCAAAACATAAATAAATTTTTTTTAACTTTCATCTTAACTAACCCCACAAACACAAATACACTTTTAAATACCTACATATTAAGCATGTTAAATATATATATATATATATATATACACACACACACAAATATTTATTTATTTATTTATATATATACAGTGTAGTAGTTGCCTTAGTATTATCCGTTCTTAAACATTCTTAATTAGTACACATATCCTCTGGAAATTTTGGCATAGTTTCCTGTAATTTTGAATGTTTCCCTAGTTATAAAACAATAACAATAACCAATCATGACCTAACAAAGGTCAATACAATATATACATAAAATATTAAAATATCATAAAGTACTAACAAATATATATATATAAGTATGTGTGTGTGTATGTGTGTGTATATATATATAGACACACATACATACACTACTAGTTGTTTTAGTATTATTACTTAAACATTCTTAATTAGTATATATATCCTTTAGAAATTTCGGCATAATTTTTCCTAATTTCAAACGTCCCCCTAGTTACAAAACAACAGCAATAACCAATCATGACCTGGTAAATGTCGATTCCAAATATAAACAAAATTTTAAAACATTATAAAGTAGTAATAAAATTTTGAAATCAATCACAACCCAGCAAGGGTCGATTCAAAACATATATAAATAAAAAAATTAACTTTCATCTTAATGTTAACCCCATAAACACAAATGCACTTTTAAGTGCCTACATATTAAACATGTTCAATATATATATATATATATATATATATATATATATATATATATATATATACACATCTACACACTCACACACATAGTGTACTAGTTGCCTTTGTATTTTTACTTAAGCATTCTTATTTAGTATAAATATCCTCTAGAAATTTCGGCATAAGCTCCCCTAATTTTGAATGTTCCCTTAGTTACAAAATAATAACAATAACCAATCATGACTTGTCAAAGGTCAATTCAAAATATACATAATATATATATATATATATATATATATATACACACACTCACACACATAGTGTACTAGTTGTCTTTGTATTTTTACTTAAGCATTCTTATTTAGTATATATATCCTCTAGAAATTTCGGCATAAGCTCCCCTAATTTTGAATGTTCCCCTAGTTACAAAATAATAACAATAACCAATCATGACTTGTCAAAGGTCAATTCAAAATATACATAAAATAAAATATTATAAAGTACTAATAAATAAATATTTGTGTATGTGTGTGTATATATATATATAGACACACATACATACACTAACCCCACATACACATACACTTTTAAGTACCTACATATTAAGCATGTTTAAAGGCAAATGGTGATAAGCGTACATATATTTATAGGCTCTCCGGTGTAAATTTAATTGTAAACATGATTGTCGCCCCAAATTTGGTAGTATTCTAACTCCTAAAGGAAAAAGACATTAAGTGAGCACATACATGAATGGAGTGAAATATACTTCAAGGTTTAACCTAATCATTAAGTTAATTAGACATCTAAGAAATCTAAGAAATCAGTGAATAGTAATGCTAATAATGCCGGTGATATATAAAATCATCTCATAATACTCAATTGGGTAAGCTACAAGCCTACAAGCTTATCCATATGAGCCGAAAGGCCCACACATGGCTTGGGAATGAGATTACAATTTGGAGCTGCTACGCAATCTATAGTCACTACTAACATTTGATGATAAACATTTTTTTTGGTTTTTTTTTTTTTTTTTTGCTTGTTCAAACTTCGGTTTTAACATTTGTTTCATTTCTAGGAGCCTCAAAAACTGGAAAAATAGCAGCTATAGTTTCGTCTGTGGTGGCCATTTGTATGCTTTCTATGCAAGATTCAAAAAATCCGAACAAGGTACCATATAATATGATTAGATGACCACCCAAGATAGTAGTAGTAATAATTTCATATGCATTTAAAGTTAAATTGTACTACTATCTCTATATACTAAAAGAGAGAGTTCCACACACTCTATAGTATTTTGTCCCGTATGCATATTTGGCATTTAAGATATTGTAAAGGGCAATCTGGTAATTGGGTAGAGTTAGTAGAGTGGATTGTGGTCTTGATTTCTAAAACTTTCTCTTCCTCTTCCATCCCACCCACTCGCCTTCTCAATTTCTCACACTTGCTTTGTTCCTTCTTTTTTTCTCTCCTTCTCTATCTTCTTCTACACTCTCTTTTTTCACAATACAAAACACGCACAATTGCACAAACGCACACGAATCTCCTTCCTTTCCATCTTCTTCTACACTTTCTTTCTCACACAAAACACACAATTGCACAGACACATACACGGATGAAACACACACTAAGATTATATGATCCAAGTGCTTTTTTTTAGATTTGTTCTTTTTTTTATTACAATCAATAAATGTCTGAACTACTACTACTTTTTTGTTATTCTAATTTTTGTTCTCCATTTTTAGGTTATTTGAATGAATATATATATATATGTATTCAATTCTAGATCTAAGTTTTTTTTTCGATTCTTGATGTATTTTTTTTTTTTGGATTGTTTGTGTTGCTTATAGGTCATTTGTCCTAACTACTACTAATATTTTAGAGGCAAAGTGTAGTTATAGTTTTGTGCACTTGCATGAATTAAAATTGTGTAATTGTTGAAATTTACCTACGGTATTGAAATTCGGAGACAAGTAAAATTAAATTTGTCCTAAACTGCTTTTGGTTGTTTTAGATGTAGTAATCTTTCTTTTGCTTTAAAATAGGCTACGATTGTCATGTCTGCACTTGATAAGAGTTGCATGTCAAACTGATTGCCGTTAAACAGATTTGGTATGGGATCAGTACCAGAGGTTTCTTTTGATTATCTTTTGAATAATCAAATGATTAGGTAGCATTGCGTGTGCATTTATTGTTGTTTTCATTAAGATTAAATGTTTTAAATTTTTGATGATTATTAGAAAATCAAGTGATGGAGAAGATCTTTACTTAATTATGTTTTCTCAATTGCATTTAATTATTTTTTTTGTGGCTGCTATCACAAAATCAGCTTTTAATGATTGTAAACGCTAATTTCGTGCCTGAAAATAAGACAAGAAATAAAATTCACAAATTCAAAATTTTATTAGATCAGGTGAAATTGGGTTACAACTCGGTGGTATTTTAATCGTCGATTGCAATGACGAATACCTCTGATTCGATCCTTGATTTGGTGATGATGATCCAAAGGCTGTGATTGGCTTGATCTTGAGAATGCAGCGTCGAGGTATTGATAAACAATTCCAAGGTCGCAACAGGCTTGATCTCAAACTATTGAATTCGTTCAATTTCTCATAAGAGAAATCGATCAAAAGTGTGTACCGGGGGCTTTAAGCTTGATCCTGGTTCAAAGAATGTTGGTGAAGAATGCGACTCTTGATGGTCATGGAAGATGTGGCACTTTGTCCCTCATGCTTGTCGATCCCCTATGCTGTCGGAGTCTTACACTTTATGTGGCCGAAGTGCTTCCAAGTTTTTTTTCTTAATGAGGACCTTTTATTTGTAGGCCAAAAGTGAGAGATTTAATTTAGAAAGTCCAATTACCAGCTCAATTAAGGGTAATTTAATCTCTTAATTAGTTGTAATTGATTTTCCCTAATTTAATCAATTAGAGAGGTTTTACTTCTTTAATTAATTCTAGAATAATTGGCTGGGCATAGAGTGCCTAACGGATTCCATTTGCATGTTTGGCCCAATTCGCAAGGGATATTGATTTGACCAATAACATTTTATCGGGTTTAATTTGAGACATTATGTTCAAGGTCTCGATTTCAATGGATTTAGAAATAATTAAGATAAACCATTTGTAATCTTAATTAATATACATATATATTTTTTTAATGCCTACAAATGCACCCTTCAAGACTTGCATTTGGTACACGCTTGCATGTACAAGAATGCGAGGCCAGAAGTCCTTTAGCCCTGGATTTTTTAGATGCCTATAGCCACCATTTTTTTTTGTTTGCATGCTTCATCAAATCAAAAGTTCTGTACGTGGACACAAGAGTTTGCATCAGTATGATTGCTTTTGTTTCATTAGCTATAGCTTGTCCATTGAAGATAATTACCAAAGTGCAATTATCAAAGAAAAGAGAGGTGGATAGGAAGAGAGTCGAGATTACGATCTCGATTCCCAGATCGCAATCTAGACTCAGAAAAATCACTTCAAACATTAGCGTGTCGAGATTATGATCTCGATTTCCAAATCGAGATCTCGACTCACGGATGGTTTCAAGTAATAGGGGCAATTTTGTAATAGTCTAGGAACCAGTTTCTGATTTTGCCTTGTACGATTTAAGCTACTTTTAAAAACAATTATAGAAGTAAGTAAGATTAGAATTAGATAGTTAGTAACTGTTAGGATAGTTTAAGATATATTGAACCTCAAGTTTCTTCTTTATTAGAAATTTGTCTTTAATTGTCTCTTAGATTTAGTTTTCATTTCTTAGCAAGTTTAAATTTTGATTAGATAATTGTAGTGGGCTTTTCATTAGCTTCAAGTAGATATGATTTTTACTTGCTTTCTAGTTTAATTTAGTAGAAATCTCTTTGCTTGCAATCTAGGTTTTATAGAAAAACTAGGGTTCTTGCTTATTTCTTACTTTCTAGTTAAAAATCCTTAATTCCTTGCATTAATTTCTAGTTAATTTTTAGTGGACTTTCTTTATTTTTACCAAAAATCCAAAAATATTTTGATTTCAAGTTTGACTCTTTCAATTTCTAGTTTAGAATTTTGTAATTTCCAGCTTTGCAACGTCTTTTTATGGTGATTTTATTGGGTTAATTTACTGGCTCTTTAATTTTAGTTCTATTCCAATTAGTTTAGATTAGAATTAATTGCTTCCTTTACTTGCTTTTACTAGAGTAGACTAAGTAGTTTCTTAATTTCGTAATTATTTAGTTCACTTATTTGCTTTAGTAGATAATCTAGATTAAAATTAGGTTTTAATTGCTTGTATTGAATTATGATTTGAGTAGAGTAAATTCACCATCCATTGTTTGATCTTGCTTAACTACACAAAGACTCATAAAACTTGGTAATTGCCTTCCAACAATCCTTGTGGGACGATACCCACTCATCCTATACTACTACCAACTTCGTATACTTGTGGAAGTGAGGTAGTGTATTGGTTTTGTGAGGTTTCTTATTACTTGTTTGCTTTAAATTGATCTCTACCTAAGGATTAGACAAGTTTTTGGTGCCGTTGCCGGGGATTGTCCTTGGTTTTTGGCAATATAATTCAAGCGCTATACAGGTCGTGTAGATTAAGCATTTTAGTTTAGTTTAGTTGTTAATTTTGTGTATTTTTATGTTGGTTGGATATCTTGTGGAATTGACTTGGAATTTTAATTGACTATTTGCCTTGGTTGTGTTGTAGTGCATGGTATGAGGTGATCAATGGCCATTCATTTGCTTAGACAAGGAATGGGAAAGAGAGCAAAAGGAAATTCGGAGGTTTAGAAGGGTACAACAAGAGCAAAAAAGGATAGAAATGGCAAATGCTAATGCTCATCAAAGGAATTTCAACATGGAAAACGAAGAAGAAGAGGTTGTTGGAAATAATGGGATAGGTGGCTATGGGAATGGAAATGGCATGAATGGGAATGGAAGGCCATTAAGGAAATATGCCTTGCCGAATTTTGATGGAGCGAACTCGAGTATTGCACGGATGCCCGAGCAAGCTAACAACTTTGAGATTAAGCCTGCATTAATCCAAATGCTCCAAGCTCATGCCATGTTCGTTAGGAGTAGTCCCAATAAAGATCCCTATACACACCTCAAGAATTTTGAAGAAGTTTTGGACACTTTCAAGTTTAATGGAGTACATCCGAATTGTGTGCGAATGAGGGTGTTTCCATTCTCTCTCGGGATAGGGTAAAGTCATGGTTGCAATCCCACGCCCAAGGAACATTTACTACTTGGAATCAACTTGCTCAAGAGTTCTTAGCAAAGCACTTTCTGCTCGCAAGAACCGCCAAATTGAGGAATGAAATCACCTTCTTTAAGCAAGACGTTGGTGAAAGCTTAGGAGAAGCATAGGAGCGGTTCAAATAGTTGCTAAGGAAATATCCTCATAACGCGATTCCTTAGTGGCTTCAAATCCAAACTTTCTATAATAGTTTGACTCAAGAGACCAAATCCAAAGTGGATGCCTCTGCCGATGGATCCATCTCATACAAGAATCCAGAGGAAGCTTAAAAGTTGCTTAATATTAATAGGATGACATACAGTCACTATTATTATCTTGACCGATGACCTCACCGGTGACTCAACACCAAGCTAATCAAGCCAATGTCAATAGTGGAGTGTTGAATTTGAACATGCAAGATGTTTTTCTGGCACAACAAAGTATGCTCATGAGTGTGATGAATAACGTTGCAAAGGCGTTGGAGAACTTGGCGAAACCAAGTAGTGTAAATGCCATGTCTTCTTCTCTAACCCAACCGAGCATGGTATGTGATTTTTGTGAAGGCGGCCATGCTAATGGATAATGTGAGATGCCGTATGGGTCAAATGAAAAACTCTATTATGTGTCTAATCAATCATCATTTCCAAGGAACCCATCCAAAGCTTATGGGAATGCATATAATCCTTCTTGGCGAAACCATCCCAATTTTTCATGGAGCAACACCAACAATCAATCCAATCCTCCTTACCCACCAAATCCCCCACCTCAAAATGTCCAACACACTCAAGTCTCAAATTCCTCACCTAGACCTTATCAACCACCACATCAAAGGAACTTCCTATCACCCAACTCATATCAATCTTTTCCTAATTCTTCATTTCAAAACCAACCACCAAGGCCTCATTTTCAATATGCAAATTCCTCCCAACCTATGTATCATGACCAATACACCTCAAGAGAGAATGTGGTAGAAGATGATTGGAAAAGAGAGGCCGAGTACTTGAAAAGAGAGTTGGATAGGAAAAATGAGGAACACAAGAGGGATTATGAGAACTTGAAGGCATCTACAAGAAATTCGGAAATTCAATTGGGCCAATTGGCGAGAATGAATAATGAGAGACCTTTAAGGGTGGTCCCAAGTGATACTATTCCAAATGCCAAGAAACAATGCAAGGCCATCACCCTTAGGAGTGGTAAAGAGTTGGAAGAAAGGCTTGGGAAAAATGTGTTGAAAAATGGAGAAAAAAGATTTGAGGATGAAGAGAAAAAAAAAAAGAGAGAGTCTTCAAATGGGCAAGATAAAATGTTGAATGAGTCTATTAAGCCCAACTCACCAAGAAATAAATCTCCGGCAAGGATCCGAAGTTTCATGAGCCAAAACATGTTAATGTGCCATTTCCTCAAAGGCTAAAGGATGAAGAAAAGGCAAAGAAGTTCAAGAAGTTTCTTGGGATTTTCAAAAAGCTTGAAATCAACATTCCATTCATGAAGGCACTTGAGAACATGCCCACCTATGCTAAATTCATGAAAAAAATCCTCACTTCAAAAAGGAAATTGCATGGAGATGAAATCTTATGCTTAATGAAAAATTGTAGTGCACTCCTTACAAAAAGGTTGCCACCAAAGCTCAAGGACCCTGGATCATTTTTTATACCTTGTGAGATTGGGGGTTTATAATTTGGGAGAGCATTGTGTGATTTGGGAGCCTCGATAAATCTCACGCCTTTACGGTGTCCAAGAAGTTAAATGAAGGACAATTCAAGCCAACGAGTATCTCATTGCAACTTGCAAACCGGAGCATAAAGTTTTCAAAAGGGATCATTGAAGATGTGATTGTGAAAATTGACAAACTCTTGATCTTCATGTTCCGGCCGATTTCATTGTGCTTGAAATGGAAGAGGATGAAGAGATGCCAATTATTCTTGGAAGACCTTTCCTTGCTACCGGTCGTGCACTTATTGATGTTCAAGAAGAGAAGATGGAATTCCTAAGAAATAATGAAATTGTTACATTCAATGTTTTTAGTTCATTAATGCTCCCCTCAATTTTTGAAGATGTCATGAATATAAATGTGGTAGATGACTTAATTGATGATTGTTGTAGGAATGCAATTGAGAATTTCTCAATGGAGGAATAGGTCTTGGAGTCAAATGCGCTAAATCAAAATGATGAAGAAGGGAAGAGAAATGTGAATCATTTGGAAGATGAAACCTTATTGCAAAAGAAGGATGAGGAGAATCAAGAAAGAGGTAAAGGGGGGTCTCCAACCAACGAAGCCCCCAAACTCACCTAATGTATGCATATCTTGGTGAAAATGAGACATACCCCCCGTGATTGGGAATGCATCTTTAATAAGTGAGCAACTTGACTCGATAGATTGATTGTGGTGCTTAAAATGCATAAAGATGCCATTGCTTGGTACATTGATGATATTAAGGGAATTAGCCCTTCCATATGCATGCATAAAATCTTGTTGAATGATGGAAGTAAACCGGTTAGGCAACCTCAAAGGAGATTGAATCCTACTTTAAAAGAGGTTGTGAGAAATGAGGTTCTCAAACTTTTGAAAGCTGGTATTATTTACCCTATTAGCGATAGTGAGCGGATTAGTCCCAATCAAGTCATTCCAAAGAAGGTTGGTATTACCGTAATCACAAGTAAAACCAACGAGCTTCTCCCCTCTAGATTGGTTACGGGTTGGCGAATATGCATTGATTTTCGAAAGTTGAATGAAGCCACCCGAAAGCATCATTTTCCTTTGCCTTTTATTGATCAAATGCTTGAGAGGTTGGCTGATTTTGCATATTATTGTTTCCTTGATGGTTATTCCGGTTATCTCCAAATTGTCATTTGTCCGGAGGATCAAGATAAAACAAATTCAGACTTTTACATGCCCATTTGGTACTTTTGCATATAGGAGAATGCCCTTTGGGCTTTGCAATGCACCAAGCACATTTCAACGTTGTATGTTTTCTATTTTTCATGACATGGTTGAAAAGAGCATAGAGATCTTCATGGATGATTTTAGTGTATTTGGTGTCTCATTTGATGATTGTCTTGCAAATTTGTCCAAAGTGTTGAAAAGGTGTGTAAAAACTAATCGGTTCTCAATTGGAAAAAGTGTCATTTCATGGCGATGGAAGGAATTGTTTTGGGTCACAAAGTTTCATCAAAGGGGATAGAAGTTGACAGGGCAAAGGTGGAGGTTATTGAAAAGTTGCCTCCTCCAATTAATGTTAGCGGGTAAGAAGTTTCTTAGGTCATGCGGGCTTTTATAGAACAATCATTAGGAATTTTTCACATATCAGTAGACCTTTTTCCTTATTACTTCAAAAAGATTGTCTTTTTCATTTTGATGATTCTTGTTCAGAAACATTCAATAAGTTAATTTTAAAACATGCTCTTGTGATTGCACCGGTCATTGTACCTCCAAATTGGTCTCTTCCGTTTGATCTTATGTGTGATACTAGTGACTATGCTATAGGTGCCGTTTTATGTCAAAAGGTGAATAAGATGTTGCATGTCATCTACTATGCAAGTAAGACCTTAAATGATGCACAATAAAATTATTCTACAACGGAGAAGGAACTACTTGCTATAGTTTTTACATTTGATAAGTTTAGATCATATTTGATTCGATCAAAGGTAATTGTTCATACCGTTCACTCCGCATTAAAAATATTTATTTTCTAAACAAGATGCCAAGCCACGTTTATTGAGATGGATACTTTTGTTGCAGGAGTTTGATTGGGAGGTGGTTGACAAGAAGGGTGTAGAAAACATGGTAGCCGACCATTTGTCAAGGATTGAAGCATCTAGACTTGTCAACCATGAAGAATGAGCCATCAATGAAGAATCATCAATTGAGAAATTATTTGAGGTGAAGAAAGGCGAGTCCATGGTATGCGGATATTGTGAATTATCTTGTGGCAAGGGTAATACCAAAGAGGCTAAATTTCAATGAGAGAAGGAAATTCTTTGCAGAACTTAAACATTACTTTTGAAAAGAACCATATTTGTTCCGAAGGTGCAATTATCAAGTCATTAGGAGATGTGTCTCGGAATATGAAATTACCAATGTGTTGAGACATTGTCATTCATCTCCGATTGATGGACATCATTGAGTTCAATGAACGGCTTTCAAGATTCTTCAAAGTGATTTGTATTGGCCAACTATGTTCAAGGACTTCCAGGAATTTGTGCTCAAGTGTGATGAATGTCAAAGGGTGGGAAATATTTCAAGGAAAAATGAAATGCCCCTTCATGGCATTGTTGAGTTGGAGGTATTTGATGCATGGGAATTGATTTCATGGGACCATTCCCAGTCTCATTTTCTAACAAGTACATTTTGGTTGCGGTGGACTATGTGTCAAAGTGGGTTGAAGCAATCGCCATTTTTGCCCCAACCAACGAAGCCAAAATGGTCACCAAATTCCTTAGAAAGAATATCTTTTTCCGGTTTGGAGTGCCTCGGGCTATCATTAGTGATGAGGACTCTCACTTCAAAAATTCACATTTTGAGGACTTGATGACAAAGTATGATGTGAAACATAAAGTTGCTTTAGCCTATCGTCCCCAAACATCGGGTCAAATTGAGGTTTCAAACCGAGAATTGAAGAGGATCTTAGAGAAGACGGTGAATAAGGCTAGGAAGGATTGGGCACTTAAGTTAGGTGACACATTGTGGGCCTATCGAACGGCATTCAAAACCCCCATAGGCATGTCCCCATATCATATGGTGTATGAAAAAGCGTGTCACTTGCCGATAGAACTTGAGCATAAAGCAAATTGGGCAATCAAGAACTTGAATTTTGATTTGAAGGAAGCCTATGAAAAAAGAATGCTTGATTTGAATGAATCGGATGAATTTTGGAGGAAAGCATTTGAAAATTCTTTCATTCATCTAGCTAAGGAGAAAACTAAGGCATGGCATGACATGCTCATCCTAAGAAAGGAATTTAAGGTTGGTGATTTGGTGCTACTTTACAATTCAAGGCTCAAGTTATTTCCGGAAAAACTCAAGTCAAGGTGTGAAGTGGTTCAAACTTTTGCTCATGGAGCGGTGGAAATAAAAGGGAAAGAGGGAACTTTCAAGGTTAATGGTCATTGGCTCAAACCCTACCTTGGAGGAATCATTGAAAGCGGATGAGAGATCATCCAACTTGTGCAAGAATGAAGCTGTGCCATAGTCAAGCTAGTGACTATAAAAGACCGCTTCTTGGGAGGCAACCCAAGTCTGTGATTTAATTATTATTTGTTCTTTTTGGTGTGAATTTTCATTATTTTAATTTTGAGTAAGTTAGTTTCAAATAGGTTAGAATTTTGATTAAAAATCTAAGTTTTATTTAGTTGAATAAATGTTGCTAAGAAATGAGTAAGTTTGTTATCCTAACTTATTAATTTTGTGTTATGTAGGTTGTCCTTGCAAATGGAGAAAAGTGATGAAGAGTTGAAAAATCTTGCCTAAGTGTAAAAATTACACTTTGCAGAAATTGGGTCGAGATCGCGACCTCAAAATTGAGATTGCGATCTCAAACTCAAACTTCTGGAGGGCATAATATCATTTGGTTGAGATTGTGATCTCAAATCCAAACTTCTGCAAAGGAAAATTTTGCATCGAGTCGAGATCGCGATATCGAAATCAAGATCGCGATCTCTTGATCAGGCCAGATAGCGACCTCGAAATGTAGAAACGTTTAAACTCTTCTTCTTCTTCTTTTCTCACAAATCTAATCTATTTTCTTCTCCCTACCCAAAAACCCTTCCCCAAACCCATCAAAATTTCTCCATAATCTCCACTCAAAAATCATTCTGAACTCCACAATCACTAGTCACATCATCTCTCCTCCCTATAGGAACAAAGCAAGCATATTGGAGGAGATTTCTTGGAGAAATTGGGTTTGCAAGGAGAATTGTTACACACAACAATTTTTTGGGAAATTTCAATCCGTAAACCGGTAACATCTTTCCCTAGATTTTTAGTTTCAATTGTCAATATTTTGAAGATAGTTGTTGGGTTTTTGTTGATGATTGTAAAGTGGAATTATTGATAGCAATTTGTGATTTTTGGGCAAAATTTTGTTAGAATTTCTTGAAGGAAAAATTTGATGTTGAATTGCTCAATATTTTGAATTATTGGATTCATATTTGAATTGGGATGAATTATTTTGAAGTTTGTTGGAAATTTGTGATTTTGATTTTGTGGCTGTCAATGACTGAATTGTTGATTGAATTGGACTGTTATAATGACTCAAGCAGTTTATGGTAGTACTGAACGTAGGGTTATAATGATGGAAAGAGGAACTCGGTCAAGAAAAAGAAAATCCGGAGATGGGACTAGTAAACAAATGGGCTCGGAACAACCTTTTGAGGGAGGCGAGCAGGTAGAACCTCAGTTCTCAAGCGACAAAGCCAAACATTTGTTGTACAAGAATAATGAGAAACATGAAGTGATTAGAGAGAGGAATTTCGGCCTATCAATGCATTGGGGGGCTTATGAGGATGCTAGAAAAGCCATTGAAGAACATATTAGGTCGAGGCATTGGGAGGGATTTACCACTCCAGTTGACCTCGGGGCTTCCCAGTTAGTTAAGGAATTCTATTGCAATCTGTGTGAACTAGAGGATGGAAAGGTGCAAATAAGGGGGGTATTAGTGGATTTTGGTGCAGACTTGATCAATGCTTACTTCAATATACCCCCCCGTCTCTTCCAATCAATATTTGGCACTTTTGAATAACAAAGAGAAAGATATGAATTCAATTAAAAATACCCTTTGTGATAGGAATGTGGACTGGATTAAGAGTACTTCCTCTAATACTGAACTGAAATTTGCATGGCAAAGACTTTCATTGGCAGCCAAGTTATGGTTTTACATAATTAGCTGCCGAATTTGGGGGTCCAATGCTATGAGTTTTATCCAGAGGGATGCCAAAGTAGTCTTAGTTTATGCTATTATGATTGGGATGCCGGTGAATATTGGTCACCTTATTAGACAGGAGTTTTTGGATAGTGGAAAGTTCGGGCGACCTATATTTTATGCCCCTAGTCTGATTCACCATCTTTGCACTTTAGTAAGGTGTACAATTGATCCTTTGGAGCCATTGATGCCCCCAAGATCTGTGTTTAATGCTCCGGTGAATGATGAAGAAAGGAACGAATTGCAAGGGTTTTGGACGTACAACCAGATGGTAATGCATAACAACTTGACCTTGATTGGAGAAGCTTTAAGGACTACCTCATTGGGCACATGGGTTCAGCCACCACCATCTCTGGTTTGGCACTTTAGTCCACCTCGTTGGCAATACTACACACCACCTGCAGTTTCAACATATCAAGAAGGATCCAGCCAAGCAGGTATGACTGGAGGAGATCAAGATGATGACCACAAAGAAGCCCAGCCTAGTGATGCCGAGGAGGGTCAGGAAGATATGGATAATACTCTGAGAAGATTGATGCCATCGACTGCACTATGCACAGATGATCTCCAAGCCTTGCAATTGAAGTTATTTTGTGAATGATGAACAATTTCTTCGATTCTCATGACATTAGCACCATGACTTTTGATTACCTTTGTTTTATTTTACTTTCAGTCTTTTAGATTTGAAGTATTTTAGTTTTTCCATTTTAGTAGATTGGCTAATGGCCTTAAGCTGACGCCAAGTAGATAATTATTTTGATGCTTCATGGATTGAATCTTTATGGAATTTCTTGCTAGATACTTGGTGTATCTTTGGTCATGATTATTGCCAAATAAGAATAGCATGGCTAAGGGCCCTTAACTGATGTCATTTCTGCATTTGTTGATGGATTAAATTGGATATTAATTTTTATAGAGCTTAATTGGTGAGATGCATGGCACGGTTTATTACTCTTAGCATTTTTACTCAATTTTAATTCTTAGCTTAAAATTAGGTCTTGGTTTGAGTAATTTTTGTTATTTTTGTGGTATGACATGTCTTTATGTTTCATTTTGGGTGAGTGGAAGAATGATTTATTCATCAATTGGAATAAAAGAGACAAGTTTGGGGGTGTTTATTTTCTTTCGTGTTGGGAATGGTTGTTTTTGTACATATTATTGTCACTTGATGTATAATGGATGAAAATTGATCAATTGGGTACTCAATGATGATGAATATTGACATTCAATACTCTATGATTGAAATATTTGATTGAGTCATTCCACAGATTTTTTCTGTGAGTGAGTAGTTCGTTTGCAACATAAAGATTTCATAAACTTGGCATCACTATTTTTCAAAAAGAAGTGCTAAAAATTTAGGAAAATTTATTTGAAATATTTGTTTCTGATCAAATCACTTATTATTTGGTTCGATGATCTATCTTTTGGAATGAAATGAGTTAAATGAAATAGAAGGAATTTTGGGAAATTTCGTGTGTTTGCATAGGGCATGTTCTTCTAGCTTGTGAATAATTGATATTCGAAATTAATTTTATAGGTACATTTCACTCCTTTTCCTGGGTTTAGGACCGATTGAAAAAAAATGTAGGAATAAGACGAGTACGGGATTCTGACATGTACCTATGTTGTTTGTTCGAAATAAGCCATTAGAGTTGTAATAAGGCGAGTACGGGATTCCGACATGTACCCATGTTGTTTCTCCAAATTAAGCCATTAGGAATTGTGTTCTAGTATACCAATAAGTTAAGGAGTAAATGTTTGTATACTTATTCGTTATTAGAGGTCTATTCCAGAAATGTGTGACATTTACATTTAATTTGATTCCTAATTGAACTTCTATTTTCATGATGCTTCGTCGGGATAATTGACTAACTTCATAATATTTATGATTTGAGATGCAATGATGTTTTAAATCAATAGAACTAAAACTTTTGGTAACTCTTTTTGGGAATAGTAATTCTTAGTGATGTGAAATCTTGTGCAGTGAATGAACATGTGCTTCTTTGTAGAACGAAATTACAATTTTGGATAGACTCACGTTGTCTCAATCAAATACTTCCCATATCATTTAGTATTGAACGTTTCTTGAGAGACTTCTTAATTGTTCTAAGTACATCCACGATTCATCAAGTGTCCTATCAATTTTTGTGGTGTTTATGTCTTTTAGTGTTAGTAGGTTCCATTAAGTTTTTTTTTTTGTTTTACTCAGGACTAGCAAAACGCTAAGTCTGTGAGTGTGATAACTCTAGTATACTAGAGTTATTCTACTCTAAATTGTAGCATTTTGATAGTATAAATATTGAATTTTGAGTAATTAATTATAGGTTTAAGTTAATTCCTTTCATATGCTTTTATTTTTTGTTCTTCTTAAATATGTTAAGTTTTTATTAAAAATTTAGCTTAATTAATTATGTTAATTTTGTGCAGGTCAACTTTAGAAGTTGGAAACTGGATTAAACAAGCTCGAGGGACCAAAGTGCAATTATCAAAGAAAAGAGAGGTTGCTGGGAAAAGAGTCGAGATCGCGATCTCGATTCCCAGATTGCGATCTCGACTCTAATCTCAAAAAAATCACTTAAAACATTAGCGAGTCGAGATCGCGATCTCGATTTCCAGATCGCAATCTCGACTAGCGGATGGTTAAGTAATAGGAGCAATTTTGTAATAGTCTAGGAACCAGTTTCTGATTTTGCCTTGTACTATTTAAGCTACTTTTAAAAACAATTGTAGAAGTAAGTAGGATTAGAATTAGATAGTTAGTAAGTGTTAGGATAGTTTAGGATATCTTGAACCTCAAGTTTCTTCTTTAATAGAAATTTGTCTTTAATTGTCTCTTAGATTTAGTTTTCATTTCTTAGCAAGTTTAAATTTTGATTAGATAATTGTAGTGGGCTTTTCATTACCTTCAAGTAGATATGATTTTACTTGCTCTCTAGTTTAATTTATAGAAATCTCTTTGCTTGCAATCTAGGTTTTTATAGAAAAATTAGGGTTCTTGCTTATTTCTTACTTTCTAGTTAAAAATCCTTAATTCCTTGCATTAATTTCTAGTTAATTTTTAATGGATGCTTTCTTTATTTTTACCAAAAATCCAAAAAATATTTAAATTTCAAGTTTAACTCTTTCAATTTTTAGTTTAGAATTGGTAATTTCTAGCTTTGCAATGTCTTTTTATGGTGATTTTATTGGGTTAATTTACTAGCTCTTTAATTTTAGTTCTATTCCAATTAGTTTAGATTTGAATTAATTGCTTCCTTTACTTGCTTTTACTAGAGTAGACTAAGTAGTTTCTTAATTTCGTAATTATTTAGTTCACTTATTTGCTTTAGTGGATAATCTAGTTTGAAATTAGGTTTTAATTGCTTGCATTGAATTATGATTTGAGTAGAGTAAATTCACCTTCCATTGTTTGATCTTGCTTAACTACACAAAGACTTGTAAAACTTGGTAATTGCCTTCCAACAATCCTTGTGGGGCGATACCCACTCATCCTATACTACTACCAACTCCCTATACTTGCAGAAGTGAGGTAGAGTGTAGTGGTTTTGTGAGGTTTCTTATTACTTGTTTAGTAGCTTTAAATTGATCTCTACCTAAGGATCAAACAGTCTCCCCATCCCCCATTACGAATCATTGATGAAGCTGCTAGATTTACACTTGTATGTCTGGACATTGTACTTAACCCCACAATTAGCCTTTCAATACAAGAATTCTTCACTGCATGAATAGGGCATATTTATATGCTTCTGATAATTTCCCCATGACTTGTAAATTTGTCTTACTACCTTATGTCTCAACAAAACCAAAATATTTTCACTGAATAGGCTTGTGCAAAGAATCTTTTATCACTCATTCAAAACTTTCCACATTTAGTAGTTATGATATGTTCTCATGATCTAACAGGTCAACTAGAATTTGGCTCGGCTCAAGTTACAGTGATCATCATTAGTATTCAAACCTTATGAAAGTAGAGCTTGGGTCCTGATGGGTGAGCTCCATAAATTCCTGAATGTGCTTCTTCCATAGCCTGATTTGCTTCATCCTTTCTCAAGTAGTGGAGCCAAATACTTTTGAATGACCAACGAAAGAGGGTACTTTTGTAATAGACAAATCTTGGGGCTCATCTTCGAATATCAATCCTCTTTCGGGGCTCTTCTGGTAACTTACCATGTTCCAAATAGTTGATCAAAGGATGTTTCCAATCTTCTTTCTCAACTACCCGTATTGAAAGAAGGTTGCTTTCCTCAACGCGAGACTATAAAAGTTTGAGGATTACCCACTTACAACACATAGGGACTTCCGTTGTCTCACTTTCGGCTAGAATTGTCATGGCTAAGTTGACAAAAGCATTTGCTAGACGATTTTTCTTCCTTGGGATATGTTCTTTCAGAATGCTATTAAACTTTCCCATCAAGTGAGAGCCATAATTGAAGTATGGAATCAAATCATTCTTTTTGACTTCATACTCATGCAACAATTGGTTGATGATAAGTTTTGAATCTCCATAAACTTCAAGATCCAAGATATTCATTTCAATGGCCATTTGTATCCCAATGATCGAGTCTTGATATTCAGCTACATGTGTTCAAACATTTCTGTCCCAAGACAACGGCAAATGGTAAGACATGCCTTTGTGGTGAAACAAACATTACCCCAACACCCGCTCCTTTAGATCTTACAGCCCCATCAAAATACATCATCCATGGTGGTAATGTTTCAATAAACATCACTTTTTTATTAGGAAAATCCTCAGAAATCTTTCAATCAAAGGGGGAATAGGGTGGTCTGCCAAGAAGTCAGCAAGGCTTGTCCTTTGATCGCCTTTTGCGAGACATAAATGATCTCAAATTCATTAAATAAGACCCTCCATTTGGAAATACCTCCTAAGAGTACTGGTCTTGATATCACATATTTAAGGGGAATGACCCTTGCAACCAGATAGATCTTGTAGGCCAAGAAGTAATGCCTTAGCTTTTGCGAGGAAAATAGCAAAGGCAAACAGATTTTTTCAATGGGAGTGTACCTCACCTCTAGATCTATTAGTCTTGGACTTAGGTAATACAATGCTTTTTCTTTACCTTTGTCATTTATAGTTTTGTGCAAACATAGCTCACACAAATTCTTCTTGCACAGCAATATAGAGGATAAGTGACTTTCCTGGCGTTGGTGGTCCCAAAATCGAAGGGTTGACCAAATATTTTTTTAATGCTATCAAGAGTATTTTGGCATGATTTGTCCCATTCAAATGGTGCATCTTTCTTCACCAATCGATTAAATGGCTGGCACCGACCCGCTAAATTGGATATGAAGCGACGAATATACGGCAGAGACCCTGAAGACTTTGAAGCTCGCGGAGATTCCTTGGTAGAGGCATTTTTTGTATGGCATCGATCTTGGATTGATCCACCTCAATGCCTCGGTGTTGAACAATGAGCCCTAAGAATTTTCCTGATGAAACCCCAAAAGCACACTTAAGTGGATTCATTTTCAACTGGAATTGCCTTAATTGGGTGAACACTGCTCGAAGTTCCTCCAGGTGGTCTTCTCTTCTTCTCGTCTTAACCACCAGGTCGTCTATGTAGCATTCCACCCTTACGTGGAAATGCATATCATCAAATATCTTTTGCATTGCACGTTGATAGGTGGCTCCGGCATTCTTCAGGCTGAAGGGCATCACTTTGTAGCAGAATATACCTTTTGGTGTATGGAAAGTTGTGAGCTCCTCATCTTCTAGTGCCATATGTATTTAATTATAACTAGCACATCCATCCATAAAACTTAGAATTCATGCCCTGCTATAATCTCAACGATTGGTAAAGGAAAATATCCTTCGGACAAGCCTTAATTAAATCACGAAAATCTACACAAATGATTATTTTTCCATTTCATTTCTTGACAACTACTATGCTATAAATCCACTATGGATATTTCATTTCCCTTATAAAGCCCGCTTCAAGCATCTTATTTATTTCCTCATTCACTTTAGGTGTAAAATCTGGACAGATAACACGCTGAGCTTGTTTTGTTGAACGAGTGCCATGCTTAACTAATAAATGATGAACTGCTACTTTAGGATCCAGTCCAGGCATTTCTTTGTTGCTCCAAGCAAACACATCCTTGAATTCAGCGAACAACTCAAGATACTACTTCTCTTTAGAAGAATTTAACTAAGCACTCATAAAAATTGGCTTTGAATCATCAAGGGTCCCCAAGTTTTGCTCCTTAAGGTCATCCACCATGGGTTGCCCCCCATCTTCTAACTGTGGTGGAGCTTCTAAGACATCTTCTTCCGTAACATCCATTAAAGGATCTTCTTCTACTGTAATATGGCATGCGGTGATGTAGACCAACTACTCGTCGTTGTCGTCATCATCCAATGTGGCTTGCGGAGCTGGTTTCGTATGTATAATTGTACGCCTCCTAATTTTGAGCATTCTCTCAATTTGGATTTCCCAACGAGTCTTACGCATCATACGAGAAGGCACTATACTATGAATTTCATTTCTGGCATCTGCTTAGTTTCTTAGTCTTTTAAGCCCTTTGCCATCTGCTTTAATATTCCTATCCCCAATCCGTTCAAACACAAAACTTTTGTGATGACCCTTAGGTTGCCTACTTTCATAATCTTTAAATTCCCTCAACCGATGGATACTGAAGGACGAAGGCCTGAGTCATGATGATCATCTTGCAGTTTTGGTGAACTTAGATGACCAGAGACAATAGAGTACTCTTCTTGGGAAGGCCATCCCTTTGTATTCTTTGGAACACGAAGGATCTTGAAGACAAGCCATCATTTTCCTGTGTTGAGGTACCTATCCTATCAAACACAGAAGCTCGTGCACCAAGTGGTTCAATGTGTTCTAAAACTAATCTCCGAGGCGACGGTTGCTTGCTTTGTTCATCAATCGTCTCTTCACAGTTATGTAATTAGTGGTATTTTTCTCTTTTCTTCCTTTGAGGGTGACTTGCACTAGTTCTGCAAGCATAAAGCCTAGTCACAATCTTGGAAGGCTTATTCAATGCCCTTCTTTCCTCAGCATCTTTTGTGTTTCATTTAAATCGTGCATTTTTCACCCGTGACTTCAAGATTTAGCTCTCCAAGGGATGGAGGATTTCACTAACATAGTCATACCCAATGTTTGCCATCAACTTATATGCCTTTGAATCAAACCCTTATTTGGTTCATTTTTGAGGTAAGGATTCATCTCCAACCGATTTGACAAAACCCTTTAATGTTGGCTTTCTTGCGGTCTGTTGTTTTGTCAGTGGCACAGTTAAATGTTTTTCTAACAATTCATGATCTACTGCATCCAAGGCCCTCATATTTGCTGGTTTTGATGTTTTAGATGTCAAAACTTCAACGAAAAGTAACTCACCTTCCTTTTTCGTGCCTTGGGAACATACTTGAAGGCCTATAAGGCCATTGAATCTTTACTTCTATGCCTTTATTTTATCATGCTTGTCTATTGTATTTACTTGACATCTTCTATCACACATAACGATTCACATTTGTTGTCCACCTGTTTCTTAGATTTTCCATTAAGTGGGATTTTCACACGTAAAACTTCGTCTGTTGTGTCACCTTTTATGTAAAATTTTGCATCTACAAAATGTGACTTTACTTCATGAGGCTGAAGGGTTTGTTATTGACAAACACCGTTTTCACACCATTCTTGTAAAATTTGAGACATTGATGCAATGTAGAAGGCACTACCCCATTGACATGTAACCATGGTCGTCCTAACAGGAGGTCGTAGGAGGTTTTCACTTTGATCACATGGAACAATGTATCTGTCTGTAGGTCTCCAATGCTTAGGTTCAGACGAATCATCCCAATGGCTCGTGACCTCCTTGGTCAAACCCTTGAATGACTAGGTGGTTCTGAGCCAATTCTTCGGTAGGAATGCCTAGCTGCCTTATTGTGAACTTTGGCATGATGTTTACAACGGATCCGCCATCCACCAATATCCTATTGATCTTCTGCTCTTTCATATACCCAAAAATAAATAATGCCCGGTTGTGAGGCTTAGACCCTAGCTACAAATCTTCATCGGTGAAAGGGACGGCTGAACAACATGATATGCATGGGGTGGTTTTTGTATCTATCTCTTCCAAAATAGTCTTGTACTTTGACTAGGTCCTCCAGTACTTTTACCAAAGTATTCTGATCTTCTTCTGGTAATTGTGTGGCTTCACTTAAACTGGGCCATGTTGGTAACCCTTTTACCATGTGCACTACTAGGTTAGTTTCTTCTTGGGCAGATAGCTCCCCTATTGCAATTGTTTGATGGGATGTCAGCATGAAACTTGACTCCATCTTGTTTTCTTGGCCAAAGTATCCCTTTGGGAAGAACTCGAACAAGGATGTCAAGCATGGTCGGTGATGGCCGTGATTTACGTCTTCTTTGAGAGGCTTCTTTACTTGCTTTATTGCCTCCTGCTTGCCATCACGAATTTTTGTAACCTTTTTCATGGGCTCTCCGAGAATTCCTCCTCATAGCCTTCTTCTTCCTAGTCACAAGCCTTCATCCTTCGTCATCTTTATCTGAGCCCACATCAGGGCTCTTTGTGCGAAGGACATAAACTCGAACTGGTTCCATTGTTCCAAACTAAATGATTTTGTAACTCTTTCCCAGACAATTGATTTGTCGTAGGAAGAAAGTCAAACAATATACTTTTGTGATTGGATTCTACCACTTCTTCGATATCCAGCAAAATTCTTCCTTTTTTGGCAAGTTTCACGATTAACTCCTTCAACACAAAGCACTTCTCGGTGGGGTGGCTGACAAGCCTATAATACCTGCAATATCTTGGATTATCAACACGCCCCATTTCTTTAGGACGCTTAGACTCCGAAAGTTCTATGACTTTCTTTTCAAGAAGAAAATCCAGAATATTTCGTACATCTGAATTAGGGAATGGATAGACTTTTTCTCCAATTCTTTAAGTGTAGGTCGTTATCTTTCCAGGGATTGCTCCTTGACAACTTCTTGCTTCTTTTTCTTACTTCTGGGGATTTTTAGAGGAGCAGCACTTACAACCATTGACTCTTTGCTCCCTTTCGATTTCTCGTCATTTCTTCTCACCTCTTTCTGTTCCCTTTTAGGTTCGGGAATAACGGCCCTATCATTTGCATGATTAGTAATATTCATTTCACCTATGCCATCAGCACGTGTTGCTAGTTCATCAAAGGTGTGTGGCATTACCCCTTGGAGGATATAAAGTAGTTCCTAATGCATCCCTTGCATGCATATCTCAACAGCAAAAATCTCCGACAGCATTTCTTTGTAGTGTAAACTCAATGTACGCCAACGTTCAATGTAATCTACGGCTGGTTCGTCTTTCCATTGCTTAGTGTTACTGAGCTCTGACAAACTCATTTCACGACAGGTACTGTAAAATCGTCCCAAGAATTCTCTCTCCATCTGTTCTCAACTGTCAATTGATTCTGGTTCCAGATCAGTGTACCAGTCAAATGCATTACCTTCTAGGGAGCGGACAAACTGCTTCAACCAAACTTCTCCTTTTATACTGGCATTATTGCAAGTCTCAATAAAATGAACCACATGTTGTTTGGCATTCCCTTTGTCGTCGAATTGATGAAACTTGGGAGGTTGATAGCCAACGGCCAACTTAAGGTGATCAATTTGCTTGCTATAAGGGGTATTCTTTCGAGTACCCCATAGTAGTTTGTGACAAAGCCCCATATTGTGCCCCATATCATTCCTTATCTGCTGCATTGATATAGCACCTATTTCTAGAAGGTTCATGTTGTCATCCACTGGATGTCTAAAAGATGACCCAAAGTAGACTTTAGCACTTTCATCCATTCATGGATTCTGATATGACTTGTTATTGACTAGACTAGTCTCTCCAATGTTTTGAGACTCTAATTTGCTCACTAAAGAGGCAATTTGTAGATCCTTTTTTCGATGATTTTAGATAACTTTTCAACAGCACGAGCCATGAATGCCAATTGTTCTTCTAGTGATATGCACCTGTCATCGTAGCTTGCATATAAGTAGATAAGTGTGCGATCCTTCGAACAATGTGGAATCTAACTTTTTTGGCTCTTTTACAGGATACTTTAAAGGGGATTCCGTGCTTGAATCGGCATCAAAAACATACTAGAACTTGTCATGCGAGATTTCATTGGACACAGAATCCTCCAAGGTAATCGAGGCTAACCTCTTGGATTCAAAACTTTCATCCTTCCTTGCCCTCAGGGTGATGATAGTTGGTGTCCTTATCTGGTCATTGCCTATGCGATCCACTACTGTTACTGCTGCTTTGGACTTGCTACGAGTCCATGGACCAACCAAAGAAGCATCGTCGTTCCTTGCAGTAGAAGATATCTTACCAGCAACCTTACTTGAGACATTTTTGGAAGCCATGGATCTTCGAAAACTTGATGAACAAGATGAGAAATAGGTCCCACTGGGTGTGCCAAAAATTTGTAAATGCAAATTTTGTGCCTAAAAATAAGACAAGAAATAAAATTCATAAATTCCAAATTTTATTAGATCAGGTGAAATTGGGTTACAACTCTGTGGTATTTCAATCATTGATTGCAATCTTAAAAACATCTGATTCGTTCCTTGATTTGGTGATGACGATCCAAGGTCCCGTGATTGGCTTGATCTTGAAGCGTCAAGGTATTGATAAACAATTCGAGGGCCGCTAAACATGCTTGATCTCAAACGGTTGAATTCCTTCAATTTCTAAGTAAGAGAAATCAATCAAAAGTGTGTACTGAGGGCTTTAAACTTGATTCTAGTTCAAAGAATGTTGGTGAATAATGCGACTCTTGATGGTCGTGGAAGATGTGGCACTTTGTTTCTCGTGCTTGTTGATCTCCTACGCTATTGGAGTCTTACTCTTCGTGTAGTCGAAGTGCTTCCAAGTTTTTTTTTTTCCTTAATGAGAATGACCTTGTATTTATAGGCCAGAAGTGAAAGATTAAATTTAGGAAAGTCCAATTACCAGCTCAATTAAGGGTAAATTAATCTCTTAATTAGCTCTAATTGATTTTTCTTAATTTAATCAATTAGAGAGGTTTTACCTCTTTAATTGATTCAAGAATTATCAACTGGGCTTAGAGTGCCTAACGGACTCTATTTGCATGTTTGGCCCAATTCACAAGGGATATGGATTCGACTAATTTTTTTTATCGGGTTTGATTTGAGACATAAACTGTACGTTCAAGGTCTCGATTTCAATAGATTTAGAAATAATTAAGATTAATCATTTGTAATCTTAATTAATATACATATATATATATATATAATTTTTTAATGCCTACAATGATAATTACACTTATAGTATGTAGTTGCATGTGTCTTTACTTTTGATTATAGTTTTGCCTGTGTCTAATAGGATGTACGTGTGAAGCTTGTGGTTTTAAATTTGATTTAGTGTGTGATTTGTTGTAGTGCTTTCTTCTGGATAATTGAATGATTAGCTAGCTATGCATATATGCGTTTTATATTTTTACTAATAATTAGAAAATCAAGTAATGTAGAAGACATTTACTTGATCATGTTCCTTTTTAACTGCATGTAACTATGTTTACAGCTGCTACTATAAAGTCAACTTTTGTTAGTAATTATACTTACAATATTTAGATGCATGTGCCATTACTTTTGATTATAGTTCTGCATGTGTCTTTATACTTGCATATTGCAGCTCTTAGAATATTTATTTAGATGTATGGATGTTTACTTTTGAAAACACTTTTGCATGTGTGTTTACATTTACAATATTTTCGTTTTTTGCTATACTCATATGCTTTTTTTTATTAGTAGCTTGAGTTGTTTGTTTTTTTGTCTGAAGTATGTCTTTTTTACTGGAATTTGGGTGGATGAGATTACTGAATGGTGAGCTACCAAAGACAAGTATCACTTGATATGTCTGGGACTTGCAACCTTAGTTCTTTTAATATATTTTGAAACTGGATGACTTACTATACTTATTATACTTCTGGTTTTTTGCACCCCCTAAAATACAAATGAACTAGATTTGATATTGAAACCGGAGCTATAACTTCGAAGAGTAGAAGTTTGTTGGTGTTAAGTGGTAACCTCTTGCTTAGGATGTGTATGCTTAGCATTTGCTGCTTTGTCTTACCTGTATAGTATGCTTAATCTAGAGGACTTTAATCCTGCCACTTAACAATTTTAGACTAGGATATTTTTGTGCTTAGGCATAGAGACAGATTTGGGACATTCTTTTGGTTTATTCTTTTTAATTGATTGCACGATGTACTAGATTTGTCTTCCTTTGTAGATTTGGTTGGTGTTAA
Organism: Cinchona pubescens; assembly: GCA_025175665.1. NCBI lineage: Eukaryota > Viridiplantae > Streptophyta > Magnoliopsida > Gentianales > Rubiaceae > Cinchona > Cinchona pubescens. The sequence continues at coordinate 847,262 of JANKKI010000212.1, read as the reverse complement.
TGCTTTTATTAGTTGGCATGTAACAAATGGTGCTAGATCCTACTAAGTTAGCCTGAAGTATTAAGTTACTGTTTTGATGTCTTATATATGTATCTTTTGTTAACTATTTGCAACAACCTTCATTGGCATATACCTTCTGAAATTTTTGCCATTGCTGAACTAGCAGTAGCTTACAATCATACTCAGTAGCAGCAATAGCTTAGTATTTTGGATTATTGCAGATTAATCCTAAATATCTTCGTACTTTTCAAAACTAGAATTTCATTTTCCGTAGGACTAAACTTACAGATGTATACCTATCTTTGCTACTTAATATAAATGATTGTAGATACATCTAAACTATTAGCAAACTTATTAATCTAGACAAGGTCTTTTTTTTAGCATTTTGTTAAAAAAAAAAAAAATCGAACATACTCACGCATTCATTTGTGAGCAACAAAGCTAGTAGTACTAATAGCTCAATCCCGCATTGATGCAGAAAGGAGAAATCTACTTCCTTTGGTATCTTCTACACTACACACAAACACTCACAAGATGTATACATAGATCTACTGATTCATTATCTTCCTTTCAATTTTTCCCCTCTTTTCCCCTCTTTTCCCCTTTCATCTTTTTCAGTCTGAACTCAAAAATATTTTTCAAAAAAAAAAGTAGTCAAACCAAGTGAACTTTTTGAAATCTACAAAAAATAAAAAAATAAATAAAAATAAACAACTAGGCATAACAACACGACCATCGGAAAAAAAAAACCATTAATATAAACAATTTAGAATCAAAAGGAAATATATATACATATATATATATATAATAAATAATATATATATATATATATATGTATAAGATCAGATCAGGAATATTTCTAATATAACATCGAATAAGAAATAAATCCAAAAAAAAATCTTGTTAACACCAAGATTAAAAAAAAACAAATTAGTTATACCAAATAATTTTTAAAAAAATAGCCCTGGATACGCTTCAAATTTGCAACCATGATCTATCACAGTATGGATCGTACCTATTTTCAAAGTATGGATCGTACCGAGAGGATCGGTAAGGGGATAAAATATGGGAGAGAGGGAAGAGCGTGAAAATAGGAAAGCGAGAAATGGGAAAATAAGAGGTGGATAGGGAGAAGAAACGGCAGTGGAGGAGAATAGGGAATGGGAGAGAAGAAAAGGGAAGAAATGGCAATAGAGGGATTTCGGTTTTGCAAAGGAATTTAAAATTTTAAAGCTACTAGCAACGGATAGATCGGTTGCTAACACAACCACTAATCTATTTTTTGAAGCTACCTACCAATGACAGGTCAAAATTTTTATTTTTAAATAAGAACTTATTTTTTAGAAAATAATGTCCTTTACCAATGGATTTTTCTGTCACAAAATTTTGCGACAGAAAAATCGGTCGGTAAATCTGTCGCAAACTTACTGTGTTGTATCAAAACCTTTAATTTTTCACCATTCTATCGGAAATTCCATCACTAATAGCAACGGAAATTTTTCGTTGCTAATTTGCAATACAAATTTAGGTTTTTCTAGTAGTGTAGGCTAGCAATTATCTTGGGTAACTCAAATCTCGGGTCAATCAATTAGTTTAAATTGTAATTAATAGAGATTCGATTCCCATGTTTCAACCCAACCCCAAAAAAATTGATAATTGAATCCATCGAATTAGTTAACTAGGGTTTGAGAAACCATGGCTTGCCTACCTAACTAATTTGAGTAATTTTCCTCATGTAATTCGAGTTTCTTACCAGGAACACTCGGCAAATTAACTAATTAATTCCATCATCCTAAACTAGAATAATTAGCCTAATAATTTAATATTGGTCTGTCTTGAAGGTTAAAATGCCTTATTCCCTCAGCCAACCTAACCAATTCTAGAGGTGATCAATCTCTTAAATTGTCTATTTATGTTAATTATTAGCCTAATAATATAATTTAACGTTATTAACCCTTAATTAGATTTATCCATGAATAATTGTGTCATTACACCCCAATCCTAACTAATTTAGGAATTCATAATATGTGGAAACAAAAACAAATTAATTGAATTGATTGCAGGCATTTAAATTGACAAATAAAGATAAAAAAATGCAATTGAGATTAAATAAATAAAGGACAAGTTATCGGAATCAAAATTATTGCAAAAGTACTTGAATTAAATTCCTTGAATGATCCACAAGTCGAAAAATTAATCTAAGAAGCTGAAGAATTAATAGCCCTAAAAGTAGTCTAAAACCCTAGACAAAGTTGAAAAGGAAAGTCTGAGAATCGCTCCACTTGAGCGTTACATAAATCCCCTTTTTGTAAAAAATGTTCAAAAGGCCTAGGCCTAAATTGGCCCAATGATAACTCTACTAAACTAGAGTTATTTTCCTCTAAATTATAGCATTTTGATAGTTTAAATTCCAAAATTGGATAAGTAATTAAGGATTTTAGTTAATTTCTTATTCTCACATGTATTGTATTTTCGTTTTTGAATTAATTATGATAATTTTGTGTTAAATTTTTAGTTTAATTAAGTGCCTAATGGTGTTAATATTATGCAGGTTAAAAATTAAAGGTTAGAAGCTGGAAGGAATAAAGCTCAAGGGACCAAATTGCAAAATGGATGAAATGAAGATTGCTAGAAAGAGAGTCGAGATCGCGGTCTCGACTATTCTAGACCGCGATCTCGACTCGGGAATTAGTTTTACTATTTTAGAGTTGAGATCGCGGTATCAAATGTTCCAGACCGCGATCTCAACTCGCTGAATGTTATGTTGTAGGGGCAATTTTGTAAACTTCCAACTAGAAAATCCCTAATTTTGCCTTGTGTAATGCTGCACTATTTAAGTTAAGTAGAATTAGTAAGTAGATAGGTTAGAGGCATAGAGAGGGAGAGAGTAGATAGTTTTAGAATAAAATAGTTTTAGTTAGTTCTAGATAGATTAGGATAGCTTGAACTACAAGTTGTTTACTTTTTCTAATAGAAATTTCTCTTTACTTTCATCTTAGATCTTCTTTAAATTTCTTGTCAAGTTTAAATTTTTATTAGATAATCGTAGTGGGTTCTTCGCAAGTTTTGCGTAGATATAATTTTTATTTGCTTTCTTGTTCAATTTAGTAAAAATTTCTTTACTTTCAAATTATTTTAGGAAAATTAGGGTTCTTATCAATTTCTTGCTTTCTATTTAAGAATTTTCAATTTCTAGCTTTAATTTCTAGTTAATTCTTAGTGGGCTTTCTTAATTCCAATTGAAATATCCAAAAATATTCAAAGTTTCTCTTTTGTAGTATTTTTAGTTGAGTGATTCACTTGTTTTAAATTTTAGTCTTAATTTGATTAAATTAGGTTAGAATTAAAATTATAGTTTTCATTAGAATAGTTCTATCAAACCTTGGCAATTGCAATCGACAATCCTTGTGGTAACGATTCCTACTTCCCTTTGCTATTAGTTGAAAACCGTATACTTGCGAAGGATGCCATCTAGTTAGTAGTAGGATTTAGGTGTTTCATTGAATTATAACTAGATGTATTAAAGAGCATCACCCAATTGGAGTCAATAGTTGAATTGCTATAGTCTAGGTGTAGTTAGCATGTCAGCCGCTGATAGCGAGTGAAATATTGTAATCAGTTACAGTCAGCGGGCATGGTTTTGTTTCAGCCGTTGATAACGAGTGATTAGCCTTGGCCCAGCTGCAGTTAGCGGCTTGCTCGTTTCCAAGGTTGCTTTATCTTCTTGTTCTTTCATTTTTGGCGCCTTGCACTATTGTCAATTGACCATTTTGCTCCTAGTTCACCTGCACAAAACATAAAACACATAAATAGACAACTCTACCAACAAAAACATACATTTAACTATAAAAACAATTTAAAATGATACAGCTACTATGAACATCCTAAATATAACTAACCTAAAACACGACAAATGGGACTAAATACACTAAAACTCATAACAAAAGACACACAAAAATAACTCTCAGCTTAAACTTAGAGTTATCAATGATGGGGAAGACAATGAAGATTGAGATTACTTGTGCATGTTTGTAAACCCAATTGTGTACTTTATCACACTTGGAAGGATTGGGTCGTGCCGTGTGTAGGTTTGATACATTGGGCCGGTATTGGATTTTGACAAAATGGTCTAACTATCATGGCTATGCAACCCACACTGCTTTGGATTAGATGATCGTCGGCTTGTGGGTGTGTGTATTATTATTTCGGGAGTCTTGGTGCACACAAGAAGTTTCTAGAACATTCATTATTTTGTCAATTGTAGTTTTTGTACATGGGTTATGGTTTATAGCTGAGACAGTTTCATATTAGAATTCGATCCTTAAAATTTGGATCCGAGACGATATAGTGGTTTGAATCATATTTGTACATTGGTGTATCTTTTGATTGTTTGAGAATAAATTTGAATTCTTATTTTATAGAAGTTTTTAGCCCTAGCGAGAGTTATGCAGACATTCGATCGGGTCTCAGAAAAAATCGGGGTCTGGTTGGGGCATCGCACATGTTAGTTGGGGTTTTTCCTATTAAAATTTTTTAATGATCTTTAAATTGTTTTTGTAACTACTCATGATTAACTACCAAATAACTACTCGCCTTCACATTTTTTCTTTCAAAATTCATTTTACAGCTACTTTCAAAATATAAATTAATTTTCATGACAATATTTTTTACAATTTATAACTTTTAACACTAAAAATATTCTTCTAAACGAAGGTATTCATGTTTGGATGGTGACTCAAGAGCAGCCTCATGAAAACCTTATATAAATAAATAATTTTTTCATTATTTGCATACACATGGTTTGTGAATAAATAACTAATTTTAGATTGTGGGAAAAATGCCAATTTAATCTCTTATCAACTTGTTTGATCCATTATCTATTACAACAAATCAATTTGATCCCTCATTTTTTTAAAAAAAAAAATTAACCAATCTAAAACTTAAAACTGAAATTGTAGTCAAATTAACAAAACAAACCACTTGATTTAATTATTTGGCCGTTAAGATGTATTGTTAACAGTTCTGTTGATTTGTCTACTCTATCACATACTTTAGATTGTTTAATTTTTTAAGAATGAGACATTTGATCTTTGTGGCGGGAATCAAATTGATCGATAGGTCTAATACATATCCAAATGAAGCCAGTGCTATTGTCACAAGGTTTTTGCACAAACGTAGCAGGACACGCAAATTAGCCTTGTGATGGCCTAACGACACACGTTAGTCAGCCACACATGAATTTAGCAAGCAAGGAACAAAGGACACACAAGGAAAAAGAGTAAAGCACACACATTGACCGAATAAATGCCCAACTTTTGTATTACTCTCACAGAATACACAAGGAATTTCCACAAACACTTGGTGTGCAGAACAACAATCAAGGCTTTCACTCTATGCCTTGGTTTTTGACTACCAAGGGCTATTTAAGGGGCAAGGCAGACTGTTGACAAGGCCAACCGTTGGCCAAAGTCTGATAAAACGTGGGACATTACATATCATGGCAGTGTTCTAACTGGCCTTGACAGGTAGGCCATGCTGGTAACTGCCCAAGTAACTGCTACAGGACTTGGTCAATAGCTGCCATCCAGTGTTCCAGCCACCAACATGTGCTCAAATCGTGCCAAAGGATCTCACCAAGGTCTAAACGAAGCCAACTCACACCTTAGGCCACAAAATGCAACATCCAGCAAACAAGTGCCCATGTACATTCCCGTCTTGCCTGGTTACCAATGTTTCTCGCAATGCCCAAGTACACAACTAGCCAACACTAGCCAACTCGTTTACCAACCTTGCCAATGCTCCAAAATTCATGCCTGGCCTTCTCAAAGGCATGTGCAAGGGTCACCACTAGGGCTGTAAATGAACCGAGCTGCTCACGAGCAGCTCGGTCAAAAACTCGACTGGAACTCGAGTTGACCGAGCTCGAGTCGAGCCTGCTCGAGTTCGAAACTCTTGACGAGCCGATCTCGAGCATATGTATAATATGCTCGAGTGCTCATCGAGCTTTTCGGAGCATTATATAATTTTTTTTTTAAATTTTTTATTATATGTAAAATTACTAAAATATCCATACTTTTTAAAAAAATTACATATTTTACCTACGAAAAAGTCGAACTACTCGAGTTCGAGCTCGAATTTGAGCTCGTTTTACTTATTTTTGAGAGGAATCGAGCTCGATTTATGTCAAATTTTTTGAACTTGAGCTCGAGCTCAAATTTTGAAGCTCGTTCGAGCTCGAGCTCGAGTTCGAGTATCAGAAAAAATTTCGAGTTAGAGTTCGAGTAGGGCACTATTTGTGCTCGATTCGGCTCGTTTACACCCCTAGTCACCACACGAGACCTGACTGCCCACAAATTGCCAACACGTACATGCCGCCCAGCCCAGCATGCACACAGCCATTCCAACGTGCGTGTCGTTGGGGAAAAATACGCACGAGACCTGCACGATAGGCAAACTCAGCACAAGGGGGCTAATAGACCATCCCCACTTGAAGAGGTTGACATCCTTATCCACCTGCCAACTTTGTGAATGTTCTAGAGTTTGCCAATAGGCTGCAATTTGCTCTTTGAACTTCCACAAAGTTACATCACGTTCCCAAGTAGCATCGGCTTCAGATTCCCTTCCAATGGATCAAGTAGTCAATCCTTCAGTTCTTTGTGCTTTGCCCCATTGTTCGATGATCCAACACAGATTGAACATCTTTTTCAAATAATTTGTGAATGATCGGTGGAGCACGCTTAGCCTACATTCATCTCTCATCCATGTCGTCCTTGTTGTACTTTTTCAAGAAACTAACATGGAATGTAGGGTGTACCTTAAAACGGTCAGGCAATTTCAATAGGCCACCTTCCCAACTTTCTTGATCATCTCCAAGGGTCTATCATATTTTGGAACTAAGCCATGATCTACTATTTTGGAACTGATTTTTTTCTAAATTTGTGAACCAAGTTTGAGCATAACTAGGTTACCAACCTGAAATTCCACGTCCTGTCTACCTTGATCAGCATATTTTTTTCATGCGATGCTGAGCAAGAGTTAAGCTGATCACGAGTTTCCTTCAACAATTCTTGCTTCGTTTTAGCAAACTGATAGGTAGCAGGACATTTTCCATCTCCTTGGGTAGCAACCCCATGTGGAGTCAATGGTTGCTGACCAAGAACTATCTCAAAGGGACTCATTCCCGTGGACGAAGATTTGTGCAAGTTATAACAAAACTGTGTAATATCTAGCAACTCCTCCCAGTTTTTCTGGCTAGCCATGACATAGTACTGCAAGTATTCTTCCAACAAGCCATTTACCTTCTCGGTCTAACCATCCATTTGGGGGTGGTTTTCTGTGGAAAACTTTAGCATAGAGCCAAGCAAGTTGAAAAGTGTGGTCCAGAATCATCCCGTGAATCAGGTGTCACGATCACTAATTATAACTTTTGGCAATCCAAAACACTTAACAACATTTCTAAAAAATAACTCAACAGCAATGTCAGCAGGTCACTCACTAGGCGCGGCCATAAACGTGGCATATTTAGAAAAACGATCAACAACAACAAGGTTGCTGATGAAAAAATAGAGGCATTACCATCCACCTTTGGAAAACCTGAAATGAAGTCCATGGACACGGAATGCCAAGGCCATTCAGGAATTGGTAATGGTTGTAAGATGCCTCATTCTTTCCTTCCTTCGGTCAATCTTGTCTTGTTGGCACACCAAGCAAGACTTCACATAGGACTCAACTTTGTCCTTTATTTTTTACCTATAAAATTACCGAGCCAGCAATGCTTTCATACATTCCACCCCTGGATGACCTACCCAAGATGTGTCATGAGTTTCTTGCAGCAATTTCCATCTCAACAGCCCACTAGGAACATAGGTACGCCCGTCTTTAGCAAAGAGTAAGCCATCATCTACCCAATACCTACAAACCAGGCCGTCTTTTACTTGTTTCACCATTTTTTGGTAAACAGGGTCAGTAGGCAAATTTTCTTACTTTGGCCAAGAAATCAGATTCGATAGTAGCCAAGGCAGCTACATACTCTCCCACATGCTTTCGGCTGAGGGGCATCGGCCACAGCCGGCATTCTCTTTGTCTGGCCTATGTAGTCAATCAAAATTGAACTCAACTAGGAACTCTTGCCATCGGGCTTGCTTTGGAGATAGCTTTCTTTGGGTTTTAAAGTATGTGTTAGCCACATTGTCTGTCATCACCGTAAACTTGGTACCCAAAAGGTAGTTCTTCCACATTTTCAGGCAATGTACTACTACCGTCATCTCTTTCTCATGGGTGTTGTACCTCTCTGCACACTGTCTTTCAACTTTTGGCTTCAAAGGCCACGGGATGCCCACGTTACACAAGGATACCTTTTAGTGCTCAGTCATTTGCATCATTGTGTACTTCAAATGACAAGCTGAAGTCTGGTAGGCACAGAACTGGTTCAGAAGCAATGGCCTCCTTCAACAGCTTGAAGGCCAACTCCCATTCATCATTCCAGTCCCATCTTCGGTCCTTCTTTAGTAGATCAGTCAAGGAGCCACAAACTGAGAGTAACCCTTGATAAATCATCTATAATAATGGCCAAGAGACCTACCAAGAAGGAACGCAACTCTGGAACGTTGGTTGGTGCTGGCCATCCTATCGCAGCCACAACCTTTTAGGGTCCATCTTTACCATTCCGTTGCTAATGATGTGCCCAAGGAAAGTGATTGATTCCTTGCAGAATTCACACTTCTCTTTCTTGACATAGAGTTTATGTTCTCGTAGCTTTGCAAATACAGCTCTCAAGTGTGCTAGGTGATCATCTAATGTTTCTGAATAAATAACAATATCATCCAAATACACAACAACAAACTTGTCTAGATATTCATATAAAACATCATTCATTAGATTACAGAAAGTTGCTGGAGTGTTGGTCAGCTCAAATGGCATAACCAGAAAATCATAAGCTCCATATCTAGTTACAACAGTGATTTTCTCCTCATTCCCAATGGCAATACAGACTTGCCAATACCCAACCCTCAAATCTATCTTAGTATAGATTTTTGCCTTATCTAACTTATCAAAAAAATCAAGAGTGTTAGGAATTGGGTACTTGACTTGTTCTTGATAATTAGATTGTAGAGTGCTAGGTAGTCCATACAAAATCGCAACAAACAGTTCACCTTCGTTTGAAAAAAGGCAAGCGAGGATGGTTGAAAAGGCCCAACCGTTTGCCAAACTCTGCTAAAATGTGGGACATTATAGATTATGGCAGCCAATTGGCCTTGACAGGTAGGCCATGTTGATAACTGTCCAAGCAACTGCCACAGGACTTGGTTAGCAGCTGTCATCCAGTGTTTCAACACCAACATGTGCTGAAATAGTGCCAAAGGATCTCACCAAGGTCTAAACAAAACCAACTCACGCCTTAAGCCACAAAATGCAACATCCAGCAAGTGCCCGTGCACTTTCCCGTCTTACCTGGCTGCCAAAATTTCTTGCAATGCCCAAGTACACAACCAGCCAACATCCAGCGCACCATAGGGAGCTTTTGATGGTTGAATGAGCCTGCTTTCCAATAGCTCATCAAGTTGTCATCTTAGTTTAGGTAGCTCCATGGGGGACCATATGATAAGGAGCTTGAGTAGGAGTTACTTCTCTAGGGACCAACTCAATTTTATGATCAACAGCTCATCTAAGAGGCAATTTCTTGGGCATCTCAGCTGGTATGATGTCTACAAAATCATCCAGCATGGGCATGCAACCATGGGGCACCTCTTGGAAAACATCGGGCTTGGTTTCCACCAATGCAGCAAGGTAAATCACCTCTCCTTGCTTCAACCTGTTTTCCAGTTGCATGTCCAAAATTTGGCCACTCATTTTGCCCTTGTCACTAGACGAAGAACTAGCACTAACATTAGTAGCAATAATAAAAGTATGAAGGAAAGTAGGATACCTTTCATCAGCAACCATGACACCATTCAAGTGAAGGATGGGAAAATTTTTGTTGGTTGTCATGAGCTCCTTCCCAAGGATCAAATTAAAGTCATCTAAGGGAACAGCCATCAGGTTACACTGTCCAACTCACAGGCCAAGCATCCATTCTACTATTGCCAAGCCAAGGACTTCACTNGCTGTTGGGCCTCTAAATTCACAGCCTTGATACGATAGCCATTCTCTTATAAATCAAGTTTCAGCCTTCAGACTTCACGACCAGTCACAAAGCTGTGGGTAGCACTTGTATCCATCATGGCCATTACATCTATCTCATTCACTTTAACCTGAACATAAAGTTAACCATCACGGGGGATGGGGTTTCTAATCGTAGTAATGGCACTTACCAACATCAAAGGGTTGATTCGAGTAGGGGGTGGGACATCACCAACATCGTCCGTTTCTACCACAATTATATTAACTTTCTCACGTTTGGGACATTCCTTCATTATATGAGAGTCGTCATAAATGAAACACCCACCTTTCTTCTTGGTGGGTGCCTTAGCATTTTTGGCACCGGCCTTCACAAATTCGGTCTCGGTTACCACTTGCTTCTTTTTCTTTTGAAACTCAGCACAATCCTTCGAATCTTTGCCCTTTCCCTTCTTTTCTTTCTTCTTCTCTTGGGCAGACATAGTTTTAAAGTCCAAAAGTATTTAACATATTGGCAGCAGCGATGGCTTGGGACAAGTTTTAAACCCCTTGCTTACGCAACTCAGCCTGTGCCCAAGTCTGAAGTCCAGACATGAAGTTAAACAGCTTGGCCTCTTGGGACATGTCATGGATATCCAACATGAGGGACAAGAATTCCATCACATAATCCCACACACTACCAGAATGTTTGTGGTGTCTAAGTGCATCTCGGGCCAACCATGAAGGATTTGTGGGTAGGAATTGCTTCTTCAACTCTTCTTTCAAGTCTATCCAGGCACTAATTTTGGTGGTGGTTGGGTCGTTCATCATTGTTCTCCACCACAATTTTGCATTACCAGCCAAGTACATGTTAGTAATGGAAACTTTCTCGTCTTCAGGCACACCGGCTTCCATGAAGTATTGTTCCAAGTCCTACATAAAGTTCTCAAGTTCCTTGGCACTTCGTGCACCCTCGAGGGCCTTAGGTTCAGGAACTTTTACCTTCGTTTTGAAAATTTTGCTTATCGATTGTGCCTCGCTACTGGTACAAGAGGCCACTGCTTTCTTAGTCACGGACAGATCCTACTTGAGAGAATCCACCAACCACTCATGGCGTGGACATGATCAGTCAAGGCAAAGAACCTTTCCTTCAAGTCTCGCAAGTCTTGCAACATATTGTAACCCGCAGACAACTCACCCAACGATCTATTAAATCTGAGAACACATGCTCTTGTCGGTCCATCCTTTCAGATTGAGTGTTACCACTCCCTGTTGTAGGCATATTTGTTGGGAAATCAAGGCTAAACTCCAACACAACTGTGCTCTAATACCAAACTGTCATAAGGTTTTTGCATAAAACGTAGCAGGACATGTAAATTAGCCTTGTGATAGCCTAACGACACACGTTAGTCAGCCACACATGGAATTAGCAAGCAAGGGACAAAAGAAACACAAGAAAAATGAGTAAAGCACACGCACATTTACAGCCAAACGGCCAACCTTTGTATTATTCTCGTAGAATACAAAGGAATGTCCATCAAACTCTTGGTGTGTAGAACAACACTCAAGGCTTTCACTCAATGCCTTGGTTTCTGACTACCAAGGGCTATTTAAGGGGCAATAGGATGGTTGACAAGACCCAACCGTTGGCCAAACTCTACTAAAATGTGGGACATTGCAGATTATGGCAGCCAACTAGCCTTGACAGGTAATCTATGTTGATAACTGTCCAAGCAACTGCCACAAGACTTGGTCAGCAGCTGTCATCCAGTATTCCAACCACCAACATGTGCTCAAATCGTGCCAAAGTATCTCACCAAGGTCTAAATGAAACCAACTCACGCCGTATGTGATAACTCTAGTAAACTAGAGTTATTTTCCACTAAATTATAGCATTTTGATAGTTTAAATGGCGAAATTGGATAAGTAATTGAAGATTTTAGTTAATTTCTTTCACATGTATTTGTATTTTCGTTCTTGAATTAATTATGATACGTTTGTGTTAAATTTTTAGTTTAATTAAGTGCTTAATGGTATTAATATTAAATTATCGGCATGCTGTTTAAAATTAAAGATTGAAAGCTGGAAGGAACAAAGTTCAAGGGACCAAATTGCAAAATGGATGAAATGAAGAATACGCGATCTCGACTCGAGAATTTGTTTTGCTATATTTGAAAAGATCGCAGTCTCAAATGTTCCAGATACAGGCCCATCAACTCATATGAGTGTTAAGTTGTAAAGGCAATTTTGTAAACTTCCAGCCAAAAACTCTTAATTTTGCCTTGTGTAATGCTGCACTATTTAAGCTAAGTAGAATTAGAAAGTAAAGAGGAGTAGATAGTTTTAGTTAGTTTTTAGATAGATTAGGATAGCTTGAACTACAAGTTTACTTTTCTAATAGAAATTTCTCTTTACTTTCATCTTATATCTTCTTTAAATTTCTTGTCAAGTTTAAATTTTGATTAGATAATTGTAGTGGGTTAATCGCAAGTTTCGCATAGATATAATTTTTATTTTCTTTCTTGTCCAATTTAGTAAGAATTTCTTTACATTCAATGGTAGGGTTTCTTAGGAAAATTAGGGTTCTTGTTAATTTCTTGCTTTCTATTTAAGAATTTTCAATTTCTTGCTTTAATACCTAGTTAATTCTTAGTGGGATTTCTTAATTTTTCAATCAAAAATCCAAAAATATTTAGATTTCTAGTTTAACTCTTTCCAAATTATAGTTTAGAAATGAATGCTTTTAATACTCAAGGCTTTTCTTTTGTAGTCCTTTTAGTTGGGTGATTTATTTGTTTTTAATTTTAGACTTAATTTGATTAAATTAGGTTAGAATTAAAATTATGATTTTCATTAGAATAGTTCTATCATCTATCACTTGATTTTGCTTAACTACAAAAGCACTCATAAATCTTGGTAATTGTTATCCGACAATCCTCATGGGAACAATCCCTACTTCCCTTTACTACTAGTTGACAACCGTATACTTGCGGGATGCCATCTAGTTAGTAGTAGGATTTAGGTATTTCATTTTTTTTATAACTAGGTGTGTTAAAAGGCCATCAAGTTTTTGGCGCCGTTGCTGAGGATTGTTTTCGATTTTTGGCAATATCAAGTGCTTTACGGGTCGTGTAGATTAAGCACTTTAGATTAGTTTAATTTAGTTTTTAATTTTGTTGATTTTTATGTTCGATTTGGTTGTTTTGTGAAATTGACTTGGAATTCCAATTGACTATTTGCCTTGGTTGTGTAGTGCATGGTAAGAGGTGCTCAAGAGCCATTCATTTGCTTAGACAAGGAAAGGAAGAAAGAGCTAAGAGAACGTAGAAGATTGAGAAGGGTACAACAAGAGCAAGAAAGGATAGAAATGGCAAATGCTAATGCTCATCAAGGGAATGTGAACATGGAGAACGAAGAAGAAGAGATAGGTGGAAATAATAGAATGGGTGGCTATAGGAATGGGAATGACATGAATGGGAATGGAAGGCCATTGAGGGAGTTTGCTTTACCTAATTTTGATGGGGCAAACTCAAACATTGCACGGATGCCCGTGCAAGCCAACAATTCAATTTCGAAATCAAGCCCACCCTAATCCAAATGCTCCAAGCCCATGCCATGTTCAGAGGTGGACCAAATGAGGACCCCTACACACACCTCATGAATTTTGAAAAAATCTTGGACACATTTAAGTTTAATGGAGTACACCTGGATTGTGTTCGGATGAGGGTGTTTCTTTTTTCTCTTCGTGATAGGGCAAAGTCATGGTTGTAATCCCATGCCCAAGGAACATTCACCACTTGGAACCAACTTGCTCAAGAGTTCTTGGCAAAGTACTTTCCTCCCGCAAGAACTGCTAAATTCAGGCATGAGATTACATCGTTCAAACAAGATGTTGGTGAAAGCCTAGGGAAAGCTTGGGAAAGATTCAAAGAGTTGCTAAGAAAATGCCCGCATCACGCCATTCCTTTGTGGCTTCAAGTCCAAACTTTTTATAATGGTTTAGTTCAAGAGATGAAATCCATCGTAGATGCCTCCGCCGACGGTTCTATCTCATATAAGACTCCGGAAGAAGCTCAAGAGTTGTTAAATAGGATGGCATACAACACTACCATCATGGACCGATAACTCCACCTGTGGTTCAACACCAAGCGAATCAATCCAATGCAAGTAGTGGAGCGTTGAATCTAAACATGCAAGACGCCCTTTTAGTTCAACAAAGCATGTTCATGAATGTGATGAATAACATGGCAAAGACGTTGGAGAATCTAGGAAAACCTAATAGTGTAAATGCTATGACTTCTTCTCCAACTCAACCAAGCATGCCATGTGATTTTTGTGGAGGCGGCCATACCAATGGGAATTGTGAGATTCCATATGGAGCTAATGAGCAAATCAATTATGTGGCTAATCAATCTTCATTTCCAAGGAGCCAATCCAGATCTTATGGGAACACTTACAATCCTTCTTGGAGGAATCACCCAAATTTCTCATGGAGTAACACCAACAACCAATCCAACCCTCCTTACCAACCAAATCCCCCACCTCAAAATGTCCAACACACTCAAACCTCGAAATTTCTTCATCTAGACCTTATCAACCGCCACATCAAAGAAATGTCCAACCCAACTCATATCAAAATTTTCCCGATCCTTCTTTTCAAAACCAACAACAAAGACCTCCTTTCTATTATGCAAATTCTTCCCAACCCATGTACCATGATCAATATGCTCCTAGAGAGAATTTGGGTGAAGAAGGTTGGAAAAGAGAAGGTGAGTATTTGAGAAGAGAGTTGGATAGGAGCGAAAGAGCATAAAAGAGATTATGAGAATTTGAAGGCTTCGACAAGAAATTTGGAGATTCAATTGGGGTAATGGGCAAGGTTGAATAATGACAAATCTATTGGGGAATTTTCGAGTGATACTATTCCAAACCCCAAGGAGCAATGCAATGCCATAACCCTAAGGAGTGGAAAAGAATTGGTTGAATCTAAGGAAAAGAAAAAGTTGGAGGAATGAAGCAAGGAACAAAAGTTCAAGGTAGTTGAGAATGAAAAGGAAGTGGTTGATGATGGAGTCAGTCATAGAATGAACAAAAGAATGAGATCAAGGTATCCAAGAGGAAGCATGTGGAGGAACCTTTGAAGATAGATCCATCAATAAAAGTGCCATACCCTCAACGACTCATTAATCTAAGAAATGAGGAATAAGACAAGCAATTCACCCATTTCTTGGATATGTTGAAAAAGATTAATGTCAACATTCCTTTGATTGATGTTCTTACCAAGATACCCAACTATGCTCGTTTCATGAAGGATCTTTTGGCAAGGAAGCGAAAGTGGGATGATGATGAGAAAGTATGCCTTGATGCCCAATGTAGTGCCATTATTCAAAGGCATTTGCCCCTTAAACTTAAAGATCCCGGTAGTTTTATGATACCGGTGAATGTTGGAGGAAAAACGTGGCATCGATCACTTTGTGATTTGAGGGCAAGCATAAATATCATGCCAAAGGCCATCTATGACAAGTTAGGGATCAACAATGTCAAGCCAACTAATATCACACTTCAATTGGTGGATTTATCCGTAGAGAGGAAACCATATGGTTTGTTAGAAGATGTGCTTGTACAAGCTGAAAAGTTGGTATTTCCCGTTGATTTCCTTGTGCTAGATACGGGTGAACAAAGTGAGATTCCATTGATTCTAGGGAGGCCTTTCTTGTCGACCGCTCATGCATTAATTGATGTGAACAAGGGGAAGTTGATCTTACGAGTTAAAAATGAATCAATTGAATTTGATGTGTTTGAATACAATGATAATGTTCCCATTGTTGTTGAGAAATGTGCTAACCAATCTCCTAATTCTATCCTTGCTAGGTCAAATGAAAAACAAAATATAGTAAGCCAAGGCAATTCGCTCAAGCAAGTGTTGGAAATAAAGGAAAATCCGAGAAATGAATTGAAAGAAAAACTACCCGATAAGGGAAGTATGTTGATGAAGGATGAAGAGAGTTTTGCAAAGAATAAGCAAAATGGTGATATCAAGAAATTGAGAAGGCACAAGAAGAAAAGAAAATGGTTTGAAAAATAATTATGGAGATGTTAATTGGGGCACTAGCGATGGCTAAGGCTAAAAAGAAAGGACTTGTGCATGGAAAACTTGAAAACCAAGCTTTAATCATGAAAAAAAAGGGGATCAAACTATTTCCGTGGAAACCAAAAGGGAAAGGAGGATCAATCATCCTTAATTACTTGGAATGAGGGTCATGCCATAGTCAAGCTAGTGACTATAAAAGAGCGCTTCTTAGGAGGCAACCCAAATCTTTAATTTAGTTGTTATTGTTTTCCTTTGGTGTGATTTCTAATAGGTTTGATTTTGTGTAAATTGGTTTGAATTAGGTTAGAATTTTTCTTTTAAATATATATATTGAGTTTTTGAGTTGAATAAATGGTGCTAAAGAATGAGTGAAAATGGTCATCCTAATTTGTGAATTTTTTGTTTGTAGATTACCATTGAAAATGGAGAAAAGTGGTCAAGAGTGAAGCAATTTCGGCTAAGTATGAAAATTCACTTTGCAGAAATCGAGCTTGAGACCACAAGATCTCAAAATTTGAGATCGCGGTCTCAACCTCAAACTTCTGGAGGGCATGAATGGTCATTTGGTTCGAGACCGCGATCTCAAATTTGAGATCGCGGTCTCAACTCCAAACTTCCGCAAAGGCATTTTTCATGCCGAGTTGAGATCGCGATCTCAACTCTATAGGCCAGATCTCGATCTGAAAAAGCAACATCGCGGTCTGGAAAAAAAAAAAACTTCAACCTTGAATTTATTTTGTTTTTAGTCTTTTAATTTGGAAGTATTTTGATTTCCCTTTTTATTAATCTAGCTAATGGCCTTAAACTGACTCCAAGTAGCTAATTAATTTGATGCTTCATGGATTGAATCTTTGTGAAATTTCTTGCTAGATACTTGGTGTAGTTTTGGTTATGATTATTGCCAAATAAGAGCAGCATGGCTAAGGGCCCTAAGCTGATGCCATCCTTGCATTAGTTGATTAGTTGAATTGAATGTTGATTTTGTTTGAACCTTAATTGGTGAAATGCAGGTGCATACTGGCACGGTTGCTCTTGACATTTTTACTCAATTTTAATTCTAGACTTAAAAGTAGGACATAGTTTAAGTAATTTTTGTTATTTTTGGGTTTGTCTTGATGTTTAATTTTGGCTTTGTCTTGATGTTTAATTTTGGGTGAGTGAAAGGATGATTTATTCATCAATTAGAATAAAAGAAACAAATCTGGGGATGTTTATCTTTTTGTGTTGGAAATGGTCATTTTGTACATTCTATTGCCACTTGATGATTAATGGATGGAAAGTTGATGAATTAGGTACTCAATGATGATAAATTTTGATGTTCAATGCTTTGTGATTGAAGTATATGATTGATTCATTTCAAGAATTTTTGTGTGAGTGAGTAGTTCATTTGTAATATAAAGAATTCATAAATTTAGCATTGCTATTTTTCAAAAAGAAGTGCTGAAATTTTAGAAAAATTTATTTGGAATGTTGTTTCTTATCAAATCACTTATATTATATGGTTGATGAACAATCTTTTGTAGAAAGAAATGAGTTAAATGAAGTAGAAGGAATTTTGGGACATTTCGTGTGTTTGCATAGGGAATGTTCTTCTAACTTGTGAATAATTGATATCCGAGATTAATTTTTGGTAGATTTCACTCATTTTCCTTGGTTTAGGGCCGAACAAAAAAAATTATGAATAAGGCAAGTACGGGATTCCAACATGTACTCATGTTGTTTCTCCGAAATAAGCCATTAGAGTAGTAATAAGGTGAGTACGGGATTTCGACATGTACCCATGTTGTTTCTCCGAATTAAGCCATTAGGAATTGCATTTTTAGTATACCAATAAGTTAAGGAATAAATGTTTGTAATACTTATCATTAATCTCATATTACTTATTCCTTGTTAGAAGTTTATTCTCGAAATGTGCGACAATTGCATTTAAGTTTATTCCTAATTGAACTTCTATTTTCATGATGCCTAGTCGAGAGAGTTGATTAACTTTATAATATTTGTAATTTGAGAAGTAATGATGTTTATTCAAATGACAAGAACTAAAACTTTTGGTAACTCTTTTAGAGAATGATAATGCTTGGTAATATGAAATCTTGTGCAGTGAATGAATGTGTGCTTCTATGTAAAACAAAATTTCAATTTTGGATTGATTCACTCATATACTTCACATATCACGTAGCATTGATTTCTTGAGAGATCGCTTAATTGTTCTAAATACATCCATGATTCATCAAGTGTCACGTCAACTTTGGAAGTGTTTATATGTTTGAATGTTAGTAGGTTTCGTTTAATGTTAATTTTTGTTTTGTTCGGAACTAGCAAAATGCTAAGTTTGGGGGTGTGATAACTCTAGTAAACTAGAGTTATTTTCTTCTAAATTATAGCATTTTGATAGTTTAAATGGCAAAACTGGATAAGTAATTGAGGATTTTAGTTAATTTCTTTCACGTGTATTTGTATTTTCGTTCTTGAATTAATTATGATAAGTTTGTGTTAAATTTTTAGTTTAATTAAGTGTTTAATGGTATTGTAATATTATTGCAGGTTAAAAATTAAAGGTTGAAAGTTGGAAGGAACAAAGTTCAAGGGACCAAATTGCAAAATGGATGAAATGAAGAATGTTGGAAGAAGAGTCGAGATCGTGGTCTCGACTGTTCCAGACCGCGATCTCGACTCGGGAATTTGTTTTGCTATATTTGAGTTGAGATCGCGGTCTTAAATGTTCCAGACCGCGATCTCAACTCGCTGAGTATTAAGTTGTAAGGGCAATTTTGTAAACTTCCAGCCAAAAACCCCTAATTTTGCCTTGTGAATGCTGCACTATTTAAGCTAAGTAGAATTAGTAAGTAAAGAGGAGTAGATAGTTTTAGTTAGTTTTTAGATAGATTAGGATAGTTTAAACTACTTTTTCTAATAGAAATTTCTCTTTACTTTCATCTTAGATATTCTTTAAATTTTTGTCAAGTTCAAATTTTGATTAGATAATTGTAGTGGGTTAATCACAAGTTTCGCGTAGATATAATTTTTATTCTTGCTTTCTTGTCCAATTTAGTAAGAATTTCTTTACTTTCAAATTAGAGTTTCTTAGGAAAATTAGGGTTCTTGTTAATTTCTTACTTTCTATTTAAGAATTTTCAATTACTTGCATTAATTCCTAGTTAATTTTTAGTGGGTTTCTTAATTTCAATCAAAAATTCAAAAATATTTAGATTTATAGTTTAACTCTTTCCAAATTATAGTTTAGAAATGAATGCTTTTAATACTCAAGTCTTTTCTTTTGTAGTTCTTTTAGTTGGGTGATTTATTTGTTTTTAATTTAGACTTAATTTGATTAAATTAGGTTAGAATTAAAATTATGGTTTTCATTAGAATAATTCTATCATCTATCACTTGATTTTGCTTAACTACAAAAGCACTCATAAATCTTGGTAATTGCTATCCGACAATTCTCGTAGGAACGATCCCTACTTCTTTTTACTACTAGTTGACAACCGTATACTTACGGGATGCCATCTAGTTAGTAGTAGGATTTAGGTGTTTCATTGATTGATAACTAGGTGTGTTAAAAAGTATCATTATACCACAAAATGCAACATTCAGCAAGTACCCGTACACGTTCCTGTCTTACCTGGTTGCCAACGTTTCTCACAATGCCCAAGTATAACACTAACCAACTCGTTTGCCAACCTTGCTAATACTCTAAAATTCATACCTTGCCTTCTCAAAGACATGTGCAATGGTCAATATACAAAACCCGACTATTTGCAACTCGTCAACATGTACATGCCGTCCAACCTGGCATGCACACAACTTTACTAAACATACACGAGACATGCACGATTGGCAAACTCAGTACAAGCGACCTAACAGCGGACCAAAGGATCCAAAAGCACCCATATACTCGGCTTAGAAGCATTTGCCGCCTTTACATCGGCAATCGCACATATATAAAGATTTATATTTCCAATTTTCAGCGCTTTTCGATGGCCAGCCTGCCAATTGCGCGCTCTCTCTCCCCTTCTTCCGTGGGAAGTGACAGTGTCTATTTGGGAAGGAGCCGGCGTAAGCGTGGGATAAGCGCATAGCATAGACACTACTGAAATCGAGTCGGACAGATTGCGTTATGGCCCTTATGGGTTTATTGTCTAGTCCTTCTACTGTTCTCGCCATGGCGGCTTTCCACCTCTTTCTGGTCTTTTCCTTCTTAGCACTCGCCACCCACGTCTTCGCACTCAAATGTACTGTCTTTTTTACTTAATATTAAATGCGTTTTCTTATTATTTTTCTATTTTTTGTGATTTATTTACTGGAATTTTACTTAATTACAAGGGTTCTTTTTCTCGTTGACTGATTGATTGATTCATTGTTTAATTTCTGAGTACATATATTAAATCTGTGCTTTAGGGTTCAAGCAGATGTTCTCTGCGCTTAATTTGTTCCTTCGGTGGAGTAACGTGATGTATAATTATGTGTATTTTGGGCTAAGATTATTTCATTTTATTCCTTTTTGAATTTTTCAAGAGGGTTTTCTTGGCCTTATAGGATGTTTTTTCCGGTTTTTTCTTTTTTTTTTTTCTCCCTTAGAAAAAGTTTGTGCTTTGTTCCAGATTTCCATTAATTTTCACGTACGAGTATGAAATCTTTTTCCCCCTCGCCTTTTAGTTGTAACTGTGGTAACATTAACAACTACTATACCATGATGTTTGCAATTATAATAAGAATTTGCCTTGGTTCGATTTTGGAGCAGATTTTCTCATTTGTATGTGAAATTTACAGGCATTCATGTGGAAAATCCATCTGTAGATGTAACTCCAGGGACTGCTTTGGTGAATGGCTTGTCTAAAGATGCCGCATTATGCGGCCGTGTTCAAGTGGGTGGTATTTCTAGATTGAAGCTGGTGAAATATGCAAGTGCATATCGAGTGATGGTGGTCCCTTCCGTGGTTATACCGGAAAGATTGCACAATAAGATCCAAATTTGTTTTCACAAGTGAGTTGGGTATTAAAGGCATTGGTTTTTTGCATTTGATTTATGGGATGTACCGTGTAAGGTATGATATATTCTACCGGTTTTTTACTCATTACTAAGTGTTTGCAGGAATTCCTCACTTAGATTGTGCCAGTGTGAAAAGGATGAATGGAAAAGTTTACAGAAGGGAATTTTAGTATCTGTAGGGTCACTGTATGAGGACACTTACATTGATGTGAAATTTGTTGGGGATCTTTCTGGTTCTGTCACAGTTACTGCAGAAGAAGGTCAGATATAGGCCACCTATGCATGGCTTTCATCTTTCATTCCTTTCTTTTGTTTTTGGAATTGTCTGTTTTGGTGCTTCTTTAATTTCTTTTTCTTTTTCTTTTGTTTGTGCAACAGAGTTTCAAGGATGGCGGTTGCTTTTTTTGGCTCTGGGTGTTTTGTTATTGTTGTTGGCACCTGTTGTTAGCAGTTCCATTCCGTTTTACTATAGCAGTTCAATGGCAATTGGAATATGCCTAGTCATCATCATCCTTCTATTTCAGGTAAACAGATTGATAATTGTTCTGCTATTTTAACAAGGACAAGTTCCATTGCCTATGCCATTCTTAATTTGTGAATCTGATACACCATTCCTTAAAAGTCAATTGTAGGTAGCATTAGTAAATGATTCATGATATTAACAAGATTGAGTCATTTGCTAAATCTTTGATGTTATTGTACTTGTTCTAATCAGTTTGGCTGGGCAATACACGGCTCAAGATATACCCAATTTGGTTCTATTTGGTTAATGTTCACACTCTCAAGATTCGGTAGTTTCTGTTCAAAGCAAAATGTTTTGGTAACTGAAATTTTTATAGAAGGGAACTATAAGTTCATCTGGAAGATCATTGGTTGAATTCTTGTGAAGAAGATGGGATGTGCGATTTTAAAATGGCTGATCTATTTGTGTCTCTTCTGTCACCTGTTTGCCATCATCATGGTCTTATTGCTACAGTAAGTTGAGTATTTGGAGTCTTAAAGGGATACCTGATGCAGCAAGCAGTTGCTTATATGGTGATGGATTTGTTTGATAAGGCTTATTGCAGGTTAAGGGAATTCAATTTAGGGTGAAACTGGAGCAAAAGTTGAAAGACTAAGAAGAAAGGTTATAAAAACTTGGAATTAATCTAAGAAGCATTTAGGCATGACCCTCGTGAATAAATTGTAACACACAATCATAAGAAAGCTTGAAATATGCACAGGAATCTTATCAACTAATCTCGCTCTTAGGAACAGAGATACGGTACTAATCTTTTCCTATGATTTTCTCTTAAAATAAGAGACTACCAAATCCCTAATTTTTCCAAATTCTAAAAGACTGAATTTACAGAAATCCTTGAAGACATGAAGACAAGACACAAGAAATAGAAAATTCCCACTTGAAAATAATTCCTGCAAAACCCAAACAAAAAAGAAATATTGCGAAACCCTTTTATAAATTAGAACCGATAAATGTTTAGAAAACCACAAATCTAACTTAGTATACACTTAAAAACTTCTGAAAGAGGGTCTTATCCTCCAAGGCTTACCAAGATAAAGCTTTAGCTTTAGATGTACCTCTTTGCCTACATGTTTGTATTCCTAATTTCATTGCTCCATTTGTCTATATCATTGTCATGATCGTGAAACTATGAAGTTACGTACTTCTATCTATATTTAGCTGCTAAACATAGCATCTTTCTAGATCACCAGCTAGATCCTAAAAGTTTGATCTTTAGGTACTTGCTTCAATTCTAGGTGTAAAACATATATGAAAGTAGAGGAAGTTGTTCGATTGTTGAATATCGCATCTATGGTCAACAGCTAGAGTTAAAGAAAATGCCTAAAGATTTGCTTTTAACCAACTGACTGATAGAACAACATAACTTGCTTCCTTTAGTGGTGCATTTGGTCACTTATATGCCTTCTTTCATCATGGTAGCCTTATTGGGAGAACAGAAATGAATGAAAAACTCTTTAAAGTAATTGTGTTCAAATAGTTGGTTTTTATCTTCTTTAAAGATGAAGCTAGAATTATTCTCTATAAGTTGTGCAACTATTAATTTGTTTGATCAGTTTTCTCACGTCTCTCATTTGCTCGAGTTCTTTCTTATTGTCAATAAAAGTGTCTAATTGTTTTCATTTTTCATGGTCGGTGCAGGGAATGAAATTATTACCAACAGGCAGAAAAAATATATTTTACCTCACCATATATGGTTCAGTGGTTAGTATTTCTTGAAATAGCCTTATTTATCTATACTTGGGCAGTCCTTTTCACTTTTGCTCTATATCTACATAATCTTATGTTCTATCATATTCTCTTGTTTATTGATCAATCCTTTTCGTTTCTCTCTATGTAATTACATTCAATCTCATGTCCTATTAAATTTGGATTAACTTATTTTTGAACACCTTATGTCTGTACATATTTTAGCTTGGAGCAGGATCTTTTCTGCTACGACACTTCTCTATGTTGGTCAATTCAGTCCTAGTGAATTTTGGGCTTAGTGAAGAGATGCACAATCCTGTAAGTGTTTCTACGTTTCTTCATTTGCTTCCAATTTGTAGGATAAAGATCCATGGTATTTATAGTTTTCAGCTTTGTTGCTATAAACTCGACTTAGAAATGTGCATAGTGTGATTTAGTCTTTGGTAGATTGGCTCTGTCTAACTTCTCATCCCTATTAAAATCATAACTATATCTTCTAGGAGACTTCAACTAGAAACTTGTCATGCAAACCTTCATTTTAGTGGTTCTAACTTGAAAAATTATTATGGGGTGCAGTTAGGAGCAGAAAGACATGATACAGGGCCATTTGTAGTTTTATTTACTCATTGCTCTCTTGCTTTTATTCATGGGTCCATGACATTCCCAGCCTAAGGGAATTTGCACACATAAATTTCTAAGGTATAATCGAAAAAGTTGTGGTTTATGCAGCCTTCCAGGCGAGAAAACATGCCATCTCCTAAGCCTGTATTTTGCTGTTGCCATGACCTGGAAAGACCCTTCCGCTATGGAGTATGGTACTTAACTTTCATGGAGCTCCAATAGATATATGACTGTTTTCTGAGTGGGCTTTTAAGATGCATGAACCATACAGGAAAGCCTGTAAATGATTTTTTCAATGAGTCACTTTTCGAGAACTATTACATTTAATAAATTGTAGTTCACAACTATGAGAGTATTCTAGGAAGTCCAAGTATTTTATGTTCTCAGAATTGGGTGTTTATGCTTGCAAAAACTGGTACTTGGATTTATTCTTTGCTTTTCTTGCTTTCTTTTTGAACTTTTCCTTTTCTTTTCCAGAAAACATGATTGACTGGTTTGCCTGCTTTCGAATTGAACTAATCAGTAGTGTTTGAAGTTTATTGGTTTGCTTTTCCTGATGCAGCTTGAATTGAATCAATTTGGCAGATGGGCTTAGTTGTTTCAGTTTTTATAATTTTCAATTTTGGCTAAGGATCTGCTTCAGTTACTTGTTGACCATCTTGTTATTGTTGTTTGACATTTTCTTGAACTGTACGACTCTGCACTTTCATATTCGAATTTCAGTTTGACCTTCAGCTCTGGTTTCAGTTGTCTGTTGAGAGGACTTAAGGGAACTCTTTTTGCCCACTATTGCTCCTCCTAACATGCCATATTATGTCATGCACATTTTGCTTGATGTCATGCCATATTATTATGGCACCTAATTTTCCCTTTACATTTTCCCGTCCTTCTTTGTGGGAATAATGCTTGGTTTGTTTGTTTGTTTATCTTCCCATCCTTCTCATGGATGATAGAATGATGACAGCAACCAATATTCCCATTGTGTGAGGTCGGTTGTATGGATCCTTCTACGCCATTGCGCTCTGTCATCTTTCATATTCTCATTACTTTCTGAAGCTGCTATATCTTTCTTAAATGTTCCCAAGTCTCTTTTCAGTTTTCCTATACAACTTTTAATTTGACCAACCTCTCTAATCTCTTAGTGCATAAGAGGCGCATTTAAAGGTTGCCTTTGTACTTGACCAAGCCATCTTAAATTTGTTTCTCTCGTCTTCTTATCATTAGAAACTACTTGAAGTTTTTCTCTGATAGATTCATTTTGTATGTGCTAGCAAAGCCAGATCCAAAGTTCATATAGATGTTATTAACTTTTTATAAGCTTTATATAGAAATTATAATTGAAGTCCTATGGATGGAGAATTTCTTCTTGTGGTTGGGTCTCTATGAGGTTTTAGCAGCTAGCTCTTGTTGTAGCATTGTGAAAACAGCTTTGCCGAAGTAGTCTTAGTTGATTTGAATTAGTAAACTTTGCAATGTGCTCTATGTATTTCACTTTTAGATTTTATATGACTGGAATGTTTTGTCTCATGGATCTGATGGGATTAGGTTCCATTATTGCCTTTATTTATCTCATGTTTATTGATCTTTGACATGAGAACAGAATTCAATGTTAAAAGAAAAATTTTATCCAGTTTATGGAATAAAATAGACTAATGGGCTAAGGGGGTTGTTTATATTTAGATGACATGTGAGTGAAGTAAGATCTCTGAATGACTTTTTTGCCCCCAAATATGTTTACCTCTATTAAGAATAGTTTTAAGTCAATACTAAATGTGTTTACTTTTTTCCAAAGCCTGTAATTATCCTTCAAGTTATCCAGTTGAACAAACACAGGATAACTGTTATAGAATGGATTAGGTACCTACTGCAACCAAACACAGGCTAACTGTTATAAAAAGGAATAGGAATCTCTTGACTATTAAGCTTGGGACTCCTAATCCTGGGATCATTACATGCTAGACTCGAGGCAGGGTGAACAAATGTGCTTAAGGCATAATGAGATATGCAGTTTGTATAATATTATACTATGTTTTATAAAGCACTGGGTATGTAGGAGCATTCCTGGGTTTGAAGTTTTAATTAGTATGTTTCTCTATTCTTTTTGTTTTGTTTCAGGTCTCTGTTTTTCTGTTAGTTGGAGTTATCCTTGCGGGAGCTGGTTTAGGATGCTGGCTTAAACACGGAAATTTGTTATTGATGAAGAAGGACGTGTTGATGTTGGCATTGCTCAATTTGTGAAATGGGCCATACGAATAATTGCAGTTACTTTTATTTTCCAGGTTTCTCTTTTGAAATTTATCTGGCATTGGATGGTGCATATGCTGATTGTTTTCTTCATTTGCATTCCAAAATTATGTGAAGATGCTTGTAAATATCTTTGGTGTCAGGAAAAAGGAAATCTTAAATGCCTTACATGGGACCGCTCCAAACCAGTGGTTGCACTTCTAGCACATATTGTTAATCTTGTCTGATGCAGTTAATGAAGAGCTCAAGGAAAAGCAAACTTAAAGCTTTTCATAGTTGTGTAGCTGTTAGATGTCTTAGGAGTCTTCTCATTGTGAATTTTAGGTTGTAAGGGAATTTTAGTTTTTTATATTGTCGCAGGAATTTTTCAGTGGTTGAGTATTAAAACTTAGAGTTGTTATTGCTATAAGAATAGTTTAGGAATCTTTTACTCATCTAATTAGTTTAGTATAGAAGTAGTAATTATATCCAAAGTAGAATTAGAATTCTATGTTGTTGAATATACATAAATTCCACATTGGTTAACCAATAGATCCTAGACTAAGTAATAAGTTTCATCCGAAGGGCCACTCCACTCATTGCCAATTGGTTTTGAGACGGAAGCTCATGTACTTTAACATGGTACCAGAGCTATAGCCTCAAGTTTTTTCCTCATTCACACGTCTTGTATTCTTTCTGCCCATTCCAATGGGCTCTGTCTATCCCCAGGAGCTCAACCAAACCTAAGTCACAGGTTCTCTATCTAGTCCCGGATGCTCAACTCCCTGAGAGCTCAACCAGTCCCATCACAGGTGTTCTCTAGCTGCCGGGCACTCAACCAAACCAAGTCACGTGTGAGAGGGGGTGTTATATATACATAAATCACACATTCTTGGACTAATTAATAAGTTTCATGGGCTACTTCACTCATTGCCAATTGGTTTTGAGATGGAAGCTCATGTACTTTAACATATGTTTTAGTTAGTTTATTGTCTAATTAAGGATATGGGGACTCGGCAAAAGAGTCGGATACGGGTACGGGACTACGTCTTATATATTATTTAATGACATAAAACAATTTATATAATTTTATAACTTTATTCAAAATGTGTGTATATATATATATATATATATTTTTTTTTTTTTTTTTTGTTTAATATTAAATAGTAATAGGGAATAGAAAAGAAAAAGATAATAAATGAATATTACTACTTAACATTTGAGATAACTAATGATTAGACCCAGTTCATGTTAAAGAGAACTAGACCTAGTATTAGTGATTCAATTTATGGCCCACAAAAGGTATTACTAGACTCAATTTCAATTATACACATTCAGGCCTATTATGAAGCTACTACCGGCCCCAATTTTAGAACATAATAATTTGGCTTAATTTAAAAAATACACTAATGTCTAAACTCTATCTCTCATCTCTTATCTCTTCCGCCTCCATCTGAAGCTTAGGGAAGCCAATAGGGGAACAATCTCTTCTTCCTCGTTCTTAAGATCACCTTTCACTAAAGATCAAGAAAGGCTCCGATTGAAGGATCGCAACTATGGCCCCTTTTTCTCTTAGTTTCATCTGCAACATTTATGCTAAATCTCCCTCTCCCCTCATTTTCTTCTCTAGTTCTCCTCAGCTCTCCTCGTCTTTCTTTCTTTGTATTTCACTCCTATCTCTTCTCTTCATCTGAACAAATCCATGAGTCAATGGAGTCAACATACCCATTTTGAATTTGCCAGATCCTTTACAGATCCCACCGGGTGCGGCAGGGTTGAATGAAGAGTCTGGGAACATAGCTCCCACTTGTGCTTGTAGACAAGATCACACGACATGGGTGCGGCAGGGTTGAATGAAGAGTCCGGGAACATAGCTCCCACTTGTGCTTGTAGACAAGATCACCCCAATCTTGTGCTACATCAGTTTGTTATCAGAGCCAAACTTTAATCTCTTTCTTGATCATATTTTTCTTCATCCATAGATATGGTTACCTACATCCAGTTCTAGCAAATCATCGTGTTTCTTCCATCTTTTTATTCCATCTTTTTATGGGTCAGGTGATACTACAATATTTTGTGGATGGCACTTCTCTGGATTAGACTTTTTATACTACAAAATTCTAATTGCCAAGACGAAATTGGATGGAATGGCTTATACGTGGTGTTGTACAGTGGTTGAGTATGGTGTACTCCAGTACTTGGGCAGATGAGAGAGCTTCTCCTTGAAGAGTGTCTACCTTTTTATTGTCATCAAAAGCAAGAGTGTTATGGTTTGGCAGAAAACGACATATCATCAATGGAAGGACAGTTTTGCAATTCTGTTGAACCAAACCAGATCATGGCGCCAAAGAAGGTAGAAAGCAAGAATCTGCTTCATGATCCTCTAAGCTGAAGTTTTGGTTGTTGATTTTGGATCAAAAATAGATAGTTTCGCAGTGCTTGACAATTTAGAATTGGCTATTGAACTTGATGAGTTTGTCGATGAACCTAAGATAGACGCTGAAGAGAATTCTCTAGTGGAGAAATTCCAGAAAATAAACCTATAGAACCCATTGTAACTGAACATTTCAAGCAGATAATCATGGAATAGGCTGTGGTAGCATTTCGCAAAGGTTGAGCAAGTTCAATAGCAAAGCCAAGAAAAATTTCCTAATCTATTCACTCCAGCAATTGACTTTGTCCTTGTGGATCTTCATCCAATGAAGTTCAATATTTACTTGTTGCTACATCAAGTAAAAGATGAGGTAGGTTCTAGAATTGCAGGTATTCTGCCAACTCATGAACAAAATATCAGAATCTTGGGCTTTTTATTCTCTGAATCTTGGGGCTTTTTATTCTATAGTTCTTTAAAACTAGAGGTCTAGTTGTTTCCAACCACGGAAGTGATGCAGTCAATGAAGAGCTCAAGGAAAAGCAAAATTAAAGCTTTCCATAGTTGTGTAGCAGTTAGATGCTTAGATGTTTTAGGAGTCTTCTCATTGTGAATTTTAGGTCCCAAGGGTATTTTAATCTTTTTTATTGTTGTGGGAATTTTTTAATAGTCAAGTCTTATTTGGTTATCCTATTATATTAGACCATAGAGTTGTTATTGTTATAGGAATAGTTTAGGCAGTCTTTACTCATCTGATTAGTATAGAACTAGTAATTATGTTCAAGGTAGGATTACAATTTTATGTTTTGGTTAGTTTATTGTCTATAAATACTCTTGTTACAAGGAGTTATTTTAGACAGAGAATGATGAATTAATTATTTGTGTTATTTGTTTTTTTTTTCTTTTGTTTGTTTTGTTCTTCTTCCTCGAGGATCTGTGGATTCCCTCCTTCTTTCCCGAATTATCCCTTTTTTACTGTTCACAGCCCCGAAACAGCCCCAACCCCCTCGATTCTTCCACTCGCCCTCGTAGACAAGATCATCCCAATCTTGTGCTACATCATTGTATCACCTTTTTCAGATAAATTTATGGTCTTCCCCAGATGGTCAATCCTCCATGCCTTCACATAATTTTAATCAGGCTTCTTATGCTAATGCTAATACTTTGGTTTTACTTGCGTTTCAAAATTTTGCCCTTAATTATGTGTTTCCCAATCACATCGAGGACTAAAGCACATATACATTGTTATGTGGCCTTAAGTGCATGTGAACAAATTGATATTTTTTTATCACTCCAATTGTTGGTCTAAAATTTTAATGGTTACTAAATCTCTTTTTTATTTACTTGCAGAGCACTCTTGATACTCCTCTGGCAGTAGTGATGCTCATTTCTTGTTTGTCGATATACTTCGCTTTTGCTTCAGTAAAGTGGAATGACCATGAGTAAGCCCAGTCTTACCTGTTCATCTTTATTCTGTGTGTCATGTTGCAAGAGATTGTGCTACTGGATTGTTTTCAGTTTGGAACCTCCCCCCTTCGAGTTGTTTGAACCACTGAAGTGATCTTTTTCATCTTTTAATAATTTTTCGTCATCTTATGCCAGTTTAAAAATCACGTTTAAGGGGGAACAGATAATTTCAGTGTCGAAGAATTGGTTTGCTATATTGGGTTGGTTTATGTAGTTTGCGCTGGATTTATCTAGTGTTTTGGAACTAAAAGTAGAAATGAAGGTGGAGTGTAGGTAAAGGGGTTTGTTGGTATTTCCCTTGCTGGGAAATTAAGTGCAAGAATGGAAGTTCTTGTGTGAGGCTGCCTTCGTCATAAGATTTTCAATGAATTCATCTGAATGGTGTTCTAGGGCATTGTAACCTTGATCTAAATGACAATAAGAACAGATTTGGGATCACGAGAATGGGGAAACCAAATTCACAAGCAAATGTTGTCATTTGGAAAGACTCTTCCTTATAACTTATATAGGTGTTGACCTTGTGTGCAGCTGTGTGTGTTTGCTTGTCATTTCTTTCTTATTTCACTGGATTCTAGCAGCCACTGGCAGAAGTGTGTGTATTTCATTTCATTTCCATGTATCAACAAGAAGTAAAAGTTTAATGGTCATGCATGAGAACCCAAGCGTCAGCCATTCCATCCATTAGTCAGCTACCACAGGAGCAGCTTTAGTGGACCTATTTGGCCACCATGTGTTAAATAATTCTATCCTAGCTGGTTGAGTTTTCTATAAATAGTATTACCCTCTATTGATAAGGCATGCTATGAAAAACAGATATTTTTCGTAAAAATTTTCTCCCTTCCTCTACTTGTGTCCTAAGATTCTTCTCTTCTCTTCTCTCTATTTTTCTTGTACCAAGTTTCTCTTCTTTCGTACCCTTCTAAACACTCTATTAGGTATTAATTTCTGCCTCCTAGTAATATCTGAACTTTAAATCAAACCATAAAGAACTAATGACCTCAATCTCTCTATTAAGATCCTCCGGTAATCACACCCTTGTAATTGATTTCTTTTTTTTTTTATTAAAAAAAAGGAACTGGAAGTTTTGGTGATGAATAAAGATCATGCGTCAAATGTGGAATAAAGGAAAATTTGTGAAACATTGTAGGGTTTCTCCTGTTCTTCAAGTTTTCATCCAATCCTCAAGGAGAATTCTGTTCTACTTCTATTTCTCTTTTATAAAACTGAACAACTTTAGAGGAAATATACATGTATGCTTCTCCAGCTGAAGAGTTGTGCCCCCACCTATCTGTGTCTTCCTTCCTTCCAGTTCTTGAGCAAGCCAAGAGTCTCCTTTAGTTGATAGAGTTTTTTTTTTAAATCTTGATTATACCCTTCTTGACTCTTGGCTCAATCACAATATTTGGTTGGTTTGTGATTTTCCAAGTGTCATTTCCATTTTGTTTAGTAGTCAATATACAAATTCATTTTAATATTATCCTTTGTTGCAGGGATCTATCATTTCCTCAAAAAGGGAGCTTTTGGGCTTGGAGCACTATAAAACCAAATGTAAAACACAAACAGGCTGAATTTTACAGCAGGCCTGGGAAGAAGTATTCGCACAGGACTCTTTGGGATTGCCCAAAAGGTTCATCTCTGGACTCACCTGTAGAAGGTGTAATTTTCTTTCCATTTATCTTTTCTCTAATATGAATTTTTGAACAAGTTGTTTCCTTGCATGTAATGATGCAAGTATGATCACCAGTGCAATCGATACCTGAAATTCAAGGATCACCACAAAATGAAACATCTTCCTAGTGGTCTAAGCAGTTATAATGAAGGTTGGGATAGTGACGAGTGTATATATATGCTTGGTTAATTATATTTCAGCCAATTAACTATTATTTTTGACAATAATCTATTCTATATCTAAAGCAGGAGGGGATATTTTGGTATGTGTCATTTTTTAATTTGCCAAATCTACCCTCATCTTCATAATTATTCTTCAATAATACCCTGCAACCACCACTGCCTACCTTTTCCCCTCTCCACTTTCCTTTAACTATATTTTTTCTTTTATATTTTCTGTATATGTTTTTTAAATTTCCCCTACCTAATATTTTTTCTTTGAATGTGTAATTTTTATTTTTTATTTTTAAATTTCCCACCTATACTATATAGGGTGCGTCTCTCCCACTAGTAATAATTATTAGTTATAATGGCACCTATGTGCGCTATTCAAAAATTTTTGTTTTCATTGTAAAATAATAATTACTACATTTCATGTTTTGAAAGAAAATGGAATACTTGCATGTGTATTTTGTCATATATATAAATATGTTAAATAGGTAGTTAGTGTTAGTCATAGTACTTCGGAGCCGTGGAGAGTTAAAAATCTTAAAAGTGGAGTTAACGTGTAAAACTAACGAGTGAGAGACTGCCATACCAAGTGGTGATCTCCTTTTATTAATAGTTAGATTAGATACTGGTTAGTAATCAAGTTTTCATGATGATTGGGGTTAATACATCACATCCCCTGTGATATTGGCTATATTACAACTTTTCAAACATTTTGAGAATTATAATCACCTTGCCAAAAATAAAAGCAGAAGTTAAATTGCGGTGCACAAAGACCACAATAACCTTCAGAAGTACTTGAGATATTAAAAGGAAAAAAAAAAAAAAGAAACTTTGTTTGGTTTCATAGAAATAATAAGAACAGAATAACTGCCCTCTTCTTTCTCTCTGACAAGTTGCTGCCTTTCCTGTACTCATCCTTCAGGAAAATCTATCAAAGACCCTCTTTGACCACCTCCTTTCCATCCCCCCCTAATAACTAGTACCCACACATCTCTCCTAATTCCCATCCACAGGACATCCCCGTAAGACCCATCTGTCCACCATCTCTTTCCCATCCAGCAAACGCAACAAAGATTCATGGAGGAAATTAAAATGTATGTAATGGAAAATGAGGATGGTGCATGTTTTTATGTGCCTGTCTTTATGAGGGGATATATTGTGGAGCCTGGACATTTTTTTCCCTTTAAGGCCACCACGGATGAAGGGTTGAGGGTGGTGGGCCGAAGTAGTGCTACTATGATGTAAGTAGTTGGCGAGGGAAATCAACGAGAGAAACCATGATCATTGATGGAGTTTGCAGGTGCTGATTGTGTGATTCGTGGTAGTTGTTGGGTTGGATGAGGACTTGGGACAAGGAGCTAATGGTAGTGATGGCAGCACGATGGCTGATCCTTGTTTTACCTTTTCAAGTAGGGTTGAGGACGAACTCAGTTAATAGAATTCGCAACTGTTTTCACTTCCAAATTGAAATTAAGATCGAAATTGGTTTAATCAGAATTTGGTTAATAAATTGGTCCAACCTAATTTTGAAATAGGAAATCGGTTACAAAATTGGAATTGAATTCGAAATTCGGAATTAATTTATTTTCGAATTCAATTCGGTATTTGATGAATTCAAAAACTTTTCAAGAAAATCTTTTGTACTTAGCTTGCAATGATCTTCTTTTTTTAAGAAAATATACATTTTTTATATCATATGGTCTTACAAACTAATACTATGATTTTACTTATAAAATACATATATAGTCGCACAAATGATATTATATAGGTACATGCGAATACAAACTCACGTACGTACACAATTTATGTATATAAAGTTTTTGACAATGAAGTGCAACTTAGATGGTAAAACGTTTCTCTATGACCTATTGGTCATGGATTCGAGTTATTGGAGAGTAGGGGGAAAGGATGGGCTTTTAATAAAAAAAAAATTTATATATAGTTTTACACTCACAAGTATACAAACACAAGTATGTATACAATTTGTATGTATTTACAGTCCTATTATATACTTTCTATATAAACAACGAAGTGCACCTTAGGTGTGGTAAGATGCTTCCCCTACTGGTCATGGATTCAAGTCACTAGAGCTATTGGGAGGAGGCGGGTTTTTAAAAATTATATATACATATATACATATACATATATATACATATATATATATAAAGTATTAAGAAAACATTATATCCATTCAAATATAATATTTTTTTAATGATATATATATGTATGTATGTATTTATGTATTTATATATATATAAAGTATTAAGAAAACATTATATCCATTCAAATATAATATTTTTTTAATGATATGGAATTATAGACTATTTTATTGCTAGTTGGGTTTTGTATTAGATAGGTTTTTTCAGCTTTTGTAAAAAAAAATTTAGTCCAATGACAATGGGCTCAATTGATGAATGTGGTTAATTGAATTCGAGATTGATTACAGAATTTGAATTTGGTGAACCGGATCATATTCTAATTTCAATTCAAATATTCAAGGATTGAAATTGGTTAATAATTTTAGGATGCATTTTCAAATTTCGACCAAATTATTTGACTGATTGACCGATCGGTTAACCGATACTCACAGCTCACCCCTTATTTTCAAGTAATGTGGGGGAAGACTGGGGAATGAATGACTGAAAGAGGAAATGGGTGGAAGAGATGAGAATGTTTTTCTGTCTTAATTTGTTGAGGTTCCAGTTTATAAGAGGAGGAGGTGATGGCAGGCAGCAGTTGAAAATGAAAATAAAAATAAAATTTAGCTCAGACTTTGATGTTGTGGGCAGGCCAGGTAGAACTGTCCAACAGTGTGTATCTCAGGTAGTCAGTAGCAAAAGAAATGAACAATTTCATAGAGCTGTGGATGGGTAGTAATCATTCTAAATCATTCAAGGGGGTGCACTTCTATTATTATGGCTACATCACAGTGGAGTTAAATAAAATGAACCTTTCTAATAAAATGTGCCTGTTTGAATGTTGAGGGAACATGTTATATGAAGATAAGAGATATACTGTAGAGACCTATATCACCGAAGTCCTATAAAGTACCACATAAATGCTATAACATTAAGAATTTTGCATTAGAAGCAACAAGAATTTTAACCCGTGGCTGCATGTTCTCGTTGTGGTAAATTTCGCCTGAGTTTCTTCGCATTGTTCCTGCCTAATCATATTATTGTTCTTAACAGATTGGAATAAAATGATATTGTTTTTTTGTTTCAGTGATGGAAAAGTGTGACATGAATATTGTTTGAAACTAAGTTAGTTTATTTATTTGGTTCTCATTCTTCTTTTCTAGCTACAGTCGAGTGTTGATCCACCAACGTTTGGAGTTGTCCTAACAATCCTCTGCTTTGGTGACTTTTTATTTCCTCGACTTCATTTGAATTCCAGGTTTGCTATCACCATCCCAAAGAGTTGCAAGAACTCAAGACAATTATTATTCACCCTCTAACCGCAGAGGAACAAGGAATCGGCAGGATCATTATTCTACCTTTCACAAGACACCTGCAACAGAAAGAAATACACAAAGCAAGAGTGGGAGGATTTCACTCAAGAATCTACACGTCAAGCTGTGGCCGAGTTAGCATCTTCTCCTGAATTCACTGATTGGATCATTAAACATGCTGACAGGATACAACTTCACCCTGATAGCTCAGATGAGACAATAGGGAGTGGGTCAGATTCCACAGATGAGCAGGCAGTCAAAAGCAGCAGTGCTTTTTGTTTTTTCAATTGGTAGTGCTACAAACTGATGATATTATTAGTTGTAAAGACGATTTGATGCGACTCTCATGTTACTTTGTGATATAGTTCATATCATTATTTGTTAGATTAGATAGTTGCAAACCAGTAACCTTAACCAAGGGGGAAAGAAAAGAAGGTAGTTTTCTGCCCGACATTGAACAGGTATTTGAATTTTGGTTTTTTTAAGTTTTTCCCCTTCTACATTGTTGTTAAGTTTTTTTAAGTTCGAAGATCTTAAAAACTGTTCTCGAGTTTGAAGGCACTATTGCAAGATTGCATAGCTAAATATTGCATACCCAGGATTTGTTAAAATTGCTAACTGGTCAATTTCGTTTTCAAAATAACTTGCGGTTTTGTTTTTCCCCTTTTACATTATTGTAAAGTTGTTTTAGTTCGAAGATCTTAAAAACAGTTTTGAGTTTGAAGGCATTATTGGACTAGGGGTGTTCATGGACTGGGTACCCGATCCGTGAGTACATGGAGTGATCTGAACTAGTCTTACTAGTTTGCTATTTTTTTGAACAGGGTTATTTTTTTGAACGAAATCCGGTCCACACATTTCAGGTAACCGGTCATTGAAGCGGACTGGGTATCTGTGTGACCCCTTAAAAAAAAAAAAGCTTTTTCTTTCAAATTTTAGTTCTCTTCTAGCAAGAGCAACACACCCTACTTTCAATTCTGTTCCAACAACAACAAAACAGTACCTATTCCGTTCATTAACTCAGCAACTACAAAATATTAACAACACAATACCTATGCAATTCACTAACTCAACAAGTTATATCTGAATCTGCAAACTATTAGGATTAAAATTTAAAACACAAGTCCAGTAATCAACAAGAATACAAGTTTATTGCAGTTCACAAGAAGTCTACAAGATCAACATGCAAATACAAATCCATTGCAAGTCCATTACAAGTCAATTACAGTTCGCTATCCCTTGTAAACCAAAAAAAAAAAAAGAGAGAGAGAAAATGCAACCCAAATTTAAAGTATTCAAATACATATCGTCATATTCCAACAACAAACCATACATGAACATAAAGTTACAAGTACAGAGTAGATTCTTGCATCTTCAATGTTGACATCGGGATGCTCATCAGTTAAGCTTGATAGTTCTGCAAGTTTTTCAAAAATATAATTAGGAATTAATAGTATCAATTAAAAATAAATCACACATCAAATACGAAATATATAATAAGAATGGGAATACCAGATTCTATTTCTTCAAGTTCTTCTAGGAATTCTTCCAAATAAAGAGGTTTATGGCTTGTTCGAAGCCAATCTTGAACAATAACAAATAAGAGCTTCCACCATCCTAGGAGTCAAAGAGCTATGAAAGGGATCAAGAACACGACCTCCTACACTAAAAGCTGATTCCGAAACCATAGTAAAAACTGGAATGGCAGGTACATCTCGTGCCATCAAAGAACGCACCAGGTACCTTGAAGTATTTATTTTCCAGAAATTTAAAATGTTGAATGTTGGATCATTACATTCTTTACGCCTTTCCGACAAGCAAACATCCAATTCTATTTCATTTTCTAAACCATCACATTCATCTTCCTCATCAAAATGCATAGAATTCATGTAATCTACTGCCCCAACCAAGTTGCCAATTTTATTATTATTCACTTCATAGCTTGAGTAAGATTTACAACCTTTGGAGGTGATTTTGCATTGTAAATGTCAAACATGTTTTTCAAGACCGTATTCACTTTTTCTTTCAAAAAACGAGCACTTTCAACATTATATGTCTTCTTAATCACCCAATAAATATATCGCAATTTATAGCATGAGTCAAGACACCTACAGCAATAAACAACAACACATTGATTTTGTCAACATTAGCCCAATATTTATCATGCTTCTTTTCATTCTAGAGGTCATGACTGCTAAATTCTCATCACTGTCTTCTATTAATCTAGTAAGAAAATACCCAATAGCATAAAATTTTCACCATGTATTGATTTCCGGTAACACAAAGTGAACCTGATAGTCTCACTATAGTGTCATAGAAAACCTTAAGAAAAGGCAACAAATTGCGAGCATAATCCCAATTAAATTCACTAAGCAATCCCCTAATTCTAGAATCCCTTTTATCTGTCACACTTTCAATCATATCCCCCTCCCAATTTCTAACAGCCCTTACATTAGGAGTTAACTCTTCTACATACTTGCTGTCTACTGTCTCTAGTAATTCAAATGCATTTTGAAATTTGACAGCTGATTCCAACATCAAGTAAGTGGAGTTCCACCTAGTTTCAACATCAAGACAAACACCACGTTTACTATCAATTATTTCTTTCTCTCCTCAATACAAGATTTAAACCTTTGAACTCTAGCTGGTGAAGATCTCACATATTTACAGTATACCTGATTCTAACAATAGAATCATCCAAATCTTTTAATCCTTCCCTCACAGTTAAACTTAAAATATGTGCAGCACATCTCATATGTAAGAATTCACCATTTAAGATAGTTCCTTTCCAACTATTAAGCCTTCTTTTTAAATATGACAGCCCCAAATCATTAGAACTAGCATTATCAATAGTTACAGTGAGTATTTTATCAATACCCCATTCTAGCAAATATTTTTCCCTTGCCCTACCAATTACCTCATCTGCATGACTAGTACTAGGGTAAAAATTCATTATCTTTTTGTGCAAAGTCAAATTATCATCAATAAAATGAGCAGTGAGACACATATAATTCAGATTTTGAATTGAAATCCATGTATCTATAGTGAGACAAACACAGGATGACAATTTTTTAAAGAAATCCTTCAGATTTTTCTTCTCATCCAAAAACATAGCAAATTAACAATCTCTAGTGAGAGTTGGACGTGGAGGAAGTTTAAACCTTGGCTGTAATTCTTGACAAAACTATTTAAATCCCTCTCTGTCCACAAATTTAAAAGGCAACTCATCCAATATTATCATCCTAGCAAGTGCTTTCCTACATTTTTCCATATCAAAGATGTATATGGTGATGACTTTTCCATATCCACTCTCTCGATCTTTGAACTCTAAGGTTTCCCTTTTATCTATTTGATTGAACGGAACCTTCTTGCACCATCACAAAGATTACTTAAAGCACTAGTACCACTTTTATTTGGATAACTAATAATGGCACCACAATAATAACATGTAGCCTTTTGATTATTTTTGTCTTCGCAAGGAATTTCTTCAAAGTGTTCCCATAACCAAAATCTAACTTTACCACCAATAGTAGTTGTAGTTACCTTAAAGTCCTTAGGAGGTAAAGAAGGAATGGCTGCTTTGCCTTTACCTACTTTACTTGATGATTGAGATGGTTCAGATGTGGATTAGATGAACTTGAAAGATCTGGACATGGACTATCTGATGTGGTGTTTGTGTTGTCTCCCATACTTGACATCTGAGTAAGAAGAAAGAGTCCATAGTCAAACTTGACTAATATAGTAATAGTAGTCATGGTCATGATTAGCCAACTTAAATCAAACGAAAATGACCAATTAGCTTACATTTGGACAAAATAATATTAGCATTCTGTAAATTAATTCATTTGGCTAGTTGGATTTCTTGTACATCACTTGATTGTCCCAGATAATTGTGTTATATGCACAATAGGTACATAAGAAGAACACAACTACACAAGAAAAGGAAAAAATCATTTTCCAAATGAATACATCAACCCATTAACATTAGAGCAAAACACAACCCCTTCCCCTGAAAGCTAAAAAATTAAAGGTTTGTACCAAGTCAAAAATGAACAAAGCAGTAAAATACTTTTGGAGTACAGATATGCATGAACATCAGACAATTGAAGAGTAAAGACATGTTATTATTTTAACATATAACTATACCATCAGTAAAGACATGGTGAAAATCTACTTATGAACATAAAAAAAAAAAAGTGATGAAACTGTTGGATATTCGAATATGGTGGTAAGCAAATCAGTAAATGATTTAGGGAGTTCTTTTACTACTTTTATTTACACGAGTAGATTTAGATTTCCAAATTAAATTAAGTTTTAATCATGCTGCAGCATCTCCTAGGAATAACAAGTTAAATTTTCTGCAATTTTAGGTAGTATTTTCAAATGCCAGCCATTATGGAAGATTCTATATTGACAATGTCTACAGCTGGAATAGTAACTGCCATGTTTTGCATGCGTAAGTGCAAGCATATATTTTTTCTATATTTTAATCACACACAACTATATATTATTACAAGAGAAAATTGTTTAAAGACTCTTTAGACAAAAAAATATAAATCAGTCATATATACTAAATTACGAACATAAAAAAAAATCTACATATATATATATAACTCAGTTACAAATAAATCAATAATATATGTTAAACATATGAATAGAAAAATTTAGCCATAAATTTACAGTTAGTTAATCACGAATTTATTAAAAAAAACCTTACTTTAAAGCAGAAGCAGTCGAGAGCGAGACACCAAGAGAGAGAGAGAGCAAGAGCAGGAGACCAGAGTGAGAGTGAAAAACAACGAGAGTGAGAACAAAAGATCTGAAGTAAAGAGTGAAGACGGATGAGTGACAGAAAGAAAAGAAAAGAAAAGAAAAGAGTCAGACAATCTTTAGTTTAAGGGTTGCCTATTACATGAAATTACAAAAATATCCCTAACCATGGACTGGTTCGGGTACCCGACAGTTCACCAAAACTTGAACCTGTACCCAAACCTGTTGTATCTAGACCGGTTTATCACTCAAACCGGTTATTAAATCCAGTTCGAATACCCATCTTTTTTTGGTTTGAAATAGACCGGTTTCACCGATTTTTTAGGTCAGCGGATTTTTTTGAACACCTCTAGCACTGGCTTAGCTAAATATAATACCTAAGATTTGTTAAAAAGATTATTACTAATTGATCAATTTTGTTTTTAAAATAACTTGCAGTTCACGAGTATTACTCAGTAGGTTCTTTAATATCTAATAAATAATAGTATCAAAAATTGCATGGTGGCATTTAATATAAATAGAATTTATTATTTTTGAACAATTCATAATATTTATTTGACAAAAAATATGCCTTTGATACATGCATTAGTCAGAGTTCAGAATTATTAGTATACTTTATAGTTGGGTGGCTACAAGATTGTAAATGGTTCTTAAATGAACTTGCAAATTGCTTTAGTTTTATCACTTGTAGGAAACTTTTTTCGAAAATGGTGAAAGAACTGAAATTCATAATCGTCTAATATTTTGCGGTGTTTATCTCTATTTTAGTTATGAGAATATTGAAAAGTCAGATGCTTTACCAAAGCATCAACAAGTCAGTTATTATATGTACTCCCTTTGTTTTAAAATAATTGTCACTTAAAATATTTTATTTTGTATCATATTATCTGTCATTTTAAAAAATCTAAGGAAGTATTAAATACTCCCTCTGTTGCATTTTATTTGACATGGTCAAACTTGCACATAGTTTAAAAAAATTTGGTGTTTGACCCACTAATTAGATGTTTTTTCTATAATTACCTTCAATTAAGATACAAAATTTGTTAGTTAATTTTAGTGTTATTTAGCATGGTCAAACTTGCACATAATTTTAAAAAAATTGGTGTTTGACCCACTAATAAGATGTTTTTCCCATAATTACCCTTCAATTAAGATAATTACCATAGCTTCCTTAATCTGTGTGACCAATCAAAGGTGAAAATTATTTTGAAATGGAGGAGGTATTATACTTTGAAAGAAACAAATATATAAAAAATAACTAAATATGCACTAAAAAATACTCACACCAATTCAAAATAACTGTCACTACTTTAGACATTTTGTCTTATTCTATATTATCTGTCACTTTAGAAAATCAAAGAGTATTAAATGATATTTTTTCAACATTTACCTTTAGTGCCACATTAATGGAGTATACAGGATTATGTAGTTGGAATATTAATGCAAAAGGATAATTTAATCATTTTGAACTATCTTTTTACAAAATTGATGCAATTTAATCATTTTTTTAATTCGTGTGCACTAATCAAATATCACAATTAATTAAAACGAATGGAGTAACTTTTTTTTTTTACAAAATATTCCTAAACTAATACACTTTCAAACTTTATTTACAAGTATACCCATTGCCACAAAGATTCCCATCCACAATGGTAATGAAGTCGTATATGTAGTTTAACTTGATATCTTATTCTTATCTTTTCTCCCAATTCACTCGTCCTCTTTTCGTTTCAATTTCAAGTTCCTACTTCTCCCCATACCTTAGTTGCTTTCCTGCTAGCCTATTTGTTGATAACACAATCAATTGAAGTTTTATACTCAATTTTTTAAAGTATATTAAAGTCCATTAATTTTTGCATACAATTCCAAACCTAAGCGATCTTAATCTCTTTTTAATATTGATTATGCAATGATTAAGAAAGAAATGGCTTTTTATGGCATTGGAGAATTCTGAATAGAGATTGTTACTGAAAAATTTCTTATGCCATTTCTGTGATGAAATGTCAAAGAGAAAAAGTGAGAGTTTAGAAAATCAATGATCATGTGATACTACTAGTATTTAGGCATTTTAATTGTGCTGAAAATAATTTCTTGCTAACTTGCATCTATCAATTACTTATACATACACGGTTTATGATTCATTCGCTCTAGATCCGTACGGAAACTTAAATCTTTTGTGTTAGGCATGTTCAACTACTCTGTGTTACATTACAACTTAATTTGCAGGTTTAATTGAGTGGGAAAAATAAAATTTTCTCACTTTTAAGTATAAGATCATGGCTTAAAGGAATAAAAGTTTCTCACTATGCATGTAGTGGCTTAAATTTTGTATATAAATATGACAGGAGGCACCAAGCATGATCGATCAATACTAAATACTAATAAAATAGATAAGCTAGTCTTACTACTCCTAAGTAATGATAGGACGTTGTTTTTATACTTGTACATAGAAATTTTGAGTTTTCCAACAAAAGACAAGAAAAAATGATCACAAATATTGAATTTATTAATTTAAGAATAAAACTTTGAATTTCCAAACAAATTTCTAATAAAAAATATAATTCTCTAATTCTTCTTTTCAAAAGATTTGATTAAGGGTCGAAGACTTGTTCGTGGAGTTTGATGGAGCATTTCCTACAATTTGAATGTAGAAAACTCTGATTTATCGATGTTGTTCTGGACACTTGAATCTTCAATCTTCAAGCCTTCAACATGAACGGTAGGATTTGG
Source organism: Cinchona pubescens (assembly GCA_025175665.1). Taxonomy (NCBI): domain Eukaryota; kingdom Viridiplantae; phylum Streptophyta; class Magnoliopsida; order Gentianales; family Rubiaceae; genus Cinchona; species Cinchona pubescens. The sequence goes on along the minus strand of JANKKI010000212.1, from coordinate 804,399 downwards.
ATTTGATTTGAACTTGGACTTAGATTTAAGGGAATTTGAGAGAGAAAGCTCCTGAAAATTTGATAGAATTTCTCCAACACTTGGAGATTTGAATGTGTCTTAGACTTGAAGGGAAGGGCCCTATTTATAACCAACATTTAGGGTTCATTGTCTTGAAAGGAAACCCTCAATAATCTTCCATGCAACTTGAGTTACTTGTGACTAATTAATGATATCAATTTTATGAGGTAAGTACTCTTATGGTTCGTTTACTTGTTATGTAATATATTATTTTTTCCATATGCTCTATTTTGTTAATGATTGGCTATCTGAATAGTTCTATAGGTCGATTGAGTGGACTTAGTTATGATTGAGTGACAGAAATGATATTCAGAGTACTCTGCCTTATATTGTCATACTCAGTTTATCGGGATGCCATGTGATGGACATTTTGTTATGCCTTGTCTACTCGAGCTAATAATAGTAGACCTGAATCTAGTGCTAGAAGATTTTTGTGGACCATGAGCTCATTCTTTGTCATTTGCATCTTTATTATTGATAGTTCCCTGTATATTGCACTCTGCACTAACCTTATACATGCTACCAATAATTAGATTTAAATTTTATTACTAAGCATTGTGTACTTACCCCATTATTTTTCCCATTTTTTTTGCAGGTCAGGACCCGTAGGACGAGGTAGAAGGTACTGAGTTGAGATAGCAGACGAGAGGATTACGATATATAGGATCCTAACTCCTAGAGTTAGGGTTCACCAATTGCCTTCTTAGTGTGAAGTTTTGTATTTTGTTAGGCCTATGTGCCTAAGGTCTAGTAATGGTTTATTTATGTATTGTAGACCTTAGATCGTTGTTTTAAGATTGTGGTTTCATGCTTGTCTATAGGTGTGTTTCGCGCTATGTTGTGAATTGCTATGGTAATGGTTTGTTGTATATACTTCTTGTTGATATGTTTTGGCTAATTGGGAGTTTAATCACATGTATTGTAGTTTGTTTGTTGCTCTTGTATCGTGCCTTGCATGCTTGGGGTGATCTTGAGGTGCGACATATCATAGTCCTATTTTGGGACTTGACATTGAGTGGTTGCAAACCTTAGGTTACATAATCATGTGTCTAGTCTTAAGTTGAATTATTATTGCTTTGAGAGCAGTATTGAGGATTTGGACATACAAGTAACTTAAGGTTTGGGATTGGCCTCCCGAACTAGGAGTTACTGTAATTCTTTGTTACTCAATAGTTAGATAGGGAGTGGTTGAAGTGCATGTGTGTTTTCAATGGTTAACATATGATTAAAAATTGACTTGTGTTGCTTACTTTACTTGAAATGTGCAGGATAATGGCACTTATGGTAAGTAAACAGAAGCAAGTTGTGGTAACATAGGAGGAGATACCCGAGTAGGAGACAGGGACTAGTCAGGAAAGGTAAAGGAGCTTATTAAGGCAGGACAGGGAGTTAGGGAATAGGCTCAGGCTGAGCAACAGTCAAAGGAGCCATAGAAGCCTTATCCACTGCAACTACTGGCACCAGTGATAGATTATGCTACTGTTGTAGCAACTACTAATCCTACACCTAATCTAGGACTATAACTAGAGGTTAGAAATATTGATTACTGCTATCGGGCAATAAGGAAGTTTTTATTCCTACTTTTGATACTAGATAAATGGTTGGGACGAATTGAGGAGAATCTAGATTTACTGAAGGTACTAGGAAAGCCCAAATTTCCAATAGTGAAGCCAAGAGACAGCTACTTGGTAGGGAATGCAGTAACATGGTGGAAGGGGGGTAAGACCTGTACTTGCCCATTTGGAACAGATTTCTTGGGAGGCCTTCAGAGAAGCCTTTTGGGAGCACTTTGATCTTTCACATCTTAGAGTTGAGTGAAGAGATAAGTTCAATTCTTTCAAGCAGGTTATATGGATGTCAGTAGTTTAGTACTCACAGGGATTTCATGCCCTTGGAAGTTTTGCCCCAAGGTTATGAATGATGAGGTTGAAAAGTAATACTACTTCAGGAGTAGATTACTAAAGAAGATTAGAGAAGGCATCACAGTAGTTTCCTCAGTTTCCCTTCTCCTACTTTTCCTTTTTTTAGTGCCCAAAGCAGTAGCTAGAGCCTTAACCTTGTCTTTAGACATTTTAAATAGTCCAATTTAAACAATTACCTAAATAATGAATAAAAATTCAATTCAAATCGATTTTCCCCAAAATCAACACTAAAGTTTCCATCTTGCACAATTAATCCCAAAACGAATATAACATCACACAAATGTTCAAATATTCCAACAAAAGTCTTAACTTGATGAGATTGAAAACTAATCATGAAGATGTTACAAAATTAACACCAAATTAATGGATAATTGTACCTAGATTGAATAGCTTGTCAAGGTTTCACCCTTTGAACCTTGATAACCACCACCTTGTTCTAATTGGATGCCTCTTTGAAAATAGAAGTTGTTTATGGATGTTTAAGAGAAAAATTTTGAGTTTAGAAGAGAATTTTGGGCATAAATATAATTACGAATTTGCCTTCTTTGATTTTTTGACCGCGATCCCTGTTTCTTTGTTTATGCCTAGAAATGAGCCATGACCGTGGTTAGTCTTTTTTCTCTTGTAAAGTTCTTACCGCGGTTATAAATTGCTATGAAGTTTTTCACTATAGTTAGGTTTTCAAGATTTGTTGCCCTTGACCGCCCTGGCTCATAATTCTAAATGTCTGCATATCTTGGCCGTGATGCCAAAATTTTGCCTTGGGTATAGTTGAACCGCGGTTAGAAATGACTGATGTTTTTAATCATGGTCAGTTTTTGCCTTTTTCCTTGTAACGTGCCTAACAACTTGGTGAAAATTTTTAGACTGCTAATGTTTGACTTTTCCTAACCCCAATTTGCTTTTTCCAACACTTAGCCAAAATTTTCACTTTTCCAAGTTTTCTCCAATTGCTCTCAAAACTTTGTCCATCACCTACAATCATTTAAACAATATTTTTTAGAGCACATTTCCACTTACATTGGCGTTGAAACACCAAATCAAACACAACTTACTTAAAGTAAATAACATGAGCCCTAATTAAACTTAATAAAATATTAGAAACCAAAATGATAAAAAAATCAATTAAAATTCAAAATTAAGAGAAAAAGAACTTGGTTTGCCTTTCAAGAAGCGTTTTTTTATAGTCATTAGCTTAACTATGTCATGGTTGAGCTCAAGTGTCAAGGTAAAGGACGAATTTCTACCCTCTCTCAATTGGATTCCCATGATAAACCTTCTTATCATTGATAACCAATATTTATCCACTGTGCACTTCCCATTACCATCCTCCACTTGAATTGATCCACTTGGTAAAATATCAAGAATGGTGAACGGGGCCACTTATGTGGATTTACCATTCTATACCAACACTCTTTTCTTTGTTATAATTACTTTATCATATATTTTGAACTTCCAGTGTTTGTTATGCAGCTTTTTGACTTTCAAATTGGTCTCATGATAGACGTTAGTCACTTTACTCGGTTGATCTTTCCATTTGTCATTATCTCTTAAACACTTGGCAACATGGTCTTGTGATATCTTCTCATTAACCCTAGTATCATGAGAAACAATTCTATCAATTCTATAGCATTAATCTAATTCTAAAGCATTTTCATATGATTCATAATCATTAAACTCAACTACTTTATCCTCTATTTAGAGTTGCAACATTCCTTTGTTGACATCAATGATGGTATGTAAAGTGGATAAGAATGGTCTCTCTAGAATCAATCGAATGCCAACATCTTCTACATGTTCTATCCATGTCAAACATCATGAAATCTACATGGCAAATCAATTTATCAACTTGAACCAGCATATCCTCTACTGATGACCAATTGGAGACTAATATGTGTAGGCTTAACACTAGTGATTTCCAAGTTGTTATAAACTGATTTATCCATCAAATTAATACTTGCTCTCAAATCACATAATGATTGGTTGAAAGTATAATCATTAATGATGACTAGAATAGAGTAGCTCCTAGGTCGTTCAATTTTGGTGGTAACTTATGTTGTATTATAGAACTACAATTTTCTCTAAGACTCACAGTTCCTTCCAATTCAATCTCATTTTTTTTTTAAACAAAATGTCCTTCACAGACTGGCCATAATGTGGCATCTTGTTGAATGCATTGACCAGTGGAATGTTGACATGAAGCTTTTTAAAGATGTCAAGAAACTTAGTAACTTGATCTTCCTTTTCCTTTATGTTGTGATCAACCAACTATTGTGAGAATGGAATTTTTACCAAGGGATTTGGCTCCAGTTTAATGGTCCTTCCAATTTCACCCATTTCCTTTTCTTCTTCTTTGACTTTTTCTAACCATCAATTCCTTCCCTTACCTTCTCATCATTTTCGACCTCAACTTTGGTGCTCTCAACCTCCTATTTAAGCTTTCCAACTTGTTCTTCAACATTATGCCTTTTATTTTCAACAACCAATTCCCATCCACCATTACAAGTAAATTGACGTTCAGTGACAAGTACAACCTGTCACAGAATATTGAAAAATTATCATGAAAAGACATCACTGACGAATTTTCCTATCGTCACTTGATCGTCACAAATTTTATGTCACAAATAAGCCTATGTGATGACTCTAGCTTTTCCAGTAGTAATCTTATTGCACACTACAAAGGAGCTCTTGATTCTATTAACTTGCTGCCCGACCTCTCTTCAAACTTCTGGATGAAATGCATCATTTGTTTCAAAGAACTTTTCTAACCATTAGTGAAAATGATAATTTCATCAACATAAGAGAGATAAGTTACTGATGTATGCAACCTTTTTTAGTTGTAAAATGCCCTATCTTTCAGGACTGAAAGCAATTATTAAGACCCTTTGAGAAAGCTTCAACAATGATAAAGAGAGTAGGATAAAGGGGATCCCCTTGCGTCCCTTCTCTAGAAGATGTGAAAAAACTAGTGGGGAAACCATTAGTAAGAATAGAATACCAATAAGACTGAATTAAGCTAGAAATTAAAGAAATCTATTAAGCAAAAAAAAAAAACAAATTTCTTTAAGATTACATACAAGAAGGGCCAAGACACCCTATCAAAAGCCTTAGTTATGTTTAGTTTAAGCATCACATTACCTCCTCTAGCATTCTTATCAATGAATTCCATCATTTCTTGTGAAAGAAGAATTTTATCAACAATTTTCCTTCTTTGCACAAATCCTCGTTGTTACTGAGAGATGATTTTAGGCACAAGCTGCCTAATCTATTGGATAGAATTTTAGAAAAAATCTTACTTGCAAATATACACAAACTGATTGGCTTGGATTTTTGACAGCAAATGAGGATGGGTTTGGCACCTTAGGGATCGGACAAAAGAGTGTACTAGCAATAGCCTTGGGCATAACACCTCCACTGAAAAATTCCCTCACTGCTTGATAAATGTCTTCTGCTTTGATTGAGCAACAAGTTTTGAAAAACACTCCATTAAAACCATCTGCTCCTTCAACATTGTCAGAATTAAGAGATAAAATTGCATCCTTGACCTCTTCTAGTAAAGGCAAAGCAACCAGAATAGAGTTATTCTTATCTGTAATCAACTAAGGAATGCAGTCCAAAAAATCATCAATAGAATGTCTTATGCTTCAAACAAATGCTGGAAAACTGCCGCTGCTTCCTCTTTAATTTTATCCATATCCTCAATCCAATTCCCATTAGCATATTTTATTCTTCTTATGCACAACTTATTCCTCTTTGCTTGAAGTTGAGACCTCTTTGCTTGAAGTTGAGAGTGGAAATTTTTTTAGTTATAATCACATTCTTGAAGCAAATATACCAACCTTTTGCTTCCAAAAAGCTTCTTCTTCTTCTACCAAGGATTAAGAAGTTTAGCTTGACCATGAGCAAGATCTTCTTGGGCATTAATTGAATTATGTTGTTGTAGTTGATTCTCCCTATACACTACCTCCTCTTCAGCAGCTTTAATATTCTGAAAAATATCACGAAAGTGCAACTTGTTCCAGCTTTTTAAATCATACTCGAGCCTTTTCAATTTGGTTGCTAAAGATTGTAAAGGGGATCCTTTGGAGGGGGCTAGCTAACTATTTTTCACTACTTTAACAAAATTAGCATGACTTACCCAAACATTTACAAATCTGAACACCTTTGGACCAATAAAATGAATAGAGTAAAAAGGAGGACCATTGGGGAATGATCTGAAGATGTTTTCTTGAGATGAGCAAAAGATAAGGATTGAAAAGAATTAAGCATTTCTTGATTGCGAACACCCCTATGCAATCTCTTCCAAACTAATCCTCTTGATGTCCTGCCAACCCAAGTGAATTTAGAGCCAGTGTAAGGAAGTTCAATCAAAGAGCAAAGGGATAAAGAATCTTGAAAATCTTGCATGTCACCTAACTGTGACTGATGAGCACCCAAATATTCATAATAGGAGATGATAACATTGAAATCACCCACCACCAGCCAAGAAAAAATTTGAGCTATTTGAGTATATTCCAAAGTTCCCTTCTTTCTACTCTAGTGCATCTACCATAAACTGCAGATACCTTTATGGCCTTTGAAAATGCTGCACAATCCACCTTTAGATGCACTACTTGTTCCTCACTTGAAAGCTCTTGCACTTGGGTATTAGAACTCTAAAAAATCCATATGCCATTATGAGTATTACTAGTAGAGCCATGAAACCCTAATTTATTTCTTACCATCTCCAGTTAACCAACGTCAATTACATGTTCAAACAAAGAAAAGAAAATTAACATTATTCATCCTAAGTTCTTCAATCTTCTTAAAGAGGGTTTATTATAAATCCTTGTAATATTCTAGAAGAGACAATAGAATATTAAGAACCTCATTGATAATCAGGAGGAAGTGGAGGCAATTTGGTTGCCCCTAAGGCTGATCTTGTCATCATTGCTGGTCCACAGACATAAGTTCTTCTTATCCTAGTTTTCTTTCAAACAACCAATGTGAAATCCTTAGTTGCACTGGCCTGGAGTCTTGAGCTCAATTTCTTGCTTACAATGTGCCATTCTTCTAGTTGTTTGTCATGATCTAAAGAAGGTAATGTTGCTTGATCAAGGTCAAAAAAGGAATAAGAATCATCTTTAGTTGGGAACTGTTGTAGTAGGGCTCCATTATTGTCCAAAACCCTAGACATCAGTTCATTATTTTTTGGAACTTGAATGCTGCTTGTTTGTTTGTTGTTATCATCCTCATTAATAGCAAGAAGTTTTTCATGATTTGCATCGTCATCTTCGTTCCTTATTTCTAGGTTTTCAAGCTCATTTGAAATATAAGGAATGAAATTATTCAACAAATTTTCTTGTGGCATCTCACCTGAATTAGTGTTTAAATCTCCTCCCGGTGAGTGTTGATATCGACTTTATCTTGTAATGCATTGGCTATATCTTGGACTAAGTCAATAGCATTATCTACTTGTTGAACGACCTCCTTTGTTCTTAAGGGTCCAGCTTGGCTATTTTGAATTTGAACCTAAACTCATTGCTTTTTTTTTTCTCAACCACTTTTCCTTTTTTTCGCTGATTATTTTCTACAGTTTTTGATCATGATTCTTCTAGTTTACTACTCGAGAGGGTTGATCATGCAAACTTGCCATGCAATCTGCTGTTTGATGACCTTGTTTGAGACACTTCTTGTAGAACAAAGGGAGGTCCAAGTATGTAATCTTCTGCCAATGTCCCTCCTCTCCCATTGTCAATCAAATCCGACGCAATAGTTGACATCTCAAATCTGCTTCTATACAAACCTTAGCAAGACTTGGCCTGGACATGGTAGCTGTGGCCATGTCTAATTTTTAACGGCTTTCCCACTGATTGTGTAATAGAAAAAATTGAATGCTTTTAAAAAAAAATAAAGTGGTAGATCTTCTAATATTATCCATATAGGAAAGATGAAAGGATTTGTACCTATTCTGAACCATGAATGCCACTTGAGTACATTCATTTGATATCCGCTGACATACCAAGTAGATTATAGCCAGCATCTTATGAAATCTACCTCCAAAGAAAACCGAAAAAGAATGCCCTCAAATCCAATTGTGTGAAGCTTTTTTGAAGGACCTTCTTTGAAGGCTTCCCATGTAGAAATTTTCCCACTAGTGCAAACTTGAGTGGTACAGATAGCTTTTCAATTTCTTCGTGTGAGAAATATAAGGCTGGCTCTTCCTTATAAGATTGTAGCTCCTTGAGGACCATTCCATCATTAAAAACATTAGCAACACCTTCCTCTATTTTTTTTTCCTTGAAGAACTTCGAAAAAAAAAAAACGGCAGTTTCAACCTTTCAGCATGATGCTGAAGGGCTGCCATGGATGAAAAGAAAACGAAATAAAAGCTATTTTTGTAGAGAAGTCACAAGAGAGAATAGGCTAGAGAAAGTGTGTGTGTGTGTGTGTTTTAATTCATATATATATATATATTTGTGTATGTGTGGGGGTGTGTGTATTACAAGCTAATTATTATTTTTTTATAATTACACAAAAAATTCTTTAAGAACATAAAATTTCTATATAAAGTTTTTAAAGTAACAAAAATAATATCAAGACTCGGATCTAGATTGAGGATCCGTGGATCCTTATTTGGATCCATTTCTACAAACTAGGCACCCACAGCCCCGATCCAACACATTTACAGACCTACTTTTAAAATTTTAATTGTATAACTTGAATTTCATGACCTTTTTAACTAGTAAATACGAGAAATATATTGTTGTAGGCTCAAATTAATTAGTTGTTGCACATTAGTTTTTCAAAAAAAAAGTTTGGAACATTTATAATTACAACTTTTTGCCATATATATTTAGCAATTATCTAATCAAATTTTTTATGATTTATTATTTTATTTCATTTATATATATTTTAGATTTTAACGTATTATTGAATATTTTCCTATATTAGACACTTCATGCCATAAAATTAAGTACACAAAAATAAATTACATCAAATTTTTTAAAAAAACAATAGATTGGATTAAATATTCAGAGGAAAAATTGCAAGGTCGTGATTTTAGCAACAAAAATAAAGTTAAAAAAGTTTTTTTTTTAAACTTTTAGGAGATGATAAACCTTTCGCCTGTAAGTTCAATGAATGAATTACCTCTCCTTTGAGATTTCATCTAATCTATTATATAAATGAGGAAAATAAAAAGATGAGATTGGGGATAACTGGAAGCGTGATTTTGTGAGTAGTAAAAGTGAAAGTGTGATAGTACTAGTGAAATGCAAATAGCATGAATTGGAAAAGTATTTTAGCGCCAACCGTGTCTTTTAACTTTTCATGAAATGATGCTATTTTGAGCCTTAACTCGCCTTTGGTACCTCTTTCCCAATTCATTCATACTTTATCCATTCTATTTTACACTTAATCATTTCTCTCCTGTTGAGCTTCATCCAATTCTTAATTCAACCAAAATTTCAAAGATTCTAAACCCTATAAAGAATCATATTGGTAGAAAAGATTTAAGATATCTCTTTTCTTTTCTTTTTTTTAAGATATCTCTCCATCTGCTAAAATGCAAGGAAAATAACAATGGATTGAAGTAGGCTATATTATTTTGAGGCGAAAATTAGTAATTTGAGATAATTCAATTTGTTCTTCTTCACATAAAATTGCTTCTTTAGTATTTTTTTTTTTTTGCAAATAGCTTTGATATTCTTGATGGTTTCTACAAAATTTATTCGAAACTGACTTGGGCTGTCGATAAAAATTTAAGCTTTTTTTTCTTTGTCTTGTAAAAGGTTATGCTATGTTCTACGCTGTTTTTTTTCTTTTTTTGTTATGTATATTTAAGTTTTTGATTCTTTTTTTTGTTTTTTAATTTATTTTGCTCGTGTGTTTTGTATTGCAAAATTACTTTCTAGAGTTTGAGTTTGATATTGTAGTTTAAGATTTAGATGAGATAATGGGACATTGTTATTGTTTTCTATTACACTACTGTGAAAAAAGTGTGGGATTACAATTTGAGTTTGCTTTGATACTGTAATAGGGCTATTTTTGGGTCTTTTCCTTAGATATTCTTTGAGAGAGAATTATGACTGATTTTATTGGAGAACTTAGCATTATCTGCTTGGAGAACTAAGTTATAACACTGCAAATATACTTATTTCTATTTCTTATTTTGAGTGACCTGGTGAGTCAAATCTAGATAAATAGAATCCTAATAAAACTTTTAGAAGTATGAGGTTATTCTTGAATTTAAGATAGGTGGCAAAAGAAGGAGTCTTAACTATCTAAATTAGCAAGAAAATCAAATATTTCAATATAGATTTGGTTTGAACGTACATCAGTTGTCATTTGGATCGAGAATTCTCTCTTTGATGAATTTTTATGCTTCTGTACAAATTTGTGGAATTTGCTTAGTAGTAGTTAGTACAATTGTTTTATTTCCTTCTTAGTTCTGTTACCAAATACAATAACAAATAGTAAATGGTAATTTTGTGCTCTGACCATGTAATCTGTCTTTTTAGAATTCTTGCACTTATAAAAATAAGATATGTTATTTGATCGACTTTATTAAATTGATGCTCCAAAAAGTTTATTTGTTGTGCACATATTTAGATAGGCTATTTGTTGTAATAATTTTAATATGTTCGTTCTTTTCTTTCTTCATTTGGGATAAATTTTTTCGTATCAGTGTAGTCTTAGCCATTGACCGTCATGTGGAGACATCAAGGAGACAAAGCCTTTTGGATATCATGCTATGGCTTCTTGATGAGGATAGATTACTTTTGTGATGCTTTTGTGGATAACATTATATTAAAAATTATATTCTAGATACTACTACTAGTACATATATGGTTTGATACTTGGCATTTGGATTTGTGACTCTACTTTGATCCTTCTTGTAAATATTCCTACTTTTATTAAATTAGATGCTTACTTTTGATAATATATGTACTGCTACTATTGTTACTATATAGTTTGGATTTTTTACTACATTGTATGATTTATGATTCTTTAAAAGTAGGTTTATATCTTGTAATTGCATTGGAAATAATAGTTTTGGAAAATAACATAGCGACAATAGATAAAACCCAAAAGCAGTGACAGCAAAAGGGTGATGTAACTACATATAGTTACTCTATGTGACAAGAAGTTGTCGCTACCAAGTAGAGCAAAAATAGACTTCTGTGACAGGAAGTTGTCACTCAGAAGCTAGATGTACGGATGTGTCTATAACAAGGTTAGAAATTCAATCAGTGACAAGAAGAGTTGCCATAAAAAATAATTGTTTACTGTGACAAAATGTTGTCACTAAAGGTCTTAGTTCAGTGGCAACTTTGAGTTCCTAGTGTGCTAAAATAGGAATGGAAAAAAGTGAAAAATTTGTTGTCACAAATTCGTATAAGTAGTTGTGACAATAGAAAGTTGTCACTCTTAAACAACCTTTTGTGACAAAATTCTAAGGTTATCAGCTAGGGGTGTTCAAAAGGTATCAGTCAAGTTGAACTGTCAAGTCGAAAAAAAATTTGACTTGACCTCTTCGACTTTTGACTCAATTTTGACTCGAAGTCAAATTAATTAAGCGACTTCTGGACTCGATTTTGACTTCAACTTTCAAACTACTGGTCAAATACCGATCTACAGATTGATCGGTTTGACTGGTTTACTGGTCAAATAAGTCGTTCAACTTTGCCGTTCAAATTTCGGTTAAATAAGTCGAACGAAATATATGTGTGTGTGTGTGTGAAGATCTACAATTATAATAATATATTAATGTATTTGTGTACATAATATTTTAGCAATTATATTTTAATTCTTAATAATTAAATATGTTAATAACTGATAATACTCATAATACTTACATATCTTTCCTTCGTATAGTTGTTGGTGTTATGTACAATTTATGTTCTTAAATATTAATATAAGTGTACAACTTATTGATATAATACTTTTGTTTTAATAACTAATTAAATGAATTACTAATTTCCTTTTAATATATAATCATATAAATACTACAATTAAGTAATTATATATACTTAACTATTTATTGAAATATCTATATATAATATATCTATGCATACATGTTTTTATGTTCATATATTAAGATTTGTATAACTTATAATTATAATAAAAATATATTTTACATAACGTCTAATTTATATACTTATACAGTTATACTGCATAACTTATTAGTATAACATTTTTACTATCAACAAATATATTAAATGCATTACTAAATTACTATTAGTATAGATAGAGTTAGATAATCATATATTTCCTATATGCTTATAGGATATAATTTAATAGGGGTTGTTGATTTAATAAGATTTTTCTATATGAATTGATTTTAGTAAGTGTTTCGAATTTGTGACTTTATAGATTAATTTTAATATCTATATATAACATATACACTAATACACATTCATATATTAAGATTTGTAATTTATGCGTGTATGTGTGTGTGTGTGTGTCAATATATATATATATATATATATATATATATGCATATTGTATTTCTATTATGTGATAGTTTGAATTTTTGGAATGATATGAAATTTGTGAGATAATGTATCAAATTTTGGAATTAAAAAATGGAATGAAAAAAGATTAAATGTTCGACTTACCGGTCGAACAAGTCAAATTTAAATGATTCGACTTTAATCGACTTTGGGTTTATGTGACTTGATTTTGACTTTAAGATTTTCAAGTCGAAAGTCAAACAAGTCAAGTCGAACAAGTCAAAAGTCAAACATCAGTTAAATAAACACCTCTAATTGCAAGGATAACTGGTTTCACTTAGAAGACTATGCCTTTAACTTGCTTGGGATGTCCATTGAGTAAAGGAAGAAAGAACAAGCATAATTTTCATCCTATGATTGAAAAGTGAAAAAGAAGAATTATGGGTTGGAATTTGAAGCTACTGCCTCTAGGGGGAAAATTGATTCTAATTAAACATGTCAAATCCTTTATATCTTATGATTGTTATCAATCCCCCATAGAGTATTTTGAAGGAGAGATTGGAAGGTTCTTTGCTCAAATTTTTTGGGGAGATACTGATCACAGTCACAAGAGACACTGGATAGCTTGGAAGAAGATTTGTTGTCCTATAGAAGAAGAAGGTTTGGATATTAAAAGCCTAGCAGATATCCAAATAGCTTTTGACTTAAAACTTTGGTGGAACTTTAGAACTCAAAAATTCCTTTTGCATAAGTTCATGGCATCAAGGTATCTTTATAAGGGGTTACATGCTGTTGTTGGAAAACTCACAAGTTTTTCCTCACCAGCTTGGAAAAAAATGGTCAACATTAAAGACATAGCTGAATGTAACATGGTAACTTTGGTTAGGGATAGGACCTCTTGTTTTTGGTTTGAAAACTGGAGTTATGAGGGAGCACTTTTCCCCAAAATTTATTATTCTTCCATTTATTACGTCTCTATTGCACATGCCTAGAATGGTCACTGTTGGAATGAAGGTGCATATTGCTTCTTTTCCAAGTTTTAATATGAATCTATTAGCAACTATGGAAAAGAATTTTACTTGGAAATAGAGAAGATCATATTGCATGGAATGGTAATTCAACTGGAATCTTTATAGTGTCTTCTGTAATTCAAATCATTAGAGAACTTCATGCTACTATTTTCTCCTAGAAAATAATCTGGAATAAGAGATTGCCTCTCAAGATATCTATTTTTATGTAGAAACTTTTGAATAATACCTTGCCATTGGATGATAATTTGAGAAAGATAGGGTTTTCTTTAGCCTCCAAATGCCAATTTTGTACTTGTGAGGAATCTTTTTAGCACCTATTCATGGACTATTTTCTGTCAAGAGAAGTTTGGCAGTATTTTAGTAGCATAATGTAGGTTGATTTAGTCGTGGCCAACTTCAAGCCAACTAATCAATGCTTGGTGGCTACAAGCTACTGAATCTACTACACAAGGAGTTTGTTGCAGATTAAAATCAAGTCTCATATGTTGGGAGGTTTGGAAAACAAGATGTGCCAGTTTCTTTGATGGGCATAAGTTCAACAGTATAATAGTCAGATCATCATAACTACTATTATGGGTATTCTCAACTCTATTTTTCAAGATTATCCACTGATTACTGCTAAAGAGAATAAGCTTAGTAACTTATTGGGTTTTCCACTGTAGTACAAATAGGAGAGGAGGTCAATTTGTCTGGTTAGATGGACATCCCCAGCTCAACTATTACAAGCTCAACACGGATGGAGTTTCGAGAAGCAATCCAAGTATGGCTGTTGGTACAGGAACAATCAGAGATGTAGCTGGAAAACTTTTGGTAGCTTTCTCTTCATACTATACAAGTTATTATACTAACCTATTTGCTGAGCTTAAGGCAGTTTTAGAGGGTATTCAATTGTGCAATAAATTGCAATTACATAAGGTGATTATTGAGTTGGATTCTATAGTGGCATTGCAACTTCTTTTTGGTTCTATCAGGTCATCTTGGTAGTGGGATAGTATCATCCAATTAGTTGCTAAGGAGCTTGCCAAGCTGGAGTACACTACATCTCACACTTTCTAGAGTAGGGAACAAGCACGTAGATTATTTAGTTAACGTAGGATGTGATGAACGATGTAATTCTGTTTATGATTTTCACTCATGCCTAGATTAGCTAGGGGAATCCTAAGACCAGATAAATTGTCTTGTTATTACCTTAGGGTTTCCAGAAAGTTACTAGTTGATTAGGGTTTTTGTAAACTCTATTTTCAGGAGGTTTTGTTTTAATGTCCTCTATCTTCTACAAATCATATTTTATTAATGAATTTTGGGAGTTGCACCCCTACCAAGGAACTAGTGGTTAGAAAATATATATATATATATATATATTATCAATATTTTAATCAAATCAGGTTGGAACAACAAAATCCACTTTGATCAATTAATATAATAGCTAAATGGATGCAAGTTTGATCTAAGTAATAAGATATAAAAATAAGTTCAAACCCAAGTTGACAGGCCCAAAATGGGTTGTGTTTGGGTCTAGACCTAATCTTGACATACTCCAAAGTCCTAAACCACTGAATCCTAATACTTATAAACCCTACACCTATTGCACTAAGATTTAAAATAAACGCATAATTTATCACGTAGATAAACTTAGTATTTTAAAATTTGCATTAGATTTATTATTCTAAATAATCACATTATGAAAATGAAATATTTAGGAAAAAAATATTATTGAGACACAGTGACAACAATTATCATTCCTAAATCAAGAAAGACATTTGTGATGACAATTGTTGCCACAAATCCTTAAAGCAGTGACAAAAACAAAGTTGTCATAAATATGAGGAGTTTTAGTGATAAAGCTATCCTTAATGAGCATTACTTTCCAGCTTGGCATATGTTCTATAGCAACAACTATGTGACAACAATTGTGTTATCAATGAATACTAATTGTTTGTGACAATTTTTTGGTTGTTGTCACTGTATCTTTTTCATAAGTGACAATGGTGTGTCTCATCACTTAAGTTTGTGACAAAAAAGGATCTTGTCACAATAAGTGATAAGTTTCTATTTGTCATTATGAAAATTGTTGTCACTAAAGGCTAATTTTCTTATAGTGATCCTCAAGGTTATAGCATTGCAAAGCCCCAGTAGGTATTGCTCCCAAGGAAGTGGATCATGAGTGTTGGGAATAGTTTCACTAGGAAGGGTACCAGTAGGTTTCTCGACTATCAATCTAGTCATTTGACCCAATTGATTTTCTAAGTTCTTCATGGTGGCATCCCAGTTTCTTCCTTGTGCTTCTTGATTACTTGCAAATAACTCTTGATCCGTTAAAAACATCTCAATTTCTTTCAGAATGTTTTATATTTTCTTCTTATTGCCTCATTTTCTCTTCTCATAGCTTCATACTCCCTTTTGGATTACTTGTTGCTCTTTATTAGTTGAGAGAACTTGTCCTCTACACTTCTTTTAGGAGGTGGACTAAAAAATAGAGGTTGGGGTTGATTATAAGGCAATTGAGGTTATTGGGAAGAACTTGGTTGAGAATTTTGAACAGTGAGATGGGAAGTTCTTTGATGTCTGGGGTTTGACAGGGTGGTTTAGATGAAGAAGTTTGGTTGGAAGTTAGATTGATAAGAATTTTTTGATGATTGACCACCCCATGACAAATTGGGGTGACTCTTCCATGAAGGGTTATATGTGTTTCCATAACCATTTTGTGGATGTCTAGGTTGAGAGGGTTTTTGTACTCCATGCTCTATTCTCTCATCTCTTTTGATTACAATTTCGAATTCTTAATTTAAGGTTTCTGGTCATTACACGTTTCTTGCAAAATCATGCAATTATATTAATCTTAACCAACTCACTATATGTCTATATGAATTTGAGTTTTGATTAACTAATTTAGAATTAACCCTAATTTGATTATCTAGGGTGAATACGTATATGCCATCCTATTCACGAATCAATCCATTCAATTGATGAATTTAACCAAATCTAAGCTATTCAAACTCGACTTAACCCTAATCTGTCTTCGGCAAGTTCCAATTAGGGTTTACAATTCAATCTAGAAGGTGATGAATCTTGAAACTATAAGCACTAAATACAATTTGAACTAATAAAACTACCATTCGAAAATCAAAGAGAAATGAACAACACTCAATATCCAAACTTCATGATAATTTTTAATTGAAACCCTAGATAACTAGATTAATTTATAACTAAATCAAAATAAACAATCAAAAGAAATTCTACAATCAATTCCATGACAAGAAATAAAAAGAGAGAGAGAGAGAAAGTAGAAGAACAAAAACTATGTCACGGTTTCAATATTTCTGTCTTCTTCTTGATCTTGGCACTTCTTGGATTGATGCCTCTTTGATATGAAACAAACCTAATACACACTAAGTTATGTCAAAAATACCCTAGAACAGTTTCCTAGGGTCGTACAAAGTTTTAGGCTGAAATAAGCTCTGAAAGTCTGAAACTCACAAATCCCGTTATGGCCCCTTTTAATGCAGCCCGGGCACCTTTGCCAACCCTGTGGATGCGCCTACTTCTAGCAAATAGTGCTACTATAGGGGTGCTTCGTTATTTGAGTGCACTGATCGCTCATTTGACCCCCAAAGTATTCTAAACCTATAAAACACATTTAAACACATAATAAATGAACTTCAACCTTAAAAACAAATCAACTAACATTTTATAATAAAATATTAAAATGACCAAAATACCCCTACTTACTAGACGAGATACCTCGAAAATTGATTAAAACTATAACTAGAATGCATGCAAATAACTTTTTTTTGGAGACTTGACAAGGCCTCATAAAAAGGGTTACTGTATCCTGTTTCTTATTTGAAATTGCGAATCGTATTACATTCACAAAGCCTCACTATAAGAGCTTTTTTGTGTCGTGTACATTAACTTATGAATATGAATTGCTCATTGATAATTGAGTATGATATACACACTAAGCACTTCATTAGTTTTATGCTTTTCATTCAGTAGCTACGTTTCAGTGCCACTTACTAACCATTGTTTTGCTCAACCCTTTCATTAATATTATAAGTTGTATACTTTTTGTTGAGTTTGTTCATGAGTGTAGACCGGAGTGGGAAAGGGATTCTGTACTGGACTCTTGCTCTTGGAGTTAGGGTGTCTTTATTTTGATAGTGTGGGATTTATTTTACCCTTTCATTTTGGCTTGCATGCCAGAGTAGTTTATTAGTGTTTTTATCATTTTTTAGCAGCTTGTTTAATGTTTAGATACCCTAGCTTGTGAAGTTGTAAATTATGTTTTGTGTAATGAGAATTTGAAGTATGCTTTGGTGATTGTTGTTACCGGTTGCTTGGTGTAATACTGTCGTAGGCATAAAAAATTAAACAATCTCTCAAGAATAATATAGTAGTGGTGAGTCAAGTTCGTTCTACAGAGAATGGAGTTTATTCTTGTGCTAAACTAAAAGAGGATTTTGAATGCTTTTAAACTGAAAACTAAAATAATAAAATAACTAAAAAGAATTCGATGTAAGAAAAATTTTGGTTTCGATCATGTCCACCATAGAAATTTTACTAGTCGATCCTTGACACACAAGATAATTCAATTTTCAGTATCAAGCACTAATTGAAGAATTAACCTGAATTTCAATTCAAAATTGATTTATTTCTTTCTAAAGTTGGTTAATTTTCAACACATGATCCAATTAACCCTAACTATTAATTTAATCCAGACACGCGCCAAAAATTAATTAATAGAAGCATTAAATCAACAAGAACAATTAGACTAATTAAACATAAACACATGCGGTTATGCCAATTAGTTGATTATTTTCCCTAAATTCGATAACACTAATCGAGAAATTATAACTGAATTGTTTCATAGATTGAATTAAGCACACACAGTTAAAACATTCTAGCAGTAGATTAATTCTAGTAATTTAATTATTCTGCAGCAATAATAAGTTAAATAGAACAATCATAAAATTAATCGCAGAAAAATAATCAATACTTCATATAAAATTGAATAAATTCAAGAACCAAGAGTCTCACAACATAGTAGAATTGACCATGGCTTCAAATCCCTCTACCAAGAAAAAAGGTTTAGGCACTAAGTGAATAAATTGCATGAAAGAATAAACAATAACTTTTCTACTAAAAGCCTAGGTATAACGTGAAAAATAAAAAGTGTTCTCTCTTTTTCTCTCCCTTCTTGGGGTATTTATAATGAGAACTAGGGTTATAATAATTGTCTAAGGATAAGAACGTGAAATCGTATGAAAAATAGTCCAACTGGGCAAAGAAATTTGCCAAAAACCAGAAAATCGCATAAGCTCACCGCTTCGGCACACATGCGCTGCCTTTTTTGGACGCATGTACGCCCTAGCACATTCTGGAAATTTTTCTTCTGGTCACATGCACATGTGCTACACAACCTCAGTGCATGTGCGCTGGCTTTCATCACTGTGCCTTGCCTTCGACTTCAATTTTGACCTTTATGCGTTTGGAAATTAGAAAAGTGTAAAACACAAAAGTTATAGCTTTCCTTCATACTTTTCCAACACTTTTTGAATCAACTCAATTGGAGTTCGGACTTGAAAGTTAAGCTTGAAATACAAAACAGTGTCCAGAATAACTTCATACTCGTGCATATTCCGCACCTTAACATTTTCTTTCATCTTTTCCATATTTTCACATCTTTTTCGCTTTAACCCTATAAAAACTAAGAATAACTAAATTAAGCTCAATAATAATTCAAATCTTGCTTACAACACATAAAAATACGGTAATTGACACATAAAATATAGCACAATTATGAACTTATCATTGCTCCTTGTTTAGTGCCTTGCACACTTGGGGATAGCCCTGAGGTGCAGCATATCATTGTCTTGATCTTATAGTTTATGTACTTAATATTGAAGGGTACAAAATCTTTTTATGATAATGTTATATAGAAAAGTTAACTACCACTAATTTTGAAGGTCAAACTACTTATAAAATAAAGTTATAGTACAAAATTACGACTTACCTTGATTTCAGTATTGTAGAGTGCAACTAAAAGATTAAGGCAATTGACATTTCACACTGCTTTTGGATGAAAAGTTTAACCTATTAAATTTTAGGTTAATAACACATCTAGAATTTGCCTCCGAACTAGGTGGGTCATTACACTTTGTCCCTTAAACTATAGAAATATACAATTTGCCCCGCATTCACATTTTTCATCCTTTAAAAATTCTAAAATATTAAGAAAATCTATTTAAATGACTGAAATAACCTTAGCATTATATTTTGATTTTTTATGTATTTAATTGATTGTCGGTAGTTATAAAAGAATTAGGAAAAAATAAAAACATAATAATGCATTGATAACATTTACTCCAGGGAATGAAAATGTGAGAAAATATTGAATTATATTATATCCGACATCGCAATTTTTACAGTTTAAGTCAAATATTAAAAGTGTAAAATACGGAAAGACATCAAAAAATCATAAAACTTTATAGAAAATATATTTTTATACAATACCTTTAAAGAAAATTTTTTAATAGAAACTGAGTGACTTTGGGAATTATTCTACCACTATTGTTAAACGTTCAAATTCGAAATTATATAGAAGGAAATCTATAAATTTAAAAATTTTGACCAAATTTAGCTTGAGTTAGGAAATATATTAATACAGATTATATTGAAATATTATATAGTTTATTTTTGCTTATTTTTAAATAATTATCACATCAATATCAAAATTTAAATACATAAAATAAAAATATAGTACCAAGAATATTTTAGTTGTTTAACTAGATTATCTTAACGATTTGAATATTGGTAATAATTGAATAGTGTTAGCGGGAGGGTAAAGTGTATATTCTTATAGTTTAGGGGTGCAAAGTGTAATTATCCTCTTAGTTCAGGGGCAAAGTGTTATTAAACCTAAATTTTTAGGAGTCAATGTATTAATAAAATAAAGGGTTAATAACACTTTGCCCCCTGAACTAGGTAGGTAATATTATTTTTGCCATCTAAACTAAAAAAACTACACTTTGCACCATATTCACATTATTCATCATTTAAAAATATTAAAATCAACAAGATAATCTAGTTAAATGTTTGATAGTTATAAAAGAATTACGAAAAATAAAATATAATAATAAATTGATATTATTAACAGGATATAACAAAAGAATTATGGACTGAAAATATGATAAAATGTTGAATTATATTATATTTGACATTATAATTTGTACGTTTAAGCCAAATATTAAAAGCGTAAAATGCTAATAGACATAAAAAAATCACAAAGTTTTATAAAAATATATATTATCACACAATATCTTTAAAAAAAAATTTCAATAGAAAATAAGCTCATTTAGGAATTGTTCTACTACATAATTAAACATTCAAATTCGAAATAATATAAAATAAAATAAAAAATTTAAAAATTTACCAGCAAATATATTGATTTGGATTATATTACAATATTATATAGTTTATTTATTATTATTATTAAATAATTTTCACATCATTATTAAAATTTAAATACATAAAAAAAATTAAAATATAATACTAAAGGTATTTAAGTTATTTAACTAGATTATCTTGTTGATTTTAATATTTTTGAAGGTTGGATGATGTGGGGTAAAATATATTTTTATAGTTCAAGGGTAAAGTGTAATTATCCCCACATACCTAGTTCAGCGAGGCAAATGTTATTAACCCTCAAATAAATTATGAATTATGTTGGGATTGATAGATATGAGAAAGGATTTGAAATTCATCTATTTGTTGAAATAAATTATAAAATTAAAATAAATTAATTTTAATTTATTCAAATGAAAAAGTGTAAAATAAATAATTTTAAACAATTTTCTAATTTAACTAAATTTAAAATTCATACATTTGTTCATTTCAAATCATTTTTTAAATCTATTCGTCTAAACACGCACCAGACCCCATTTACTAGTCGAAAATGGAAAAATTTCTAAAATTGTGCTCTTTTCAAAATTGTTCTTTTTTTATGCCTATTCCAAATCATGTTTCCTAAATATCGTATTACTTCGTTAATGTTATAAATTATAATTTACAGTTTAGTATTTAAGTGATTTTATCTTAAGAGTCAAAATTTCTTCTTTAATTAAGTTTGTATCAAACATTTTTCTATTTTTGTAATAGTGCACAATTTCCCTTTGCAAGTATACATATTCAAATTTGCTAAACCCTACAAAAAAAAATAAAATAAAATTTGCGCATTTAAAAAATGAGAGGTAATAAAAAAAAAAAAAAAAAATTTTTATTCAGAATGCGAGGTCAAAAAAAAAAAAAAATATATATATATATATTTTAAAAACAATACAATGCGAGCTTCCACGGGGCAGGAAATATAATTTACAATAAGCATAAAAAAAGTATAATTTTGAAAAGGAGCATAATTTTAGAAATTTTTGGTGGAAAACGTAATTAAGCCTATCTATAACGAACACCAAGTGTCCTAACCCAAACGGCCACACCTCGTTCCGTCAGCACTTCGAAACTCGGCAACCCCCGCACCATCCCCACCCAACAACCACCGTACCTTCTCTACATTCTATTACGTTGTCCTCTCCAAACCACCGTCCTCTGTCGCCTCTTTCCGTTGCGGAGCTCGCCACCTTCCACTTCGGCTGTTTCTCTCCGTTTCCTCGCCTCTCGTCTTCGGTATTCTTCCTTATTCTGTCCTAGACGGAACCTCATCCATCCCATAATGTATTCTATTATAGCTCAACCGGCTGGCGATTTCGTCCACTGGGGCTGTAAAAACGACCCTCCCTTTCCTCTGGTAATGTGGTTCTACTCGTACTCTTTTTTTTTTTTTTTTTTTAAAGTGTTTTATATTGTCATTTGGGACTAAATTTATGATAAATTTTGGAATTTTATTCAGCTTGAAAATTATGTTAGTAGGCCTTTTCTGCAAGAATTTTAGGTGGGAAGTGAAAATTTGTTGTTTAGTGCTGAGTGTATTTGATATTTGTAGGGAAATTGAATGTTGAACTTGTGCTTGAGCTTTATTGATATTCTAGGGTTTATTATGCGATGATCGTGGCCAATTTTCTAGTTAATTACTGTTGTTGATTACATATATGGCTCTGCTATCTAATCAATGCAGGATTTGTTTTTCTAAGCTCAAGCATGGTATAGGACTCTGTTTCGCTATTAATCTTGTGCTGAGCTTGATTTCTCTATTTTATTTATTTTTTTTGAGATATAACCATAAACACGGGTTTGGCTTGCAGGAAATATGGAGAACGTAATTGATAAATGAAGATCCTTTAATTGATATTTAAAAGTCCAACTTAAACCTTTAAACTCATAAAGAAATGGAACCAAACTTGATCAGGGTGATATTCAGCTCAATCTGACTTGGGTCAACTTGTAATGTTCTGGGCTTTTTGTTTGAGAACTTGAATGAAACATAATTTCTTTTTGGATAACGAGTTTTAGATTCTGGCCTTTTCAGTTACCTACATGTATGTATGTAGTTTATAGTCTCATGTCAGAATTTTCCATAAGATTCTACACTTTTGCTTGTTCTACAGTATGATGATGACTGGTTGCACCTTTTTGTTTCTTTCAGGCTTCTGACAAAGGATTCTCGCCAACGCATATATCTTGGAACTGTGGGAGCAAATTGAGGCATTTTATGATGAGAAATCATGCAATTCTGCGTAAAGATGGGTTCATCAGTCGTTTAAATGCAAATATTGTTTGAGGTACAGAATAATGGAATCCTCAAGACAAACTTTATAAGGATTCCCTCCCATAAAAGTGTAGGACCTATTCAATATTAAAATTGGATGTCACTTAAAGAAGAAAAGCATATTAATGATCTTGAATCCAAAAAGATAGAAAATTCCTTCATGCAAAATCTGAGCAACAATCTCAACAAGAGAAATAAATCTGAACTGGCACCTAGTCTTGGCTCTGCCACTGGTGTTTACTTGTGTTGTCGTACCATTATTCCATCAGATACAGTGGATATGCTTTTGTATTGTTAGCTTTATATATATTTAATTAGTACTAATTGACAGTTCCTTTTACCATGATTCACTTTTTGTGTTTGGTCCTTCAGTTATGTATGATAGTATGGGTGGTTACTTTTGTGATGATGCAAGAATGATGCCACTTCATGTTATGGTACAGTAGACAGAATAGTGAGTTTGTGAGAGTTCTTTTATGACCTCTGTCTCTCTCCCAAAGTTCTTGCTGAATTAATACTTTGATTAATGCATTGGATGAGCAGCTTGATTTTAAAAAGACCAGCTTCATTACAAGTGGTGTTGTTGTTGTTGTTGTTGTTTATTTTTACTGAAATCAAGTTCCAGATGTTGAAATTAAATTGGCTTCATTTGGAGGTGCATCATTAACTGTCTTGCTCTGTTTCTGACATATGACCAAGATGTTTTTCCATGTCTGAAGGGTCAGGGTAGATTCTTCATTGTACAAAAATTAATGGCTGAAAAGGGTTGATGTAATCTGGAATTAGTTTTTCTCCGCAAAAATCAAGAGACATGTCATCTATTCTATTTTTTCTCCCCTTCTTTCAGTTGCATCATGTGCACTTCTTTACAAAGGTGTTTTACAATCTTACCACTTTATCAGTTTTTTGATAACCTTTTCAATGGTGAAGTGCTTTTACTACAGTACAAATGTATTGAAGCTGATCGGATGACTTTTTTCCAGGGTTGGAGCTCCATTTTGTCCTTGAACCAAAGCGAAAATTGCTAAAATTATCAGCCTTCAAAAGCAATAGCCAAAATGATGCTGGAAGCAGGCATACTGGGTCAAAGTCCTTGAAGAATTCTGTTGGTCTTTCTTATGTACCACAAGAAAGTGAAGCAACCTCTACTGAATCTCAGAAGCCACGGGGTGTTCCAAAGACTTGCCCTGTTGAACCAGTGCCATCAACAGGTTCTGTAGCAATACACAATCTATTCAAAAGCTGGTTGATGCTACTTAGGATGCCATCGGCAGACCATGCTGTAGATGAGACTCCGCAACAGCCATCCGCGATGGAGACATCAGAAATCCAGAATTCCTCTATACAGAAGAAAGAAAGAGTTCCTATTCTTGAGGTGATATGGTGCTACTTCTTGGGTTTGGATGCTATGATAAAGCTACCTTTGTTGATATTGTAAGTGTAGTGTTTTCTCCTTGTCTCCCTACTTATATAAATGAACCAGTTTTTGTCTGGTCAATGTTAGTCAGAGTTGGATATATTGCATCTCTATTATCATATCGTGAGGTGGTGCTATTCGCATTATGAAGTTGTGCTATTAAGGAACAAATAAATGCGAAAACAAAAGAGAAAAATTTGAAAAAAAGAAGCTAGTAAGAATAGAACTTATTTAGTCTTTATTTGTTTTGGTGCTCATGCCAGAGTAAATCTTGATATTTTTTCAACCTCTCAAATTGTCACTTTGTCTCTAAATGGTAGTGATTTTTTGTTAAAATGAATGCTAAAAGCCTAAAACTACTTTGGCCCCTCTTTTTCAGTAGACTCCAACTTTTGCCTCATGATTATAGTTCTCTGACCTACACAGTAACATAACATGATTGTCGAATAGTTATGAAATTGCTTGTGGAGAATATCTATCAGGAATAGGATGGTTTGTTGTAGGAATTGAATCAATGTTCAAGATCACCTTATGTGAGGGAGACACACACTAGCGTCAACAAGTTTTAGACTCAGTAGGTCAAACTATTAAACAAAATATATGTAATTTAAGTTTAGCAATGATACGCCATTGATGTAGAATAGGTGTTAAGGTTGGAGAGCAAGAAGATCTTACAAGTTTGCATTTTAAGTACCTAGGTTCAATTCTTCATATGATGGATATACATAGTGATGTTCCACATCGTTACAAGTGGGTTAGATGAAATGGAGAATGACATCCGGACTATTGTGGGACCACATAATTCCTTTAAAGCTTAAGGGTAAATTTTATAGAATAGCTTAGAGCAGCGATGCTCTAGGGGTCTAAGTGCGTGTTAGTGAATTATGCACAAGAGAAGATGAGAGTAGTAAAATTGTAAGGTTATGGTGCACGTGCTGCTGGTATACTAGGATGGATAAGATATGATATGAGTATATTCGGGTGAAGATTGGAGTAGCACCTATCTATCACAAGATGAGAGAAACATGCCTAAGGTGATTTGATGATGTGCTAATGCGATTCTCCGGTGGGTTGATTTTAGAGAGGTTAGTCAATGTAAAGGGTAAGCAGTTAAAAGCGAAAAGCGATCTAGAATTTGAGGGCCAAAGTTCAAAGCAAAGCACATACCTTTTTAAGCAAAGAAAACGGGAAAGCACACTGTTATACAAATCACATGCATTTCTTTTAATGGGAAGTGTGTATAGTAGCATTATATACAGAGAAGCGTAATCTCTAAGCTATCCAGGTTGATGTCTTAACAGATTTTGTGTTAAGGCATATAATCCCTAGAATTGCCAGAGAACAGTTTATTCAATTAATTTTCTGTGACTTGTATGCTGTTGATGTGAATTTTATATTCTTTTTTTAGCTAGAGTGCTATGGAATGTTTATTGCCATTGACCTTTACAAATTTAGATTATATTAAGAAGCCTTGATTCTTTCAATTTGTCAGTTTTCTAGTAATTCATATGGCAGAATTGGAAGGAGGGAGGATGATGAAAAGCAGAAGCAGGAAAAACAAAGGCATAATCTATAGAAAAAAAAGACGGAGAGAATGAATGACACGAATATAGAGAGGTGAGCTGCATAATCATAAGAAGAAAGCTAATAATCCAGATAAAAACAAGGAATAATCCAGATTAAAAGAAAAAAGGCGTGTCGCTGAGAGAGAGAGAGAGAGAGGCTTGATGTGTTAAGAGAACAGATGGTGTAGGTGAAGGTGGGGGAGGGAGAAAGACGTTGGATGACTTGGATGAGATAAAGAATGAATTCCTAGTCAGCAATGAGTGCTTTGGATGAGATAGCAACTGGAGGGGTAAAAAAGATAAGAGAGTAAATGATGTAGACAATAAAAGGCTCAAGAAAGAGTAAAATCAAATACTTTCATAATTGCATTCAAATTCAAATTCCTTTGAAGAAAAAGAAGACTATTGGGATATATATAGGCTAATTCAAGAATTATTAAGGAGGGAATTAGTCTTCTTGATCTTAGGGTTTTTTTTAATGATTTTTAGTAGTTAGGGGTATTTAAGTAATTTAGCTATTTTTAGGAATTTTTCTGGTTTTAGTATTTTATATGTATTTTGTCTTGGAGTCAATTTAGGACTTTGTTTTCAGTTGGTTTTAGTAATTGAATTAAGTTAGGATTATTATTTCGTTAGGGAATAAGAGGTAAATCCTAATCAAAATAGGATTTATCTTTAAAGTCTATAAATAATGTTCTCCACAAAGAGAAGGCAGATTTTAGTTTAATAAAAATTCCAGCAGACATGTTTTCTTCATATGGGTTGTTGATACAATCTAGCCTTGGGTGTGATGCCTAAAGGTGCCTAAGCGTGATTCCTAGCGTTTACAAATCGTTACTCTCGTAGTTTTCAGATTTTCAGCAAGTTTTCTTTAAATTTCTGGCTCAGAGTTTTACTTTTTCCTGTGATAATATTGTGAGTTTACAGCCTTAAAATCTATTCTACAAGTTTTACGGCCTAGCCCACAGCTTGTGCTGCGTCAATTTGATATCAGAGTTATAGATACTCAACTCTGGTTAACAAATTTAAAATTTAGCAGTTGAGGATTGAAAGTCCAAAAGCCGAGTACCTACAAAAGCAACTCCAGAACCAAAAGTTTTTGAAAAGCAGTCTTTGGATGAATCAGACAAGGCTGATGAACCGTTAAAACAGCCAAAAGAGAGCTCTTCAGTAATTAATCAACACCAGAAAAGATAGAAAGCAAAATCTAGTTATTAGTCCTTCAATAGAAGCTGAAAATTATGAAAATTTGACTGTTTACTTTGAGGGGATGACAATTTTAAGGCTGCCAGAATCACATAAGGATCTCAATGAGCTTGATAAGGAGGGAATAGATGTTGGTTTTGAAAGTTTTGAAGATGAGCATAAGATGGAAGCAGAAGAGGATTTCCTAGCGAAGAGAGTTCTAGAAACCCGATTAGCAGGAGAAGTTTCAGTCCAAAAGGTCAAGTATGTAAAGTATGATGGTTTTACGGCACCTAAAATTTTTGATGAAGTATTAGTGGAAAAACAGATTGATCAAGTTAGGGAAAAAGACCCAGAAATTTTTGCTTTTTCAATCTACCCCAACAATTGATTTCATATTCGAAGAATCTTGCAATTTACTGACTAAGACCTCCCAAACTTTCGGGTTGCTGCCTATAGTGAAGATGAAGAAGTTAGGAGTTCATCCTTTGCATAATTACTTTTCTAACTCATAGATGGAAATTTAGACTTTACAATTATGCTCCAAATCTTTAAAACTCGAGGTCGAGTTTTTTCCAATCAGGTTGAATGATGCAGACGATAAAAGGCTCAACAAAAAGTAAATCAAATACTTCCTTAATTGCTTTGAAGCATTTGTTTCAAATTCCTTTGAAGAAAAAGAAGACTATTGGGACATAGATAGGCTAATTCAAGATTTATTTAAGTATGGAATTAGTCTATTTGGTCCTAGGCTGCATTTGGGTCCTTAGCATTGGAATTGAATTAGAATCACAATCTTGTAGCATCGTAAATCTATGAATTGTGATTCCAGTATATTGGAATTCCTTCGTTTGGCAAAAGTGTATAATTGATAAATCAAATTGATTTAGAATTCCAATTTTTTTTTTGTTTGGAAGAGGAAGAAGAATTAGAATTGTTAATTCTTTTAAAACAAAAAAAATATTAATTACTAAAATTTTTGGAAAAATAAAAATTTCCTAAATTTGAACGAACCTTTTAATTACTAAATTGAATTTATATTTACTCTTTCTTTAACTTTTAAATACATGCATTATTACTAAAATATGTCATTTCCCATAAAAATCCGTTTAAGATGCTCCTTCTAAAATTACAAATAGAAAATGAAGGAAAATAACAAAGCTTTCAGTGAATGTATACATAATACCAAATTTTACACTTTCCATGCAATAACAAGATATTAAAGAAATTAAAACTTATAAAACCAAGATTTATAACAAAATCACAATATCTGGAACGCGGTGATTCTTATTTTTAATGGCATTTTAAATATTATTCCATAACCCTAAAATTAAAAAGTATTAGTAGACAAGCCTTGTTCCTCAAATGAAGCTACTATTAATCTCAAATTATACCAAAAAAAAAAAAAAAATTAGGTACTAAAACTAAGATTACATAAGATTTTACCAAAATACCAAAATTCGATTATGAGCCTGGCGTTTATTTTGATAAATGACAACCATTGGTAGGTTTCAATATTTTTTAATCATGTTACCATCTGTAGCATGTAAAAAGGAAAATGAAACTCCATCACTAAAAATAAGTAAATAAATAATGGCAGGAATCAATTGACAAAAGTAGTGACTAGTGTAAAAATGAAAATAAAAAACTTAAATACACCAATGCTTAAGCCATGATGAGAATGAAATCATTCTTATAACCCAATAAAATCAGCTGTTGTACTTGCTAGAACCATTTGTTAACCACTTAACCACCAAGCCTTTATCGGTCTTCCTCTACCCTCTTATGTTGACTATTTTCTCTAAAATCTACTCGCCTGACAAGCGCTTGTACTGGTCGTCTTAACACATGACTTAACCACCTTAAGCGTGTTTCTCTCATCTTCTCATCAAGTAGATGCTACTCCAATTTTCTCACGAATATACTTATTCCGTATCTTGTCCATCCTACTGTACCCACACATCCATCTTAACATTCGCATTTGTGCTACTCTCATCTTTTGCTCATGTGTGTGATTCACTGCCCAACACTCAGACCCATAGAGCATCGTTGGCCTAATTGCCGTTCTATAGAATTTACCCTTAAGTCGTAAAGGAATTTTGCAGTTACGTAATATTCCCGATGCCATTCTCCATTTAGTCCATCCCGCTTGTATTCGATGTGTAACATCTCGATCTATACCACCATTACTCTGAATAACTGATCCTAAATATTTAAAATTTTCACTTATGGGTATCTCTTGATTTTCGATACTAACCCTTATTCCATTCCTACGTGCACCCTTGCTAAACTTAAATTCCGTATATTTTGTTTTTGATCTACTAATTCTAAACTCTTTTGCCTCAAGTGTCTCTCTCCAAACCTCGAGTTTAGCATTAACCCCATATTTTGTTTCATTAAATAATCTACTAACACAATGTCATCTGCAAGTACCATACACCATGGTATTTCCTCCTGTATGTGCCTTGTAAGTTCATCTATGACCAACGCAAATAGACAAGGACTTAGAGCTGAACCTTGGTATAAACCTATATTTATAGGGAACTCTCGTGTCAACCTTCCTGGTGTTCTCACACTTGTAACCACATCCCTATATATCTCCTTTATTGATTCTATGTATGCTACTCTAACTCATCTTTTTTCTAAAACTCTCCACATAACTTCTGTAGGGACTCTATCGTATGCCTTTTCAAGATCAATAAAAATCATATATAAATCCTTTTCTTTATCCCGATATCTCTCGGTAAGTCTCCTTAAGAGATGTATAGCTTCAGTGGTCGATCTCCCTGGCATAAAACCAAACTGATTATTTGACACCTTAGTCTCATTTCTTAACCTCCTTTCTATCACCCTCTCCCAAAGTTTCATCCTATGGCTCATTAACTTAATATTTCTGTAATTCGCACAAAAGAAATATGGTTTTGTATATCCCTTTTATTTTTGAATATGGGTATGAGAGTACTTTTCTTCCACTGTTCATGTATCTTTCTACTCTTCAATATTTTATTGAAAAGATTGGTAAGCAAACTTATGCCCTTCTTTTCTAAGCATTTGCATACCTCGATTGGGATATCATCGGGGCCAACTGCTTTTCCTTTCTTCATCTTCTTCAAAGCCTCCTCCATCTCTGATTCCTGAATTCTTCGATAATACATTACGTTTCTATATTCCTCAGGCTTAGCTAACTCTCCTAGAATGATATCGTCTCCATTGTCTTCATTGAATAGTTGATGGCAGTATCTCTCCCATCTTTCCTTAATTTCCTCATCTCTTACTAGCACCTTATTATTTTCATCCTTGATGCACTTGACTTGGGTTAAATCCTTCGTCCTATGGGCTCTTGCTTTAGCAATTTTATAAATATCTCGCTACCCCCTCCTTAGATTCTAATTTTTGGTAAAAATCTTCAAAAGCCCTATCCCTCTGCTTCACTTACAGTCTTTTGTGCCTCCTTTTTAGCAAGTTTATATTTCTCAATATTTTTGTCACTTCTACAGCTATGTAGAGCTTTATAGTTAGCCCTCTTAACTTTGATTTTATCTTGTACACTTTCATCCCAGCACCAAGATTCCTTATTCATGGGGGCATAACCTCTTGACTCTCCAAGTATCTTCTTAGCCACTGTTCTCACTCTAGTTGCTATGTCATTCTATAAGGTGTCAGATTCTCATTGTAAGTCCCAAATGCTTTACCCTAACAAATCTTCCTTAAAAATTTCTTCATTTTCCTTCTTTAAATTCCTCCACTTAATTCTAGGTGATCTAAGTAGGTTCCTTCGCCTAATGTGATGTTTAAACCTCAAATCCACCATCAAAAGCCTATGTTGTGAGGTTAAACTTTCTACAATCTCTACGAACCGTTCTATCTCTCTTTCTTGTGAGGAGAGAGTCAATCTATGATTTTGTTGAACCACTTTTAAAGGTAACTATAATGTTCCTCCCTCTTCTTGAAAAAAGTATTGATAATGCAAAGGTCAAATGCCATTCCAAACTATTAGATTGATTTTCCTTCTTCATTTCTTCCCCCATAACCATATCCACCATGCGCTTCTTCATAATCCTCATTGTCTCTTCCCACATGTCCATTTAGATCACCTCCTATAAAAATTTGCTCTCCTTAGGGGACACTACCTATCAACTCATCTAAATGCTCCCAAAACTTAGCATTAATGGACTCATCTAGACCTACTTGAGGTGCATATACACTAAAGATGTTAATAGTTTCACGTCCTAAAATTAGTTTAAGGGCCATAATCCTATCTCCTTTCCTAGTCACCTGCACTACATCATCCTTCATCGACCCATCTACAATAATACCTATCCCATTTCTAGTTTTGTTTAGTCCTGAGTACCAAAGTATAAATCCTGAATTATCTAAAAGTTTAGTCTTTTCTCCTACCCATTTTGTCTCTTGTAAACACAAAATATTAAAATTTCTTCTCCTAATCATTGTATCTACCACCTCCATTGATTTACCAATAAGAGTTCCAATATTCCAAGTTCCTATTCTAATCCTATTCTCCAAAACATTTTTATTCCCCACTACCCTCCCCCATTATGTGAGGACCCTTGCACATATTTTTCACTACTCCCGGGGAACGCCCTAGCATTAGCGCAATATCGTAGTGGATTCATCTCATAAGATTGACAAAGTTTTACACTGGCTGTTGACCTAACGCAACTCTCCTCCTTTACCCGGGTTTGGGACCGGCTATGCTAAGAAAAACTCAACACAGGCGGAGTTACCATTTGTTAACCACTGAGCCCACCAAATTCCAATGTCAAAGTCCCACTAGCTACAGCTGCATTGCTTGTTTTAACATATTCACAACACAGTTACTCTATTTGCTGCTAAAAGTCCACCTTGCAAATTGATAATTGAATGCTAATGCACAAACCAGTATAGCCATTAAAGTAATTGCAGAATGTCCATGCATTAGATTCTGGGATAGCAAAGATGTGTACATAGAGATATCCTCCCATATTTTTATTGCAATTTAAAGAAAATAGGAAGAGCTCCATCTGCTATCAATCAACAATGACACACACACACACACACACACACACTACAAGGAAAACATGTAAAATGGTAAACCGACTAGAAGGTATACAACAGGCTTTATAAAGATCTCAGTACTTTTATGAGATTCATGTCGATCAACCGAGTAAATATAAAAAGTAGACATGGATTTTGATTCTCCTTTGCTTAACTAATGAGTTCCAAACACAACAAATATAAAAAGATCTCAATACTTTTAAAAACAACAGATTCTTACACAGCTATTAAACTCATAAGATGATTCATTATCCAGCAAATAACAAATTTGGCAATTTCTGCACAACTTGAGTCAGGATTCATACAAAATAACTAAGAATTTGCATTAAAAAAATCTAGATGTAATTCAACTCAAATATACAAGATAAAACTACCCATCAGCAGATATATGGCACATTGATCTTCAAAATATGCATATTTAAGGTAATAATGCATCTGGAATAAGCCAAATTCTTGAGTAGCTTTTATGATTTTCTGAATAAGATCAGCACGATTTAAGTCAACTAGATGAATCACTGGTATGCCCTTGCTAATTGGAGCAGGCTTTCCTGCCCTTTTCTCCATAGGCACAACATAATTTGCAGGCAAAGATTGCAGATTGGAATACCAAATTGAAAGAAGGGATGTTATTTTATTTTATTTCTCTCAAACACAACTTAGGCTGTGGTGTGGGCCATAGATTAAGACTGTCTTATGCCACAAAAATGATTACTATAATCCAACCATTAGTTAGCCAACAACAAGCTAATGACCAGTTTAAGAGAAAAATATTAAATTGAGATAACTATCCAGGTACTTTGTAGCCAAATTGAACAAAACTTTAGATGTTTTGTCTGCTATGGACACTCAAGTTAAAACAAGGCTGGAAAAGCAATTAATAATGGAACAAGCTAACAAGCAGGATGGAACTTTCATATATTATACAATGAACTACACAATCCAAACTTGTGACACTAGAATTATTGATATCCAAGGCTGCTATCACAATACAATATGTGTTCGAAATGGATATATATTGCCACTGTTAAAAAACAAGGTGTTGTGCAAATAATGTACAGATAGTTAAAGAGGTTTTGCAAAATATTATGGCTATCATGTCATGCAATGCAACATGTTTAGCATAGATTTTCTCCTAGTCCAAAACAAAAAAGGAAAAAGAAAAGAAAAGAAACTAAATTACACTGCAAAATAAATGAGGTATATCTGATTTACTGTCGCATTGACCTCTTTAATCTACATGTACACTACAACCTAATTTATTTTAATTTACAGGTTCTTATGACTTTGGACTTTAAGATTAAACCTGTGCATAATGGGATAATAATGAGATCATAAGAAACATGAATAGAACATGAGGCACTAACACATTAACTGGAAATTAAAAGGTCTCCTTAAGCTTATTAGACTTCAATACTATGTGTAAAACACTAGACAACTGGTAAAGATTAGTTGAATACTGAAAAGTATCAAGAACGAACTGTTTAGCTCAGAAAACTAAATGTCTACATTGTATATCTAACCAACCAACTAAACCGTAATCATTCAATCTCAACTTCTTTTCTTCTTCAGCTAGCAAATCCAACAAATACAACCATCTTAAGCACCAAAATAATAATACTTGATAATCAAAACAATAATACAACTAGACACTGCCGTTTCTCCGTAAAATTCCTATAATCTTTGGATTATTTCACTACTTCAATACATACCCAAACTTCACTATTACCAATACAAATTTAGAAGCTGAACATAATTTAAGTAAATACCACAACCCTTCACAAAGAACTCTTGAATCCAATTGAAAGCCCAAATCAAATTAGCTTCCAATTCACCAAAACCAAGCACTTAATTCTCCAAATTTACAAGCAAAAAAGCAATAAATCTCAGCAAAAATTGCTACCTTTTCACCAAAAATAAATCAAACCCAAAAAAATCGACTCTTTCCCCTGTAGAAAAATTAATTACACTAATACTGTAAAATAATGAAAATTGAGATTTCATACAATTCAATGATTAAAAGACATTGGATTTTCTGAATGATGATATTAGCAATTACCTCATCACCTATTTGAAGCAATACCGGATAAGAATTGATTCCATTGCAAAAATTGTCGTGGAGAGAGAGAGGGGGGAAAGGAACAGACAAGTCTTTTGGCTGGCAAGGAAAAGGGGGATTAGATTAAAAATATTAGTATGAAGTTAGTTAACATACCAATAACCAGTATAAATCTCGAATTAAATGAGTCCTTAAATCCAATCAACAAGGAATAATAATATGAAAATAATTAACAGAAAATGAAAAAAGGGAAAGAAGAGGAACACTGGGCTGAACTTGAGGGGCTGCTGTTCGGGGACAAGCTGGAGAACACCTGAGCCAAAGACAAGTATGCTAGCCGGGAGATCAGAGACAGGGGGGCTGGAAATCGACAGTGGAGTTTAAGATTGGAACCCTAGATTTGAGGAGATATTTGAGTTTCACAGATTTTCTTATGGAGCTCAGATCTTGTTGATGATTTGAGTTGTTCGATGAAACTGGAGGCACGATGAGCCGAAGTGTCGGCAGAGTGATAGGCCACGCCGGCGGAGGAGGCGGAGGGTGATTGGTGAAGTTACAGAGGTGAATGAAGCGACAGGAGAAGAGAAGATTGCCGCCTCTGTTTTCTACTATTTTTAAACAAGACCAATTTTTTTAATATGACCTGAATTAGGCCCGCGCGTTTACCCGAATAGGGGAGTAAGTATGGAATTGGTTTTGGAATTATTTGATCCAGCTAAATAATTCAAATCATAGAATTGGCCCCATTAGAATCGATTCCAATTCTAATTCAATTTGGAAATGATATATCCAAACAACAGAATTGGAATTAGGGCTGCAATTTTAATTCTATGGCCTCAATTCCAAGGAACCAAGTACACCTGTCTTAAGGATTTTTTTTTTTTAAATAATGATTTTTAGTAGTTAGGCGTATTTTAGTAGTTTAGCAATTTTTAGAAATTTCCTGGTTTTAGTATTTTGTCTTAGAGTCAATTCGGGACTTTTTTTTTTAATAGTTGGTTTTAGTAATAGAATTAAGTTACTATTATTATTCCTTTAGGGAATAAGAAGTAATTCCTAATCAAATTAGGATGTCTTTAGAGTTTATAAACAATGCCGTTCTCCACAAAGAGAAGGCAGCTTTCAGTTTAACTAAAATTCCAGCAGACATGTTGTCTTCTTAGGGGTTTTTGATACAATCTAGCCTTTGGGTGTGATACCTAAAGGTGCCTAGGAGTGATTCCTAGTGTTTTTCTAGTAATCATTCTCTTAATTTCCAGTTTTTTCTGAGCAGTTTTACTATAATTTTCTGTCCAGACTTTCTAGCATTCTTATTATTGCATTCCTTGATAATTAAAGTTGCTATTTACTGCATATATTAAGCCCCT
Organism: Cinchona pubescens; assembly: GCA_025175665.1. Classification (NCBI taxonomy): domain Eukaryota; kingdom Viridiplantae; phylum Streptophyta; class Magnoliopsida; order Gentianales; family Rubiaceae; genus Cinchona; species Cinchona pubescens. The sequence goes on along the minus strand of JANKKI010000212.1, from coordinate 768,587 downwards.
AATCTATCTGTTCTACTAGCTTGCTGGCCTCGATCACAGCTTGTGCTGCGTCAAGTTCAGAATTTCCCTCTGTCCCACTTTGTTCCTGAAATTACTTCAGAGACTTTCTCAAGATTACGGTGTGTCTTGTAGTGGATACTCTTCCTTCTCTGCTGTTTCTTAGCCATCTATCCTGTCAGATACTTAACCATCTATCCTCCCAGATACTCACCATCTTCCCATCCCCTAACCTCTTTCTCAGTCCAGATTCCAGGGAGCTTTAGAGAACTTGTCAAACTTTTCCAAATCCATGAAGAGCCTTGAGTAGCCTCAGCATTCAGAATACCACCTTTGCTATACTACTTTGCCCTTAGTACTTTAGTCACAAGAAGATTGGGATTTATAAGAAGTCTCCGGCATTGTTTGGCCAAAAGAGTCAAGTTAAAGCTCTCTAGGTCTCTAAAGCCCAAAACTCCCCTTGCCCTTTACTTCTGGTATCTTGTCCCAACTGAGCTAGTGACTTCTCTTGTGAGAAGTTGAAGACTGTACCTTACTCTCCATTGTTCCACCAGAAATCAGCCATAGGTCTACAAATATCTTTGCAGAGTCTCTTGGAGAGTCTAAAACAGACAGAGTGTAGGCTGGCATAGACAAAGTAACAGATATAAGTATTAACTCTTTATGACGATTGTTAAGACAGCTCCCTATTCACCCCTGCAGCTTATTCTTAACTTTCTCCCTGATATACCCAAAGACCTGATTTTTTGATTTGTCTACTACCATAGTAAGCGCCAAACACTTGCTTTGTTTTACCTGACACACATTCCCCAGCTCTGATTGAACTTCCTGCTTTAGTTCATCTGCAGTGTTTGGTGTAAAGAAAACAACAGATTTCTCCAGATTTGTTTTTGTCCTGAAGCTCCCTCGTACCTCCTCAGAATACTTCTAATCACCATTGCCTCATTCCCCACTGCTTTGCTGAAAATCAAAGTATCATCTGCAAGGACAAGGTGTGACAAAACAGTTCCCCGTCCTCTACTAATTCTAGTACCCTGACAAGGACTCATCTTGGATAGCTCTTCGTATCATATTAGATAACCCCTCAACACAAATAACAAAAAGACAAAGGGATAGAGGATCCCTGTCAGATGCCTCTGGAAGGTTTTAAAGAACCAACTTCTTCCCTATTGAGGTTGAAGGAATAGGACACTGTTGTTATACAAGCAAGGATCCATTTGATCCACAAGGGATTGAAACCCATCCTAGACATGATCTAAGCTATATACTGCCTCTCAATTATGTAATGGGCTTTAGACATATCTAGTTTTGAGAGCCATAAAACCACTTTTTCCAGTCCTTTTGTTTTTTGAATAATGCAAGCATTTATGTGCAGTGATAATATTGTCAACTATTTGTCTGCCAGGAGCAAAAGCATTTCGGGTTATATTGATTGGTAAACTATTATGGGTCAACTATTACAGAACATAAGCAATTTGGGTCAACTATATTGACCTTTCTTTGTATGTTATGCATAATCCTTCAGTTTCACTGCTAGGCTTCAATATTCCCCCGTCATGCTTAATTATATTTTCGAAGCAAATGAATATATAGCTCAGTTTTGCTGCATGTGAGTTCTGATACAATATTCTTTCAAATCTCCCTTCTTGTTTATCCCCTTCACCTTTAGTTTTGAGTTATTACATTTTTTTAGTTGATTAGTAAAAGTATCTCCTATATCTAACCTTCTTCAACAATCCTAATGATTTTGGTTCAGTGAGTTCTTTTTAACACGGAGTTGATTGTCTGTCTTTGCATGTTATTTACATGTGAAACAATAAATCCCATCACCCTGGGCATGGCCCCATGCTTATAGGATATGCTTTTTCTAACAAATGGTGTGCTCTATTTTGTCTTCCTGTAAAAGCATCTTTTACAAATTTGGCTAATATCATAGCCAAGTATGGTGCATATATATTTCTGTTACTCAATATGCTCTTCCAATACCTGTGATATGGTAACTTTCTGACTTGAGTGTTGCAGATCCATGTTATCTAGACAGCACAGTTTTCTTAAATTTGCAGCAGTCCCTTGTATCTGGCAGTGAATCTCAGGTATGGTGTTCAAGTTTCTAGAGAGTTGACCCCTTTATGGGTGTTGGGACCATTGATTGCTGCTCTGTATGTTAAATTGTTGCAAGGCATCGGTGCACTGTATGTTTTCAGCTTCAAGCAGACAGTTAAAGTGATCACGAACTTACCCACCTTCTACTTGGTGGCCTACAATTACATTGCTCATGGGAAGCTTAATGATGGTGTAAGCCGGCATATATTTCAACCTCTGGTAGATATCCAGAACTTGGATTACAAAGAGGCATTTATTAGAAAAATAAAAGATTTGGAGGTCTTTTTAGTGGAGAAGTACCTGGATTTCGTGGAATCTATATGGCCTTACTACTGCAGAACGATCAGATTTCTTAAGAGAGCACATCTTATTTAGGTTCTAGGCATGTATTTTGAGAGGTTGCTGCGAGCAAAGAAGGTAGAGAATTCATGGGGTTTTGTGGGTACTTTGGTTCTTTTCCCCCTACTTTCTTCTCTTTTTTCTTTTCTTGCCTTGAAAGCGAATATGATTAACCTATGTGGTGGTTATTGGAAATGAATACCCCAGGTTGAGCTTGGTTCCACAATTTCATGAGCAATGACATGATTGCTGCTGCAATCCACTTTAATGTGATTCATGTATTTGTTACATTTCGGTTAAGTTGACGTCTTTCAGTTCTCAATTTCCCTTAAGTAGGTCCTATGATTCTTTACTGTGACTATTTATATGAATTTGAAGGACAGATCATGTCTATATTTCAAATGTTAAAAGCCAAAGTAGTTATGTCATTGGTTTCTCAACTTTTTGCTCTCCCAATGTAGATTTTGGCATCTGTACTTGTAGTTCCTTTCACTGCGTTTCTAAAAAAAAGGTTTCTGCAAATTTCTGTTTGGCATTTATTCAACATGGTCAAATATAGCATCATAGGTTTCAGAATTAGTATGATGCAAGTGTTGTGCACTTGTTTAGTTTTTAGATACTTTCTATTTTTATTATTGTCAAGCTTAATTGTGTTGGTTTATTTTGAAGCCCATCCCTCAACGAATGACACACCATCCTTCTTTTTGTTCACGTCACTTATCATACAACCAAAATAATATCCAAGCTATAATTAGTCATTTCTTCCCTTCTTTCAGTAATGCCCTTTCGGTTGTTAAACTTTGAGATGCAGTTCATCTGGAGTACACCTTAGCTATGTATGCTCTTTCCTTTTTATTTCGCTGAATAACGCATGAAAACAGGTACCTTATGGAATTCCAGATTCTTTCCTTCGACTCCTCAAATATGAGCATCCATGATATCATCTCTGGTTCGCTTTTAGGCTTCATTGTTTTTTTGCAGTTGTTCACAAGATGGTAGGTCATGTCTTTTGGTTTTCTTATCACTGGAAATGGGCCTCAACAGATGCAACTTTTAATTGTTGCAGACAATTTGGGAGAGTGGAGATTCGGATTTTCTCAATTCCCTACCTTAACACAAAACAAAATGTATTGCAAGTACAGATCAGTTTATTAATTAAGATTTGCTTGTACAATGTATTAGAAATTGTATCCGCCAACAAATTTTGACATGTTAAGTTGAAAAGCAGCCATTGCCAATGCCTAGTAGTGATTCTGAAGGCTTCGATTCCTTTATTACAGACGTGATGCAATGTTCTATGGTAACTGTTGGCCAACCTGAACATATAAGATTCGTACGTCTCGATACCACGTGTAGGGCATAGTTGCTAGTCTCATCAGTCCCGTTAGACTAAGGACGTCCCACTGCTGGGGAGATCGGATTACATGGACGGAAGGGAGTCGGTCAATGACAGACGTAGGCATGAATGTTATGTTGACCAGAATTTGAAGCAGGGTTTAGGCAATTTGTTAAGGGCCCACCTCTTGCACGGATTAATAAATAGATTTTTTACTTGTATGACTTACATGCCTTGTATTTTTCAAAAAAGTGATTTGATTGATGAAATTTGTAAATTTAAATAGGTAGTCTCTTAATAAAGTAAGGATATGTCCGAATTGTCAGTGTTTCTAACCATTGAGTAATGTCTTAATGTTATAGCACCTTCCATTAATAATGATGCGAATTGTCAGTGTTTCTAACCATTGAGTAATGTCTTAATGTTATAGCACCTTCCATTAATAATGATGCGAGGAGTTGGGGATAATTTAGATTTCAGAATAAGCACATTGGAATGGAGTCAAAGAGCATTAAATGCAGCAATCTACATATTAAATGCGATGGTGTTACAATCTAATGCAGATAGCAAAAGAATATCATTTTATAAACACGAAAGGTAATATCAAAGGCATACCCTTTTACTAAGTAGACCTTTCATGAGCAATTTTGACTCCAACGCAATGATGTTATATATATCATTCTAAAGATAAGGAAGAGCTAAAAGTATGTCGGATTAAGTTAGACATAAGTTACTTTAACTAAAGAATCAGTCAAAACGGACACTAAAATTAAATCTGCACCAGAGTGAATAGCCAGCATACTTGGTGCGAGTGTTATGGATCTAGCTCTTCACGTGCTGCAAAGCTAGGCAAGCAAGCAACAAGGTTCTTTTCAACTTTTCTGAAGGTTGTTTCTTCCTTTCTTTCGTTTTTTTTTTAATTTAAATGAGGATCTACAATGGATCTTTACATACTTCTTAGTGTCTCAAACCCATGACTTAGGTCAGAGGTAAAGCCAGGACCCTAAGGTAAATGGGGGCTAAAAAATTTTAATGTAAAGTAAGTACAAAAAATCTGTTAATAACAAAAATACAAATAAATAAATTCGGTAACTTACAACTTGATCAAATTCATGATTAAGTAAGTTATAAAAAGTATTCATTATGGTTATTATTTATTATTAATATATTTTTATGATCAATTAGCACTTTCGTGTATGAAATATTTATAATTCTTTTGTGATAAAGGTAGAATTAAACGTATTTTAATTTTTTAGGGTTCAAAGTTTGGAAAAAGACTAATTTTAAGAAATTTAAGGAGAACAATTGTGTTAAACAACTATAAAAAATTCCAAAATTGCTGCGAACACTACAGATAAACTGACAAGACCTGAAACAAATGCAGAAACCAAGAACGCCTAAACGACTCCGACTTGATGGATTCAAATACTTTAATTAGGAAATCAAGAATTCAAAATATATGTTCTCGACTGTACGAGATATCGATCCATTGTCTATAACGAGACAAGAACCAATAGTATTCAGGGTAGGCAATCACAAGAATCAATCTTACAAAATACCCAACGAAGGTAAGTTGAAGATTTTCTCAAGAAATTTTTATTGAATAGTCTCGAGCATAGGTTCGGCTAGGGGGTATTTAAAGGGAAAAAATCAGCCCCAAAACCCTACAAAATAGTTATACCAATACTAGGAAACTAATTTACCAAATCCAAATATGTTTAGCATTGGCATATAGGACTAAAACCGACTAAACTAAACTAATGTGGACTAATAATTTTTTCGTCCAAATTGAAATAAACATTTAGAAAATAAAGTTCTAAACTAAATCCTAATATAATTAGGAATTGAATGGCCAAGTAGGGACTGTGGCCGAATTAGAGTTTAAAAACCTTTCTTGAAGCTCTTCAATCTGTGGGCTTCTTGGACTTGAATCTTCTTGGATTTGGATTTCTAAATCATGGACGGACCTCTTAACTTGAATTTGAATGAATTCTTGGCCTCCATTTTCAAACAATAATGCTCGTTGGTCCAAAATCTCCTTGACAAAACTCAGCCTGGCTTGTTGCAACTCAGCCTGGCTTCTTGGCCCTCAACCTTGAGATTGGCTCAACTGGAACTTGAATTGGATTCATTCCATGAGCTTGTTTTACGACCCCATCACTTGTTGCTTGGCTCATGTGTGCACCATCTCCCTCTCACTTTAGATGATTCGTCCTTGAATAACTTCCTACATCAAGATCAAAAGGAGAAAGATCAGTAATATTAAATGTTGCACTAACATTATATTCACCAGGAAGGTCGATCTTGTAGGCATTATCATTAACTTCCTTTCAAGCACTTGAAATGGTCCATCCCCACGAGGATCCAATTTAGTTTTGTTTTTGTTTGGGAATCTTTTCTTTTGAACATATACCCAAACCTAATCTCTCGGTTGGAAGACCACTTGTTTTCGATCCTTATTGACCCTTGTGGCATTATGTTAGTTCATCTTGAGCATTTGCTACCTCGCTTTCTCATGAATAGACTTGATCAATTCTGCTCTTTTCTGTTCATCAAAACTGGTTAGCTCCTTCACAGGCAAGGAATCAAATCTAAAGCTGATAGTGGATTAAAATCATAAACAACTTCAAATAGAGAAAAACTAGCGGAAGAATGAATTGCACGATTATAAGTTGATGTTTTTCAAACCTTATTTTGATGATGACATAAACACTTAACTCTGTAAACAAGCTTTTGTAGGAAACAGGGCTTTCGGACGCATTGCACCGTCCGAACGAACAGGTAAAAAGAAATGGGATCCTACTGCTTCTCTTTCGGACGAACATGACCGTCCACTCCGAGCCTCTATCGGACGAAGGAACGGACGCATGCACGAACGTTCGAACGAAGCTCTTCAACAACTGTAAGAAGATCGGACGCTTTGTCGGACGCATCCAATATATCTCGGACGTCTAAAACCCCAACGGCTACTTTTTGTGCATTTATTATTTAGCCGTTAGGAAGTAGTTGCAACCACTACTTATTGCTCTTATAAATAGCTGCTTTGACATTTAAGAAAAAATCATCTAATACATTGAATAAAAGCCTTAGAAAAGAGTAATTTGAGTGCAAATTGACTATAGTGCTTTGTTGTATTAGTGTGCAATTGTGAGTGTAATTCAACTTTGAGTGGAGTGATAATCTTGTATGAAAGTGTGGTTGTAAGTAAGATTCTTGGCTTAACTAAAAGAGTTTTAGTGTGAGCAAGAACTTCCCAACTTTGTAAAGATTATTGGCTCACCAAGTGTGTGAAGCATTCAAGAGATTTGATACTTCAAGCTTGCTAGCTTGGAAGTTAATTGATTGTTTAATTTTTCTCTCTTTACTTTACTGTTCTATTGATTTTATTATATCTGCATTTAAATTAAAAAGCTCACTAATTCTGAAAATATATTTTTTAAGAAACCTAATTCACCCCCCCTCTTAGGTTCCTTTGGGACCAACAATTGGTATCAGAGCTTGGTCTCATTATATTGCTTAAACTGCTTTTGAGTAAAGAAATATGGCAACCAACAATGCTCTATTTTTTGAGGGTCTATCCGTTACTAGGCCCCCTATGTTCAATGGGGCAAATTTTATTAGTTGGAGAGATAGAATGAAAATATTTCTGCAATCTATTGACATTGATTTGTGGTATGTTGTCAATGAAGGTCCTTTTGAAGCTTCTATCATTGATGATCACACAAACAGAAGAAGAGAAAAGACAAGGAATGAGCTCACCCCACAAGACAAGGCAAACTTGACGTTAAATGCAAAAGCCATGAATGTGTTATATAATGCATTGGATGCAAATGAATCAACTCATCTGCAGCGTGAAGGGTTGCATTTCTGCTAAAGAAATATGGGATAAGTTGAAAGAAATTCATGAAGGGAGCGATGATGTTCGTGAGCAAAAGAAATCCTTACTTGTTGCCAAGTATGAGTCTTTCAAGATGGAACCATATAAGAACATTGACAAAATGTACTGTAGGTTCAATGACATTATAAAGGATCTTGAAGCCTTGGGTAAGGAGTACTCTTTGGGTGAAAAAAACAGAAAAATCCTAAATGCTCTATCCAAAGAATGGGATGCCAAAACAATTGCTATAGAGGAAGCCAAGAATTTAAATTTGATGTCTATTGAATCGCTAATCAATTCTCTTATATCTTATGAACTCAAGTTAAAGGCCAAGGTAGTGGATGATGAAGAAGCAAGGCCAAGAAGGAGCATTGCTCTAAAGACCTCTCAAGAGGAAGATGAAAACAGCTCCATCAATCTAGAAAATGAAGATCTTGATGAAGGAGATCTTGCACTCATCACCAAAGGATTTCTTGAAACATTACATCAACAAACGAAGAATGAGAAGAGGCTGAGCTACAAATTCAAATAATTTCAAAGGGAAGTCAAGGCTTGAAATGAAGAAGCAAAACGAAAAATGCTTTGAATGCGGTCAAATCGGACATTTTGCAAATGAGTGTCTTCCAAGAAAAAGAAGGAAGGAAGAAAACTGAGATTCAATAAATTTCAAATCACATGGGATGATTGCAACTCCGAAGGAGAAATTGAAGAAGAAATGGAGTCGGCACAAATGGCCTTTATGGCCATTGGAGATGATGAGGTAAATTCTAACTATGACTCTAACGATGAAAATGATGAAGATGATCTTGAAGCTTTCATTTTGAAATTGAATGATAGCTTAGAGGAATCATATGCTAGAAATAAGGAGTTAGTTAAAAAGTCAAATGCTGTATTGAATGCTAACTCTAAACTTGTGAATGAAAACAATAGGCTATCACAAGAAAATCGTGATTTGAAGAAAAGAATGCATGTGAGATGTCAAAGGTCAAGGAAGAACAAGCCTCGTTGAAGAAAAGAATGGATGATTTGACTGCTCTCTTAATTAGAAAGAAAGAAAATGTTGTTGATATGAAAAGAAATAGAAATATAGCTATCAACAAAAATTTTGTCATGTTTAGAAGGGATGACTTATGTATTGTAAAATCAAAATCATCTTTGTATGGTAATAAAAGCATTATTTGTAGATATTGCCAACAACATGGACATGTTAAGAATATGTGTTATGTCAAGAAGAACGAAAAACTTGGAATGAAAGTTGCATGGATTGAAAGCAATTTCACTAACTCAAATGGACCCAAGAAAATATGGGTACCAAAAGTTATCAATTGATTTATTGTGTAGGTACTTAACATCACCAACAATGCTAAGTGGTTCACAGATAGTGGATGTTCAAGGCATATGACGGGTGATGCTTCTCTCTTCACAAATCTCACATCCAAAACAGTGGAAAAGTCACTTTTGGAGATAACAATAAAGAAGGAAATCAATCGGCATTGGTGATGTAGGTAAAAATAGTGAAACCTTGATTAAGAATGTGCTTCTTGTTGATAATTTGAACTATAATTTATTAAGTGTTAGTTAACTTTGTAACAAAAATTTATATGTATTTTTTACCAAGCATGAATGTCTTATCCTTGATAAAAATCATGTTGTTTTATTCAAGGGCACTAGGCACAATGATGTGTGTGTGATTCATCTTGATAAATTTAGCAATAGCAATGTAAAATGTCTTACCGCTTCCATAGATGATCCTTGGCTTTGGCATAGAAGACTTTGTCATTTTAATATGGATTTGATTGAAAAACTTGCCAAGAAAGATTTGGTAAGAGGATTGCCAAAACTAAAATTTTTGAAAAATAAAATTTGTGATGCTTGCCAATTTGGTAAACAAGTCAAAATTTCTTTTAAACCAAAGAATTTTGTGTCTACTCATAAACTTTTAGAATTGTTGCATTTAGACTTATTTGGACCTACTTAATATGCTAGTCTAGGTGGTTGCAAAGATGCATTTGTTATCGTAGATGACTATTCTAGGCTTACTTGGGTATTATTTCTTGTTCACAAAAATGAAGCATTTGAAAAATTTGTAAAATTATTTTCCAAAATTCAAAATTTATTGGATACAAAAATTTTCGTTTAAGGAGTGACAATGGTGCCGAATTTAAATTTGGGGGTTTTCCCGATTTTTATGATCACAACGGTATCTTTGATGAGTTTTCGGTTGTTAGAGTCCCTCAACAAAATGGTGTTGTTGAAAGGAAAAATAGGACTCTTCAAGAAACGGCTAGAACTATGATTAGTGAATGTGACTTACCACAATACTTTTGGGTCGAAGAGGTTAACACGGCTTGTTATGTTATGAATCGAGTTTTATTAAGATCCTCTTTAAATAAAACCCCTTATGAACTCCTTTTTTGTAGAAAACCCGTTGTGAGCTATTTCAAAATTTTTGGTTGCAAATGCTTTATTTTAAAAATCAAAGAAAAAACCTTGGAAAATTTGACAAAAAATCGGATGAAGGAATTTTTTTAGGATATTCTAGTGACAAGAAAGCATACCGAGTTTACAATAGAAGAACGCTTTTAATTGAAGAAGTTGTGCATGTTACATTTGATGAAACTAATGATGTTATCTCTAAGAATTTATGTGAAGATGAAGATGCAGGTATTTTAAAGGAGCTCGAAAAGCTTGTTATTCATGAAGATCATCAAGAGATTACATCAAGCGTTGATGTCAACAACCATCAAATTGATGATGAAAAGAATGAGGATACTCCAAATGATCTTCCGAAAGCTTGGAGATTCGTCTCTAGTCATCCTCAAGATTTAATCATAGGTGATCTATCCGATGGGGTAACTACTCGTTCTCATAAACTTTTAAATAGTAATTGTGCATTACTCTCTCACATTGAACCTAAACATATAGATGTTGCTTTGAGTGATGAATCTTGGGTTAATGCTATGCAAGATGAACTTAGTCAATTTGAGAATTAAATAATGTATGGACCTTAGTTGAAAGACCTTCTTCTCATCCCGTTATTGGTACTAAATGGGTTTTTAGAAACAAATTAAATGACAAAGGTGAAATCATAAGAAACAAAGCTAGACTTGTTGCAAAAGGTTACGCTGAAGAAGAAGGTATTGACTTTGATGAAACCTTTGCACCCGTGGCTAGATTAGAATCCATTCGCATGTTTCTTGCATTTGCATGTTTCAATAATTTTAAATTATTTCAAATGGATGTCAAAAGTGCTTTTTTAAATGGTTTTATCGATCAAGAAGTTTTCGTCGAACAACCTCCGGGCTTTGAGAATAAAAATCTTCCAAATTATGTTTTCAAACTCTCCAAAGCTTTATATGGTTTGAAACAAGCTCCAAGAGCTTGGTATGAAAGATTAAGTGGCTTCTTGATAGAAAATGGTTTCAAACGAGAAATAGTTGACACCACTCTTTTTACAAAAACGGATTTAAATGGTTTGTTAATTGTTCAAATTCTTTCATTATGTTGATGATATTATTTTTGGAGCAACTAATGAAAGTTTGTGCAAGGACTTTTCACATTTAATGCAAGAAGAGTTTGAGATGGTATGATGGGCAAGTTGCAATTTTTCCTCGGACTACAAGTTCATCAAACTAAGGAAGGAACGTTTATTACACAAATCAAATACACAAAGGAGCTACTCAAACGATTTGGTATGGAAGATTGCAAACAAGTTGGTACGCCAATGTGTACTTCAACCAAACTTGATAAAGACGAAGAAGGTAATAGTGTTGATGAAAAACACTATAGAGGTATGATCAGAAGTCTACTTTACTTAACTGCCTGTAGACCAGATATCATGTTTGCTGTTTGTTTATGTGCTAGATTTCAATGTTGCCCTAAAGAATCGCATTTGATAGCTGTTAAAAGAATTTTTAGATATCTAAAGGGAACAATGGATTTTGGTCTGTGGTATCCAAAGTCCTCTACATTTGATTTGATTAGTTATTTTGATGCTGACTTTTGACTGGGTGTAAAATTGATAGAAAAAGTACCAGTGGTATGTGTTATTTTTTGGGAAATTGTCTTGTGTCTTGGTTTAGTAAAAAACAAAATTCTATTTCTCTTTCTACGGCTGAAGCCGAATACATTGCTGCTAGAAATTGTTGTGCTCAACTTCTATGGATGAAACATACTCTGAAAGATTTTGGTGTAATTTTTGATTGTGTTCCCATAATGTGTGACAACACTAGTGCTATTAATCTCACAAAAAATCCTGTTATGCACTCTAGAACCAAACACATTGATGTTAAGCATCATTTCATTAGAGACCTTGTTTGTAAAAAGGAAATTCGTGTTGATTTTGTGCCTACTTCAGATCAATTGGCTGATATTTTTACAAAACCCTTAGCTCTAGATCGCTTTGAATCTCTCAGAAAATGTTTGGGGATTTTACAAATAAATTTGGCTTAGGTTCTTAGTTCGGACGCATTCCTTCGTCCGAACTACTTTTCTTTCGGACGCTCTAGATCGTCAGTCTAAGATTCGAAAGCCTCCTTTATTTCTCGGACACTCATAATCGTCCGAACGATATTCATTTTATTCACCAAACTCTCTGGAATTCTTCCAGACTCGTACCATCGTCCGAACGAACTTCGGACGCACTAGCTCTTCTTTCGGCCGTCCGTTCTTCAGCGTTCGGACGCTTCTTCGGACGCACACCAAATGTTCGGCCGTCCGAAAGGTCTCCCTATTCGATTAAAATCGTCCATCTTCCCCATTTCGGACTCACCACCTCCCCCGAAAACCCTCTGGCGAAAATTGTCCCCTCACCACCCACTCCAAATTCCTACTCTCTCTTACAAAATTAGTTGGAAAATTATCCTCCCCAAAGCTTTTCTCACCTAAATCCCATCTAATTTCCCCCATCTACCATCTCATTTCCTCAAATTCTCATCAATTTTAAAAAATTTGAAATTTTCCTCCTTTTCTTTCCCTCACAATGGTCAAATCTCGCGGAGGTTCTTCTACAGCAAATCGGGGACAAAAAACTAAAGTATAAGAGACAGATGCCTTGGGAAGGCTCCAGTACGAGGAGAATCATCAGCTAATCCACAAGTCTCCACAAATCCAATCCTGTCAAAATTCATCGATGCCAAGGCATCCGAACGGTATACATCTCTTTTAAGTAAATCTATAATCGTTCAATGTCCTGCTTCTTAAAGTCTATTTGATGAGTATAATCTTTCCATTGTCAAATCCTGTTTTGAAAAACAAAATTGGGGTCATCTTGTGCATATTGATTTACCTGTATATCATGACATGGTGCTTCAATTCACCGCCAATCTTCGAAAAGGCCCTACTGTTCGCACTCTCATTTCTTGTGTTAACAACACTAATCTTGAGATTTCATCAAACATCATTAACACCATTTTTGAATGTGAAGTCTCAAACCCCAATGATGTCTCCTATTTCTTTTCATTAGACAAATGGCCCGCTGATGATACTCATTTTGATATCGATGAAGTTAGAGCTATTTTTAACATCCATTTTAAACAGGCCTCGGAAGCCAAAACTACAGTTACTCGCTCCTGAACTCAATATTCTGTACACTCTTGTCACAAATCTGTTATTGCCAACTGACAGGCATCGTACTGAGCCCGGTAAAATGCAACTTTACTTATTTTTTTGTGTTTTCAAGGGCATTCCTCTTGATTTTGGGTATCTCTTTTGTTCCCTATGGGAACTCTTTCTTACTGATACCGAAGAAACATTCCTTTTGGCAAATTTCTCACCAAAATTTTTGATTTCCTCAACATTCCTTTCAGCGGAAACAAACAATTTCCTCCTTACTTTAACAAATCATACATTGAACGCAAAGGCCTCCGGTTTTTCAATGATCAATGGTAAACTAAGGCGGCCTTTGATATTGCACAGTCACAATCTGTCAGTTGGCTGATTTTGCTCTTCCCCATTCTCCTCCTCCTCAACAACCTCCACCATTCCACATTCCTCTTCCATCTACATCTGAACCATCTCTTTCTCATATCTGTGATACTTCTCACCTCTTTGAGCACTCAAGTCAGTTCATTTACTTTCAACGTCGCACAAATCAAAAGTTAAAGCGACTTGAAACCCGTGAAATGATTCTCCAAGAGGCTCTTAGCATTGGCATGTCCTTGCGAAATTGTTCAATTTGCTAATCTTCAGTCACAATATCCACTTGAATCATCTTCTGACAGTGATGAACCTGAAAATGAAAATGCCTGTGAGGACAATGCAGAAGCTGCCCAAGGAGCTGCCGATGACGATGACGATGACGATGACGACGACGACGACGACGACGATGATGAGGATGTTGATGACACATTTGACTTCATCATGCAACGTCGCATCGGAGAAGAGGAAGACAGTGAAGCCACCAATGAAGATGTTCCTTCCAAATGACAAAAGACTGAAAAGCGCTCCAAAAAGTGAAATGACTCGCATTAGATCTTTTGACATTTGTATTTTGTTTTCAGCATTTCTTTGGTTGTTAGACTTCCCGTAGATTGGTTATGTATTTCCTTGGTTGTTAGAACTTTTAAGTTAAATATATGAATCGCTTGTTGAATTTCGGTCAACTACTTGCATGTTCTCAGGGGGAACTTTGTTTGATGATGTCAAAAGGGGGAGTAATCTTCTTTATACTGCAAAATGATTAATTAGTCATATCAAATTGTGCTATATTGCATTATGATTAGTCATATCCAATTGTTTTTACATAAAGGTTTGTCATCATCAAAAAGGGGGAGATTGATGTTTTCCAAACCTTATTTTGATGATGACATAAACACTTAACTCTGTAAATAAGCTTTTGCAGGAAACAGGGCTTTTGGACGCAATGAACTGTCCGAACTAGGTCAAAACTTCTCGGATGCATTGCACCGTCCGAACGAACAGGCAGAAAGAACACCTACTGCTTCTCTTTCGGACGAACATGACCGTCCGAAGCCTTTATCGGACGAAGGAACGGATACATGCATGGACATCCGAACGAAGCTCTTCAACAACTGTAAGAAGATCGGACGCTGTGTCGGACGCATCCAATATATCTCGGACGTCCGAAACCACCATCGGCTACTTTTTGTGCATTTATTATTTTGCCGTTAGGAAGTAGTTGCAACCACTACTTATTGCTCTTATAAATAGCTTCTTTGACATTAAGAAAAAACCATCTAATACATTGAATACAAGCCTTAGAAAAGAGTAATTTGAGTGCAAATTGACTATAGTGCTTTGTTGTATTAGTGTGCAATTGTGAGTGTAATTCAACTTTGAGTGGAGTGATAATCTTGTATGAAAGTGTGGTTGTAAGTAAGATTCTTGGCTCAACTAAAAGAGTTTTAGTGTGAGCAAGAACTTTCCAACTTTGTAAAGATTATTGGCTCACCAAGTGTGTGAAGCATTCAAGAGATTTGATACTTCAAGCTTGCTAGCTTGGAAGTATTGATTGTTTAATTTTTCTCTCTTTACTTTACTGTTCTATTGATTTTATTATATCTGCATTTAAATTAAAAAGCTCACTAATTCTGAAAATATATTTTTTAAGAAACCTAATTCACCCCCCCTCTTAGAGACTTCAGTTGCTTTGGGACCGACATAAGCAACTTCCACAAATGTTAAACAATCTTCCCAAATTTTCAAATTTTTCTTTAAGACAGAACACACCAAAGTTCCTAAAGTTCTATTAACCACTTTTGTTTGGCCATTAGTTTGAGGGTGACATGTAGTAGAAAACAACAATTTAGTGACCAACTTCCCCATAGGACACACAAAAAATGACACAAGAACTTGACATCTCTATCACTAACTATGGTTTTAGGAACTCCATGCAAACAGACAACCTTTCTAAAGAATAATTCAGCAAGATGCACAACATTATCAATTTTTTTTGCATGGTATGAAATGCGCTATTTTAGATAACCGATCTACGACTACAAAAATTGAATCACCTCCCTTTGGAGTTCTTGGTAACCTAAGATAAAATCCATTGACAATTCAAACTAAGGGTGACTCGGAATAGGCAAGGGCATATAATGACCATGTTAACTTTGGATTTGGCTTTCTTACAAGTAAGACACTTAGGCACACACACGTTCCACATATTTGCGCATGTTTGGCCAGAAAAAGTGTTCTTTAAGCAATTCCAATGTCTTCTTAGCCATACAAAAATGACCCATGAGCCCTCTATCATGTGCTTCCCTAATAAGTAATTCATGTTATGAGCAATTAGGAATGCACAATTTATTCTCATGAAAAAAGATAACCATTATGCTGATAAAACTTATCAAAACCAGTTGACTTACATGCTTCAAACACATTCAAGAAATCAAGGTCTTTGGCACATAAATCTTTTATATGTTCAAAACTAAGAAATTTGTGTTTAAAGTTGAAATCAAAGCATATCGACAAGACAATGCATCAGCAACTACATTATCTTTTCCTTGTTTATGATATCGAACATAAGGGAGCATTTCAATAAACTCTAACCAATGTCTAGGACGGTTCAACTTACCTCACCCCTTCAAAAATTGCAATGGCTCATGGTTTATCCAAATTACAAATTCTTTAGACCACACATAATGTACTGTCAATTTTGCAAGGCTCGAACCAATGCATAGAGCACATTATCATATATCAAGTAGTTCAATGTAGCTCTACTCAGCTTCTCACTGAAGTACGCAATTGGATATCTATCTTGCATCAGAACTACACCTATATTAGTACCAGATGCATCGCATTCTATTTCAAAAGTTTTAGAAAAATCTGACAAAATTAAACAGGAATAGTAGACAATTTAACCTTGAGCGTCTGAAAAGCACGGTCTTGTGCCTCACCCCACTTAAAACCTATCTCTTTGTTTGAATATTTCAGTGGGCAGCTATAGTGCTAAAATCTTTTACAAACCTGCAATAAAAATTTACTAAACCATGAAAACTCGGCACTTTCGACACATTAGTAAGAGACGGCCAATTACTAATGGCCTTAACCTTTTCTCTATCGACCTCAATACCTTTTGAACTAACAACAAAATCAAGAAAAATAACTTCATTCATGAAACATGAGCATTTTTTCAGTTTAGCATAAAGTTGCACTGGATTCCTTTCTTAAAATTTCAAGTACTAGACATACGCGCACAAGGTGTTCAACTAGGGATTTGCTATTAAATCAATATCAACAAAATAAACCACAATAAATTTCCTTATGAATGCACGTAAAATATGGTTGATTAATCTTATGAAAGTACTTGGTGCATTTTTTAAATCAAAAGGCATGACTAAGCACTCATAAAGAGCAAATTTGGTTTTAAATGTATTTTTCCATTCATCCCCTTCTTTCATGCAAATTTGGTGATATTCACTTTTTCAATTTTAGCGAAAATCTTAGAACCATATAATTCATCTAGCATGTCATCAAGTCTAGGAATAGGGTGGTGATACTTTACCATATATGGTTTACCACATGACAATCTACACACATACGCTATGACCCATCCTACTTTGGCACCAAAATCACCGGCACAGCACACAGACTCATACTTTCTCACACGTGTCCTTGAGCTATTAGCTCTTCAACTTGTTTTTGAATCTCCTTCATCTCCTCTGTGAGTATTGGCTCTATAGGCGGGTTTGTTAGGGATGACCGCACCCGGGACAAAATTAATTTGGTGCTCAATAGCCCTGATAGGTGGCAATCCAGGGGGGAATCTCTTCAGGGAATACATCCTTGAATTCTAGCAAAAGACAAACAAAAGATCTGGGCAAGGTCAGATCAAGGTCAGACAGCACAAAATAATTTCTTTGAAAAATAAGCAACAGCACAGGCAAATTTAAACTCATAGCTGATTGAACCTCTTTGAAGCCTATAAAGAAATTAGATTTCTTTTTCAATTCCTTATCCTTAGAATTTTCAGACTTAACCAATTCACCTTTTGGGTTTTTATATTTAAGGGTTTCATTAGGGTTTTCCACTTGCTTTCCCTTTGTGATTTCAGCTTTTTTCTTATAGTATTCATCAAATGAGTTCTTAATGTACATTTTCTCTTTACTCACTTGATGGGGTGGTAGTGGCTTAAGTACAATCTTTTGGCCATCTTTAAAGCATGTGTATTTTTTAGTATGCTGCCATCATGGTTAGTGTGTTTATCAAATTGCCTTGGTCTACCCAAAATTTCAACCTTATACTTTCCAAAAGCTAATGAAATTAATGCTTGTTTAGTTACTTTAACATCATCACATTCATTAAGACACTGATGTTGATGTTTTTGACAAGGCAAACTCAATTTTTTGATCATTAACTTACTCACAACATTAACACGAGTACCACTATCTATGATTAAACCACATTCAAGACCTTGAACAACACATTTGGTAAAGAAATATTCTCACATTGTACCTCATTTTGGTCATTCTTGTTCTGAGTGTGAAGTGCCTGCAATACTACCAAAAATGGGTACATGAGAAAGATCCTCTTGATCCTCATCATCATCGCTTGGGCCTTCCAATGCTGGAATGGAATTATCTTCATCTTCACTACCCTCACTTACCACTTCATTCTCTTCCATGAAGAGTGCACGCTTGTTGGGATACTCATTTGCATAGTCACCTAACACAAACAACGATAACAACTTAATATTAGGAGTACGTTTTGAAGTGTTAGAAGATGAGTCTTTAACTAAAAGATCCATAGGATGTTTAACAGGTTTATGTTCGGATTCATTAGTTTTAGGGTGAACTGGTCTATTTTGATATGGATTAGGACGAGAAGAATTATTGTTAGCCAATTCCTATGCCAATTAGAACTAGACTCACCTCTATGTTTACCAACATTTTTAAGTTACCTTTTCACTTTAATTGATTTTCAACCATATCTTGCAATTCAATTAAATGATGCAACTCTACAATTTTGGCAATTTCCCTATTAAGACCACCCAAGAATCGAGCCATAGTGGCTTCACAATCCTCGACTACATTAGCCCTTATTAGACACCTTTGAAGCTCTGTATGATAATCTTCTACAAATTTATTACCTTGCCTTAAAATTTACAATGTTTGATGCAAATCACGATTATATGTAGAAGGAACAAATCTTTTGTTTAGTGCGGCTTTTAAGGATGTCCAATCATTGAAATGTAGTGGTGGTTCTCTATATCTAATTCTATTGTTTTTAAATTGATCCCACTACTCTAAAGCCTAATCACTAAATGAAGTAATAGCTAATTGAGCTTTCTTATGTTTAGAGTAGTTATGACAATAAAAAATAACCTTTATCTTCATTTCCCATTCAAGATAGACATTAGGATTGGGATTACCTTGAAATGTAGAGATAGGCAATTTAATGTTACCACTGTTATCGTCAATCTTACCACCATCTCACACATGTCATCGAATCCTTGACTTTGCATGTACATCATACAATTCATCATCAGATTCATAGTCATTATACTAATAATTAAGATAGGTACCTTGACGAGTTTTTGGGAATCTATGAGCATAAGGCTTAGCTTGATCAGCTTGTTGAGGTGGCTCAATCCTCCATTTAGTTAATATCTCAAGAGATATTGCCATTTCGGCCACATGGGATTCCAAGGCATTAACCCTTGAACTTTCCTCTTCTTGAGACATTTTAAACTTGCAAAAATGTAGAGAACAAAAAAAAGAGATTTTTTTTTAGTTAGGGTTAGTAAAGTAAAAAGGGACCTCATGGAACTCTCTTGGTGTTTACGCTAAAATTTGAAAATGTCACACAATTTCACTTGGGTTTCACTAAAATTCAAGGCTTTTACCCTCTAATGAGCTCACCACTCTTGCCTTTTTCCTTTCGTATAAATTCTCCTCAAAGTCTTTCGCAGAATTGAAAGTACGAAGCAAGAACGACACAAATAATTCCTAACACTTTGGAACACAATTGGCAATAGAGTACGGAAACAAAGAAATAACAAAGTAATGGCGGATCAATTTAACAAAGAATGAACACAAAGCACTTTAGAAAGTCAAACAAAAGGATTGTCAAACAAAAATTATAGTTTTGGGCTAGAAAGGATTAACCCGAGGGACAAGGATTTTTTTGGTATTTCACAATTTTTTTCAGTAGCTGCTGACTGAAATTAACATCCTCTCAATCAAAACAAGGCAGAAAAAATTTAAGATCACTAAGAACAAGAAGTCATGCACAAAAGAAACGGTCTTGAAGGGTAAACACTAACCGGCTAAGATTTCGGTGTTGTTCGATTTTTTCTGTTTTTATTTTTTGTTTTTTTCACACAGCAAGATTTTCCACAGAATCCAGCAAGTAATCAAGACAAGACTTGCGCAAGATCAACCAGTAATTTGAAGAACAAGACCAACACAAGAAAAACAAATAGCAAGGTTTTAGGTACTTTTGTTTATATATAAATATCTTGGCTGTTTTTTTAACATCACAATATGCATAAAGCCAGTACCCAATCTCAGAAAAAAAATGACTAGAAAATTGCACAAGAATATCGAATTGCAGCACAAGAGAAAACGCAAGCAAGAAAACCCTAAAAACGGCTTGGGTTTGAATTTTTTCCCCTTTTTTCTTGAATTTTTTTTATAGCAACAAGAAAATTTGTGAAGAACTGGATATCGGCAAGAAATTATGGCAATTTAATGAAACAAAAATGCAAGAATCAAGGCTGCAATTGTTCAAGAACCCAAAAAAAAAAAAAAAATGCACTAATGAACAAGAATTAGGGTAAGTCCGATTTTTTTTTTCTTAATAAACTGAACAAAAACAGAAAAGAAACGATGTAAAAAATGTATGGAATATGAAACAAACATTTTTAGGAACCTGTCTCTGATACCACTTTGATGCGAACCCCGTAGATAAATTGATAAGTCCCAGAACTGAGGCGGAACTTGAGAATTCCTAATCGACTCTGACTTGATGGATTCAAATCCTTTGATTACGAAATCAATAATTCAAGGTATCTATTCTTGACTGTACAAGATATTAATTTCTTGTCTATAATGAGACAAGAACCAATAGTATTCAGATTAGGTAATTAGGTAATCACAAGAATCAATCTTGCAAAATGCCCAAGTCTTTGTAAGACAAGTTGGAGATGTTCTCACAAATTTTTATTGAATAGTCTAGAGCATAGGTTCGGCCAAGGGGGGGATATTTGAAGGGGAAAAATCAACACCAAAACCCTACAAACAATTCTGGAATAGTCCTAACAACACAAAGAAACTAGCTTGCCAAATCCAAACAGGTTTAGGATTGCACACAAGACTAAAACCGGCTAAACCAAAGTAATGTGGATTGATATTTTTTTCGTCTGAATCAAAATAAAATTCTAGAAAATAAGTTCCAAACTAATCCTAATACAATTAGGAATTGAATGGACAAGTAGGGACTACAGCCGAATTCGATTTTTTAGAAAACTTCTTGAATCTCTTCAATATGTGGGCTTCTTGAACTTGAATCTTCTTAGATTTGGACTTTTGAAACATGGATGGACCCCTTAACTTGAGCTTGAATGAATTCTTGACCTCCATTTGCAAACAATAATACTTGGTGATCCAAAATCTCCTTGACAAAGCCCAACATGGCTTGATGAACTTCTTGGCTCTCGACCTCATGACTGGCCC
Source organism: Cinchona pubescens (assembly GCA_025175665.1). NCBI lineage: Eukaryota > Viridiplantae > Streptophyta > Magnoliopsida > Gentianales > Rubiaceae > Cinchona > Cinchona pubescens. The sequence goes on along the minus strand of JANKKI010000212.1, from coordinate 747,298 downwards.
GACTGGAAATTAAATTGGATCCATTCCATTAGCTTTTTCCTATCATGTGTTTCTTGGCTCACGTATGCATCAAAAATTGGTCTTCTAAGCTATTCTACAACTTTTCCAAAGTTGAGGAGGAGGGGTCAATAGCTCACCCTCCTGATACAATCCTGGATGAGCTAAGAACCTTCAAGCAAGGATTACATAAAGTTGGTAATCCAGCATGTGAAATCATCCAAGACGACAATGACCATGATGTTTGGTTTGTTCATGGTGTTCTTGAAGGTGTTGTTGTCTTGAAGATCAAATGTTGGTCAAGATTTCAAAAGCTAAAATGCTTAAATGTCCGAGTTGATTAATTAATATTAGGGCACATTGTGCTTTATTTGTGAGCCCAATTATTTGTTTAAGCATTGTGTAAATTGGGCTGGTTTAGATATTGATTTAATTCATAGCTTTTAGACTCATTAATTAGCCTTAATAAGGTCCATTTGGCCTAAATTTTAGGGCTGGTTATGGTCGAACCTAGCACTAATTTTTAGGAGCTTTTTAGCTAGTTTTTAGGACTTTATCAATTCTATAATTAGACACTATTACGGAGGATGAATTTTGAAGCATATTTTATCAATACATTTTCATCTTTTTCATGAGAAAAGTTATTTCTTTTAGTCTTTGGATTAAGACTTTGCTGGGATCATCGCTTGAGCAATAGTGATTGTTCTAACCAACTTAATATATTGGTTCCTGGTTGATCATTACAAGTAGTGGGTCAATGCTTGCTTATTGTGTTCTTGCTATCCAATATTGCATGACCAACTTTAGATTTTGATCCTTGGGGTTTTGGTGCCTTACTTGATTGTCGGGTTTGGTGGCATCCAGTCAAGATTGTGCACGAGGTTCGCATCAACTTGGTATTAGAGCTAGTCCAATTCTGGCAAGTTCTATTTCTTTTCTTCTTAATTTTTTTAGATTTTCTTTCTTAGAAAATAATATCTCAGATAAACAAACAAAAAAAATTACTGTTCATCATTATCGTTCACTGTTTCTATTCACCGTTATTGTCTATCGTTACTGTTCAACAATAAAAAAAAATTTACAGCTTTGATTCCATTGTGATCTTGTCTCCAAATTTGTATCATTGATCTTGTGATTTGTTCTTCTCGTATTATACATTGTTCCTTGATTTTCTGTTAATCTTCGTTGTTGTTGTTTCCATGTTCTTATTGATATAAAAAAAAATTCCAGCCATAGTTGTTCTTGTTGTTTCTTCTTTGTTGATTCTTATTTGTTGTTGCTACCAATTAAAAAAAAACCAAGGTGTACTTAGCCAAATTGGAAGAGAGAGAGAGAGAGAGAGAGAGAGAGAGAGAGAGAGAGAGAAGAGTTTGGCCAAAAGTGAAAAAAAAGTAGAATCGGCCATAAGAAGAAAAAGGAGGAGGGAATTTTTTATTTTTATTTTTTTTTAGGGTTGGCCTATTGAGTTGTTTATATAGACAACTATTTTTTTCCTAAACCAAAAGGGTTTTAGTTCTTACCTTTTTTTCCCTAATTATGCTTGGTTTCTTTATCCTAATCCTATTGGGAATTGGTGTCTTGAACTAATCCTATTTGGAATTGATTTCTCATCCTAAATCCTAATCGGATTTAGAAAAACCTAATTCAAGTAAACTTAGTAAACTTGTCCTGATCCTAGTTGGATTTAGAAAACTAATCCTGATCCTAGTAGGATTTGGATTACTTTCCTTAATCCATATTGAATTAGGAAATCCACCAAATTTGGGAACTTTCCATCTTTGAAAACTTTCTATTTTTGGAAACTTTCTAAATCAAGGTCCACTTTCCAAATTTGTAATTCTATTCAAAAGCACTTAATTTTTGTTGGTTCTTTTAATTTCTTTGCAAGTCTTAAGTGCTTAATCATTTGTTCTTGTGTACTTAGATTTCTATATTTGGTAAATTTGCTTACCAAATTCTTATTCTCTTGTTCTTTGAAGCATAAATCTAAAAGTTTGGTGTCACTTATTTGGCATTGACTCGTGACTATTTGTTTTCTTTGTCTTCCAACTACTTAAGTGGTTAAAACACAAATGGAGCTTACTTTGGTCCGCGTAGTCTTCCAAAGACATTGAGATTAATGAACTAAAGATAGGAAAAAGGCAGTGTGGTGAGATCATTTGAGTGATAAATTCCATTCAATTGAGGAGGTAATGAGAGATTGATTCTTGATTATTTAATGAGGAAAAATTCTGATTATTTTTTTTTGACCCTAACCACTTTGTTTTGTGAGTTTTATTTGTGATGTCTTGTAGGTGGGAAGAGACTTTCTTCGCTAAAGATCTTGTGAATGAAAGAGCTTGTGGTACTGTAATTGATAGTAGCATATGGATATGGCAAGTACATATCTTGTTGAAAAGTTTAATTTGCCTACATCGCCACATCCAAAACCTTATACGTTCCGATGGTCAACTGAAAGTGAAGCGTTTGAGGTAACTGAGAGAGTTATTGTATCCTTTACTGCAGGTAAGTATTTCGTTAAGGCAGTTTGTGATGTAGCCCCTTTTCACACATCATTTATAACTTGGTAAGCTAAGGGAATTATCTGAAAAAGGTTTTTATGATAGTTATACTATACTGAGGGGTATTACTTGTGTAAAAAGGGTAAAAAGTTTAAATTTATTCCATTGCCACAACATCAAATAAATGAAGAAAGATTAGTAATTCAAAGAAAATTTTTTGAATGGAATAAACATAAAAAGCAAAGTGGGAAAAGCCAAATAGCGGCTGAAAATCAAGATAAAAAGATTGTAAAGGCTTTGGCCATAGGCCAAGAAAAAGAGAGAAAAAAAGGAAGAGATGAAGAGAATTTATTTTGTCATGCCTAATTTTGATTTATCTTTGTCTAATTGTCTTTCTTTTGTGCAACCCTTCTGAAGTGTGAGTCGTGATGCACTAACCTCCCAATTACGTTCCTCATTCTTCCAACCAAAACGAGGTAAGGAAGATATGGTAGTCAATACCCTCTCTCAAATGTATGAACTTATTTATGCTTTTTGTGCTGAAATTCTTTGATTTGAGCATCTTAACAAATTGTACAAATTTAATTCTGAATTTAGAATTATTTTTAGTATACATGTTTGTTTATTTCTTTTTTAAGATTAATTCCTTTGACTTGGTTTTTGACTTGGTTGTTGTTTTTGAACACAAAAAGCATCCAAATTCTTGGACTTTTATTCTAATTTATGGAACATTGTTTGGATAAATCCGTCCAAACCATCTTTGATAATCATTTACATGCCATCAAGTTTGATTTGAATTGTTGTGTTAGCATGCTACATGATTTTCAACATTTCAATTTTGTTCAAAATAACTTGGATAACTTTGTTAGCTTAATTAACTTCTTTTATGAATTTTGAAATTTCAAGTAAATTTAACTTCAAAATATTCAAATTTTGTACAAGTCAAGCTTTTGTTATTGCGTGATAACTTGTTAGATTTTATTTTACTTAGACATACCACCAAAATTTTTGTTTCTTACTTAGTTTTTGGGCAACCTGAGTTGTGTGATTCAGTCAAATACTTTATAAGAATGAAATTGTATCAATTTTGCCTCAAAACACTTTGACTAAAATTTTTGTTTTCGATCAAATAACTTCCGATTTGTGTCAAAATCAGTGTTTTCTAAAAATTGGTCAAATTGTGCTTAACTAGTCAAAACTGAGTGATTTTGTACTTTGGTGTGCACATTTTTTTAACTATTTGGATCATTACTTTGCAAAACTTTGTTGTGTTTATAACAGTCCACGGCTTCAAGGCTTATCTTTTGCCAGTCTTTTGTCCCATTTGACTAATTCGAGTTTTTCTTATCCAGGTTCAGATTTGAGAACGAATCCTTTCTAGGATGGAGGGAATGAAACGATCCTGGATGAGTTGAGAACCTTCAAGTAAGGATTACATAAAACTAGTTATCAAGTAGCTGAAGTCCAAGGTGACAATGACCATGATGTGTGGTTTGGTCATGGTGTTCTTGAAGGTGTTGTTGTCTTGATGATTCGAATGTTGGCCAAGATTTCAAAAGCTAAAATGCTTAAGTGGTTGAGTTGATTAATTAATATTAGGACACATTGTGTTTTATTTGTGAGAGTCACAATTATTTGTTTAAGTATTGTGTAAATTGGGTTGGTTTAGGTGTTGATTTAATTCTTAGTTTTTAGGCTTATTAATTAGCCTTTTTTTTCCTCAAAACTCCAATGGAGTGGATTTATTGATCAAAGCAATTGGGAATACATCAAGTTTTACAATGCCTAATATACACGCATCCTAATGAGTCTAAAAACAACATGCCTTTTATAGGTGAAGGGATTGTGTTGTGGAGATACTCAACATAATGAGAAGTTCTAATGCCCTCATTGGCAAGCCAATCAGCTACATGATTTGCCTCTCTAAAAATTTGTTTGAAAACAAAATGCCTATTTTGTGAGAACTATTTGATAGTTTGGATATGATTATCAATACTCTATAGGGCTTCCATTTAGTCGTTGAGAACGCAAAGCAAGATCAAAGAGTCCAATTCCACATCCACCAGTTGGAAATTTGTGTCTGCACAAAGTTTCAAACCGTCCATAGGGGTCATAGCTTGCAAGTTGGTGGTTTTGTTGTCCATAAAAATTGCAAAAAGCCTTGATAAATTGCTCATTATTACCTCTTAAACTCCTCCACTGCCATCAAGTTCTCTAAGGTGAAGGATGAATGGAAGGATTTCTCCAAGGATAAACCATCAAACATTGATGTTAATATAAAGAAGATTCAAATGGTGTGTACCAAACATAGTAAAGTTGATGTGGAAGATAAGGTGAAGAAGAAAAAGAGACATTGGTATAAAATTGTTTGGTGCAGCGTTTTGACCATTGCAGGCATTATAAAGAAGAAAGGGCACTATTATGGATGAACTTGCATAGGACCATTTGGCCCAAATTTTGGGGCTGCTTATGGCTGAACCCTGGTATTACTTTATCGGGTGCTTTTAGCCAGTTTTTAGGACTTTATCAAGCCTTAAATAGACACTATTATGGAGAATTTTGAAGCATATTTTATCAATAAATTTTCATCTTTTTTCGTGGGGAAAAGTTCTTTCTTCTAGTCTTTGTTTAAGACGTTTGTAGGGAGCATTGCTTGAGCAAGGGTGATTGTTCTAACCGACTTAAGATATTGGTTCCTACTTGATCATTATAAGTAGCGGGTCAATTCTTGCTTATTCTTGTTTGTTCTATTCGGGTATTCTTTGTGTTCTTGCTGTCCAATTTTGTGTGACCAACTTTGGATTTTGATCCTTGGAATTTTGGTACCTTACTTGATCGTCGGGTTTGGTGGCATCAAGTTTGGATTGCGCATGGGGTTCGCATCACCTCCCGTCCATGTAGCTTCGTCCCTGACCTAGGTTGTAGGTGAAGTGTAGTCATATCACTTGAGCTACACTTTATTGTCTTCTAAAGGATGCTTATCATGATGAAATATGAGCAAGCTTGCCACTACTACAACTACTACTTGAAGGAGTTGAGACAGAACCAAACTCGCATAGGAGTATCCGTTGGTCGGGGCTAATTCGTGCCAAGTGTATTACAGGTCATGTTTATTATTGCTTTACAAGTTGTGGGATCCGTTTCCTGTTGAGTTAAGGCAAGCTTAGCTGCCAGCCTCTTTGATTATATGTAGTAAGCTCATTAAGTATGCATTCAAGGTCCAAAAGCTTATGACAACCCGGATAAAAGGAAAAGCATGAATATGGGTTGTACCATTAGTGGTTAAGAATGAAAAAATAGTCTGCTAGATGTTTTGCACCCCCAAGTGCACAAACCAAGGAGCTTGAGTAATAGCTAGTTGAGGTCGCCCTAAGGGTTAGAAAACTATAAAAGCTTATGATGTGGCTAAATATGGATCCTTTTCCTTGAACCACAGATGCCTTCTTGGAGAACTAGAGAATTTGAATAGAGAAACTCCATTGCTAGGTGCTCCCCAATCTCTTCCCATTTTGAGTCCTATCCTTTCTTCATCTTTAGCCATATTCAGCCTTTGTTCTTTCTTTTTCTAATTTAGGAGACGCTCAATAACATTCATACTAGATTATTGTATATAGGGTGCGAAACCCAAACCCTGGCATTAAATTTTTGTATGATTTCATGGTGGCCATTGTTTTACCATTTAGTAAAAAGATATTTGAAAGAGATAATATCGCATCGTACTGACTTACCTCAAGAATCATTGTTTACCTTTACAACACATTATAAATAAAAAAAAGCTGCTAATTTTTCTGTTTTAGTCTTGGTACAAGGTAAACTACACTTATTTCACAACTAAGCTAATGATACACCACAAGTATATGGGATCAAGAGTAGTAAGAGAAAATAAACATTATTCCCATGAGTATTAAATTGGGAACTATCGAGAATATGGGATAATGTACTATTTAAATGATTGAAATAAGCTGGTTTGGGTATCTGAACAATTTAAGATGCAATTGAAATAAAAAAAAGCAATTAAAAATGTCTAGTTAACCTCAATGACTAGAAAGACTAAACAAGTAAGGCAAATAGAGAAATTAGGTTTGTCAAGATAAAAGAAAATGGGTAAGGTTATACGCTGTCTAATTTCTGGATTTTGTCCAAATTACATGGTATTCCATGTTTATTCTTAGGGGTTCAATTTCCCAATTTAAAGTCTATAATGGGGGGATTAACTTCTTTTTTCTCATCAATTAAGAAATGGTCAAATACCTAGATTACCCTTGAAGCCCTTTAGTCCTTGCCCAAAAGGTCCAATTGTTCTATTCAACCATTCAAATGAAACAACACTCACTGAAAATTAGCTCATTCAAACCTAACTTGTTAGGCCCCAAAGCAGGGATAATGACACACCTCAGTTCAAGATTTTCCAATCGTCCAAGGCGAGGTACAAAGAGCAACTAGTCATCACAATCATACTATACATTCTCAATTATCATAAACAAACCATAATTGACATTCTTAGAAACCAGGGTATCTGAACGTTAACCAACTGCCCAAGAAATGATACAAATCCTAATCAATTACACTGGCATATAAGCCAAAACAAAAAGAGTCAAAAGAAACTCACACTAACAAAATAAAGATACGTATCTCTAGGAGCTAGAGTCCATACTGATGTATGCTATTTGACACACTAGCAAGTACACTAGTGGAATGAGTAATAAAGCGTTTCGAGTAGAGAGTATCATTTCTCACGAGGAAGAGCGAGTGAATTACAAATAACCCCAACAAGACTCCACACCAAGACTACAACATTATCTTAGATATCAAAGAAAGAAGTTAATTATCTAATTAAATTAAACTAAAAGTAAAGAAATTAAATAAACAAAAGCATAAATAAGACAAGAGAGTAGAAACTAAGAATGTTAGGGAATTGATTTCACTAAACTAACTTAACCATATGAATTAAATTAAAAAGAACCAATAAAAATGCATATAACATGGTAAAATTTCCTAATTTATCTTAGTATTTCTCAAGAAAATAAATATTCTAATTGTATTCGCTTTCGAAAAAGTTTTTTCAGTGTTAATCTGGGCAAACAAAATCTAAACATCAAGATCTTTGGAACCTTGGGCTGGTAGTACTCTTTCAAAGCACTAAACGGACCACATAATTAATTTATGATCAATCTCTGCCGTTGTGAACATAAGCGAATTATGGCATACATTATTCTCGATTATTATTCAAATGTCAATTTCAAAACATGATTGAAGATCAATTAAGAATAAAAACACGTACTCTTATGGCAAACAACATAAAAATATTGAATCTTTATTCAAATAAAAGTACTCATGGCATGTATTTGGGCTACAGCAGCTCTGAAAACAAAAATAGAGCATAAGAATTAAAGACATAAAAATAACGAGAAAGCAAACACTAGAAGGCATGCGGAATTGGAGAAGGAATCGTTGCATTGATCCTCGAACCGGATGACGAACAAAGTCCTCTTTAAAATTCTTCACAAACCCTTTTAGGGTTGTGAAACCTAATATAAGAAAGAAAGAAGATTATGCTAAGCTAATCTACCTTATTCCTACAATAAATGTTGAAATAGGTCCTTAAGGATTCTATTTATAGATACAAGGTGTCTTTGAGTGTTAATTAGGGTTTTAGGTTGTGTTAAGAGAATATGGAAGTTCTCAAAACTGGACTCAAATGGTGAAAAAATTGCAAATTGACCCATGTAGGAATTTGACACAATGCTACAATGCTGGCTTTGGCCTTGACAAGAAAAGCACGGTGCTTTGCTCTCAATGTTTAGGTGTCCTTGATGAATTGACGAGATCATAATTACACAATGTTATTTTATGTAAATCTTTTTATCTTGTTCTATGCCTTATTATGATTATTCATGCTTGATGTTATGATTGAAGGTACATTTTAAGGCACTAAAAGCAATTGGAGCAAAAGTGAGCTAATTTGGAGCAATTTTACAATTTGATAGTTTAGACCTTTGGAGGGTATTTTGGGAAAATCATTTCTTTGGATTCAGAATCTGGGAAGTTAGTCTTCATGAAGATTAAACTAGACTTGAAGAGATTTAAAACAAGATAAAGAATGCAAAATTTCAAATTTGTTTGCTTAGGCAAAAGTCAAGTCAAAATTCAGCTAGCTTCTTCCCGAATCCTACTTGGATTTGATGCAAGGGTTCCCCAAACTTACCGTAAAGCAAGAATCCTATCTTGCTTAGGTTAAGGGTTGCCTATGGAACGAACCCTATGACTTAGAAAAATGTCCAACAAGCACCCTTTTGAAGAAGAAAATGTTCAGCAGTCTTTTGAAGGGAAAAACATCATCTAACAGTCTATGGAGGCAATATGTGAAGACTATGGTTTTCTCTATTCTTTAGCTTCCAGTTTTGCATTTTTTTTAGACTGGGATGTTGTCTTTCAAAAGCATGCTAACTTAGGTTGTTAATTTGGTTAACGGTTATTTCAAAACCCTAGACTCATTGTTTCAATGGATTATCTCTTTATTCTCCACTGAAGTTTGTCTCTTGATTTTTTTAATTTTTTCAAGTACTTTTAGACACACTTAATAGTTTCATGGCCTTGCATTTTCTCATCAGTTTTTAAACAAATTGCCAATCAATCATACTAGGAATACACATATTTCATTCTTTATCTTCACACATCCAACAAGAACACAATAAATGTACAAAGCTCTACTAATCGTAATATAAGGTTAAAGAAACTTTTATTTTATTTTATTTTTTTAGGTTTAAAGGGTTCTTTAGGATAGGCTAAAGAAAGAACAACATTTAACAGGTTTCAAGCTCAAGGGGTTCACTAAATGACAATGCATAACTGGTTGGATTTTTGGGATAAGAGTGGTTACATCCTAGTGCCATTATCATGTTCATGCACACATATACCTCATTGGAATCTCCAAAAGGTTTAAAGAAAGTTATAGAGATACATAATCATGGAAGAATATCACACACATCAAAGAAAAGAGATTGATATGACTGATTCAATCTTTGATAGGCTCAAAATCTCACAAGGTAATATTACTAAACCTAGCATGCTTTCTTCAAAAATCAACTCATCATATCAATAATGCTCATGAAGTAAATTCATCTTAGTCAATCTTTCCATGCAACACCAATAAATAACTAAGCTCAACTTATGGCTTGCTTTAATCTTATATATCATTGAGAAAGTTTCTTACGAATCTCATGTAGAATGCGCTAAAATTTTTGAAAAATTGTACCTAGAAACTGAAAGAATCAAAAGAAAAGTCCTAATCTATTCCCCCAGACTTAAATCGTACATTGTTCTCAATATAAGCCTACGGTGAAAGAAAAGAAATCTATGCAAAAAAAAAAAAAAAAAAGGGAAGACAAATAGAAATTAAAGAAAAAAGGTTTAGAAAACAAATCAATAAAATCTTGTGTTGCTTCCCAAGCTGCGCATTTGTTTAATGTCATTTACTTGACATCTTCCTCACTCCTAATCTTCAAGTTCCATTATCTTTGCATCTTGTACCACAAAGTGCTCATAGTATGGCTTAAGCCTATGATGATTCAGCTTAAGTTCTTTTCTAGTTTTTAAGCTTCTTTTCTCAACTACACCATGAGTAAAAACTTTAGTGGCAACAAAAGGTCCAATCCAATAAGAACTTTTTGTCCAATGACAAAGTGCTGCCATGAAATAATATTGTATAGACATCTTATCATGAAACGCCTTGGTTTTGTCTTTTTAGATCCTTCTACTCTCTTAGGTTTTATTCCTCATCTCTTCTCGCTCTTGTAATCGAAGGTTTTTTTTTATGCATTCTCGCTTCATCTAACTTCATGTTGCATTGCTTGATAGCCTAGTAGGTTTTATGTCGAGCTCTACTGGAAGATGACATGCTTTGCCATAGATTATTCTATACGGAGACATTCCAATGGGTGTATTGTATGCTGTCCTATAAGCCCAAAATGCATCATCAAGGTGAGTACTCTAATCCTTCCAAGTTGGATTAGTTGTTTTCTCTAGGATGGATTTCACCTCTCTATTGGACATTTCTACTTGCCCACTAGTTTGAGGATGATATGCAGCACATTCTTTGCAAGTTACATTATATTTCTTTAGTAGTGCCTCTATTGATCTATTGCAAAAGTGCGAGCTCTTGTCACTAATGATGGCTTTAGGATTCCAATCCTTGTAAAAAAAATTAGCACAAAATCATCTACAGCAACTTTAACATCATTAGTTCTAGTGGCTTTTGCTTACACCGATTTGGATACATAATCAACAACTAAGAGAATGTAAGTATTAGCAAAAGAAGAAGGGATGGGTGGGATGAAATCAATGGCCCAAACATCATATATTCCCACAATAAGTATGGGGATTTGAGGTATTTGATTTCTAAGAGCAAGATTACTTGTTCTTTGGCAACCATCACAAGTCTTGCAAAAGATGTATGTATCCTTAAACAATGATAGCCGAAAGTGCCCACTCTCTAACACTTGGAGAGCATTTCTCTCTGCACCAAAATGTCCTTCACATGCATAAGAATAACAAAAGCTGAGTATAGAAGTAAATTCACTTTCAGGTACACACCATGTTATCACATGTTCTGAACAATACTTTCAAAAGTAAGGATCATCCCATATGTAGTACTTGGCATCACTCTTTTCCGATCTCTCCTAGTTCTAGGAAAATCTTGTGGCAGCCACTTTGAAACTATATAGGTAATTGAAAATGTCTACATACCGAGGTGCCATCTCCTTTACTACAAGTTGTTGCTCATCCAGAAAATACTCATGCAAAGGCAATGCTTCCTCATCGTGAACTAGGCTGCTAAGATGATCATCAACTACATTCTCTCTATCTTTCTTATCTTTTATCTCCAAGTCAAATTCTTGTAAGTGGAGTATCAACCTAATTAAAAAAGATTTAGCATCCTTCTTGGTCAGCAAGTACCTAAGAGCTGCATGGTCAGTACAAACAATTATTTTAATTCCAAATAGATAAGAACAAAATTTATCCAAGGGAAAAATTATTGTCAAAACCTCTTTATAAGTGGTAGAGTAATTCAATTGAGCATCATTCAAAGTGCGTGAGGCATAATAAATCTCATGAATAGCTTTGCCAATTCTTCGTCTCAAAATAGCCCCCACTGCATAGTTACCTGTGTCGCACATAAGCTCGAATGGCAAGCTCCAATTTGGGGTTAGATGATAAGACAAGCACTTTATGATAAGTCAAAAGTTCCTTAAGCTTATCAAGTGCTGCCTTGCACTCATCATCAAACTCAAAAGCCACATCCTTTTGCAAAATCTTGCATAGGGGCAATGAGATCTTGGAGAATTCCTTTATAAAATTTTTGATAGAATCCTGCATGACCAAGAAAAGAATGCATTTCTCCCACACTAGTGGGATAAGGTAATGAAAGCACAAGATATATTTTAGACTTATCCACTTCAGTTCCTTTTTTAGAAATAACATGTCCTAAGATTACACCTTGATTTACCAGAAAGTGATGCTTTACCCAGCTTAAAACAAGGTTAATTTCCTTGCATCTTTTAAGAACAAGTGTAAGGTTCTCTAAGCATCTATCAAATGAGTTACTGTTGGACCCCAATTTTGATAATCATGTTTTGATGATGACCAAGTCGTACTAACGGCTTGAAAACAAGTGTGCAAAAAAATAGGAAGGCTCGGACGAAAATGATTATTCGAACACAATCAAGAAAAACAACCAATGAAAGTTGAACAACACGTTACGGATGATGAAGAGCATCCAAAAGAAAGGAGCTCGGACGCAAGGGAGCATCCGAAACTTGATCAGACAACACCGAGAAAGAACACATCTTTTGGACGTAGATAACTATCCGAAGGATAGTGCTTCAGAGCAAAAGACTGTCTGAGACAAGGAATTCGAAAGTATGATGATCGGACGTTGAAGACCGTCTGAAGCCAAAAAGATCGGACGTTGAAGACCGTCCGAAGAAAGGAGCTCGAAATGAAGTAATTTTCTGTCAGAGCTGTAGGACGCATATGACTGTTCGAGACACTATTCATCAAGCTGTAGGATGTATATGACCATCCGAGACACTGTTCATGAAGCTGTAGGATGCATGAACGGACGTCCGAACCACAGTCCGAACCCCTAACGGCTAGTTTTTAACAGCTAGTTTTTTGACTGTTGGAGTTCAAATTTCAGCACATCTTTTGTCTATAAATAGCCCAAGGATATCCAAAGGATGTAAAGAAAAAAAAATTGCTACATTTAATACAAACACTTGTAAGAGCTATTTTGGGAGAAATAGGCTAAAATATTATGGGTTGTATTGGTTTGGGTCGTATAGTTCTCTTGGCTCAGCTAGAGAGATTAGTGTGAGCAAGAGTAGACTAGTAAGTGATCTTCAAGTGTAAGAGTGGAGGGATAACAAGTGTACAAAAGTGAGGTTGTAGTGTAAAACCCTTTGGCTCAACTAGAGGAACTTAGTTGGTGCAAGGGTGAGCCTACTTTGTGTACTAGAAGGTTATTGCCTCACCTTCTTTGAAGAGGCACTACTAGTGGATGTACTCCAAGCTTGAGAAGCTTGGGAGTTTGGTTTGATATTCTTTATCTCAATCTTTTATTTCTTCTTTAAGCTTTGATTGTTAAATATTTGTCTTTGATCATTTGTGCTTAAGTATTCATTTGTTGCACAAAGTTTGAATTTCCATTAAGCACATTAAAAGCTTTGTCTTTTGAAACAACCTAATTCACCAGCATCATCCCCTCTTAGATTGCTTTTGGGCCAATAGTTACCATAATTGTAAAATCATCCAGAAAAAACCTCTATGATGTTTTCAATATAATAAAAAAGATGCTAACCATACACCTTGGGAATGTGGTTAGAGCGTTGCAGAATTGAAATGTCTTCTCTTGGTCATCAGGAGCAATCAAAATTTGGTTTTAACCTAAATAACCGTCAAGAAAACAATAATAAGTATGAACAGCCAACCTTTCTAACATTTAATCAATAAAACTAAAAGAAATTGATATTTGTGGGTTGCCTCATTTAGCTTGCGATAGTCAGTTCACACTTTCTATCCAGTTAGAACTCTTGTTGGAACAAACTTTTCATCATTATTCTTCACCAAAGGGATGCTAGATTTCTTGGGAACCACTTGTATGTACTTGCCTACTTGCTATCGGAGATGGGGTAGACCATACTAGCACCTAAGAGTTTCAATATCTCCTTCCTCGCAACCTCCATCATTGGTGGATTTAGGCATCTGATTTTGTTGGTCTTCTCTTGTTGGTTTAGATACTTCCTCTAGCAAAATTCAATGCAAACACATGATGGACTTATTCCCTTGATGTCAGCAATAGTCTATCCAATTATAGTCTTAAACTCTCAAAGTACTCGAACTCACTTCTCTTCTTGTAATGGTGTGAGGTCCTTTGCGATCATGACTGGTAAAGTGTCTTTGTCTCCCAAAGAAAACATATTTCAAGTAGTTAGGTAAGGGTTTTATCTTTAGTATTGGTGGCTACAAAATAAAAGGTAAAAGTTTCTCATTAGAAATAGGCAAATCAACAAAAGAAACATTATACGTTAAAGTAACTGGTGGTAGAGAATCTAGGACAACTAAAATTTCTTCCACATACTCTTTTAAAGCAAGCTTTGCTTTAGGATCCTTTAGGCCATCCATGATTAAGTGCTTAATAATGGCTACCTGTATCCTGTCTTCCTAATAGAATGGGTGTAGGATTAGGAGAGATTCTTCGTCCTCCCTATCTAGGATTTAGCATAGAAATCCAATGGAAAAGAGAAGCTCATTAACATGCACTAATACATCTTCAACAATCCTTTTAGGGTAAGAAATAGCTTTGTCCACAAGTTGTATAATAATGCCAGTTTTCTCTAAAGGTTATAAATTTAATGAAGCATAGATAGAGTATGGCATAACATTAATGGATGCATCTAGATTTAACATGGCTCTAACAAACATTTTCTTACCAATCTTGCATGAGATTGTGAAGGTGCCTAAGGTCCTTGCACTTAGGTGGGAAATGTCCTTTACAAAATAGCTTATACCTTGTCCCCTACCCTTATCTTCTGATTACCCATCAAATTCCTCTTTTTTGTACACAACTTCTTGAGGAACTTGGCATATCTTGGTACTTGCTTAATAGCATCTAACAATAGGATATTCTCTTCAACCTTATGAAAAGTATCCAGAATCTTCTTCTCTAGATCTTTTTTCTTAGACTTTGCTAACCTAATAGGAAAAGGTAGAGGATCAATAGAGGAAAAAGAATTAGAGGGATTAGATGGTCCCTTGGGTTGTGGAGTGTTTACCCTTGCTGAATTTGTCTTCTCTTGTTTAGCCTTTTCTTCTTCATTTGGTGTGAGAGACAATTGGGTTGGATAGTGATGGAAGCTCCTTCATACTTCTTATAGTGATAGCACTAGAAATTTCCCTTAGATTCATTATCTATGAAGAGAACATACTTGAGGTTTGTGACTTGAACTCACTTAACTCCTTAGCAAGCTAACCGACTTGTGTTTCCAAATGTTTATGGGATTGTTGAAGTTGTTGCATAATTTGCTGACTTTGTTGAATATGCTTATTCAAGGACATGGCATGGACTTGATTAAATCTTCCAGAGAATTGGTTTGTCTACTTGATTGAGGTTGAGGTAGTGTGGGTTGATAAGGCCGTCACTGGTTAAACCCTTGTGGTTTGTTTTAAGGAATAGACTGATTTGCATTGTTAGCATAACTAAAGTTGGGATGATTTCTCCAAGATAAGATATAGGTTGTATGTAGCTGAATATGGTTCATTCCTTGGTCTATTCCCTTGTTGAGCTTCATACCTTCCCAAAACATTTACTTCTTCACTCCCATCCTCTTACAATGAAGGATGCATATCGGTATAATGACCTTGCATATGACAAATCCCACATGACTTGGACTATATTTGAATCATTGTGGAAGCCATGCTTTGAACTGCTTGAGTAAGAGTGACTAACTATTGTTGTAACTCCATGTTTAATGTAACTCCAACCTCTTTAAAATTCTTGACTGCCACATCTTGCCTTGTCCTAAACTGCTGAGAACTAGTAGCCGTGTTTGGAATCAAATTCCTTGCTTTAGTTGGAGTCTTGTCAACAAAAGCCCTATCACTTGTAGAATCTATCCTTCCCCTATCACTGGATGTCAATCCTTGATAGAAATATTAGATTAGCAACTGATCACTAGATCTAATAATGTGGATATAAAGCACACAATCTCGTGAATCTTTCTCAATACTCATGAAGGGGCATCTCTGTAGAGTCTTAGTTGATTGCACATATTTGGTTTCTTATTGAGGTGGCTCTTGCTACTAGAAAATATTTCTCAAGAAAGTCTTTTTTGCTCTTACCATGTAGTGATGTTTTCCAAAGGCAAATAGCACAACCAATCCTTCGCTGAATCTTCCAAGGAAAAAGGGAATGCTTGAAGCGTCACTTGATCTTCGAAGACTCATGCATGCTTAAATACATTACATGGAACTCCTGAAGGTTCTTGTTAGGGTTCTCACCTGCAAAACCATGAAAAGTTGGCAAAAGATGGATTAGACTAGATTTTAATTCAAAAATTATATCTAATATAGGGTATTCAATGCAAAGAGGTTGTAAGGTTAAGCTAGAAGTCGCTAGCTCCTTCAAAGTTCTATTGTTCATAGCCATATCTTATTCTTCTTCTTCTGAAGAATTACTAGTTGAGATAGTTGTGTCACAGGCTTGCTCAAGGTTGAATGGTAGTATGGGATTGTGCTCTTGAGAAGAAGAGGGGGGAAAGGCACAAATTTAGATGTTTGACTAGAGTGATACTAGTAGCTTGAAAAAAATTTCAAATTTGTAGCAATCTATGATCAATTTCTTGACCAGACATAAACCTGAAAAGAAAAGACAAGAAACAAATTAAACAAAAACCATGACTAATGTAGAACAAAAGTCAAAGAATCTATAATAAATTAAAATAAATCAGTTCCCCGGAAATGTAAGCCAAAATTTTATGTGCGCTAGATACACCAAAAAAAACATGCTCAAAAGAATAATAGTATAGTGGAGCAAGGGTCGAACCCACAGGGATTGATTAACCAATTTATTATAAGTTCTTTAATTTAGAAACTAAACATAAAGGATGAATGATGCATAAAATATCTAGATACAAAATTTATAAACACCTAACTCTATTATTACCTAGATAATGCACTACAAGTGTACGGGGTCAAATAGTATATAGCAGAAGTAAGAGTCGAACCCATAAGGATTAGTTTAACAAATACTAGTTGCTCTATGGCTTGAAAGCTATGTCTAGAATTGACAACGGGAGAGAGAGTTGGATAAACTAGATTTAAAGACTTTAACTAAAGACAATAATGGATTAGAGTTAAGACTAGCTAATTCCTAATTTTGATTAATCCGTTCAATTAATTGGTCCAATTATAATGTATGATAGTTCAACTCCAAATTATCAACCCAACAACGAATTAGTTAACTAGGGTAGATTCCTATGTGTCCTAGATTAATCAACTCAAGCCTTATCTATATAGAATTATCATGAATTAATTAATTAATCCTGCCACTTTGATCTCGAATTAAATTAATCTAATAATTATCATGGGTCTGTGGTAGAGGGTCAACTTCTGTGTCACATTGACCAACCTATCCAAAACAAGAATTAGCTATGTTCTTAAATTGCCAATTTATGTCAATTATTACCAATTCTTATGATTAATCCAATTGATGATCAAGTTAACCATTACCAAAGGAATCAGCATCATCCAACCTTGATATCTTAAGGATATTACTTAGAACATAAAGGAGAGTAGAGAAATAACATACAAGAAAACATTGAAAGCAAGTAAACTAATCTAAACATTAATCTAGGAAAGTAAATAAAGAAATTAATGATTGAAGGTGAACAATGAAAGAGCAATAAAACTGATATTAAATAGAATAATAAAGATCTAAAAATGTTTAAGAAAGCTTCTGTAATGAAGAATCGAAAGTTCTTGGTCCAAGGTTGTCAATTTTGAACCTCCTCTTCAACCCTTCTTGAAAAAGAAAGAACTACTCTAATCTTGCAGCCCCCAAAGGAAAGCTAAAAGAGAACTTGTTTTTGATGTCCTAGAGATCCATATTTATAGTTTCTCGGAGTTACAAAGTGTAGGGTTCTAAATTAGTTTCGAAATGCACTAAAACGGGCCCAAATAGACACCCAAAACTTTAAAAATCATCAAAATCACATAGGCCATCAACCTAATTGAACCAGCCACTGATAGCACTTAATTTTTGTTTATTTCCAATTTACTTAGAAGCCTTGAGAGCACTTATGCTTTTGATAGAAGTGTTGAGGCTATTTGATTCTGCCTTGTCCAATCGCTGAGGGTGCTTATTCTTGACAGTTTCGTACAGCTCTGCCGTTTGCCTCTAAAATCTTTGTTGGACGTCTGATTGATGCACTGTTTGTTTCTACACAAGCCTGGAATAGAAACACAGAGTAATATATATAAAACTATAAACAAGTGACAAACAAGAATGCACAAATACCTCTAATTCCGATTGGAATTAGGTAGACAACCTGAACACAATCCTAAGCACATACACACATAACATTAGCTATACAATATTAAATAATACTAAAACACTACACTAAAAATATTAACATAGGAAGTAGAAATGCATGAAAACATATCCATAAAACCTAAAACCACCGAAGCTAGTGTGGAAATCATACAAAAAAAAAGTAGGAATAAACCTAATTTCTTTGGATTATTAAAACCCCCAACTTAAGGTTTTGCTAGTCCTGAGCAAAACAAAATGAATAACAAAACAAAAAATGATGCACACATGAGCCAAGGAACAAGTGATGGGGATGTGGAACAAGCTCATGGAATGGATCCAATTCAAATTTGAATTAGGCCGATCACGAGGTCGAGGGCCAAGAAGTTGAATCAAGCCATGCTGGGCTTTGTCAAGGAGACTTTAGAACAACAAGCATTATTGTTTGCAAATGGAGGCCAAGAATTCATTCAAGCTTACGTTAAGAGGCCTGCCAATGTTTTAGAAGTCCAAATTCAAGAAGACTCAAGTCCAAGAAGCCCACAGATTGAATAGCTCCAAGAAGAATTTTAAAACCCTAATTCAGCTATGGATACTTGGACATTCAATCCCTAATTATATTAGGATTTAGTTTATTTTAATTTGGACAAAAATACTAGTCTACATTATGTTAGTTTAGCCAGTTTTAGTTTTGTGTGCCAATCCTAAACTTGTTTGGATTTGGCAAGCTAGTTTCCTAGTGTTGGTAGGATTATTTTGTAGGTCTTTGCGGGCTGATTTTTCCCCTTTAAATACCCCCTTGGCCGAACTTATTCTTCAGATTATTCAATAAAATGTTTTTATGAAAGTTCTCCAATTTGTCTTCCAAAAACTTGTGATATTTTGCAAGATTGATTCTTGTAATTATAGATTGGAATACTATTAGTTCTTGTCTCGTTATAGACAACAGATCAATATCCTGTATAGTTGAGAAAAAACATTTTGAATTTTTGATTTCTTAATCAAAGGGTTTGAATCCATCAATTCATAGCCGTTTTGGTGTTCTTGAGTTCCACATTAGTTGCAAGTCTCGTCAGTTTGTCTGAGAGGTTCGCATTAGAGTGGTATTTGGAGTTTGGTTCCTCAATATGTTTGTTTTCTTGTTCCATATGGTTCTAAATCATTTTTCTGCTATTCTTGTTCAGTTTATTCAAAAAAAAAAAAAAAAAATTCAACTTGTTTGTATTCTTGTTTGTTCTTGTTCTTGTTTTGTTTTTGTTCCTAAAAATTTTAGCTTCTGTATTCATGTTTGTTTGGAACTGGTTATTGCTGTGATTTTGTCCATATTCAACTATTAATCATTGATTCTTTTTGATTTAAAAAAATTGGATCTCAAAAACCCTAGCTGGTTAGGGTTTCTAGCCAATTTAACTGTTCTTCAAGTTTTGAAATTTTTTCAAGTCTCCTGGTGATCTTTTCTGATTATTTTGGCTCTATAATTTCATGCATAAGCAGCTAAAAAAAATATTTGGGAAAAAAAACCGAGTCAGAAAAACACTAGTTGTTTAGGGTTCCTAAATTATCTTGTGTTTTGAATTTTTTTGGGCCATTTTGGTGCCAAGTTTTGTGAGTTTTGTTTCTGAAATTTGTTGTAGAAGGATGTTAAAAAAAGAAGAAGAGAAAAACGTGATTTTTCTAAACCCAAGGAAATAGGTTTTTGCATGGTTATTGTGCATTCTAGATTATTACAATTCCTTTTTCATTCATACTTGCATAACTTGAATCTTATTCTCAGTTGGATTACATTGCTTGTATAATTGAATCCTTTTCCAACATGGAATTTGCGCTACAATCCTATCTCATCCAAGAATTGTTTTAAATCCTTTTCTTACTACGATTTTATTTTAATTCTTTGTTCCTACTTGCTCTCGGGTTGTGTGGAAAAAAAAAATTTATTCAGTTTTTCCCATATTTTGTCTCAGGTTGTGTGTTGAAAAATTTTGTGAAATACCAAAAATATCCTTGTCCCCTCGGGTTAGTTCTTTCTTGGCCAAAACCCTAGTTTTGTTTTGATCATCTTATTTTTGGCTTTCTAAAATGATTTGTGTTCATTCTTTGTTAACTCCATTCGCTCACTACTTTGTTATTTCCTTGCCTCCATAGTCTATAATTGCTCATTGTGTTCCAAAGTGTCAGTATTTATTTGTGTCATTCTTGCTTCGTACTTTCAAGTGTGCAATAGACTTTGAGGAGAATTTATACAAGAGGAAAAAGGCAAGAGTGGTGAGCTCATTAGATGGTGAAAGCCTTGAATTTGAGTTTATATCTTTGAAACACAAGTGAAATTGTGTGATATCTTCAAATTTAAGCGTAAACACTAAGGGTGTTCCGTGAGATCCTTTTTACTTTACTAACCCTAACCATAAAAGAATCTCTGGTTTCTTTT
The DNA here is from genome assembly GCA_025175665.1 of Cinchona pubescens. Classification (NCBI taxonomy): domain Eukaryota; kingdom Viridiplantae; phylum Streptophyta; class Magnoliopsida; order Gentianales; family Rubiaceae; genus Cinchona; species Cinchona pubescens. Next base: position 726,789 of record JANKKI010000212.1, on the reverse strand, counting down.
TTTTTTTTTTTTGTTCTTTTGCAGGTTTAAAATGTATCAAGAAGGGGAAAGTTCAAGGGTTAATGCCTCGGAATCCCGTGTGGCTGAAATGGCAGTATCTCTTATGGGTATTCAATGCTCTCTTGAGGTATTAACTAAAGGAAGGATTAAGCTACCTCAGCAATCTGGTTAATCTGAGCCTCATGCTCATAGATTCCAAAAACTCGTTGAGGTACGTATCTTAATTATGATTCTAATGAATATGAATCAGAAGATGAATTATATGATGCAGGTGCAATGTCAAGGACTCGACGACATGTGCGAGATGGTGGTAAGGTTGACGATGGTACTAGTAAAATTAAATTGACCTTCCTTTTGTTTCAAGGTAATATCGACCCTAATGTCTATCTTGAATTTTGAGAAAAGAAGGTGGTGGTTATTTTTGTTGTTATAACTACTCTGAACAAAAGAAAGCTCAATTAGCTATTGCTTCATTTGGTGATTATGCTTTAGAGTGGTGGGATCAATTTAAAACTAGTAGGATTAGGTGTGGAAAATCACCAATTAATGATTGGTCATTCTAAATAGCTGCATTAAACAAAAGATTGGTACCTTCTACATATCAATGTGATTTTCATCAAACTTTGCAAACTTTAAATCAATGTAATAAATCTGTAGAAGAGTATCATAGAGATCGTCAAAGGTGTCTAATGAGAGCTAATGTGATTGAGGATCATGAAGCTACTATGATACGAATCCAAATAGGCTAAAGATCTGTCAAGTTGAGAAGATGAAAGCTAGAGCAATTGTGGACTTGAGCTTGCCAAGATTGAAGTACACTAGTGGTGTTTGGATCAAGTTGGATTGGACTACCTTCAATTCATTCCAATTCTTCAAAGTCAAGCACAAGTGGAGATCCTTGTGCATTTAATTCCATGGATTGAGTATTATGTTATATTTTACTAGACTTATTATTTGTTTAAGTCTATTATTGTGTAAATCCCAATACTAATTTAAAGTGTTGTGTAAATTGGACTGATTTAAGTGTTGGTTTAATTATTAGTTTTGGACATAATTATTAGTCTTTAATAAGGTCCATAGGGCCCATTAATGGGGCTATCTTGGCCGAATCCTAGTGTGTTAGAATTAGGGGATTCTTTTGCTTGTTTTGCAAGGAAACAAATTCTAGAAAGCTCCAGGTTTGGGGCTTCTTATAGCTGAAACTCCTTGCCCTACATTTTAGGAGATTTTATCTAGTTTTTAGGACTTTATTGAACCTATAAATAGGCCTAACATGCATGAATTTTTCAGCATATTTTTATCATTAAAATTTATCTTTTTTGTGAGGAAAAAGTTCTTTCTTTTGTCTTTGCTTCAGACTTTGTTGGGATCATCGCTTGAGTAACAGTAATTGTTCTGACCGACTTATTTTTAGATTTGGTTCTTGCCTGATTCATATAGGTAACAAATCAATGCTCATTTTAAATCTTGTTAAGAGTTTGGTTCTTGTCTCGCTATAGACAACGAGTTGAATTCTTGTTGGATTTTTGTGTGTTATTTTTTCGTTCATGTTTTGTATGTTTGCTGTCCAAATTCTTGTGATCAACTTTGGAGCCAAACATAAGGCTTTTGGTGCTAGCTTGAATTGTTGGATTTTGTGGCATCAAGTTGATTGCGTACGAGGTTCATATCAGATTGGTATAAAGCCAGTTCAATTCTGGTTAGTTCTGTTTGTTTTCCTCTTTAATATTTTTTCAAATTTTCTTCCAAAGAAAACATATCTTAGTTATTGCAAAAAAAAAATGTTACTGGTCATGTACCGTTCATCATTACTGTTCACCGTACTATTCATAGTTAGTGTTCATCCAAAAAAAAATTCCTTATTGATTCTTGTCTTGTTCCTAACCTTTTGCTTTATTCTTCTTGTGTCGTACCTTGATTCATTGATTATCAATTAATCCTAGTAGTTTGTTGCTTCTGTGTTCTTATTGATAAAAAAAAAAAAAAATTCCAGCCATATTGTTGCTTCTTTGTTTTTCTCTTTGTTGTTGCTGCTATAGAAAAACATCTTTTCTTAGCCGAATTTTAAAAAAAAGAAAAAAGAAGTGTTCTTGGCTGAAATGGAAAAAAAAAAAGAGAAAAAATTTGTTTGGACGAAAGTGAAAAAAAAGGCATTGAAAAAAAAAAAAAAAAAAAAAAGTAGAATCGGCTATTGAGAAGGAGGAAAAAAATTTTAGGATTTGCCTATTTGGTTGCTTATATGTATAGGCAATGATTTGTTCATTTCCTGATCTAAAAAGGTTTTGGTTTCTTACCTTTTTTCTGCTTGTGTTTGGTATTCCTTATTCCTATCCTAATTGCACTTGGTTTTCTTATTGTAATCCTATTTAGAATTAGTTTCTAATCCTAATCCTAACTAGATTTTGAAAACTGTAATCCAAGTTGACTTAGAAAACTTAGACCTAATCCTAGTTGGACTAGGAAAACTAACCTTAATCCTAGTAGGATTTGGATTACTTACCCTAATCCCATATGAATTAGGAAATCCACCAAATTTGGGAACTTTCTATATTTGGAAACCTACCATTTTTGGAAACTTTCTAAATCAAGGTCCATGTTCCAAATTTGTGATCCTGTTCAAAAGCACTAAATTTTTTGTTGGTTCTTTTAATTTCTTTGCTACTCTTAAGTACTTAATTGTTTGTTCTTGTGTGCTTAGATTTCTATATTTGGCAAATTTTCTTACCAAATTCTTATTTGTTTTCTATTCCTATTTTACTTCCAGTAGTCTCGGATATTTTGTTGTCTCTTGTTCTTTGAAGCTTAAATCTAAAAGTTCGGTGCCTCTTATTTGGCATTGGCCCGTGATCATTGTTTTTCTTTGGCTTCCAAATAATAAAGTAGTTAGGACATAATTGGAGCGTACTTTGGTCCTCTTAGTTTTCCAAAGATTTGAGAGTGAAGGACTTGCTAAAGAGAGGAAAAGGCAATGTGGTGAGATCATTTGAGTGATAAAAGCCATTAAATTGAAGGTATACACGAGGGATTGAGTGATAAAATTTAAGAGAATTGTTCTCTAAAGAGTAATGCCTAGTGGTGAGGAAAAAATATGATTATCTTCTTTCTAACACTAAACACTTTATTTTGTGAGTTTTATTTGTGATGTCTCACTGGCAGGAAGAGACTTTCTTCACTAAAATTCTTGCAAATGAAAGGGTTTGTGGTACTATAATTGATAGTAGCATATGGATTAATGTGGCAATTACATATTTTGTTGAAAAGTTGAATTTGCCTACTTTGTCACATTCAATACCTTATAAGTTCCGATGGTCAACTGAAGTGAAGTGTTTAAGGTAACTGAGCAATTTATTGTGTCCTTCACTATAGGTAAGAATACCCATAAGGTAGTATGTGATATAGCACCTTTGCACGCATGTCATTCACAACTTGATCAGCTATCTGAAAATGGTTATGTATGACTAAGGGGTATCACTTGTGTAAAAAGGGTAAAAAGTTTAAATTTATTCCTTTGCCACAACATCAAATAAATGTAGAAAGATTAGAAATTCAAAGAAAAATTATTGAATGGAATAAAAGGAAAAAGCAAAGTGAGGAAAGCCAAATAGTGGCCGAAAATCAAGATAAAAGGATTGTAAAGGCTTCAACCATAGAAAGAAAAAGAGAGAAAAGAGGGAGAGATCAAGAGAATTTATTTTGTCATACCTAACCTTGATTTATCGTTGTCTAGTTTTCTTTCTTATGTGTAGCCCTTAAGAGGCGTAAGTCGTGATGCACTAACCTCCCAATTGGGTACCTCATCATTCCAACCAAAGCAACGTAAGGAAGATATGGAGTCAATATCCTATCTCAAAGGTGTGAACTTATTTTTGCCTTTTGTGCTGAAATTCTTAGATTTGAACATCTTAAGAAATTGTACAAATTTAATTTTGACTTCTGAATTATTTTTCGTGTACCTTAATCTTCTTTATTTCTTATTTAAAATTAATTCATTTGACTTGGTATTTGAATTGGTTGTTGTTTTGAACTGAAAAGGCATCCAAATTCTTGGACTTCAATTCCAATTTGTGGAGTTTTGTTTGGATAAATCCATCCAAACCTTAGTTGATAATTATTTACGTGCCGTCAAATCTAATTTGAATTGTTGTATCAGCATGCTACATAATTTTCAACATTTCACTTTTGTTCAATATAACTTGGATAACTTTGTTAGCTTGGTTAACTTCTTTCATGAATTTTGAATTTCAAGTAAAGTTAATTTCAAAATATTCAAATTTTGTGCAAGTCAAGTTAAGTTTTTGTTATGGTGTGATAACTTGTTTGATTTTATTTTACTTAGACATACCACCAAAATTTTGTATCTTACTTTGTTTTTGAGCAACCTAATTGTGTGATTTAGGTCAAATGCTTTGTAAGAATGAAGTCGTACCAATTTTGCCTCAAAACACTTTGATTAAAATTTTCGTGTTTTGGGTCAAATAGCTTCTAATTTGTCTCCAAATCAATGTTTTCCGATAATTGCTCAAATTGTGCTTAACTTGTGAAAAGTGAATGATTTTCTACTTTGGCATGCACATTTGTTTAACTATTTAGATTATTACTTTGCAAAACTTTGTTAACAATAGTGCACGGCTTCAAGGCCTATCTTCTGCCAGTCTTGTATCCCATTTAACTAATCTATGTTTTTCTTATCCAGATTCGGATTTGACTTTTGAGGAGGGAGGGAATGATGTGAATCTGAAGAGGCTAAAGATGTGTCAAGTTGAGAAGATGAAAGCTAGAGCAAGTGTGGACATGAGCTTTCCAAGATTGAAGTACATTCGTGGTGCTTGGATCAAGTTGGATTGGACTATCTTTAATTCATTCCAATTCTTCAAAGTGAAGCACAAGTGGAGATCCTTTAAGTCCATGGATTGAATGTTCTGTTATATTTTACTAGACTTATTATTTGTTTAAGTCTATTATTATTAAAGAATTAAGTAAAGTCCAATAGTAATTTAAAGTGTTGTGTAAATTGGGTTGGTTTAAGTGTTGGTTTAATTATTAGTTTTGGACATAATTATTAGTCTTTAATAAGGTCCATAGGGCTCATTAATGGGGCTGTCTTGGCCAAATCTTACTGTGTTAGAATTAGGGGATTCTTTGGCTTGTTTTACAAGGAAACATGTTCTAGAAACATCCTGGCTTGGGGCTTCTTATAGCCGAAAGTCCTTGCCCTACTTTGTAGGAGTTTTTAGCTAGTTTTGAGGAATTTATTAAACCTATCAAGGAAGTGTTTATTTTAATTGTACTTTGATTTTTTGTTAATTTTACTTTAGTGTATGAAACATTAGGGATAATGTTTTATTTTAACTTAGGGGTATGTTTGTATGTTGGTGGTATGATTGTGAATACGTTTTATGTGTTAGGAATGATTGTTTTATTATGTTCATTTTTTGTGATTTATTTTGTTTTAGAATTTGGATTTCTTTTCAAAAAATTTAAGATCTGAAACACAAAACAATTTTTCATTTTTAGGAAGTTTTTATTAGCCTTGAGGATTTAACGGTATAAAAGACTCCCTTGTTACGAGATGGCAGCCTTTAGGATTTCTTTGCCCTCTTTGGCTGAAGTATTATAAAGGGAATATATCGAAAAGGTTTTCCTTTTTAGTGTCTTGATTGAATTTATTAAATTTTGTGGTGCATGTCAATGGTGTAAAAATGTTTCAAAGTCAAACTAAATTTGTTAGAGTTTATAGATTTAGAATGCAGATAGCTTTCTATTACTCTTTGAACCCTTTGAGCTATGAAGTGTTGTCACTATGCACTGAATATATATTCCCTTGAGTAAGGGTGTGAAAGTGAGGTGATTTTCAATGAGTATTAATCATGATTGCATTGTGATATTTGTTTTGCTTTTGACACTATTGGAATTGTGTGTCATTTGCATGCTTGTGAAGTATGAGTGGATTTTAGATCAAGGAGATGATTTGGCAAGTTCCTTGAGAACAGCTATCATTTGAGCCAAAAAACCTACATAAGCATCATTTTATACTTAGTCTCCACTTTTGAGCATTATAAGCCCAAATTCTTTGTTTAACCACATTATTTTGGCCAATTAACTTCTTTTTATTTTATCATTCTTTCTATCCATCACCTTCTAAGTTAGTGTTAGAGCTGTACAACACCAATGCTATGTGCACAGTGTTATGGATGGTCGGGAAGAATATTAGCTTTGTTGTTGGGGAGAAAATGATATATACATCTTGTTTGATGCAAACCCCCTATATGTTGAAAAACTAAAAAAAATTAAGTAAAATGAAAGTAAAAAAAAAAAAGAAAAAGAAAAAAGAAATAAAAGGACAATTCCTTCTAAGTTGTTTCAAGTGTTATAAATAAAAGGAGGACAATTCCTTCTAAATTGTAATAAAGAAAATACATCTTTGCCTTTGGAATTGTAGTTGGTTAAATGCTATGGTTTGTGGGACATGTTCTAGAGGATTATGGGTCAAAGTTATTTCACTAATGTGTCTAAAGTTATTTAAGCTACTTATTGTCAAAATATATCCTGCCTTTATCCCTTAGCCTACAATATGAGATTTAAAGAACCATTTGATCCTTGGTTTGAACTCATTTGTATTATTGAATGTTTTTTGTGCTTAAAAATTTCTTCCAACATGTTTATCCCTTGCTGAAATTACATTCAATAGGTTTTTCATTGATTAGTAAGTGAGTGATATCTACTTTCATGAGTGGAGAGTTAACACTTTCATGATGATGATTTGGGGTTGATTAGCGATGTTCTTTTATATCCATATTGAATCGATATCTCTTTTTGTTTAGTTTTACCTTCGTTACGGCAATTGACATGTTGAAGAACGATGATGTGCTTGAATGTGTTTGTGTTTATGTGTTTTTGTTTGATTTTTTACTCGAGACAATTAAAAGTTCAAGTTAAGGGGTATGGAATCTCTAAAAGAAAGTATTTTCATGTACTTTTAGCTTGGCTTTTCTTTGTAATTCGAGGGTTTTAGTTTATAAAGTAGGGCTATTTTAATAATTTTACACACCGAGTCTGTAAATTAGGTTTCTATTGTTTTTTTGTCAGAAATGTATATTTTTGCCCTTAAAATGTGTTTTTGTATGTTTTATTTGCAATGGAGGTCAAATAAAGGTGAAAACGGAGCAAAATGGGACAAAATGTAGAAGACTGATGATACAAGCCTAGATAGGCTAAGGATGTACCAAGCTAAGGAGATAAAAATTGAAGCAAGCTTGGACTCAAACTCGCCAAGATTGTTTCATATTAGTTTTGTTATGATCAAGTTGGATTGTACTGTCCTCAATTCATTAATATACAAAGTCCAATTCATCCAAGTGAATCACAAGTGGCCAGATAAAGTCCAAGTCGAAGAAGTTTTAGGCCCAAGAATTGAAGAGCTTCCAAAAGGATTCGAAAAACCTAATCTCGGCCAAGCCCTATAATCGGTCATATTAATCCTATTTGGACTAGGATTTAGTGTGAAGACCACAAATTGTTTTAGGAGTTATTAATTTATGTCTTTTCTTAACTTGGACAAGTGTTAGTCCACATTGGTCTTTTAGCTGAGTTTTAGTTCCTTGTGTGCCAATCCTAAACTTATTTGGCAAGTTATTGTCCTAGTGTTGGCATAGCTTCTTTTTAAGAAACCACCTAGTTGGTGGGGGTATTTTGTTCTATTAATAAGAAGAAAAGGTACATGGAGGCTGACGTGAAGCCCAACCCTCCAACAATGAGAAAATGAATTCAAAGTCAAACCCTTTGAATTCTTACAAGTTTTGAAATGTAGAATATCTAACTTTTTCTAATTCTTTGAAATGTCCCCATCTAATTTAGAACTAATCATGGAGAAAGAGGTTTGAAGAATAGCCTGATTTGCATTGCTCTGGGCATATTTTATGACCTCTTATGTCTTCCTTTCTTTTTTCGAGTGAGGATTGCCAATTCTTGAATTGGGTATACTTACCGGCCTTGAGGAGATTCATTATCTGAAAAATCTCATCAGCAAGTTTGATCCACCAACACCTTATCATTATGCATGATGGAATCATCCATCGATCTGAGCTTTGAATGTTGTAGGGTTTTTTGAGGTTGTTATTTATGTTTTTTGGGACTACTATTCACATTAAATACAGCCTCTTGGCTGGCCAAACTTTCATTCAACATTCAATAAACTATTGTGAGGAAATTCTCGCAATTGTCTTCCAAAAACTTGTGGTACTTGAGAGAGTGATTCTTGTGATTACCAACCAAGAATGTTGTTAGTTCTTGTCTCGTTAGACAATGGATAGATATCTCGTACATTCGACAACAGATATCTTTAAATTCTTGATTTCTTAATCAAAGGGTTTAAATCCGTCAAGTCAAAACTTCTGTTAATCATTTCTTTGTTGCTAATTTTCGTGTTCTTTATTGTTCTATCTTGGTTCTGCAATTCAACTTCAGGCCTCGTCGGTTCAACTGCAGGGTTTGCATCAAAGTGGCATCAAAGCTTTTGGTTCCCTAAAACACATTTGTTTCTTTTGTTCTCATAAATCCTCCAAGATTATATTCTAATTTTTTTACTTTTTATTGTTTGAATTCTAGATAAGCAAAAAAATTTCGGCCTTATACTTGTTTGTATTCTTGTCTTGTTATTTCTTATTTTGTTCGTTCTTGTTCCTAGAAAATTGCAGCCCTATTCTTTCTCTTTTGAACTGATTATTGTTGTAATTTTGCTTATATTCTAGTGTTAATTTGTTGTTCTTATTGATATTAAAAAAAAAAATCCAGATTACCAAAACTCTAGCCGATTGGGGTTTCTAGCCGATTTATTGTTCTTCAAGCTTTGTGATGTTGTGCAAGTTTTTTTCCTGGTATGTTTTTCTTATTTTTGGTACTGGAATTCGTGCATAACCAGTTGAAAAAATTGTTGAGAGAAAAAAACAGAGTGATAAAAACCCTTGCCGTTTTGGGTTCTGGGTTTTTCTTGTCCTTCGAATTTTGTGGCTGTTTCTTGCCAAGTTTTGGTGATATTTTGATTTGCTAGAAATTTGTGCAATAGGCTATTAAAAAAACAAGAGAGAAAAATTCTTTTTCCTAGACCCCTAGGAATTAGGGTTTGCATGGTTATTGCACATTCCAAATTTGCTGCCAATCCTTATTCTTTCACAATTGCACAATTTGAATCCTTTTCTTAACTAGATTATATTGCCATCTTGAATCCTTGTCCGACTTGGAATACGTCCTAAAATCCCATCTCATCTAGGATTCCTGTTCCTACTAGGATTTGTTCCCACCTTTTTGTTACTCTTGTGCTTTCGAGTATAAAAAAAATTTATTCAGTTTTTTCCCATAAAAAGTGTGAAATTCCAAAAATACTCCTAGTCCCCTCGGGTTAATTTCTTCTAGATGAAACCCTAGTTTTTGTTTAACCATCTTATTGTTAGGCTTTCTAAAGTTCTTTGTGTGCGTTCCCTGATAAATTGATATGCCATTTTCTTTGCTTCATTAGTCTATAAATACTAATTGTATTCTATATATTATACAGGAATTATTTGTGTCATTCTTGTTGTGTACTTTCAAATCTGCGAAAGAATTTGAGGAGAATTTATACAAGAGAGAAAAGGAACAGTGGAGAGTTCATTAAAAGGTAAAAGCCTTGAATTTGAGTGAGACACGAGTGAAATTGTGTGCCATCTTCAAATTTGACTGTAAATAGTAAGGGAGAGCTGTGAGGTCCTTCTTTATTTTACTAACCCTAATTCTTGAAATTTCTTTTTTTTTCTTTGGTTTCTTTTGCAGGTTTAAAACGTCTTAAGAAGGGGAAGGTTCAAGGGTTAATGGCTGGAATCCCGTGTTGTCGAAATGGCAATATCTCTTGAGGATATTCAACGCTCTCTTGAGCCAGTAATTGAAAGAAGGATTGAGCCACCCCAACAAGCTAGTCAAGCTGAGCCTCTTTCTCATAGATTTACACAAGCTGGTCTAGGTACGTATCTTAATAACAATTCTAATGACTATGAATCTGATGATTATTGTATGACACAGGTGTGCCAAATAGGTTGTACGATAGAATATTGATTTGGTTTTTGCAAACAATGAACAAGGAATATAAAAAACATCAATTATCCTAATCAATTCCCATATAATTGCAAGTATACGAAGTGAGTTTGTATATCGGATGAGAAAAGATCGTTCTTACAAGGAATATTGGAACAATTACTAGATTCACAATCCTATTTACTAGTTAGATGAAATAATCAGCGGTTTTTAACTAAACTAAAACGAAATTTAATTGCAAGAAATTAAACTAAAGACAAGAATGTAAAATCTAACCCTACGAAAACCAATTAAAGATAACTAACTAAAAATCCTAATTCAATCTATCCTACTTGCAAGAATTTAATTCAAAACAAAAATTTAAATTAATCTAATTTATGAAAGCAAGTAAAATCAATGAAGTAAAACCCTAACTACTAAACTATGGAAGTAATTAAGAATTTAAGGGCAATAAAAGAAGAACAATAATTAAAGAATAAGAACGCAATAAAAACAAAAATTATTAAATTGTATAAAAATAAATCAAACTCAGTAATTGAAGCAAGAACTAATGTTGATGGTCATCAAATCTTGAATTCTTGACAAGAGAATGAAATTCTTGCGTGAATAATTGAAAAAATCTACCCCACGACTATATTATTGACCAAACTATTGAAAACCTAAAAACTAATGATGGTTGATGATGATCAATGGTTTTCTCCCTTTCTCTTGGTGTATTTATAGATATTTTTAGGGTTTTGGGGCTCCGAAATAATAAGTTCACGTTTTTCCATGTAACCGGGCCCATGAGAGGACTTTTCTCGCTAAATAAGTCACCTTACATGACCTGTCCGTTGACCTGCGCCTGGGCACTATTTCCAGTGAACGTAAGTACCCTTTCTGGACTTGGCACCTCATTGGGTCCAAGCTTTAATGGCTCCACTTCATGATGAAATCATCTTTCCCTATTATGCAAGTAGGATTTGAAAAACTGAAAACATAAAGGTTGTATCTCAATTCTTAGCTTTTCAAAATGCATTTTGAATCACCTCAATTCAAGCTCGGACAAGAATGTTATGCTCAATCTACCAAACTGTGTCAGAATCGCTCTTCGCCGGTGCATATTTTCCAACGTTGCTATTTTCAATGAGATGCCAATAGAATCCTGGAAAACTCCAAACATAAAAGTTGTAGAATTCCATAGATTTCCAAATCATCAAAAATAACAGCAATCGGAGCTTGAACAAGAGTGTTATACTTGATTTTCCAAATAATATCTAATTTGCACCACGCTGGTGAATGTTTTCCTCCAATATTGTGATTCATTTTAACTCATTCTTCACTCAAACCCTACAAAACTCAAAATAAACTATTTTAGCTCATAATTAATCAATTCTTTCTCAAATTACATTAAAACGGAGGTAAACGACACACAAAATATAATATATTTATGAGCTTATCAAATACCCCACGCTTAGTTTTTGATTGTCCTCGAGCAAAACATAGAAATAAATCACAAACATACTCAACATATCTCCATCAATCATCTACATAAATAACCAAGAACCAAACAATCATAAGAAAAATAGTCAAATGATAATAAGCCCCTACACATGAATTCCAGTGTAGGTGTGTGTATAGGCAAACAAAAAAAGAAAAATAACTTCTAAAACACAAAGATAAAATCATGCAACCCCTTTAAATTTTTCTAAAGAGACAGGCCATGGTTTACTGTTCTTATATTTCTCCACAAATGTAGACAATTGACTCGACTTAAATTAAAAAGGACTTTTAGCTTGTAACATAAAGCTAGGGTATTATCTAACAAAGAAGAAAAAAATGATAAACAAATAAGAAAAAGAGTTTTAAAAAAATGTGCACCTCATTACATAAAACTTCTTTTGACCATTAAAACACCTATCATTCAAAAAAGTAATCCCACACTTAATTCTCCAAACACCCATAAAAATTTTTGTGTAGCAAGCAGAATAAAATCATTCTTTTTCAATTTCAACCTTACTCACCAACACCATGTAAAAATATCAAATCCCTTTTATTTTTTTGTCTTTTTCTTTTCTCCAAAACGGGTACCAGTGTAGGCACTACCTGCAAAAAATAGCTATGCAGGTACCAGCGATAGGCACCACCTACTAATACTCCAATGCAGGTGCCAGTGATGGGCACCACTTGGAATATTCCAACGCAAGTGCCAGTGATAGGCACCACCTGCAATGGCCATAAATTTTTTTTTTAAACACCCGTATACCTTAATTGTACACCATTCATTCTAACACTCTCATACAACTACCCCCATCCTTATATCCCCTTATCAATTAATGCAGTATTAAATCTCTTGAGGGACATTTAGGATAGCTTACAAATGTAGATAAAAAATGAGTCAAGAAAAAAAAAAAGAGTAGTGCTTCTATCCATTAAATACAAATTAAGGTTCAAATAGGGTTCTAGGGATAAATTTTATAGTAATGGTTTCCTTGAAAGGCTCAAACGTCCAAAGAAATGCCTACCCATCTTAAATCAAATCAAATTATCTAAATATTCTAGACCTCAAAAATGTAATAACGAAAGTGTTTGGAGTGCAATATAAATGAATTTACATAATTATCTCTTAGTGCCGAAAAGCTATAACATTATAGGGCTATTAGTGCTTAAAAATTAGAATTCATGCTAGAAAAATATTAACACTGACTATCCTACTCAAAAATTATGGGCTCAAAAATAGAAAATCAAAGTAGAGCATTGTCCCCAATTATCAGGTAGAAAATCAAAGAAACATGCCAAGCAATTTGTGAACAAAATTTCTAGAAATTTTAAAAACTCTCAAATCAAAAGTTAAGCTACAAATATGAAAGCCAACATTGAACAAAATGAACACCAAGCAAATAGAAATTAAGAAAACTCCCCACCCTACACTTAAAGTAGAGCATTGTCCCCAATTCAAAAATAAAGAGTAAAAAGGGTAAAAGGGAAGCTTCTCTGTCAATGAAGAACATTTGGTGCCATTTATTTTGAAATAAATTTATTGGAATCAAGGTGAAAAACATCAATCTTAGTCACTAAAACCAGAAACAAAACATAAAAACACTTAAAATAATAAGAAAAACAATAAAACCAAGAAACTAAACAAAAACATAAGAAATAAAATTAAGAAAAAACATGGGTTGCCTCCCATGTAGAGCCCTTGTTTATAATCTTAGGCTTGACTTTGGCACTTGAAATCACTTCAACTACTTAAGGATAGTTGACCATCCTTTTCTTTTCGACTTCCACGGAAAAAGTTTAACACTATTTCTCATCACTCTTGATGCTTGATTTCCAACATGAACTTGAACTTGCCCTTGTTTCCAAGAATTTACCAGAGATAGTGTACAAATGATAGCCTCAAGTCACTTTTTGCACTGCTTTCTATTCTTCTTGCTCACGGTCCTTTTGCCCAAACCCTCACCCTTCACTCTTGAGAAACCCATGAATCCTTCGCATCTCACTTACATCATCCTGTGGTTTGTTTTCCAATTCAATTTTGGAGTCTTCATTTATTTCATCATCCTTTTTGAGCTGCATTACCTTGACCCACCTTGGGTAGCTCGTCCTCAAACATATGAACAAATGAACCAAGGGAATAATTGGCACATTTTTTCTCAAATATTGGACCAGTATCATCATAATTAAAAACATCAATTTCAACATATTCATTATCAACTCGCAAAATCAACTTCCCTTTATTAACATCTATTAAAGTATGTGCGGTTGATAAAAATGTCCTCCCTAGAATCAACAAAATTTCATTATTGTCCTCACCGATGTCCAACACCAAGAAATCAACGGGGAACACCAACTTCTCTACTTGCACAAGCACACCCTCTAACAAGCCTTAAGGTTTTATCTCGGACAAATCTGCAATTGGGGTGTAATGTTGGTTGGTTTTGCATTGGTGATTCCTAGGTTATCATAGATGGCCTTCGGCATAATGTTGACGCTTGCCCCCAAATCACAAAGTGAACAATGCAACGTGTGTCCTCCAATGTTCACCGGTATAGAGAAACTACCGGGATTCTTGTTTTTGTAAGAGAGTTAGCTTGAGGGGTAACCTCCGTTGAGCAATGGCATGCACTTGGCGTTATGACAAACTGTCTCATCATGCCATCGCTACTTCTTAGCCAATAGATCCTTCATGAACCGTGCATAATTGGGCATATTTTTGAGAACATCAGCCAACGGGAAGTTTACATTCACCTTTTTGAGCATCTCGAGGAACTTGTGGAATTGTTTTTCTTTTCCTTTTTCTTTGAATCAATGAGTCATTGAGGAAATGGCACTTTTCCTATAGGATCCAATTTAAAAGAATCATCCCTTTTGAAAGAATCATCCCTTGAGGAAATGGCACTTTTCTTCTTCCTTGACTCTTTCATTGCATTCTCCTTGGTCATCTTCTCATTTTTATCTTCAATTTCAAGTTTTTCTTCAATTGTCTTGGATTTTGGCTTCCCAGCTTCAGTATCAATCTTTGTCTTGTCATTTTGTATAACCAATTCCTTCCCACTTCTCAGTGAAACAGCATTGCATAGCTCCTTTGGATTCTGTGTCACTCGGCAATGCTCCAATTGGTTTCTCATTGTTTTGTCGAGCTATTTGCCCAATTGTAGTTCAAGATTCCTCATGGTAACAAGTAAATTTTCACATTCCCTTTGCAACTTCTCAAAATCCCTTCTCAGGTTATCATCGATAGATGAATCATGATTCACATGTGCGGGACAATTTGGACTTTGAGATGGTGCTCTTCTTGGTAGAAGTTGGTATAAGAAATTTTGTTGACATGGAAAATTTTGGGTATACCTTTGATGTGGTGCTTGATATGGTCTAGATAATGAGGTTTGGTTGGAAAAATTTTGTTGTGGTTGGTTGGTTTGAAATGAAGGGTTTTGGACATTATTTTGGTTAGTCCAAGAAAGGTTCGAGTGATTTCGCCAAGAAGGGTTATATGTATTGCCATAGTATGTGGGTTGGTTATATGAGCTGGAATTTTGATTAGAAACATATTGAGCATACTCATCTTGCATCACTAATGTTTGACAACAGCCTAGATGTGTTTTATTTTGGTGATTTCCTTCACAGAAATCACAATTCAAGATCCCTGGGGTTGTTGAACCTATGGAGTTGACTGAACTTCTTCCCATATTCTCTACGACTTTTGTCAAGTTTGTAACGACACTCATCATCATGTTCAACTGCGATAAAAACGAATCATAGCTAGGCATACCTCCTTATTGAACGTTGGCTAATGGCATAATCTCTAAGATGTCCAGGGTTAGTATTAGCATTAACCAAGTTGACAGTATTGCCTGCAACCCCCTCTTGTTCATTGACAGCGCGGTTTGGATTCTCCATTAGATGGTCACCTTCGTTTGAGTCTTGTTGTCTATGGTTTCTACTTATCGTACGCTTAATCTCGAAATCAATTGGATGAAGTGGTTGACTGGATGAACAAGTATTGACCATAAACTACAAGAAAAGAAAACCAAATACCAAATATCGAAGACAAAATCCAAACACACTCCAGCGAACAAGAAATAATTGTAAATAAATAAATAGCAAAATAAGGTTAATAAAAAGTCAAATCTAGTAAGACTCACTACACCTAATATTCTTACCAAACAAAAATAGTCCTCGACAACGGCGCCAAAAACTTGTTCGGTAGAATATTGATGAGGTTTTTGCAAACAATTAACAAGTAAAAAAATATTAATTATCCTAATCAACTCCCACACACTCGCAAGTATACGAGGTGAGTTTGTATATAGGATGAGTAAGGATCGTTCCCACGAGAACTATTG
This sequence comes from Cinchona pubescens, assembly GCA_025175665.1. Taxonomy (NCBI): domain Eukaryota; kingdom Viridiplantae; phylum Streptophyta; class Magnoliopsida; order Gentianales; family Rubiaceae; genus Cinchona; species Cinchona pubescens. The sequence continues at coordinate 710,902 of JANKKI010000212.1, read as the reverse complement.
AAACAATTACTAGATTCACAAGCCTATGTACTAGTTAGACGAAAAAATTAGCGGTTTTTGACTAAACTTAAACGAAATTTAATTGTAAGAAATTAGACTAAAGACAAGAATGTAAAATTCTAACCTTATGAAAAGGAATTAAAGATAACTAACTAAAAATCCTAATTCAATCTATCATACTTGCGAGAATTTAATTCAAAATGAAAATTTAAATTAATCTACTCTATGAAAGTAAGTAAAACGATGAAGTAAAACCCTAATTACTAAACTATGGAAGTAATTAAGAATTTAAAGGCAATAAAAGAAGAACGATAATGAAAGAATAAGAATGCAATTATAAGGTCATCATTAAATTGCATAAAAATAAAACATACTCAGTAATGTGTATAAGAGACAGATGTTGATGATCGTCAAATCTTGAATTCTTGACAAGAGAATGAAATTCTTGCGTCAACCATTAAAAAAATCTACCCTACAGAAAATTATTGACCTAACTATTGAAAACCTAAAAACTAATGATGGCTGATGATGATCAATGATTTCCTCCCCTTCTCTTGCTGTATTTATAGATATTTTTACGATTTTGGTGCTCCGAGATGATAAGTACACGTTTTTCCATGTAACCAGGCCCACAAGAGGACTTTTCTTGCAAAATAAGTCACCTTACATGACCTGTCCATCGATCAGCGCCTAGGTGCTAGACTTTCTCAGCACCTAGGTCTGTTTCCAGTGAACATAAGTACCCTTTCTGTACTTGGCACCTGGGCAATGGATCCAGTAAGGATTAGTGGCTCCACTTCATCTTTGTCTCACGCCATGATGAAGGTAGAATATTGGAAAACTCAAAACATGAAAGTTGTACCTATATGTCTTATCTTTCCAAAATATCTTGAATCAATTAAATTGGAGCTCAGACACGAATGTTATGCTCAATCTACCAAATTCTATCAGAATCGTTCCTCGCCGGTGCATCTTATACAACGTTGTAATTTTGAATGAGATGCCTATAGAATCCTGGAAAACTCAAAACATGAAAGTTTTAGAAGTGTTCCTTAGATTTCCAAATCTTCAAAAATCATAGCAATCAGAGCTTTAACAAGAGTGTTATGTTTGATCTTCCAAACTATATCCGATTTGCAACACGCCAGTGAACGTTTTCCTCCAATATTGTGATCCATTTTAACTCATTCTTCACTCAAATCCTAAAAAACTCAAAATAAACTATTTTAGCTGATAATTACTCAATTATTGCTCAAATTACATTAAAACAGAGGTAAAAAACACACAAAATTTGTACTATATTCATGAGCTTATCAAAGGTGAAGGACTCGACGACATGTTCAAGATGGTTGTAGTAGAGTTGATGACCACACAAGTAACATTAAATTGACTATCCCTATATTTCATGGTAATCTTGATCCCAATGTTTATCTCGAATAGGAAAGAAAACAGAGGTTATTTTTTATTGTCACAACTACTCTGAACGAAAGAAAGCTCAATTAGCTATTACTTCATTTAGTGATTATGCTCTAGAGTGGTGGGATCAATTTAATACCCATAGAATTATGTGTGGAGAACCACTAATTAATGATTTGACATCCTTAATAGTTATATTAAACAAAAGATTTGTACCTTCTATATATCATCGTGATTTGCATCAAACATTGCAAACCTTAAGGTAAGGTAATAAATTTGTAGAGAAATATCATAAAGAGCTTCAAAGGTGTCTAATGAGAGCTAATGTAGTTTAGGATCGAAAAAGCAATTAAAGTGGAAAGGCAACTTAAAAACGACTAGGTAAATCTAGGTTTCAGTCTAGTTCTAATTGGAGTAGGAATTGGTCTAATAATGCTTCTCATTCTAATCAATCTCACAATAGACTAACTGACCCTAAAACTAATGAATCTAAACATATACCTGTTAAGCATCTTAGGGATTCTTTAGTTAAAGGTTCTTCTTCTAATGCTTCAAAATGACCTCGTGATATTAGGTGTTGTCATTGTTTGGGTGTAGCTCACTATACAAGTGAATGTCCCAACAAACATGCACTTTTCATGTAAGGAAATAAAATGGTGAGTGAAGGAAATAAGGATGAAGATGATTCCATGCCAGTATTGGAAGGCCCTAGTAATGATGATGAGGAGCAAAAGGATTTTTCTTAGACACCTACCTTGTTGATATTGAGGGCTCTTCATTCTTAGACCAAGGACAACCAAAATGAGGTACAACATGAAAATATTATCTTTATCAAATGTGTTGTTCAAGGTCATGCATGTGGTTTGATCATATATGGTAGTATAAAGAATTGTGTTAATGTAGTGAGTAAGTTAGTGGTCGACAAATTAAGCTTGCCTGGTTGAAAACATCCACGTCCATATAAACTACAATAGCTAAATAAATGTGGTGAAGTTAAAGTAACTAAACAAGCATTAGTTCCATTAGCGATTGGATAATATACGGATGAAATTTTATGTTATGTTGTTCCAATGCAACCGTACAGCATGGCAATTTGATAAACACACTAACCTTGATGGTTATTTGAATAAGTGTACATTCCTTAAAGATGGATAAAAGATTGTACATAAACCACTCACTCCTCATCAAGTGAGTAAGGAACAATTGTACATAAACAAATCAGTTGAAGAATACTATAAGGAAAAAGCTGAATTGAAAAGGGTAAGCAAGTGGAAAACCCTAATGAAACCCTACAATTCAAAAACCCTAAAGGTGAATTGGTTAGATCTAAAAATTCTAAGGGTAAGGAATTGAAAAGAAATCTATTTTCTTTGTAGGGTTCAAAGAGGTCCCTCAATCATCCATGAGTTCAAATTTGCCTGTGTTTTTTTATATTTAAAGAAAATTATTTTACGCAATCTAACCTTGATCTAGCCTTGCCAAGATCTTTCAAAAGTCCTTTTTACACATTCAAGGATGAATTCTTTCAGGGAAGAACTTCAATGATACGGTCTAGATAGGCCATATACCAAGTAGAGGAGATGAAAATTGGAGCAAGCTTGGATTCAAGCTCGCCAAGATTGTATCATATTCGTGGTGTTATCGTCAAGTTGGATTGGACTTTCATCAATTCATTAATACATAAAGTCCAATTTTTCCAAGTGAAGCTAAAGTGTCTAGATAAAGTCCAACTTCGAGAAGTTTCAAACCCAAGAATTGAAAAGCTTCCATTTTAGTCGAAAAACCATAATTTCGGCCAAGCCATATAATCAGCCATACTAATCCTATTTGGCCTAGGATTTAGCTTCAATACTTGTTTTTAGCAGTTATTATTTTATATGTTTTCTTAACTTGGACTAAGTCAAGTGTTAGTCCAAATTAACCTTTTAGCCGAGTTTTAGTTCCTTGTGTGCCAATCCTAGACTTGTTTGGATTTAGCAAGTTATTGTCCTAGTGTTGGTAGGACTTCTTTGTAGGGATTTTTGGGGATATTATTCACGTTTTTGTGAGCTAATATTCATGTTAAGGCTGGCTGAATATTCATTCAACATTCAATAAACTTTTGTGAGGAAATTTCCCAATTGTTTTCCAAGGACTTGTGGTATTTGTGAGAGTTATTCATGTGATTACTAACCAAGAATACTATTGGTTCTTGTTTCATTATAGATAACGGATCAATATCTCGTACAGTCGATAATACATATCTTCAAATTCTTAATTTCTTATCAATGGGTGTAAATCCATCAAGTCGGAACTTGTGCTATTCGTTTTCTTTATTGCTAATTTTTGAGTTCTTTGTTGTTCCATCTTGGCTGAATCCCCTACTAATGTTTCCCAAGGTATTATCTTCGTGATTTTTTTGGGTGGGGTATTGTGTGTAGGGTGTCTTGGTTCTACAATTGAAATTCAGCTCTCGTAAGTTCAATTGTGGGGTTTGCATCAACCGAGTACCCCAAGCGGGAGCTGGACACACCCAGAAGGCTGGTAGGGATGCCCAAGCCCTATACTTTCAGGTTTTGATGGATTTTTATATTTTGAGCAGTGTTTTGGATTTTTTGACCTATTTTCATGTAAACCCTACTTAGTACTATATAAGGGCTGTATTATGCCATTAATTAGTGGACTCAGAGATATTAGATTGTAAAAAAAAAAGTGTGAGAGTCAATAGAATTCCTTAGATGGCCACAATCAAGAAATTGAACACAAGAACAACAAAGATGGAACAAAACCCTAGATGTAGGGTTTAGTGCAACATTAGACCAAATGATACAACAAAAAAAGTCTAGGGTTCTATTCATAACTTGCCATGAATCTTAATTGATTTGATTTTTTTTTGGTTCATGATTATGGTCTTATGCATGATTTTTAACCCTATTTGTCAGAATCGATGAAGAGCTTTAAGGCTAAGAATTGGTCTAATTAGCCTTTGTTTCAAAGTTCCATTGGGAAGGACGGACATTTTCTAATTACGGTTCAAAAGATAGCTAATCATCTTAGGTAGTGGTATAGAGTGATAATCTACGCATTATGCTTGTCTTGAATTCACATAGAAATATTGTGACTTGGCTCGGTTTTGTAAATTTATGAGAGAAGACAAAAGACAACTCACAATTACATACGACTGTGGACTACTAAACAACATAAGTGAATCAAGAATTGATAGAACGAATAAATTGATTGATTGAAGGGATTGGTAAGGGATGAATGAAACCTATGTAACTTAATTATCGGTTTCTACTCTCTATTTGAATTATTACATTTTTTTATTTTGTGAAAGTGAAGTAAAAAACTAAACAAGCCTATGAGATAGAACTAAATAGATCCACTTCACTTTTACTATTTTCCACACTATTGTTTCTTATTTTAGATAGCAAAAAAAGTGTATGACGTTTAGGTGCATAGTAGAGTGTTATCGTAGTCTCTGCGGGAATGATACTTTAATCATCATTATATTATTATTCGATATGTATACCTATGTATTTTGTGAACCGTGTCTAATAACAGTTAATCATCACAGTATGAACAGCAGGTGGCTAAGTACTCTAGGCAGCTTTGAGCTACCGGCTTCATTTTGCACCAAGTGGTCATTTCATCTCTTTCGTCATGCTCGATCTTTTGCTGACCAAACCTACACACAAACACACATTAATATAATAATAATAACCAATATTAAATAAACACTAAAGCCTAAATAAAATACTCACTAACACATAAAAGCAAAAAAACACCAAAACATGCACATAAACCATAGAAAGTGTCTAAACTATGTCAAAAAATGCTTGAATTAGGTATAAAAAAAAACTATTTTCCAAGGGATTTTAATGGTGAAACCATTATACCTAATGCAAATTACATATAGTTTACATTTATGAACACCTAAACCCTACTAATTAGTGGTGTCTAACTGGATGGCACAATACAAATATATGGGGTAAATTAATAACAAGTAGGAGAAGGGATCGAACCTACAAGGATTGGTTGGTAATTACTGATTATTTGGTTCAATTACTATTTAAAGAGAATGATTTACGAAGAGTTTTATTAAAACTAAAAAAACAAAACTAGGAAAGCAATTTGAAGCAGTTCAGGGTTCGATTAGCCAATTCCTAAGGTTTAATTAATTGATTGGCTCAAATAGTTCAGTGCGTTTAACTAGGGATTTGATCCAAACTATGAATAATTCCTTTAGCTTGACTCATGATTCTAGTACAATTATCCACCTGGAGTTCAAGGAACCAGCTAGAAAAGGTAGCATCTATGTCCAACTACTTACCACACTAATCAAGTAGTAAACCCATCTAGGAAATTATTAATTTCTAAAAAAGAGTATTTTCATATACTTTTAGCTTGGTTTGTTCAAAATTCGAGAGTTTTAGTTTATAAAGAATGGGTATTTTTGTAAATACTTTTACATACCAATTCCGTAAATTAGGCTTTTATTTTTTTTTTATTTCAAAAATGTGTATTATGCCCTTAAAATGTGTTTTTGTAGGTTTATAAGCAATGGAGGTCAAACGGAGCAAAAACAAAGCAAAACGTTAAAGACTGGGCACCCCAAGTAGGAGCTTGACCCTCCCAGCCCCTGGAGCCTTGAGAGGGCGCCTGAGTACTGCTAGCGCCTAAGAGATAGGGAAGGGCACCCAACTTTCTGCTAAAGTGATTTCTAACAGGTTTTTTTATTTTGACCCGAGTTTTGGATACTTTTGACCCATTTTCATGTAATCCCTAGTTAGCACTATATAAGGGTCATTTTAGGTCATTAATTAATAGAACTAAGGCTTAGGAAAGCTTGGAAGTTGACAGAATTCATCAGATAGGCGCTTTCAAGGGAAATCAACACAAGAAAAACCATCGGAGGACAGAGCAAGGAAAAGAAGAGAAGACTTAGCTAGACAACCCTAGTTTTTCATTCTCTTCATACCTAATTCTTGTATTTAATAGTTTGTATTCAAGTCGTGTGTTGTATCAACTTGTCAGATGATGCACTAAATCCTAATTCTAGAATTTCATTCATAACTTGCCATGAAAATCAATTGATTTGATTTACTTGGCTCATGATTATGATCTTATGCTTCATTTTCTTAATTAGATAGTATTAAATGTGTTTATAAGCCTAATCAACTTATAAATTGATTTGTAACCCTAATTCAAAAATCAAAAGAAGAGCTTTAGGGTAAGGAATTGGTCTAATTTGTAAGGAAGTTCTAGTGAAAAGGATGAATGTTTCGTGAATACAAATCAAAAGATACCTATTCATTTTGGGTAGTCTTATAGAATGGTCATCTATGTATTAAGCTCAGCACAAATTGACATAGAAATTTTGTGAGTTGGCTCAATTTTGTAGATTTGTGAGAGAAGTGGAAAGATAAGTCACAATAACATACGACTCTAGAGTAGTAAACAGCATAAATGAATCAAGAAATTGATAGAACAAATGGATGGATCAATTGAGGGGATTGGTAAGGGACGAATGAACCCTAGATGACTTAATTATTGATTTCTTCACTCACTATTCGAATTAGGCATTGTTTTATTTTGTGTTTCATTATTCTGCACTCTATTATATTTCAGTTTAGATAGATCAAAAGTGTGATGTTTAGGTGCTTAGCATAGTCTCTGTGGGACGGTACTCTACTTATCATTATATTACTTGTTCGATACGTATACTTGCATATTTCGTGTCGTGTCTAGTAAGCAATAACTACAGCACACGACCAGAAATTAACAGTTAATGCTCATATTTTGTTCTAAACCCACTAACATAGTTCAAAGGAGGATTCTTCCCTCTCACCAAGCTACCGAACCATTTACTATGATGCAATTATCTACCATTTTAACCATCCAACCCACCAATCAATCAAGAACCATAGAAAATTGGCATCATCAAACCTAACCCAAACTAACTAGTGCGTAATTGAAAACACATATAAATGTAAAGAAAGTATTTTAAATAAACATTTAAAACAATATATAAAAGTAAAGCATTTTAAGAGAGCATCTAAATATCCTAACTACAAATTAACATTAAGAAAGCATAATCAAAGAAAGATCACAAAATAATCTAACAACTAACTAAGAAAGCAAGTAAATAAAGAAATTAAACAAACTTAACTAAATTATCAATAATTTAAATGGCATAAACATAAAATAGAAGTCTTACACTAAGAGTTTTCAAGAAACTACAACTAAACCACATCTAACTAAGAAAATCCTCCCTAAATGGGAAGGAGGAAGAAGAAAAACTACGCTAGCCTACACTAAAACTACAAGGTTCCTACTATTTTCTACTTAGCCTCCAAAGGGGTTCAAAGGGTGTATTTATAGTGCTAGAGTTGGAGGAAGTGACTGCAACAAAAATTTGTCCTGACCTAGACCTCCTTGCATATGGAAGTATATAGATCATGGTGCCAAAATTGACTTGTATCCTAATGACACAACCGCGGTGCCAAACAAGGGATTGCTCATCTAATGAAGGTTTTGGATTGTGGTGTCAAAACTTTGTATTAGATTTTGACACCGCGGAGTCATTTCCAGTAGCCTCCTTGTGTTCGACATCGCAGTGTCAAACACTAAGCAAATTTCCTCATTGCATTTTGTTATCGCCATGCCAGATTTTTCTTCTTCAAATTGACACTATGGTGACAATTCTATAAGTACAATGATTTGGCGGTGTCGTTTCAATGACTTAACAAATTCTCCCAGAAGTTGGGCTTGGCTCTGTCATCCAAGTATGGGTTGATTTGGTTCATTTCCCATCCGATTGTCGTGCCGTTTTCTCTAACCAAACCTTACATATAAACACACTTGATTAATTACAATAAAAATACTAAAATAATATAGAGGATTGGCATTTGGATGTGGTTAAAGAGGATCTGTCGGCTGAGGAGATATCGGCAATTCTAAGGAAGAAATTTACATCTCTTCAAGTCGAGACACACATATATGGCAGCCAGTAACAAACGGGGATTTCATTTTGTCATCTTTGTGTCATTATGTTAGATGATCGCATGCTTCTTTGCTTCATGACAATATATATGGAGTTAACGAATTCCTTTCAAACTCTCGTTTTTTGTGTGGCGTTTATTCAATGGTATCCTTTCCTTTCCGAATGTTTTCATGGAGATGGGATTCCAAATTGTTTCCAAGTTTCGTTTTTGTCCATCTACAGAGATGTTGGATCATGTGTTTTCGTCTTGCCATTTTGACCTCATCATTTGAGATCAGTTTTCTAGATTATTTGGTCTCCCTAGGGTTCAAGGATCAACTGTGCTCCCTAAGTCTCAATCTTGGTGGATTGGTTCGGTTCACTTTGGGAAGGTTCAAGAAGTTATAAAATTGATGCCATCCATCATTTGCTGGGAGATTTGGAAGGCACACAATTTAGCCCTTTTCCAGAACTCCCTGCTCACAGCTGAAAAGTTTATTTCACATATTGTATAGTCAGTTATTACATGACTTATCAATAGTTCTTCTTTTCCCAGCCTCCCCAGCCACCACTTTCCCTCTCAGCTAGCATTTATGTACAATGTCCACTTAGCCAACTAGGATGAAGATAGCTTGTTCTCCTCCTCCGCAAGGTTGTTTTAAGCTTAATGTGATGGCTTGTCCCTTGGAAATCTAGTTTTTTTGGAGGTGGCGGGACACAAAGATCACAATGGAGTCTATCATTTCAGATTTGCTGAATATCTTGGGTATTTCACTTCATTGCAAGCAGAATTTCATGCATTACTCAAAGGTATCCATTGGTGTTTGCCTAGAAAGTTTGTGCCTCTTGTTGTTGATTCCGATTCAAAAGTGCTAGTAGATATCATCCATCACCGCATGCGTTGTCCGTGGAGACTTGATTGTCTACAATAACGTATCCATCCCTAGTTGCTCATCAAGATATCATTTTCAGCAAACCAATTCAGCAGCAAATGCTTTAGCAAAGTTAGCAAGCACACACGTACGTCTCGAATTCTTTTATATTTAGCTAATTAGCTCTCTTCCCTCAAATATAAGAGGGTTAATTACTTTGGCTTCTATAGCGTTCTCTTACATTGACAAATGTAAACGAGCACAGCTGTAACTTTGATTTGATCAATAAAGTTTCATTGATTCTTGGTTTAAAAAAAAATCTCTTATCCACGCATATTTTATTGTTTGGTCACATGTTTTATTTCCTATATGGTAGTGAGGTTAATTTTTGAGATTAATAGATAAAACATGTTAAACCGATGTCTATAAGTGGGATTTGCTGTATACAAAAATGAGATACGTCCACATGGAATACGTAGATAATTAATTAATATATTTATTTATTTATTTATTAAATATATTCTAATAATCAGATAAATGACTCTATCTTGAAAACCAAATAACTTTCTAGGAAACCATTACCTACAAGATAATTAATTAGTCAAAATAATTATGTAAGTGATAATTAAAAGGGTTAGCTGCAGTTTACTCACATGCTAAACTATGTTGCTTTTCTACTTTGGAATTTAAAGTATCAATTTTGGTAATTAACCAACTTCAACTTTTAACTTTTAGTATATTACACCAGCGAACACTATTAATGACTCATCTATCCTCATTACTCTTATTGACAAACACATTAAGTCACACATATAATCATACAAATCTAAATATGCACACAAGACACTATTTTGTATGTCCACTAGTACGTGTTTATATGCATGTGGTATTTTTGTAGTAACATTATTACATAACTAATAGAATGTTTAGAATATTTCACTGATAAAATCATCGTATCTATCAGTATAAATGGACTTGATTATGGGGTTGAGTGTGAGCTAATAGTCAAGGATACATTTAGAAGTTAGGTAAAATAATGACGATATATAAACCACTAAACGTGTTCCCTAGTGCAATATATTAAAAAATAAATAAAAGTTAGAGGTACTTAACTGCTAAAATTAACAATTTGGCGTGCAAAGTGCAAAATTACACACGGTATCATATTTAAGGGTGTAAACTAAAATTAACGCCAATTATAATTGACTAGTCAAATTATAACTAGAACTCATAAGTTGGGTTGGGTGTGTATTCTCAACTATAAGTAGTTGTGACTCTCTCAAATAAAGTAACAACGGATTAATCGATCAAAGAAATATATCGTACAATTTTTCTCTCTTTCCCAACTCTAATACATAAGATTCATAGGCCTATTCCTCTTCGACAAACTATCATTAATTTTTCAGAATTTAAAACATAAAAATTATGACACTCTGCTCTAATTGCCATTGGATGTAGATCAATTTGGAAAATAGCTAGAATTTTTTATCCTAGTAAAAGCTTCAATTAAGAGGTATATTTTCTTCATCAAATTTGACCTATATGAGGCATTATAAAAGACCTGAAAATTGTGAAGTAGAACAAGCACAATGGTTTAGATTAATGCAATACATTGCTAGGATCGCTCTTATATAAGATTGTAATATGACAACATACTGTATTATCTCAAGGACACCAGGTCTATAATAGGCATGAGAAAGGAACGGTAACTGATCCACTGATTGTTTGAATTATATGTCCTCGAAATCAATTATAAATTATTTAATTATTAAAATTTATTTTTCAGCATAATATTTATTTTAGATATACTTTAATTAAGTTGATATATGATATCAATAAAACTTTACTTAAATATTGTTAAATTGTTCTATTGATTGATGAACTAGTAGTGGAGAATAATAATTTAATGTCGATATCTAAATTTGTTCTAAACTATAAAATAATACTAAAGTTTACACTCGCTGTCCTGCTATACAATAGAATGATATATACCCTTATTGAGGTAGTGGCATTAAATAAACAAGTGGGTGTGATGTATGTTGTACACACTGAACAAAATCCGTTTAAAAATACAATTATAAATGTTATTGTTAAATTATATTCTACCACAAAATCTTTTTATCTTTAGACTTGAAAGGTTTATGTATATTTAATTCTTATGTACATAATGTACATAGATTTTGATTTGACAAAAGTTGATGCTAAATTAAATGCCATATACAGGCAATATTAGATTATGTATGTATCCATTACATGATATAAATGGTTAATAAAGAATCCACTATTCTCAAATAACAAGAAAGTATATTCAATTGATTTCGTCATAATTGGACTCAAAAGAATCGATCGTTGTTATTTTAAATAGTTTTCATATTTATATTTATTTATACAAATATTTTATAAATGATTCCAGAATCCAATTAGTATACGAAAATCATGATATATGGAAAATAATATTTTGACAGTAACCCATATGGAATGTAGCATGGTGAAAGGTACAAATTACTATTTTCTATGTAAAGAGACTTTTTGCTATATTTTTATTTCAATAAATGACAATGTATTGATGAATATTATTGTTATTGGTTGGGATACTGATAAAATTAGTAATCGGATAAATACTGATGAGATCAGTATTGTAAAAAACAAAAATTTGATAAATCATCATAAAAGTTTAAACCTAGATAAAAGTTGCTAAATCAAATTAGCAGATAAGTTACTGACTTGGGGACTTATCTTGGGTATCAAACTAAATCATCGTGAAATTGACTTAACCCTTGATATATCATATTAAATCAGTAGAGATTGATTTATCCCGTATATTTTAAATAAAATTTGAAATAAAAATTCCTAAGGATCTCATGTGAATCTCTCTAACATCAGTTTATAAATAGTCTTGGTTTGCATCAAAATAAAACGATAGAATACGTAAATATAATTTTAGGAGCATACAAGAGAGTGTAGAGGTAACACTAGAGATGCTCAAGGTGAGAAGTTGCTAAGGAAGAGAATAAGGTGGTTTTTATATTATATTGATCATACAAATACCTTTTCCTTTTCCATCTATGAATCAATTTTGTAATTGATGTAACTCTTGGGTATAAATCAATTTATAATTGATGTGATTCTTGGAATTATAAACTAACACTGATTTTTTTGCATAAGTGATGCCTTAACACACCTATGCAGAGTTATAAATTAATGAAAACACCTAAATCCTACTACTAACTAGATGGCATCCCCCAAGTATACGGTTGTCAACTAGTAGTAAAGGAAAGTAGGGATCGTTCCCACGAGGATTGTTGGAAAGCAATTATCAAGATTTATGGGTGCTAGTGTAGTTAAGCGAAATCAAGCGATGGTTGATAGAACTATTCTAATAATAAAAACAATAATCTTAATTCTAACCTAAATTAACCAATTTAAAACTAAAATTAAACATAAGCAAATCATCCAACTAAAAGGATTAAAAAGAAAAACCTTGAATATTAAAAGCAACCATTTCTAAACTATAAATTGGGAAGAGTTAAAGTAGAAATCTAAATATTTTTAGATTTTTGATTGAAATTAAGAAAGCCCACTAAGAATTAACTAGAAATTAAAGCGAGAAATTGAGAATTCTTAAATAGAAAGCAAGAAATTAACAAGAACCCAAATTTACCTAAGAAATCCTAAATTGCAAGTAAAGAATAAGTATTCTTACAAAATTGGACAAGAAAGCGAGTAAAAATTATATCTACGTGAAACTTACGATTAACCCACTACAATTATCTATTCAAAATTTGAACTTGACAATAAATTAAAAAAAGATCTAAGATAAAATTAAAGAGAAATTTCTATTGAAAAAGTAAATTTGGAGTTCAAGTTATCCTAAACTATCTAAAAACTAACTAAAACTATCTACTACTTTCTCTTACTCATTTTTAAGTAGCTTAAATAGTCTAATATTACACTAGACAAAAAAAATCAGGAGTTACTGGTAAAAGTTTATAAAATTGCCCTTACAACTTAACTCTCAGCGAGTCGAGATCGCGGTCTGGAACATTTGAGACCGTGATCCCGACTCTAATACAGTAAGAATTTTCCGAGTTGAGATCGCGGTCTGGAACATTTGAGACCGTGATCTCGACTCTAATACAGTAAGAATTTCCCGAGTCGAGATCGCAGTCTGGAACAGTCGAGACCGCGATCTCGACTCTACTTTCCCAGCATTCTTCATTTCATCCATTTTTGCAATCTGGTCCCTTGAGCTTTGTTCCTTTCAGTTTCTAACCTATTTTTTAACCTGCATAATATTAATCACCATTAAGCACTTAATTAAACTAAAAATTTAACAAAACTTATCATAATTAATTCAAGAACGAAAATACTAATACATATGAAAGAAATTAACTAAAATCCTCAATGACTTATCCAACTTCAGAATATAAATTATCAAAATGCTATAATTTATAGGGAAATAACTCTAGCTTACTAGATTTATCACACCCCCCCAAACTTAGCTTTTTGCTAGTCCCGAGCAAAACAAAGATTAACATTAAATGAAACCTACTAACATTCAAACATATAAACACCCCCAAAGTTGACGTGACACTTGATGAATCATGGATGTACTTGGAACAATTAAGCAATCTCTCATGAAATGTTCAACACTACGTGATATGTGAAGTATATGAGTGAATCAATCCAAAATTAAAATTTTGTTTTATTACACAGAAATACACATTGATTCACTGCACAAAATTTCACATCACCAAGCATTACCATTCTCGAAAAGAGTTACTAAAAGTTTTAGTTCTTTTCATTTGAAACATCATTACTTCTCAAATCACAAATATTATGAAGTTAATCAACTCTCTCGACTAGGCATCATGGAAATAGAAGTTCAATTAGGGATCAACTTAAATGCAATTGTCACACATTTCGGGAATAAACCTCTAACAAGGACTAAGTAATATGAGATTAATGATAAGTATTACAAACATTTACTCCTTAACTTATTGGTATATTAAAACGCAATTCCTAATGGCTTAATTCAGAGAAACAGCAAGGGTACATGTCGGAATCCCGTACTCGCCTTATTACTACTCTAATGGCTTATTTTGGAGAAACAACATGGGTACATGTCGGAATCCCGTACTCGCCTTATTCCTAAATTTTCTTTTTTTTTTTTTGGCCCTAAACCAAGGAAAATGCGTGAAATGTACCTAAAACAATTTATCTCAAATATCAATTATTCACAAGTTAGAAGAGCATTCCCTATGCAAACACACGAAATGTCCCAAAATTCCTTCTACTTCATTTAACTCATTTCTTTCCAAAAGATAGTTCATTAACCTCCTAATATAAGTGATTTGATAAGAAACAACATTTCAAATAAATTTTCCTAAAATTTCAGCTCTTCTTTTTGAAAAATAGTAATGCTAAGTTTATGAATTCTTGAAATGAATCAATCATATACTTCAATCACAAAGCATTGAACATCAAAATTTATCATTGAGTACCTAATTGATCAACTTTCCATCAATTAATCATCAAGTGGCAACAGAATGTATAAAATGTTCATTTCCAACACAGAAAGATAAACACCCCTAAACTTGTCTCTTTTATTCTAATTGATGAATAAATCATCCTTCCACTCACCCAAATTTAAACATCAAGACATAACCACAAATAACAGAAATTATTTAAACTATGTCCTACTTTTAAGCCTAGAATAAAATAAAATTACGTAAAAATGGCAAGAGCAACTGTGCCATGCATCTCACCATTCAAGTTTCAAAAAAATTTAGCATTCAATTCCATTCATCAACTAGTGCAAAGATGGCATCAGCTTAGGGCCCTTAGCCACTCTACTTTTATTAAGCAATAACTAAACTTCACCAAGTGTCAACATGAGAATCCAAAAGAAATTCCATCCATAAAGCATCAAAATGTATCAACTTGGCATCAACTTAAGGCCATTAGCCAACTAAAGAAAAACTAAAATACTTCAATTCCAAAAACTGAAAGTAAAACAAAAGTAGTCTAAAGTAATCAAAAGCTATGGTGTCCAATAAAAACTGGGAAAATTATCATCATCCATCAAATTGATCCAATGATCAGGGTTGGTCTTCATCCATCCTCAAACAAATGGTGGCTTCATTTCTTCATTCCATCTCTTCTTGATCCTTCTCAGCGTCACTAGGTTGGGCCTCTTCATGATCATCATCCATGTCCCCTCCAGTGAGGCTTTAGACTATCGCACCCGCGTGGCTAGATCCCTCCTGATGTGTGGTAACCGCCGGTGGTGTGTAGTACTGTCCACGAGGTGGACCAAAGTGTCATGCCAGAGGTGATGGTGGCTGGACCCAAATGCCTAATGAAGTAATCTTTAAAGCTTCTCCAATTACGGTCAAGTTGTTGTGCATCACCATTTGACTATACAACCAATACCCTTGTAGATAATTCCTTTCTTCTTCACTTATCGGAGCATTAAATACTAAACCTGGGGGCATCAAAATCATTGAAGTTCTCTGAGGTGGTGGAGGTTGTGGCTGTGGCTGTGGCTGGGCAGGGTGCTCTTCTTGGTGGTGCTTTTCATATTCTCTCACTATCCTATAGATAGATTCCTGATTGATCCTTCCTCTAGGATGTGTCAATGATTCCAATTGACCAATCGGGCAACCCGCTATGGTGCAAAGATGGTGAATTAGACTAGGGGCATAAAATATGGATAGTCCTGACCTACCACTCTCTAAAAATCCCTGTCTCTAATAAGGTGACCAACATTCACCGGGATCCCAGTCATGATGACATAGACTAAGAGTACCTTGTTCCTTTGGATAAAGCTCACAGCATTGGACCCCCAAATGCGGCTATTGATGAAATAAAACCATAACTTAGCCACTAATGAGAGTCCTTGATGAGCAAATTTTAATTCAATGGCAGACAAAGTACTCTTAATCCACTATACCCTTCTATCACAAATGGCATCTTTGATTGCAATCATATTCTTATTTTTATTGTTCAAAAATGTCAAATACTGACTAGAAGGTACTGGGGTATGTTGAAATACGCATTAATCACATCAACACTAAAATCTACCAAAACCCCCCGTATGCGCTCCTTGCCATCTTCTAACTCACATAAATTACAATGAAACTCTTTGACTAACTGGGTAGCCCCAGGGTCAACCTGAGTGTTAAAACCCTCCCAATGCCTTGACCTAATTTGTTCTTCTATCGCTCTCCTAGCATCTTCATATAATCCCCAATGCATCAACGGTTAGGTCAAAATTTCTCTCTCTAATCACCTCATGCTTCTCGTTATTCTGGAATAATTGCTGAGCCCTATCACTCGAGAATTGAGGTTCAATTTGCTCACCACCCACAAATGATTGTTCCGAACCCCCTTCTCCACTCGCACCCTCTCCGGATTTCTTTTTTTAGAACTAGTCCCTCTCTCTCTCATTCTAACTCTTCTCTCAGCACTGCCATATACCCCTCTCGTCATTTTCTTTACACAAATGGAAATCAATCACCAATTTCAAAAATACAACCTTCAATCAAGAACCAACACCACAAAATCACAATCACAAATTCCCAAAATTTTCTAGATATTTCAATTAACTCAATTCACAAATCAAACCAAGAATTCCAACAATTGGACAACTCAAAATCACAAATCTTCTAAAACAAATTAGCACCAATTACTTGTCCACAATTCAATAATTAAAAACCACAAATTTTCTACAATTCAATCCATAACATTCCACAATTGCCTTCAAAATTGCCAATTACAAATAATATTCCAAGGAAGGATATTACCCATTTTTTTTCGGATTGAAATTTTTCCAAGAATTGCTTGTGTGTCAATCCCCCTTGAAGCCAAATTTCTTCCAAAAATCCTCAAAAAGATGGATGCTTTGATGTTCCTAGAGAAAAACAAGATGATATTAGTGGTCGATGTGGAGTTTTAAGTGATTTTTGGTGAAGATGAGGGAAGAATTTGAGGATTTGGGGTTAGGGCTTTCGGATGAGAGAAGAATAATAGGTAAAGTTTGTGAAAAGAAAAGAGAGGATCGAAGCTTAAAAAGTTTTCTGGCAGTCGAGATTAGTGGTCTCAGTTTTGAGACCACGATCTGGCCTGATGTCGAGATCGCTGTCTAAGTTTGAGATCACAGTCTCGAACATTTGAGATTGTGGTCTGAGATTTGAGACCGCGATCTCAATTCGGTGCAAAAATAGCCTTTGCAGAAGTTTGGAGTTGAGACCGCGATCTCAAATTTGAGGTCGCGGTCTCAACCAAATGACGTTTCGGCCCTCCAAAAGTTTGAGGTTGAGACCGCGATCTCAAATTTTGAGATCGCGGTCTCAATCTCAATTTCTGCAAAGTGAAGTTTTACACTTAGCCAAAATTGCTTCACTCTGGACCACTTTTCTCCATTTATAAGGGTAACCTACAAACAAAAATTTCACTGGTTAGGATGACAATTTTCACTCATTCTTTAGCACCATTTATTCAACTCAAAAACTCAAAATATTATTATTATTTTTTTTATTTTTTTTTTAAGAAAAATTCTAACCTAATTCAAACCAATATACTCAAAATCAAGCCAAATAAAAATCACATCAAAAGAAAACAATAACAACTAAATTAAAGACTTGGGTTGCCTCCCAAGAAGCGCTCTTTTATAGTCACTAGCTTGACTGTGGCATGACCCTCATTCTTGTGTTAATCAGACGATTTCTCGTCCACCTTCAGTGATTCCTCCAAAGCAGGGTTTAAGCCGATGTCCATTGACCTTGAAAGCACTCTCTCTTTCCCCTTTATCTCCACCATTCCATGAGAAAAGGTTTGGATCACTTCAAAGGGACCACTCCATCTTGACTTAAGCTTTCCCGGAAATAACTTGAGTCTTGAATTATAAAGGAGCATCAAATCACCGACTTTAAATTCTTTCCCTTGGATATTCTTACCATGCCATGCCTTTGTCTTCTCCTTATAGATTAAAGAATTTTCAAATGCCTCCCTTCGGAATTCATCCAACTCATTCAAATCAAGCATCCTTTTTTCATATGCTTCCTTCAACTCAAAATTCAAGTTCTTTATGACCCAATATGCCCTATGTTCAAGTTTCACCGGCAAGTGACACATTTTTCCATACACAATACGGTACGGAGACATGCCTATGAGAGTTTTAAATGCCATACAATAAGCCCACAAAGTGTCATCTAACTTCAATGCCCAATTTTTCCTAGCATTATTCACCATTTTCTCTAAGATTCTCTTCAATTCTCAGTTTCACACCTCCACTTGAACCCGATGTTTGTGGGTGATAAGCTAAAGCAAACTTGTGTTTCACTCCATATTATGTCATTAATGCCTCAAATCGAGAATTATTGAAATGTAATCCCCCATCACTAACGATAGCTCCGGGAACTCCAAACCGTGCAAAGATATTCTTGCGAAGGAATTTAGTAACCACCTTGGCCTCATTGGTTGGAGTAGCAATTGCTTCAACCCACTTTGACACATAGTCCACCACAACAAAAATGTACTTATTGGAGTATGAGACCAAAAAAGGTCCCGTGAAATCAATCCCCCATGCATCAAATACCTCCAACTCAATAATGCCATGAAGGGGCATTTCATGTTTCCTTGAAATATTACCCACCCTTTGACATTCATCACATTTGAGCACAAAATCCTGAGAATCCTTGAACATAGTTGGCCAATATAAACCACTTTGTAAGACCTTGAAAGCCATCCGTTGAGCTCCATGGTGCCCCCTAACCGGAGATTAATGACAATGTCTTAATATCGTATCGGATATTTCATATTCCGGAACACATATCCTTCGGACTTGATCATTGCACTTTCGGAACAAATACGGTTCTTCCCAAAAAAAATATTTAAGTTCCGCAAAGAATTTCCTCTTCTCATTGATGTTTAGTATCTTTGGTACTATCCTTGTCACAAGATAATTCACAATATCCGCATACCATGGAGTCACCTCCTTCACCTGAAACAACTTCTCAATTGGAGATTCTTCATTGATTATCCCTTCTTCAAGATTGACAAGTCTAGATGCCTCAATTCTTGACAAATGGTCGGCTACCATATTTTCCACACCCTTTTTGTCGACCACCTCCTAATCAAACTCCTACAACAAAAGTATCAATCTCATTAAACGTGGCTTAGCATCTTGCTTAGAAAACAAATACTTTAATGCCAAGTGATCGATATGAACAATTACCTTGATCCAATCAAATATGATCTAAACTTATCAAATGCAAAAACTATAGCAAGTAGTTCTTTCTCTGTTGTTGAAGATACCATAATTAATTTGTGCATCATTTAAGGTCCTACCAGCATAGTAAATGACATGCAACATCTTGTTCACTTTTTGACATAGCACGGCACTATTGTATAGTCACTAACATCACACATGAGCTCAAACGGAAGAGACCAATTTGGTGCTACAATAACCGATGCAATCACTAGAGCGTGTTTTAATTCATTGAATGCATTCAAACAAGAATCATCAAAATGAAATGGACAATCTTTTTGAAGTAAGAAGCACAATGGTCTAGCAATATGAGAGAAATTCCTAATGAATCTTCTATAAAACCCGCATGACCTAAGAAACTTCTTACCCCTTTAACATTGATCGGAGGAGGTAACTTTTCAATTACCTTCACCTTTGCCCTATCAACTTCTATTCCCTTTGATGAGACCTTGTGACCCAAAACGACTCCTTCTCTCACCATGAAATGACATTTTTCCCAATTGAGAACTAAATTAGTTTCCACATACCTCTTTAACACCTTGGACTAATGTTGCAAGACAATCATCAAATGAGCCACCAAAACCACTAAAGTCATCCATGAAATTCTCTATACTCTTTTCAACCATGTCATGAAAAATAGCAAACATACAACGTTGAAATGTACTTGGAGGATTGCAAAGTCCAAATGGCATTCTCCTATATGCAAAGGTACCAAATGAGCATGTGAAAGTTGTTTTATCTTGGTCTTCCGGAGAAATGACAATTTGAAGGTATCCGGAATAACCATCAAGAAAATAGTAATATGCAAAACCGGCCAACCTCTCAAGCATTTTATCAATAAAAGGAAAGGGAAAATGATCCTTCGGGTGGCTTCATTCAACTTTCGAAAGTCAATGCACATTCGCCAACCCGTAACCAATCTAGAAGGGAGGAGTTCATTGGTTTCACTTACGATTACAGTAATACCACCCTTTTTGGAAACGACTTGAGGGGGGCTAACCCACTCACTATCGCTAATAGGGTAAATAATACCGGCTTTCAAAAGTTTAAGAACCTCTCCATCTTCCTCACAACCTCTTTTAAAGTAGGATTCAATCTCCTTTGAGGTTGCCTTGCCGGTTTATTCCCTTCATTCATCAAAAATTTATGCATGCATATGGAAGGGCTTATTCCCTTTATATCATCAATAGACCAAACAAGAGCATTTTTATTCCTTTTAAGCACCACAATCAATCTTTCAAGTTGCTCATTTGTCAAAGATACATTCACAATCACCGAGTATGTCTCATTTTCACCAAGATATGCATACATTAAGTGGGTAGGAAGGGGTTTTAGCTCCAAATTGGGGGGTTCATCGGTCGGAGGCCCCCTTTACGTTCTTCTTGATTTTCTTCATCTTCTTTTTGCAATAAGTTCCCATCCTCCAAGTGATTCACATCCTTCATTCCTTCTTCATCATCTTGATTTGGCGCATTTGGATCCAAGACCTCTTCCTCCGTTAAGAAATTCTCCATTGCATTCCTACAACAATAATTGATTAAGTCATCTACCACATTTATATTCAATAGATGACATCTTCAAAAATTGAAGGAAGCTTTAATGAATTAAAAACATTAATTGTAACAATTTCATCATTTATTCGGAATTCCATCTTCCCTTCTTGAACATCAATAAGTGCACGGCCGGTAGCAAGGAAAGGTCTCCCAAGAATGATTGGCATCTCTTCATCCTCTTCCATTTCAAGCACAATGGAATCGGCCGAAAGGTAAAGTTTGTCAATTTTCACAATCACATCTTCAATGATCCCCTTTGGAAACTTTATGCTTCAATCCGCAAGTTGCAATGAGACACTTGTTGGCTTCAATTGACCTCCATTTAGCTTCTTGAATACTCCAAAAGGCATGAGATTTATTGAAGCTCCCAAGTCACATAATGCTCTTCCAAATTGCAAACCCCCAATCTCACAAGGTATAGAAAATGAACCGAGCTCTTTGAGCTTTGGTGGCAACTTCTTTGTATCTAGTGCACTACAATGTTCCGTTAAGCACAAAATTTCATCGCCATGCAATTTTGTAATTGAGTATTTTTGAAGTAAGGACTTGTTCCATGAATTTGGCATAGGTAGGCATGTTCTCAAGTGCCTCCATGAAGGGGATGTTGATTTCAAGCTTTTTGAAAATCTCTAGAAATTTCTTGAATTTCTTTGCCTTCTCGTCATCTCTTAGCCTTTGAGGAAATGGCACATTAACATGTTTTGGCCCATGATGCTTAGGATCCTTGGCTTTATTACTTTTTTAGTTGGGCATAATAGACTCATTCATCATTTTGTCTTGCCCATTTGAAGACTCCCCTTTTTCTTTATCTTCATCTTCAACCCCTTCTTGTTCTCAATTCTTCAATGAATTTCTCCCAACTCTTTCTTCCAACTCTTTACCACTCCTAAGGGTAATAGCCTTGCATTGCTCCTTAGGGTTTGGAATGGTGTCACTCAGAAGCACTCCTAAAGGCCTCTCATTGTTCAACCTTGCCAATTGTCCAAATTGAATCTCCAAATTCTTTGTCGAAGCCTTCAAATTCTCGTAATCTTTCGCTTTTGTGCTCTTCCGCTTTCCTATCCAATTCTCTTCTCAAATACTCGTTTTCTCTTCTCCAACCTTCTTTACCCAAATTCTCTCTAGGAGCATATTGATCATGATACATGGGTTGGGAAGAATTTGCATAATGGAAAGGAGGTCTTTGTTGTTGGTTTTGAAATGAAGGATTGGAGAAATTTTGATATGAGTTGGGTTGGACATTTCTTTGATGTGGCAATTGATAAGGTCTAGATGAGAAATTCGGGGCTTGAGTGTGTTGGGCATTTCGAGGAAGGGGATTTGGTTGGTAAGGAGGGTTGGATTGGTTGCTGGTGTTACTCCATGACAAATTTGGGTGATTCCTCCAAGAAGGATTGTAAGTGTTCCCATAAGCTCCGGATTGGTTCCTTGGAAAGGAAGATTGATTAGCCAAATAATTGATTTGCTCATTTGCTCCATATGACATCTCACAATTCCCATTGGCATGGCCGCCTCCACAAAAATCACATGTCATGCTGGCCACATGGTTGAGTTGGAGAAGAAGTCATAGCATTTACACTACTAGGTTTCCCTAGATTCTCCAACGCCTTTGCCATGTTGTTCATCACACTCATAAACATGCTTTGTTGAGCCAAAAAGGTATCTTGCATGTTTAGATTCAACACTCCACTACTTGCGTTGGCTTGATTAGCTTGATGTTGAACCACCGGTGGAGTTATCGGACCATGATGGTAGTGTTTGTATGCCATCCTATTTAACAACTCTTGAGCTTTGTCTGGAATCTTATACGAGATAGAACTGTCAGCGGAGGCATCTGCGATGGATTTCGTCTCTTGAAGTAAACCATTATAAAAAGTTTGGACTTGAAGCCACAAAGGAATGGTGTGATGTGAGCATTTTCTTAACAACTCTTTGAATCTTTCCCAAGCTTCCCCTAGGCTTTCACCAACATCTTGTTTGAACGATGTAATCTCATTTCTTAATTTAGAGGTTCTTGCGGGAGGAAAGTACTTCACCAAGAACTCTTGAACAAAGGTTTCAAGTTGGTTCCAAGTGGTGAATGTTTCTTGGGCATGGGATTGCAACCATGACTTTTCCCTATCACGAAGAGAAAAAGGAAACACCCTCGTCCGAGCACAATCCGAGTGTACTCCATTAAACTTAAATGTGTCCAAAACTTCTTCAAAATTCATGAGGTGTGTGTAGGGTTCCTCATTTGGTCCACCTCCGAACATGACATGGGTTTGGAGCATTTGGATTAGGGCGGGCTTGATTTCGAAATTGTTTGCTTGCACGGGCATCCGTACAATGCTTGAGTTCACCCCATCAAAATTAGGTAAAGCATACTCTCTTAATGGCCTTCCATTCCCATTCATGCCATTTCCATTCTATAGTCACCCATTCCATTATTTCCAACTACCTCTTCTTCTTCGTTTTCCATATTCACATTCCCTTGATGAGCATTAGCATTTGCCAAGAGACATCCTTTCTTGCTCTTGTTGTACCCTTCTCAATCTTCTAAGTTCTCTTAGCTCCTTCTCCTTTTGTCTCTCCTTGTCTAAGCAAATGAATGGCTCTTGAGCTCCTCTTACCATGCACTACAAAAAATCAAAATAGTCAATTGAAGTGCCAAGTCAATTCCACAAGACAACCAAATCAAACATAAAAATAGACAAAATTAACAACTAAATTAAACTAAACTAAAGTGTTTAATCTACACGACCAATAAAGCGCTTGATATTGCCAAAAACCGAAGACAATCCCCGGCAACGGCACCAAAAACTTGATGCCTTAACACACCTAGTTATAAATTAATAAAAACACCTAAATCCTACTACTAACTAGATGGCATCCCCCAAGTATACGGTTGTCAACTAGTAGTAAAGGGAAGTAGGGATCGTTCCCACGAGGATTGTTGGAAAGCAATTATCGAGATTTATGGGTGCTTGTGTAGTTAAGCGAAATCAAGCGATGATTGATAGAACTATTCTAATAATAAAAACCATAATCTTAATTCTAACCTAAATTAACCAATTTAAGACTAAAATTAAAAACAAATTCAGCAAATCACCCAACTAAAAGGACTACAAAAGAAAAATCTTGAATATTAAAAGCAACCATTTCTAAACTATAAATTGGGAAGAGTTAAACTAGAAATATAAATATTTTTAAATTTTTTATTGAAATTAAGAAAGCCCTCTAAGAATTAACTAGAAATTAAAGCGAGAAATTGAGAATTCTTAAATAGAAAGCAAGAAATTAACAAGAGCCCTAATTTACCTAAGAAACCCTAAATTGCAAGTAAAGAAATTCTTACTAAATTGGACAAGAAAGCGAGTAAAAATTATATCTACGTGAAGCTTACGATTAACCCACTACAATTATCTAATCAAAATTTGAACTTGACAACAAATTAAAAGAAGATCTAAGATAAAATTAAAGAGAAATTTCTATTGAAAAAGTAAACTTGGAGTTCAAGCTATCCTAAACTATCTAAAAACTAACTAAAACTATCTACTACTTTCTCTTACTAATTTTTAAGTAGATTAAATAGTCTAATATCTGTGCTACACTAGGCAAAAAAATCAGGAGTTACTGGTTGAAAGTTTACAAAATTGCCCTTACAACTTAACTCTCAGCGAGTCGAGATCGCGGTCTGGAACATTTGAGACCGCGATCTCGACTCTAATACAGTAAGAATTTCCCGAGTCGAGATCGCGGTCTGGAACAGTCGAGACCGCGATCTCGACTCTCCTCCCAACATTCTTTATTTCATCCATTTTTGCAATCTGGTCCCTTGAGCTTTGTTTCTTTTTGCTTCTAACCTTTAATTTTTTTAACTTGCACAATATTAATCACCATTAAGCACTTAATTAAACTAAAACTTTAACAAAACTTATCATAATTAATTCAAGAACGAAAATACTAACACATATGAAAGAAATTAACTAAAATCCTCAATAACTTATCCAACTTCGGAATTTATACGATCAAAATGCTATAATTTAGAGGAAAATAATTCTAGTTTGCTAGAGCTATCAATAAGGCCATTAATAAATAAGTGCAATTCAAGTTAATAAAACATTTTTTAATAACCTATTCATAATGTGTTCGAGTAATTAAGGGACAAGTAGAAAGTGGTTTCAGTTCAAACCAATGTTTCATGTAGGAATATTTGCACTAAGCATATCAATGGAATTCGACAGCAGACAATTTGAAATTAATATTTTAAGAAATCATCGAAGCTAAAATTGTCTGCATTTGCATAAGACCATCAGCACAACTTGATACTTCGTATATTCTTTTAAGATTCACAGAAAATTTTACTCCTTATTCATAACAAATTCGAAACAGACTAAAATTTTTGCAATATAAGGCAATATAATTAGTGTAAACCTCATAATTTTCAAAATAAAATAAAAAATAAAAAAATAATACTAATATTTGTATTTAATAATATCTAATATACTATGAATTTTATTTAGATTTGAAGTACTCGTCATTGTTAGACAAAATTTGTTAGTGGTATGTTCACAAGAAGATTTAATTCTTACCAATTCGAGTTTCCCTATTCGTTTGTGTGTTATTTAATTTGGACTAACTTTGTGTCTAAAAATATTTCTCAATTTAAGTACAAATCTTTTACTAATTATTTGCTAATTTTCGTAATTAATTTTAAGCTAAATTTTTTGGCCAACTTAAGTAACCCAATAATATAGGATTTGAGAGAAAAAATTAGCTAACTTACAGGAGTTAAAGTTTGAAAACTTTTGGGAGTTAGCATATGTATAAATAGAAGGTTTGATGAGGTTAAAATATTATGTACTTGGCTAATATTTTAGGAGATTTAGAGATAGGGTTTTTGTGCAAATTAAAAGCTCATCATATATTAAATACGGTATAACTTTACAACCTAAGTTCTCCGATAATTGCATTTCATTATTTATGCTATTTGTATATAGAATATCATGTCTAAAATTTTGTTTTCCGTTAATTATTATAATTGATTGATTGATTTTAATAAATTTAGTTTTCTTTTAAGAAATTGGGATTATTTCGAAGTACGCGAATTAATTAATTTATGATTTCGTTTTTGGAAATTACTTTTGTACAGTTAAAATTAGGATTTTTTGAAAAAAAAAAAACTATTGCTAGCTGTTTTCACTGCTGCTGGTGTTGGTGATAATCCGTGGTGGTTGCTGCTGGATGCTAACGAGATAGAAGAAAAGAGAAGGAAGAAGAATGAAAAGAAAAAGAAAAGGGAAGAGAAAAAGAAAAAGAAAAGTGAAAAAAGAAGAGAGAAAAGAGTAGTTGACGGGAATAGGGATCAGATGTACTGACTTGTGTTAGAGGTTAATTGCCTAGGATTTCATGGTCAGTCCTTTACGCTGTTGTTATTTGATTTATGAAATAGAAATTTTAATACTTATGATATAAGTTTTTTTTTTTTTTTTGATAAAATAGTAATTTTATTGATTGAGAAAAAGATTGACAAAGGAGCCCTTATAGGGATTTACATTTGCAAACATAAGGGAAATGTAATGCATCTCGTCTAGCTATCCCATTAAGAGTTTTGGGAAGATTTTGTGGATTGAGAAGGTCTTGAAGATGATTGATGAAAAGCTTGATTTGCCATATAGTCCACTGCTTTATTTGCCTCGCAAAAAACTTGTTTAAAGATGTATTGCTTTCCAAATGAAAAAGCTCTGATTTGTTGGATGTGGGAATCTATTTTTCAAGGGGAGTTGATTTGTCCAGATACAATGAGTAGAACAGAATTGGAGTCAACTTCAAAAATGATATTGGAAAGTTTGTGTTGGTGACAATTACGGACTCCTTCAAGTAAAGCGCTACCTTCAGCTTCCATGTTTGTATAGAATCAATAGAAGGTAGAAAAGGCATATAGCACTTCACCTTGATGATAACGAAGAACTCCACCAACAGCTTCACCTGCATTGCCTCTGGACACACCATCAACATTGAACTTCTGGTAATTCATGGATAGAGATTGCCAAGCAACTGAAATAGCTGACTGAATTGTTCTAGGAGAGATGCTAAGGGAAATGTTATGATGAAGTATGAATATGTTTGTCCTATCTATTCGAAAGGTAAAAGGGTAAACAGTGGAAATATCCTGAAGAAGAGATGTGACATTGTTGATGACCAAATGCTCAATGAAAGATTTGTCCTCAAAACTGGCTAAGTTTCTCATTTCCCAAATTTCCCAATTTTACAGTAAATTCCTCTAGCTGAAGATTTATTGGAGGAAATCCACCAAAGCTGAAAGAGTTGATGACAGGATGAAAAGTAATTTGCTGAGATAAGGAAGATTTGGGAATAGAAAAGCCAAACTGATTTTGCCAAGGGGCAAAACAAGCACAAATGATCAGTGGTTTCAAAATTGTTGCAGAAAATGCATTTTGAAGCAATGGAGAAACCCTTTCTCTGCAAGGCATCATCAACTAGAAGCATATTGTTCAAAACCTTCCACATCAAGATTGACACCTTAGCGGGTAAAGCTTTGTCCCAAATCATTCGTCTAGACTGAAGCAATGTTCCTTTATGCTGAAACAACTCCCATGCAGAAATAATAGAAAAGGATCACCAGAAGATGTTGGAATCCATAATAAATGATCAGAACCTTGACTGAATGATACAATTGTGTTCTTCAATATGAAAACCGATTTTGGATTGAGCATGTGGTGAATTGAGTTGAGATTCATGTCAGAAGAGGAAGAAAAAAGCTGCTGAATAGATAAAATAGGAAGATCATTAATATTTGCTATCATCTTCCCTGTGCCTGACTAGTTTTCCCACCAGAAGGAGCTTTCCCCATCCCAAAAAAGAAGCTGAATACGGTCCTCCTCCATTTCTTGAACGTGCATCAACCTCTTCCAGATAGGTGCTCTATTACTAGAAAGAATTTTTGCTAGAGAGTGTATTTTGATCTCATGCATGTAGCCTAAAGAGATGAATCTTCTCTAAACTTCCACCATAGGTTCAAACTCAAGGCTTGTATGATATACTCTAGCCTCCTGATTCCAAGTCCATTCTCCTCTTTAGGTTTGCAAATGTCATCCCACCTCTTCTAGTGAATTTTTCTACTTTAAACCATTACTGATATCAATCCAAAAAAACTTGGCAAATAGAGTTTTGATTTTACGTATCACAGACTTTGGGGGAAGTTGGACTGCAAGTGTGTAAATAGGAATGCATGAGAGGACATGTTTAATGAAAGCTAGTCTCTCCCCTTGAAACAAGAGTTTAGCTTTCCAACCCTCTAGTTTGCTAGAAATCTTGTCCAGAATAGGCTGGTATATGGAACTTTTATATCTACTAGTGAAAAGATTACAACCTAGATAGTGAAAAGGTTGTGAAGCTTGATAAAATCTTAATATCTGCTCAATTAAATGGATGGTGTGAGGTGGACACTTCCTAGAAACAAGGAACGAGATATTAAGAGGAATGATCTTCTAGCCAGAAACTTGTTTAAAATCCAAAAGAAAAGCTTTGAGTGCTAGGAGAAATGCCTTTGAACTCTTGGTGGAAAGGATAAGATCATATGCAAAAGCCAGATGACTTATTTGAGGACAGCCCCTTGTCAAAGCAAAGTGTATAAGAAAGTTCAAATCTACCTTTAGCTACCAAAGACTTGTTACCATAACTCAAGCCTTCTGAGGCAATAAGAAATAGGAAAGGGTACAAGGGATCCCCTTGCCTAACCCCCTTACTGGATTTGAAAAAACCACAAGAGATTCCATCCCCCAAAATAGAAAACCAGAAGTTGTGAAAATAGTATTGAATTAAGGCAATGAATTGATGTAGAAATCCAAACCTGGCCATAGTTAAGAAAAGAAAATTCCAAGAAACTCTATCAAATGCCTTTTCCATGTCTAATTTCAGCACCATATTATGTCTTCTAGTAATGGATTATTGAATGAATTCCTGAGCCGGCAAGATATTATTAGCAACGTTCCTTCCCTGAATGAATGTTGTTTGTTCTTTTGATATTACTTTCTGCATAATTGGATAAAGTTTGTTAACTGAAAGCTTGGATATATTCTTGCTGAACACTGTGCATAAACATATAGGTCTGAAGTCTGAGAAATAAATACGGTTCTACTTTCAGATCTTCGGTACTAGCACAATTTGAGTGCTACCAAAAAACTTAGGGAAGGGAGAACCTAAGAAGAAACTCTTAATGGCTTCCAAAACATCATACTTGATAATATCCCAGTAGGTGAGGAAAAAATTTCTTGTTAAGGCATCATGACCAGGTGCACTATTATTGTCCAATTGATGAACTGCATTATGAACTTGCTCTAGAGTAATCTCAAGAGAAAGACTGGACAAGTCCTGAACAGATAAGAGGTTAGGTAATCTATCAATATAAGGAGATGGATCACTTAATTTAGCTTCATCACAGCATAGGTTCTAAAAGAGGGAGATTGCTTCTTCTTGTATTATGGTTTTATCCTCCAATCACTCACCAGAAGTATCCTTGATTCTATAAATAGACATTTGAGCTCTTTTATCCATAACTGATTCATGGAAGAACCTAGTATTCATATCTCCTTCTTTAAGCCATTTAATCTATTTTTCAAAATATTAAGCTAGCTGAGGATAATGTTTTGTGCTGGAAAGAGGCAGCATTTGAAAAAGAAAGATTTATGGAGTCCAAAATTGCCCTACAAGAAGCCCAAGCTAGGCTTAAAATCAGCTTACTTTTCCAAGAGATAAGCACGTGTTTCAACCTCTTCAACATAGAAACCAAAGCTACTAGAGGTGTTCCAGGGGTGGGATGAATCCTTGACAAGCTGCATGAAATCCTTGTTCTTACACCACATATCTTGGAACTTGAAGGGCTTAGGAATGAGAGATGCAGATGATCCAAACTTGAGAAGGAGTGAACTGTGATTAGAGTTTCTTTCATTGAGATGAGTAACAAAGTATTGGGGAAATGGATTCCCAAGCTGCGTTCATGAGAATACAGTCCAGTCTCTTCCATATCGGAGAACCATGCCTGATTCCATGCCAAGTGTAGGTAGAGCCTGAGAAAGGAATCTCCCTTAAGCCGCATTCATTTTGAGAATTCACAAAATCCTCCATAGCAGCATAACTAGGCTGTGATTTACCAATCCGTATTCGATAGATGAACTAATTACATTGAAATCACTTCCAATCAACCAAGGTGAACTTTTTAGAGCATTAGCAACATTACTCATTTGCTGCGACAATGTAGATCTTTCTACTCTAGTGCATTTGGTGTGTACAATTGACAAAAAACAAGGGATGTTGGGATGAATGATGAGAGGCAGATAGATGCACCAATTGTTCAAAATCATGAATGATGTTTAAGGAGATTGAAAAATTCCAAAAAAAAACTAAATCTTGTTGGATAAATTGCTAAAAAAAAAATTCAAATTTGAGTCGAAACTCGCTTATTTTGGAACTATCTACCACAATTTCTAGAAGAGCAAGAAAAACAATATTATTTTCTCGAGTTAAAAATTTTGTGCACTTGATGATATAAGTAATTAAAAGGTAATAGAGGATTGTTTCTGTAATAATTTATTAAATACTTTTACAATAATGGTACTATAATAATATTACTACAAAAGTATTATACTTCTTTATTTTTAAAATATCATTAATCATGTTCATATTTTACTATAATGTGAAAATGATTAAATATTTTAGAAATAAAGAAGTATAATACTTTTGTAGTAATATTTATACGAGAAAAAATATGATAGCAAATGATTAGTTTGAGTATTATTTTTGAAAATAATACTTTCCAAAATTAATGGACTTTGATATAATACTTTTGTTAGAATATTTTGGGTCTTGAATAACTTGTAAATGGAATGATAGTCTATATCCCAATAGGGTAATTTTGAGTTTGAATTTAAGTAATATGTGACGAACTTTTGTATAGGAAATTAATTGGAGTTTGCTGTGGTTTGTATTTTGATACATTGAGATAAGTAGTTACTATCCCTTTGTAATTTTAAAATATTTTATCTAAATATTATTTTTGACAATATATTATTTTAGTTATTAAACTTGTACCTTATATAAATACTTGAATTGTTTTAAATTATGAAATTACATGAGTGGCATTATTTTGAACCTTGCATAGTTATTATTGCATGTGTGTGTGCTTGGAATATTTGCTTAGTAATTAATAACAGACCAAAAGTTTTAAAATAATCATGAATAGTCGGTAGGAGTTATAGTTCTGGACTTTCTGAACTACCAGATAAGATCATTTTTGACCTCCAAACTCTGAATTCTAGCAAAGATAGTTTTCACGAACAACATTTTCTAGTGGGTTCTCCTAACACTAGGTTGAGTACTTAATAAGCCGATAATAGTGTACTTGTTTTATGAGCCTATAATGAACCATGATATGAATTTTGAATTCCAATTATGAATTTTGATTCTGATTTCGATTTTGAACTTCTAGTCTTTGTGAAATCTATTTTGTAAATTTATAATTTAATGCCACTTTCATTAAAAGTATGCACATTTCATTTTTGAAAGGGTATGTACATTTCATTTTTGAAAGGGAAAACAACTCTATTACTCCCTCCATTTTATATTTGTACTTTTTTATTCCTTCACATTTAAAATGATGCATTTTAGTCCTTCATAATTTATTCAAAATGTACCATTTTGTCCCCTTGTCACAATTATCATTATATTTTGACTTGAAATATTTACATGTGTATCAAATAATACATTTTTTATGAGCAAAATTAGCAATACATAAATTTTAATTATTAAATGACACTACCTAAAACCTCCATCACCACTACCCCAAAATTCTCACCCACCATTACCACCCCTATTCCCCTTCCTCTCTGCTTTTCCTCTGCTAACTCTACTACAACAACTCCAATCCTCTTCTTTTAGGATAATTTATTGTTTAAAATTATGTATTGTCAATTTCGCAGTTGAATATGTTACATTTTAACGCATATGAGTATTTCTAACTAAAATATACCCGTAATTGTATAGAGGGACCAAAATGGTGCATTTTGAATTTGTGAGAGACTAAATGCATCATTTTGAATGTGAGGGAGTAAAAAGTACAAATGTGAAATGTAAGAGACTATTAACGTCATTTTCTCTTTTTGAAAGAAAAGTTTTTCCATTATGAGAAATAAAATTTTTCTTTGATTTCGGACAATTAATATATATATATATATATATATATATATATATATATATATATAACTTGTTTGGTCCAGCAAAGGCAGTGTATGCTGTTTGTTGAGCGACTTGTTACTCGCCTAGTATAATATGTTGTAGAATTATAGATTGTACGAGGTCAGTCATGTACATGAAGAGTTGGTGCACGCTGACGGTTAGAGTTCCGACTTCCGAGAAAAGTTAGTATTATTAGTTAATTAATATATATATATATATATATATATATATATATATATAACTTGTTTGGTCCAGCAAAGGCACTGTAAGGTACTTGTTGAGCGATTTGTTGCTCACCCATTATAATATGTTATGGAACTAGAGATTGTATGATATCAGTCATGTATATGAAGAGTTGGTCCATGCTGACGGTTAGAGTTCCGACTTCCGAAGAAAGTTAATATTATAGCTAATTAAGAGTTAAAGAAATATAGAATATTTTGGTTTCAACCGTATACACTTTGTAGTGCCTTGGGATGATTTAATGATTTAGTTTATATTTGATTAGCCACATATTCAAGTCAGGTAATGACTAATTGTTATGAATTGTTTAGTAATTTAATCAAATTATCTTGATTATGTTTTGTTTTAGTGCCTTGTACCTTTGAGAGATAACTGTTGAAGGTACGACGGTTGTCATGTGTTAACCTATGCGAACACAGAACACGACAATTAGCTTGAAGGGAAATCTTAATTTCTGCAACTCCTATTCCTCACATTAGCAATATGAACAATGTAGGGAATTAACAAGTATACAATTATTATAAACTGATTCCGGACGTGTAATATGATCATGTTTACCGGTTTTATTTGCAATAATCATTTACATTGCCTCTTGTTCAAGTTTTGTGCCGATGACAGTTTAGTTACTAAAGTTCTCAATCTTCTGGCACCTGTTCCAGGCTTCAAGACACCGAAATTCTCACTTTGCAAACCTGAGCATGTAATACGCACATCGATCATTCTCCTTGGAACACCATCCACCATATGCAAACTGCCCACGGCCTCTTTTGGGTAGCTCACGGTCAATCTTATCAAGAACTCGGACGTTCTCCTTGAATATCCTAGCAAATGGACGATTACTTAATACCATTCTTCTATAATCTCTGATCCCAAGTGACCTTGGATGTTGGTTTCGAGGCTTATCCCAGGTAATATAGTGAAGATCATGGTTGACAGTGGTGTTTCTGTAGATGTCAGAGTTGCATATTACTGTCTGGAAATAACCCTCAGGAGGTGAAACAAAATTAGTATAGTAAAGGAGGAGGGTTCTTGGCAGGTTATCCCAACCAAGAATGCAGTATTCAGAAAAGGATCTGGATAAAATTGTCCAAGCCGAGCCTGCAAAATTGAACACCATGCTAATTAGTCATTTGCAATCTCCCCCTCTTCACAGTCCATACACCCCCATGCTAAAATAAAGAACCAGCATGAAATGAATTTGTCACTATGGAATGAAGATTGCAGTTATAAACTCCATAGCACTACGAGAAACTTTGAAGGATCACAACTGATTAACTCCTAACTTGTTTGTTTATGAGGTCAAAAGGGAACATTAAGATTTTATTTTGTGTATATTATGATAAAGAATTTTAGAATACACTGCAATTTGAGTTTGAATGACTAAAAATTGCTCTTCATATTTTGTTTTCTGATACCACATCAGTATCATCAGGGAAGGGAAATGCGGCAAACAGGATGTGCACGAATAAAGGTGACTTTAGTTACTTAACATTTGCTCCATTGTAGTCCAGGTCAAGTACACAAACCCCTTATTTCTGTTTCTTTAAGTATGTCAAAAGAGCCATTTTTTTTTTTTGTTTTTGACTAATGGTAAAAGCCAAGCTAGCACTATACCACTTGTATAACTACGCCGAAATAGCAAAGTATGATTTTCTATCAATCCATTATTTTCGTTGATGTTGCAAGGTCATGGAAAAGAATTTCTAATTTAGAAGATTTTTGGGTAGAAGAACTTTATATCAATTTGGAAGTTCAAAACCAGAAAACAAGGACAGGTGTTGGATGACATTAGTACAGATTGCCCTCTGCAATTATGAGCCAGTTTCACTTTGCATCCCTGTACTCATTTTATCTATACATTACCGTTCAATGTCATCTATACATTTCCTTCTCATTTTACTCTTTTCCCACCTTGATTATTGGGTTTTTTCCCACTAGTGTAGAGATAAGAATGAAACTACATACTCATTTGGAGCTCAAAGGGTATTTACGGTATCAAGTCACCTTGACTGATGCATAAAGTAACACCAACATTTAACTTTTTATATTTTTAAAGGACCAAGGAAAGATAAAATGAACATGGGATAGCAAAGTTCAATTGACTCCTAATAGAGGGGTAAACTGTAATTGAGCCTTGTTGAGTAAGGAAAGAATATGACAGGCACTTAAAATCATGTTAACATTAAATAATTTAGGAACCAAAAAGCTTTCTGATTAGTTAACTTTGTTTTTACCAGAACAGAATCTATGAACTGCAATCTACAAAGCCCTCAATATTCTACTTAGGAAAGCACATGAACATCAGCATGAGCTTGTTCTTTTTGTAGATCATCTAACCTGATCTTGTATTTTTTTTTTTTAAATAGTGTGCCCTAGAGTAACTTACCTCAACTTTCAAGGGGAGATAGGTTAAGTCATTATGATTTTCTCTTCTTTGTCCTCTTCATTTTTCTTTTCTATATGAAGATTGTTAAAAAAGAAAACCTTGTTAACTGTGATGGTAAATATGAAATATGTACTCCACATCTGTAAGTTATATGTTTTAACTAAGAGTGGTACCTTAGGCAAACATAAAATGTTTATGCTACTAGTATATATCTCCCTTGCTGTAAATAGAGACTTTATTATATTCAAGAAGGATAAGACACTAAATATGTGATGATACAAAATTAATTCATAATATGTGGGTAAAGCCTTTAAAAAGTTTCTTTTATGTAAGGTGAAAAACAGAACCTTACTGTCGTCATCAACAACATCAAAAAAATCTCATTCTGATTAGAAACTTTAAATATTCAAGAACGATAAAATATTAAATATGTAATGTAGCAAAATTTAATGCACAATATGGAGGTAAATAATTTAAATTTTCTATTTATATAAGCTGAATAATAGAACCATGCTTGTCATCCACAAAATCAAACAATCTCTTTTATTTGGAGCATTTCGAAAGGATAACACGTCTACCAAAGGGGAAAAGAGAGGAGAAAAAGAAAAAATGTGGTTCTATAGGTTGAAATTTTCTAGAAACCTGTTTTAGTTTGAAACGAAAAATTAAGCAGCATTTTCAATTCATGGACCACTAAAAATCGCCAAAATATATATATAGCAACCCTTCATATTGGAATATTCTATTTGACATTGTTAAGAAAAAGGTCAAAAAGAATTGTACGGAGTTAACCCGAAAGTAATAGAAAAAGAAAGATTTATCCAAGGAGAATATTCAGGCTTTAAACTTAAACATTGCTTTGGACAAAAATACCATTCAATTTGTTGTTCAAACAGCTTAATAGGCGCTTGTATGAAAATTTGATGTTTTTAATAATTAAGTAGGTGATTTGAGAAGGAAAAAAAAAGACTGAAACAGTTAGAAGTATCAAAGTTGACGTCATTAGCCGTTGAGTGGGTGATTTCAGAAGGGGAAAAGAAAGTTAAGCGGCCAAAAGTTCACGATAGCAACAGCTTAATGGGCTACTAATTAGTTTATAGTTTTTTTTTCCTCCTTCCTACCATCTTGTATTAATAATCATGTGGGGACAATGGAATGATGTATACGTCCAATTATCTAGGATAAACCAAGGGTGGTGCTATTGCCTGAGCAATTTGTATCCATTTAGAGTAAATTTTGGTTTTGAAAGACAAAATTATCCATTAGAACTTCAAAAAATTATGAATTTATAAGTTCCTCCTGCACACCACTCTCTCCCTTTCCGTCTTCTTCTCATCACTCTCCTTGGCTCTCATTTCAATTGCTTACACGGTCACACAAACAAGCAAAGAACACCCTTCCATCTCCCTCCCCTGAAACAATGAAACCCACTCATGCTTCCTCCATCTCCCTCTTTGCAACCCCTACCCCAAATTGATAAAATTGTATTATTTGTGAGACCAAGATTTGCCAAATTATGATAGGACGTTCTATTTATTGAAAGGTTTAGACAAATTTAATCCGTCTGGATACAAATTGCTCTACCAATACCAGCACCCTAAACCCAAACTAAACAGACAAACCAAACCTTATTCTCACTAAGTAGGGTCGATTACATGAGTCCTGCGATGCCATTGCGATTTGTCATAAACCATATCCTCCTCAATTCCTATATGGGCTATATTTGTCTTACAAGTTACACATCAAGTCTTTTTCGGTCTTCCCCGACCTCTCTTATGTTGACTACTCTATCTAAAATCTACTCACCTGATAGGCGCTTCTACTGGACGTCTTTAACACATGACCTAACCACGTTAAGCGTGTTTCTCTCAGATAACTTGTAAGAGTCTTCTCATCAATATGTGCTATTCCAATTTTCTCACAAATATACTTATTGCGTATCTTGTCCATCTTAGTTTACCAACACGTCCATCTTAACATTGGCATTTCCGCTACTTTCATCTTTTGCTCATGTGTGTAATTCACTACCCAACATTTAGACCCATATAAGCATCGCTGGCCTAATTGTCGTTCTATGAAATTTAACCTTAAATCATAAAGAAATTTTACGGTTGCATAATATTCCCGATGCTATTCTTCATTAGTCCAACCCGCTTGTATCTGATATGTAACATCTCGATCTATACCACCATCACTTTGAAGAACTGATCTTAAATACTTAAAATTGTCACTTATGGGTATATCTTGATCTCCGATACTAACCCATATTTTATTTCTACGAGTACTCTTGCTAAACATAAATTCCATGTATTTTATTTTTGATCAACTAATTCTAAATCTTTTTGTCTCAAATGTCTCTCTTCAAATCTCGAGTCTAGCATTAATCTCATTGTTTTTGTTTCATCTACTAAAACAATGTGATCTGTAAATAACATACCCTAAACTCAAACTAAGCAAAGAAAAATGTAACAAAAAACCAAGATAGTTTTTACGTCCAAATATTTTTCATCTTTTTACTTCATTGGAGAAAACCTCCAAGGTAGTTATGAGTTATGACCGTACTAAATAGGCCTCATTAGTCTTATAGATCTAGTCCTTGTTTAACTTTGCATGGAGGTTCCTTAGCTTTGCATCAACCAAACTATTCAAAGAAAATCACTCAAAGCAATAGTATTTGCAAAAGATGGAACTATGTGAGCTATATGTTTTAAAGATACCACCATATGATGTACCAAAGAATACATTTTTTAAGAAGATTTACAGTGAATCTCTACTTATCTCTTTGGTGACTCGAACTCACGACCTAGATAAGGGAAGCGGTATCACTAAACAAATATTAGTTAGGGTTAATTTCACTTTACCCCTTAACATTTTGGTTACTTTAGTCCCTAATATTATCTTTTTAGGAACTTAAATTCTTCTATTAAATCCAACTCAATATTCATGCTCCTTTAAACAAAAATACCTTTATAACTTTGTCTAAATAAAATATTAGTATCTTTTTACAAATCTTATTCTCTCTTTTTTTTTCCGCATTATTTTCTTCTCTCTCACAAGCAAAAGATTATCCTTTTACAAATCTTAGTGTCCCTTTTTTCCTCATCTTTACTTTGAATCAATTTTTCTTTCTCTCATTTTGTTGATATCATTCATCTACCACTTTTTATCTTTCATCACCATATCTCAACACTCATAAAACTCTATTTATGGAAAAAAGAAGAAGATATTTTTCTATTATGGAAAATTTGTCCATACATTAATTACTTTGATGATAAAAATATTATTTTAACTGAAAATCTGTAACCATTAGATTTTACCGTTAGTTAAAAACTAATGTTAGGGTCTAAAATAATAGTGATTTTAAACACTAAAGGGGTAAAGTACCATAAAGGCATTCTTTAATAGGAAAAAAGTAAGCCTAACTCTTTTGCTTCCCAACTCATTAATATGCTACTATTTCATTTAACAAGAAAATCATGACATGTCAAGAACTAGGAACTTTATTGACTTTTATTTGGGCACAAAACGTTAGTTTAGCCTTAATTTTCCATATTCCAACTCAGTCGTAAGTTCGTACTTGTCTAGAAATACAATATCAAAAGATGAAATGCTTCACAATCTGGTTTTGAGGTCCACCAATTCACCCCACTGAATTTTTATTCTTGTAAACTAATCTTTAGCTTGGGTATTGTAATATTTTGCTTCTAAAGACATCGCTTATGTACTAAGCTAAGTGTGATGTTCTACCATCTAGAACCACCTTTTATGGGTCCACAGGAATCACGTCTGGTTCTTATCAATTAACTGGAAAACCAAAAAGTACGCCCAATATTGAGAACAAATAGACAGAATAAGAACCCGTCTATAGCTTGAACGTAGTTGGGAGACTTCTATGCTTTATCACCCATGCCAGAACTCAGATTTATTAAGGCCATGCAAGGCGGGGACTATTATAATTGGCTTACCTCTCTTATTCCTGCATAAAGTTAATTGTCAATCTTCATAATAAACAATTAGAACTCCGTTAATTGCAAGTCCATTTATCATGACTTGTATACTGTAGAAAGTACTCTTACAGTTTCTAACCCGAATGGCCAGTGTGCTGAACAAAATTAAGATCTCTTGGCAAGTTAGCAAAGGCCGAAATCAGATCTGCGATTTCACCAATAAAATGGGATCAAATTAACTTTGGCAAAATTGGTAGTTTGGGAAATATATGGCTGCTAAAAAAATACATAAAAATCAAAGAGGAAGCAGCAAAATGACAAATGGTGAAACTCACCATACCATCTTGAGTTACTAAAGGGTAATCAGAGGCACTGAGATTGATGAACCAATCCCACTTTGCAGTCCTCAGAAGCATTGAAATTGCATGGAGAGTGGTGGCAAGCATGGTGGGACCTCTATAAGCTTACCGAATTAGGCTTCCCCACCATCCAAACATTACCAACTTGGCTGAAAACAGGGTCATTGGACACAAATCTTGCTATCTCCTCATGTTCAGATTTTTCAGCATCAGCCTCTAGGTGTACTAAATAACAGTTTCCCGGATGGTACAGAGCCTGCAATAAGCGCTTGAGCTTCAGAATGTCTCCACTGGATGCTGAGATCAAGTAAGCAAAAGTGACTGGATATGGCTTGCTGGTTTTTGGGATGATGAAGCTTTTGCTTGGTCTGAATATGGTGATGGGTTGGGATAATTGAGTGGGAATGTAGAGAAGAGATAGCAAAAGAGAAATGAAAATGAATGAGATCAAGAAAACTTTGACCGTCATTTTGGTAAAGATTTGGGAAGGAGTATTTGTTAGCTTGGGAAATTGGATGGAAAAGGGGTGTTTTTCGACGATGGAAGTGGTGTGGTGCGCTGGGTTGGGGTAGTTAAAAGTTTTTCGTGGTTGTGGTTATTGAAGCTAAGTGATTCAGGCGGGAATAATGATAGGTAGAGCATAGATGAAATCTTTAGGTTCCTTTCTAGGAAGTGAATCCCTCCATCTGTCACTGTTCTAACTCCCAAGAACTACATATTACGCTAAATGGTTGGTATAAGCTACCGTTGTTCTTAATGGTGATCTCCAAGAGTGATTAATCTCATTGGAAATAGGTAGGATACAAGAAGATAACGGTTGGTAAGTTTACAAACATTCTCAAATACTGGAGTATATTTTTGATTGACCACATCTCTAATTCTTAGACATTTATTAAAAAAAATAAAAACTCTCATATTAAAATTATAATTAGTACCGGTTAATTTTCACAATGATAGTATGTGTGATGTGATGTTTCTACTTCTCAAATCTCACTACATTCATCTACAATTAAATTTTATTGTTAGAGTTAGAGTGAAATTTCCCAATGACAAATAGATATGGGGTTAATTACATTTTACTTGCTTAATTTTATTATCACTTTAATCCCTAATATCTTTTTTAGCACTAAGGATTAAAGGTCAACTCTAAAACCATTTTAAATTTTGCCTGAATGGACAAATATACATCTTGATTAATTACACTTTACCCCTATAAATTTTGTTATCAGTAACACTTTAGACCCTAAGACTCTGTTTTGAGTACTTAACTCCATCGGTGATGTCAACTCAATATTTTGACTTAGTAATTCCTATTTTATTCTTTTTTTTTTTCCGACATTTGCTCAACATTCCACCTATAACTACTATCGTTATCACCATCAATAATTTAAAAAAAATGCACTTTCTTTTTTTTTTTGTTAATGAAATTTTTTCTTTAAAATTATTTGGGCTAATCAGAATAAAAGATTTATTTTAAAGAAGAAAAAAAGAAAAGGTTTTATTTTTTTATTGTTGGTGTTGATGGTTGTAGTAGTTACTAAAGAATGTAAAGCAAATGGAGGAAAAAATAGAATAAAATAGGAATAAATTAGTCAAAACACTAAGTTGACATCATTAGTGGCAATTAAATGTTCAAAACATAATATTAGAGACTAAAGTATTACTGACAATAAATTTTAATAGGTAAAGTGTAATTAATCTAATAAAAAAGATTATGGTCACTTAAAATTGAGAAGCAAAAATGTAAAATATTCGATAATAAAATGATAAAATCATAGTTGTTTGCTTCATTGATTAAAATTCCAACCGTATTTTTTAGGCTTAAGTTTAAAAGTTGTAAATTGTATCTTAAGGATCAGTCACCCGGGCAAACAACCCTCCTCCAAGAAGAATTGTGTTATGCGCCCCCCTCCCCGATCCCTATAGAGCGAAAGAGCTGTTTGATCTTTTGAAAAAAAAATTAACATAGAAATTTGTGTAGATAAAATAAAAGAAAAACATGTTGTACTAACGACTAAAAAATGGTAAATGATATTTGCATATCCTTTTTAATCTTTTACATACCCATATCCCTTTTCAATAACAAAATGACTAAAAACCTTTCATCCACATTATTCCATTTTTATATACCTAAAGAGTGTCCTTGTTTTAATATTTATCTATTAGAATAAGTTTGAAAATAATTTATAAGTTCTAAAACATTATATAAGTTTGGATAATCTATATATAAAAAATTTGAATTTTTATAGAAATTTATTTTTTTGTATTTAAAAAAAAAATTAGTTATATTATTATTTATGCATATGTTTTATTTTGGAGTATATATTATACTGACAATTTACAAAACATATTTGTACATATTGAATAACTATATATATATATATATATATATATATATATATATATATATGTAACATAATTTATTATAGATATTAAATAATTTAATCAAATTCGAGTACTAATCGAATCGAAATAACCAAATCCATATATGATCTATAAATTATGTAGCTAAACGAATACAAATTATTAGATTTATACATAGATCCAGACCATAAACGAGTCCGGAATGGGTATGATTCGAGTTTAGGAGGACGGGGTCTAGATCCAGATTCACCCATTCCGGACCTGTTATCCGACCTGGACCCATGTGGATCAAGCAAATTCGACTATCCAGATCTGATAAGAATTTGTTTAACTATTATAATATACACATCGGATATGGATCTAGTTGTTCTGATCTGATTAAGACTTGCATTTGATTAAAATATTTAATATATAATAAAATTATATATATATATATAGTTATTATATCTGCAGAAATATTTTTTGTAAATTTCCAATAAAGTTTATAGTCTAATTTAAAGCATATGCATAAAAATTAATATAAATTAAATCTTTTTTAACAATTAAATAAATTCAATAAAAATTTGAAAATTTTTTATATAAAATTTCAAACCTATAAAAAATTTCAAATTTATTCCGGCAAGAAAACATTGAAACAAGGGCAATTTAGGTATATAAAAATGGAGTCTTATATGGATGATGGATTTTTAGTTATTTTGGTTGTTAGAAAAGGATAGAAGTTTGTAAGAGGTTAGAAAAGGTGTGTAAAAATTATTTGCCCAAAAAATACTACTATTATTTCTGCCCTTACTAAAAATATTTCTATGTCCAATCCCTTGATATAAATCAAAAGTTTAAACCACCGTACAAACAAAAGCAAGCCCGAAGTTTCGTATTTGAACATGGCATAGTAACATGTCGGATAGTTCCTTGTGTTTTTATCTGACTTCGTAAAATTTATTATGGAGGAACTTTCCATGATTGTTTTTTTCTTTCAAGTACAAAGTATTGTTGCTTGCGGCAATTTGATCAAAACAAAAGTAGCCTGTCGCTTAGCTCGACCATTTTTAAGGCTGTGCGTATATGTAGCGTTGGAGGGATTTGGCTGATTCAATACACATTTGTGGGATTTGTCATTTTTTATTTCTTAAAGGGCGCATACTCAGTTATGCATATTCATCCTGTCTTATCATCATTCAATTTTTTTTCAAAGAAAAACTAAATTAACACTTAACTTTCTGTATTGTTTGAAAGAGATACTTTACCTCTTTAAACTTTACTATTATTAATACTTTAGTTACTAAGTTATCTTTTGACCATTAAAATCTTTTTCAGTTATACTAGTTGAATATAGTGACCATTTTACCCATATTTTATTTTAATATCTTTTTTTCGGTTTTTTATTTTTGTTCAGTAAATCAAAATTTCGTATGTACATATATACATACATATATAAATATATATACATACATACATATATATATACATACATATATAAATATATATACATACATATATATATATTTGTGTGTGAAAACTCTTATTTTACTTAAAGAGTTCTCTCTCCTATTTCATACATCTGATCTTTATGGATCATTTTGATCTCGGCCTACTCACTTAGTATTTAAATCTTATCTCTTAACTAATCAATCAAGTGCAAGAAATGTTTTCTACCTAAATCTAATGTTTTTAGTTCTATTGCTTCTACTAACTTTTGTCTATTCATTTAAATTATTTTATTGTTAATAATATGAAGTAACTTAGCTTAGTTAACATTATAATTAATATATTAATCAATATGATAATTATCAAGGTTAAACAATAAATATTCATTT
Source organism: Cinchona pubescens (assembly GCA_025175665.1). Taxonomy (NCBI): domain Eukaryota; kingdom Viridiplantae; phylum Streptophyta; class Magnoliopsida; order Gentianales; family Rubiaceae; genus Cinchona; species Cinchona pubescens. The sequence continues at coordinate 667,476 of JANKKI010000212.1, read as the reverse complement.
AGTAATGTATTTGTTCAAGGCATTCTTATAAGAACAATTCTCCATTCCTTTAAAATAATATCTTTTTAGAATGATTAATGACAAAACTTATCCATTCTTTTAAAATAATATCTTTTTGGAATGATTAAAGACAAAACTTATTGCAATTGGACATGGTAGTTTAAAAATGAAATTAATTGATTTTGTCAAACGTTATAAATAAAAACTCCTATATTAAAAATTATTAATGAAACTCTTTATTAAATAATTATTCTATTCTATGTAATGCACGTGTTTATATAGTTCATTTTATAAAATAAATTAATTTGTTATTATGTGCAAAGTATAAGATTTAAATCAAATCAAAAAGTGTATACAAAAAAAAGAGTTATAATCATGTCTACAAAATTCCAATAACATTCTAACCTCTTAACCTCAATTCTTATCGATACCTACTCTTGTAGGTACAGGATAAGAATATTTTTAAATAAAATGACAAAATTCCAATAACATTCTAACCTCTTAACCATCAATTCTTATCGATACCTACTCTTGTAGGTACAGGATAAGAATATTTTTAAAACATTTTATTTAATTTTTTAGAGAGAGTCGCATAACAACATTACCTTTCGAACCGTTACAATTCATTTAAGGACAAACTCATCTTTAAATTGCACATTCTAATGCGTGCTGTAAATTTTGATCATTGTAGTGATTTCGTGCGAGATATTGCATGCATATCTGTGATCCTATACATGGATAAATTCTCTCTTAAGTTATCCTCTGTTTGGTACTCTTTCATCAGTTCTTGATATTTCAAACAGAAACAAAAAATTTCAGGAACAAGCTATGAAATCTTTACCAAGTACAAAAAAAAAACGAGAAATTTCTGACAACGCGCCATTTGTGGAAACGATTCTGTACCGGTGCTAGTTTTGGAGGGGTATTCTTTCAAGTGTTGTTCGTATTCTTGAAATACGAACTAAGCTTAGTTCCTATTTCAAGAATACGAACTAAGTTGAAATTTTTTTTTAAAAAAATAAAACGTTTAGTTCATATTTGTCGAATATGAACTAAGTTGAAATTTTTGTTTAAGGTTAGTTCATATTAGAGAAATACGAACTAGGGCTAGTTCATATTTCTCAACTACGAACTATGTTTGGGTTTAAAACCCCTTCTTCCTTCCCCGTCACTCAGTCGCTAACATTCCTCCAAAAAAAAAAAAAAAATCCCCAAAGTTCCTTCCCTTCAAATCCCTCCACCACTAAAATCCTCCCGCACCACTAGCAAACCTCATCCATTTTCCACCATTTTCAGGTTTTTTTTTTTTTCAATTTCAATTTTTTTCATTTAGTTAATTTGTACTTAATGTTTGAATGTTAGTTTTCAAAGCCATTTTAAGTGTTTTTTTTTTCTTAATTTGTACTTAACATTTGTAAGTTAGTTTTAAAGCCATTTTCAATTTTTTTATTTTTTATTTTGTTATTGTGATTTTGTGGTTTAATTTACGTAAATTAGTAGTTTATTGGTTTAAAGGATTTTAGGGTTGGTTAGGGTAAAGGATTTTAGCTAGTTTGATTGGAATTTAGTTACAGGAACTTGGATATCTGTACGTTAGCTAGTTTCAGATAGACTATATTAACAAACTGTCTTTATATGTTGTAGATGTTGACTGGAGTTAAATCTATCCAAATTTTATTGTTTCATTAAGTAAAAAATTTGAATTCATCTGGGAAAGACAAATTATATTTACAAAACAAAAATAATTCATAAATGCTATCCAATTCCTTAGTTTGCTTCATTAGGTTGGTTTAAGCTTTTAGATTAAGAAAATGAACAATAATTATTCAATGTAATTTTATTTAACCTCCCAAATTTTGTTTAACATTTTTGAAATACTCAATAATGGGGTCTAAATATGTTCATGTATATAGGCACATGACGTTCCTGTTTTGTTAAAGTATGTTGGGAGGTTAAAATAGTTGACAAAGGCAGGACTATTTGTTACCGTCCGGCGAGGAGTAATAAGATATTTCGAATCCGTCATAGGATTGGATTTAATGAGCTGTCTATGGTTGACAATATCTATGAGTTTATTGGGAAAAGTTGAAGGAACTTGGCTGAAAAGGCCGAAGCCATAAGGTGATGACCTTTGATCATTCTACAGGCATATAGAGAATCAAGACATATAACTGTGTAACTGGACTTGGTGGTTATATACAAATTGTGAAGTATTTTGACAAAACACGTTCCTGTGGTAAATGACAAATGTATAGATTTCTTTGCTCGCTGAGATGGCAGTTTGCAGGTTTAGGGGTGATGAACCTATACACATTGTCAACGATCACTATACTACTGTCACATATCTTCAACAGTTCACGACTAGTAAGTTTGATCCAATACCGGACCCGGATAAGTGGCCAAATACAGATTGGGAGTTGTGTGGAGAAAATAGTTTGTTCATCGCCCAACGTGCAGGTCGAGTACGTGCAAGTTGCATTCGAAATGAGATGGATATGAGGGACCCCGGTGAGCCAAGAAGGTGTAGCATATGTCATCAGTCAGGGCACAACTGCAGAAAAAATCAGATGACTCTTCCCGTTGTTAGTTTAGACTCCATTGTATTTTTAGCGGAATTGACATTTTATTGTATTGTTAAAATGTGTTATTTGTGTAATTTGACCTTGGTCGGGCATATGTTTGGTTAAGTAGGTTTGATACATTTGCAATACTTTGATATTGTATTAATTAACGCATTTGTTTTCAAAGTCCCTATAATTGCACATAATTTTAGAATATTTGCTCACTTATTCACTATAATTGCACATAATTATAGAATATTTGCCCACTATTCTCTTTATACATCAGTTTCTAGTGATGGATGATCAACCAGGTGGCGGAGTTCATCTCAAACCATATATTCATGATATTATATCCCCTACATCACAGCATAGAGCACGGGCGTTGTTCGATGGTCATATTGATCCTGATGTACCACTAGGCGTGAGACGTTATGATGGGGCATTTTGGCATTATAGACCTATTCCTGAGCTAAATTTGCAGGTGCTATGTTGTTTGGATACGTTTAGGTTGATAATCATGCCTTAGTCGCTAGTTTTGTGGAGCGGTGGCGACTCGAGACGCATACTTGCCAGTAGGAGAGGCAACAATCACACTACAAGATATTGAGGTCTTGTGGGGTCTGTGCATTGATGGAGCATCAGTTTCAGGGAGGGACATTTCTTATAAATAACATAATGGGTAGGTTTCTGTCAGGAGTTGTTGGGTATTACGCCTAGTGGGACAGACATAAAGAGAGGCCGCCTAAAGGTTTCCTGCTTATCTGCTGCATTACATGAATACTTCCCAGATGATGCATTAGATGAGATGTGTAGACAGCGTGCACGGACTTACATACTTTTGTTACTTGGTATACTTCTCTTTCCTGACCATTTAGGTAACATGGTGCCGTTACTCTTTATGATGTTGCTTAGAGACTTGGAGACAATTGGGCATCTTAGTTGGGGATCTGCAGTATTAGCTTTTTTGTATCGTAGATTGTGTGATGTTACTTCACCCACTGCGAAGGGCATCTGTAGTGCTTCCTCTAGTTTTTATACAGGTATCATTTATGCTCTACATAAAATATTAATTCTATTTTTATTATTTTATATAAATGCTAATAACTATACGACGGTTATGGGCTTGGGAGCTCATATCGACTATGCGGCCTGATAGATTGGAGCCGTCGCAGGAGTTTCACGGAGCATATGCCTCTAAGTAAATACTTAGGCAAATGATACTTTAATTTCATATATCGTAAAATATTTAGTTCTTCAAAATTAAACTTGTCGTGAACACATTGTTCAATAGGTGGGATGTGAATTTTGATTTGCGTAGAACAGTAAGGCATGTCTTACCTGCATTTCGAGATTAGTTACATGTAGGCCTGTCAATGGGTCGGGTCTAGACCCGGACCCGACCCGATCCGGACCCGTTTATCCGGGTCTGGATCTATGACAAATTTTGATTACCCGGATCCGATCCGGACCCGTTTAGCTATTATAATAAACGGGTCGGATCTGGATCTGGATCTTAGTGTTCCGATCCGATTAAGACCCGAATCCAGATTAAAATATTTAACATATAATAAAATTATTGTATTTTAGTGTTATTTTATATGTATATATACATATATGTTGTGTAAATTGCCCATGTAATTTATATTTAATATAAAATACATGCATAAATATTAATTGTGAACTCAATACTTTTGTATAATTAAAAAAAAGAGAAAATTTGATAAATTGTAATAGTTTTACATATAATTTTTAAAAAAATTATTAAGACCCGGACCTGGATCCGGATCCGACAAGACCCGACGGATCCGGATCCGGATATACTTTTTGGAGACCAGTCCGGATCCGGATCCGGATCCGGAACTAGTAATATTAAACGGATCCGGGTCTGGATATGCTAGATCCGACCCGGATCCGACCCGTTTACAGCCCTATTTACATGGCCTCCGACCTGTCGAGGTATTGATTAATTTGAAATCGGATTACATATATTCTAATGTTACTTAAATGAATATTAATCAAATTTTCTATTTTGTAGTTCGTATGGCAGCCGTACACAGCTAGTATCAATACCTCGATATACTTGATCGGCTTCCCCATTACTGCACTACTGGTCGTCACATATGACAATCAGTCACATATCTTATATGTTGGGAGGTCGTGGAGTGCCACCTTCCTTGGTTGGCGATTATCTGATTATCTGGTACGAATCTACTTATTTTCATTTTTATTCTAAACATTTTTCTTATTGTGTTAACTTATTTTATTTCACTTTTATGTAGATGGACCGCATGTGTCAAATGTACCAAATGACCTTAGACTTAGTTGGGGATGACGATGATCGGGTCAGAACTATTGGTACACATTTTAGAGATTTTGCAGCTCAGTCTCTATATGAAATAGGAGAGGTGGGACGTCTTCAACTTGCTCGTGTAGATGTCCCCAATTATCATCCAGAACCAGTTCCGCATCCACAGAGGGTACGGCGCACCACTCGATCTGGGCAACAACGTGGTGGTGGTCGTCGCGCATACAGAGTTAGATCACCTGAACTTGAGCCTGAGTCTGAACCTGATACAGGATTGCAGTTCTGACACCATTCCATTGCAGTCATCATCTATACCTTTCCGTGGCCTAGGTGGCATGTCATTGGGAACTGTTCCTGAAGGTTCGTCACAGCCCAGTTCTGGGAGCCCCAGCTTCACTATTACTCAAGAAGAGTTTACCAGAGTACGTGTCACGTCACAATTTTATATTCGCCGGTCAAAGAGGATACACAGACCGAAGGATTGTGGCACTGGTGGGAAACTTGGGAGGCATAGGCATTGATTATTGTAGTATAACTATAGGTTGACTTGTGTTATTGATTATTGAACTACTAGTTATGTTATTGATTATTGTACTAGTATGATACATTTGTCTTCCTTGGCCTATATGCGTTGCCTTTGTTGGATTTTTTGTTGATATTGATAACCATTGTTGGGTATGGTTACTGGCAGGGAGAATCTCTAAATAAATAGGGGAAGCTCTGTCAAAATTTATTAAAAATGTAATAATTAAATGAAAGATTATATTATTACTACTATTTAAACTTTTTTATTTCAAAATTAATTTCGTCACAAGTATTGACTATATAAAATTATTAACTTACAAAACTTTTGTCATAATAGTTGAATGTCAAAATCAACGTTAAAAAAATATCTAACTATGTACATATTGCACTTCTATGTTATTGTTGAATGTCAGAAGGGTTTTTAAACCCAGGCATAGTTCGTATTCGAGAAATACGAACAAGCCTTAGTTCGTGTTTCTCTAATACGAACTAAGATTATTTTTTAAAAAAAATTTCCAACTTAGTTCGTATTCGAGGAATGCGAACTAAGCTTATTTTTTTAAAAAAATTCCAACTTAGTCCGTATTCGAGAAATACGAACTAAGCTTAGTTCGTATTTCAAGAATACGAACAACACCTGAAAGAATTCCCTTCCAAAACCAGCATTGGTATAGAATCGTTTCCACAAACGGTGTGTTGTCAGAAATTTCTCAAAAAAAAACAAATGTCTTTACTAAATTGCCTCTCCAAAGCATGGTATTTGTGAAGGTATGCCATTTGAATGCTTTCAAATAGTATTTTAAAATATACTCTTATATCTTGTCCATTTGACAGCTTATGAATACATTACCTTTTATTTCTAAAAAATAAATTAATAGGCGTGTATACAAAACTTTGTCCTGTTCTCCTGTTAGTTGTATTTCCAAATAAGAATATAAATGAAATTGTTAAATAAAAGACAAAATCCAATTAATTCAGTTCCTCTTCCCCATTACAAAACTTAACTAGCATTGGCAAAACCATGGAACTCATATTCTGCTGTCAATCAATCCTCTAGCAGTTCATCAAAATATCTCATGAATGGGTAGCTTTACCTTCACAACTCATGTCAAAAGAGCACTCTCTCTTTTACTCAATATTTTATTCCTCTTCTTCCTTCTGTTTTATATCATCACCAGCACCAATAAATTTCACCAATCTAGGCCATCTGTCTCCATCTTCGCTGAATCCCAGAATTCTCATCTTCGTTCAACTAAAATTGATGACTGTTCAGGCGTTCACAAGTTCACTGATTATAAATCCAGGAAGTGTGCATACGTGAAATCACACAATTCCTGTTTGGGAAAAGGTTACATAAATTACCTTCAGATTTTCTACTGCAATTTCGGTCAATTTCCAGCTCTGGGATATACTCTTCTTATGTTATGGCTTCTCATTTTATTTTATCTTGTTGGGAATACAACTGCAGACTACTTTTGTCCTTCTGTCGAGAACTTATCCCGAGTTCTGAAGCTTTCACCAACTATAGCTGGTACAACTCTGCTTCCTTTTGGCAATGGCGCAAACGATGTCTTTGCAAGTTTCATTTCTTTCACTCGATCTAATGATTCTGATGTTGGATTTAACACCGTTCTTGGTGGAGCATTTTTTATCTCGTGCTTTGTTGTGGGGATTGTAAGCATATCAATTTCATCTCGTCAAACTGCTGTTGATCAAGCCAGCTTCATCAGAGATGTCCTGTTTTTCATTTTCTCCCTTACGTCCCTCGTGGTGATCATTATTTCGGGAACAATAAATATTTGGGGTGAAGAATCAGTATACAATCAGTTATGTTTCCATTTATTTTCTCTATATTGTAATAGTCTCCACAATGCATGTTTTCTATGGAAAGAAAGAGAGGATAGTATACCCCCCCGCCGTAATTCCTCCAACCTCGAGGAGTAATTTCTTGGAATTTAACTCAGCTGACTTTGGTGATATCTGTGCACCTTTGATTGATGAGGAAAACATTGAATTACAATTGAAAGATGCTTATGATAAAGAATCTAGTGAGAAGCTAACGAAATCCAGGTTATTTAACTGTGCTGCATTATTTTCCAGTCGTTTCATGTGTTCGCTTATCTCTGTTTTGGAGTTACCTCTGCAGTTGCCTAGAAGAATTACTATTCCTCAGGTTTCTGAGGAAAAATGGTCAAAATCTTTTGCTGTAACTTCAGCAACCTTAGGACCAATTTTCTTAGCGGTCATTTGGAACTCTCAGATTGAAAATATCAATTCATCAAGAGGCTTAGCCATTTTCATGAGTGCATCTCTGCTTGGGATGGCTGTTCTTGGCAATATTGCGTTTGCATTCACTAAAAAGTCAAGCCCACCAAAGGAATGCTTATTTCCATGGCTTGCTGGAGGGTTTTTAATGACCATTACTTGGACATATCTGATTGCAGAAGAATTGGTTTCTTTGTTGGTTTCATTTGGTAACATTTTTGGAATAAACCCTTCAATTTTGGGACTCACTGTTCTAGCTTGGGGTAATTCAGCTGGAGATTTGATATCAAATCTTTCTATGGCATTAAAGGGAGGGCCAGATGGAGCACAAATAGCGATTTCAGGTTGTTATGCAGGGCCATTGTTTAATACATTGATAGGTTTGGGATTATCACTTGTCTTTGCATCATGGTCTGAATATCCATCTAGTTGTGTGATTCCAAAAGATCCTTACCTCTATGAAACTGTGGGATTTTTGATTGCTGGATTGCTTTGGGCTATTCTGACATTGCTGAATAGGAATATGAGGTTGGATAGGTCCTTGGGTGGAGGTCTCCTAGTACCATATATTTGTGTTTTCTATTCTTAAGATTTGCAGAGGCTCTTGGATTACCAAAACTTGGGGGTTCTTCGCTACAAACCTGAAAGAGGTAGGGAGCTAGTTTTTTCTTTAAGAGTTCTTCAAGCATTTGTAGATCATATAGAACATTACTCTCTATTACTAGTATTATTTTCTTTTTCTATGAAGGGGAGGTGGAAAGGGAAATGGGTGGTGAGAGTTCTACTCCAATTCTGACATATAGAACAAAAGCCTCTCAACCACCGCCGCTATATACTTCTATCAGGTGGAGGAGCACTTCATTGTAATTTATTGTCTAAATACTCCATTTGAGGCAATGACAAACAATAAGTATTAGTTTTCAGACCATCTTCTATTTTTCTCTAGCTTCGTTACCTTTATTTTTCTGAAGAACCAAAGAGATAATGACAAATATCTCTCCTCATGGATCATGGATGTAACAAAGTAATTTCAATACAGTTTGCTTAAAATCAAAAAAATTTACAATTAATCTTTTTTGTGGTAGGAATGTGTTGGTGAAAATAAACAAAGAGTTTTATGGTGCAACAGTTAGCTCCACCGTGTCACATAGTGTACAATCTATGTTCTGACCGTGGTAATTATACTTGGAGAGCGTCTTCAAACGATGAGGGAAAGGGGGAGAGGAGAGCTTCTTGCTTATCACGTGCGTTCCTATATAAATTCAGACAGAAACCCCAAATTTCTTAAAGTGACTTGCATTTTGTGGGAAAATTTTTATATGGATCCAATTCACGGTAAGTGGGATGGAACCCTAGATTCATATTCATCCACATCACTCTAACTCATTAAAAATAAACTTCTTGAGGGTGATGTGGATGAATATGGAACAAGGAGTCCATCCCACCTATGGTGGATCAGATCCATGTAAAAATTTTATGCATTTTGATTATGTACTTTTGAATCCACAACCAAGCATCACATAAGAAGATGATACAGGCTTAAAAAAAAAGGAAAAATCGTACAATTAGTCCTTTATCTTAAATTTGATTTTTATTTTATTAATCTCTTACATTTGAAATGATGAATTTTAATCCCTCATAATATAAAAGTATATAATTTTGGTCTCCCACCAAACGTCCGTTAGTATTTTGGATGGAAAATAACTTGTGCGCGTTACATGTTTATTTTTTTGGGAGGAAAATCATACAATTAGTCCCCCACAAATGTGGGTTTTATTTTTTTATCCCTCAAATTTGAAATGATGAATTTTAATCCTTACAATCTGAAAACGTATGATTTTGGTCCCCTACCAAACATCCATTAATATTTTGGATGGAAAAGTGATGGAGGACTAAAATTAAATGTTTTCAAATTAACAGGAAATAAAATTCATCATTTGAAATGTGTAAGTTGGAATAATCTTGTTTCTCCCTTCACCTCCAAGAAGAAATTTCAAAGCAGATGGAAGGGGTGGTGGCACGCCAACGAAAAATTATTCTGGTGACTTTTTGGATCATTGAATATACCTCCAGACCCATTTTTCGCACTGATCACAATTTTGGACCCATATCTAGCCAAAAATAGTTTGAAAATGCCCAAACAAATTTAGATAACCGAATCCTCTTCCTTACTGTTTTCAACATATCACAAACAAAATTTACCATTTTTTATAAAAATGATATTTTCAACAAATAAAATATAATGGTGGCATGAATTTAACACAAAATTAACTACATAAAAACAAATCCAAGTTAGAAAATTCACAATTAGGATCATCACAATATCAACGTCAAAAACTTAATTAAATTTCATAAAATTACCATTAAAACTCTTACTAATGTAAAATATTGTTGGCCCAAAAGTAACATAAGAGGGGGGGTGAATTAGGTTGTCTCAAAAAACAAACATTTTGAAGTGCTAAATGAAAATGCTTGTGCAACAAATGAACACTTAAGCACAAATGATCAATGATAAATATTTAATAATTGAACCTTAAAGAACAAATAAAAAGATTGAGATAAAGAAAATCAAACCAAACTTCCAAACTCCTTCAAGTTTGGAGTATATCAACTAGTAGTGCCTCTTCAAAGAAGGAGAGGTGATAACCTTCTTGTATACAAAGTAGACTCACCCTTGCACTAACTAAATTCCTCTAGTTCAGTAAAAGGGTTTTACATTATAATCTCATTTTTGTATACTCCTCTCCACTCTTACATTTGAAGTTCACTCACTAGTCTATTTTTGCTCACACTAATTCCCTCTAGTTGAGCCAAGAGAACTATACTATCCAAACCAATACAATCCACAATATTTTAGCTCTTACAAGTGTTTGTATTGAATGTAGTAGTTCCACACATTAATTGGATATCCTTGGGCTATTTATAGATGAAAGATGTGCATAAATGTGAGCTCCAACGGTCAAAAAACTATTTGTTAAAAACTAGCCATTAGGAGTTCGGATGGTGGTTCAAATGTCTGATCATGCGTCCTACAGCTTCATGAACAGTGTCTCGGATGGTCATATGCATCCTACAACTTAATAGAAAATTTCTAGAGTTCATTTGAATATCCTTTCTTCGGACGGTCTTCAACATCCGATCCTTTTGGATTTCGATTCCTTGTCTCGGACGAACTTTTACATCCAAAGCATGTCTTTCAAATAATTATCTGCATCCGAAAGATGTGTCGTTCCTTCGGTGTGATCTGGTCATGTTTCAGACGCTTCCTTACGTATGAACTTCTTTCTTTCGGACACTCTTCATCGTCCGTAAGGTATTCATATTTTAGTTATTTTTTCTGATTGTGTTTGGATGATCATTTACGTCCGAATCTTCCTATTTTTCTACAAACTTATTTTCAGGCCGTTGTACGATTTGGTCATCATCAAAATATAATTATCATAACTAGAGTTAAAAAATCTCCCCCTTTTTAAGGATAACAAATCAATTAGACAATTCTAAAAATAATCATAAAATATGAAGTACAAGACAAAAGGTTTTGTCCATTATTTTTTCCTCTTTTTGCATCATCAAAATATTATAATATAAAGCAATTTATACACACAATTTCCCTCTTAATTAAGGCCACATCAAGTATCAAATATCTTCCTTTTAAACTATGCATGCAATTCAAGTATGTTTATAAAGGATAAGTCAAGTTTAACATATTTCTTTCCTTCAATTATAATCAAGTAGAAAAGTGGAAATTTATGCAAAAAGATTAACATCAAGACATTTTTCGCTCAAAATAATAAAGCATATGTGATGCAATTTCTTGTAATGAAAATTAATTTATAACATATAATCCATTTAGAAAAGAGAATGCTCCCCCTTTCTTTTACAAATAGTGACTTAATATAAACAAAAATTGGGGATACTTATACCCAAGCATTTTAAACAAATTCAAACACATAGTTGACCAACATTCAAGAGATCATAGTTTATATTAACAAATGAAAGCACATTAAAAATTTGATTGTTACCCATTTCAATGCCATCTTAGTTCATATGCCTTGACACCCTCTATTGATAATCCACCTTGAATCTCTTGGTGTTCTCCAACGTAAAAAATTAGGCAATAACTTTTGGTATTCAAACTTTCTTGGATCCACTTGAGTTAGTGAATTCACTTAATATCCACAAAGATTTTATTCCCAAATTTTTATTTCTTATAACATAACAATCTTTCTGCACATGACATTCTTATTGTCATACAAAGAAGATTTAGATTTAACAAAGAATAAATCATCCTTTTTAAAAGTGGTAAAATTTTAATTGATAAGCAAATTTCTAGTCCTTTTCTTTTCAAAAATATTTTCCTTTTTCTTTTGCAAAAAGTGCATTAAGATTGTCTAAACTCTTCTTTAATGAAACTTGTTCTTCCTTGATTTTGGTTTTCATATCTAATCTTTTCTTCAATGCATCATTTTCTTTTGTCAAACTACTATTTTCATGCACAAGTTTTGAGTTTGAACTCAATAAAGTATTAATCTTAATTTTTAACTCTTTGTTGCTAGCATAGGATTCTTTCAAACATTCATCCATTTTAAAATAAATAATTCAACATTAACATCATCATCATCATCATCATCATCACAAGAATCAATACAAGAGGATACCTTATTATTGCCAAGAGCCATAAAAACTATTTGATCTGCCTCATGTTCTTCTTCAACTTCTCCATTCGAATTGCAATCATCCCATGTGATTTGGAAGCTGTTGAAGTGAGGCTTCCTTTTTTCTTTTTTCTTCTTGTATAGACACTCATTTGCAAAGTGTCCCAATTGGCCATATTTATAGCATTTTTCACTTGGCTTCTTGTTTGTATCTTTTTGTGAAGTCTTCAATACTATGCTTCTTTTTGCCCTTGCCTCATCCTCATCTTCTACCTTATATTTCAACTTCAATTCAAAGGAGGTTAGTGAATTAATTAAAGACTCAATAGGCATAGAATTTAAATTTTTAGACTCTTCTATGGCAATGGATTTAGGTTCCCATTCCTTAGGTAAAGCATTCAAAATCTTTCTATTCTTTTCACCCAAAAAATACTCTTTAGCTGTACCTTCCAAATCAGATATTTTACAATATTATTGAACCTATAACATATCTTGTCAATATTCTCAAGAGAAAATTTTTTGAAACTATTCATATTTAGCTACAAGAAGTGACTTCTTTTACACTCTTATATCTTCACTTCTTTTATAGATTTCTTTCAATTTGTCTCATATCTCCTTGGTCAATTTGTAACCTTTCACTTTAGAAGACTCATCTATATCCAAAACATTATACAAAATATTCATGACTTTAACATTTAAAGATAAATTTACTCTATCTTGTGCATTTAACTCATATCTGGTCATAAAAAATATTAGCCTCAAAAGGACTTTCATCAACAATGTACCACATATCAATATCAATAAATTGTATGAAAATTTTCATTCTTTCCCTCCAAATGACAAAATTAATGCCATTAAACAAGAGAGGTCTAGTAATGGAAAGACATGCTTTGGATCCAAAAGTATTATTGATTGCCACAGTGATCTTTACCCAAAGCTGATTAAACCAAAACAAGAAGAGACCACGCTCGTAACTCTAATACCAATTGTTGGCTCAAAAGCAACCTAAGAGGGGGTGAATGAGGTTGACTCAAAAAACAAACATTTTGAAGTGCTTAATGAAAATGAAAATTTTGTGCAACAAATGAACACTTAAAAACACAAACGATCAAAGATAAATATTTAATAATTGAAACTTAAAGGACAAATAAAAAGATTGAGATAAAGAATATCAAACCAAACTCCCAAACTCCTCAAGTTCGGAGTACATCCACTAGTAATATATCTTTAAAGAAGGTGAGGCAATAACCTTCTTTTACATAAAGTAGGTTCACTCTTACACCAACTAAGTTCCTCTAGTTGAGCCAAAGGGTTTTATATTACATCCTCACTTTTGTACACTTGTTATCTTTCCACTCTTACACTTGAAGATCACTCACTTGTCCACTTTTGCTCACATTAATTCTCTCTAGTTGAGCCAAGAGAACTAATCAAACCAATACAACCCACAATATTTTAGCATATTTCTCCCCAAATAGTCTCCTCTTACAAATGTTTGTATTGAATGTAGTAGTTCCACACATTAATTGGATGTCCTTGGGTTATTTATAAATGAAATATGTGCTAAAATGTGAGCTCCAATGGTCAAAAAATTAGCTGTTAAAAACTAGACGTTTGGAGTTCGGACGGTGATTTGGACGTTCAATCATGCATCCTACAGCTTCATGAATAGTAGTTTGGACGGTCATATGCATCCTACAACTTTATGAACAGTGTCTCAAACGGTCATATACGTCCTACAGCTTGACAAAAATTTTCTTCATTTCGAACTCATTTCTTCGAACGATCTTCAGCGTCCGATCCTTTTGGCTTATGGATTCCTTGTCTCGGATGGTCTTTTGCGTCCGAAGCCTGTCCTTCAGACAATTATTTGCGTCCATTGTGTTCTTCCTTCAGTGTTGTTTGGTCATGTCTCGGACGCTCTCTTGCGTCCGAACTCCTTTCTTTCGAACACCCTTCATCGTCTGTAAGGTGTTGTTCATATTTTAGTTTATAATGTTTTTCTTGATTGTGTTTGGATGATCATTTACGTTCGAACCTTTCTATTTTTCTGCACACTTATTTTCAAGCCGTTAGAACGATTTAGTCATCATCAAAATATAATTATCATAATTGGGGTTCAACAAATATTAACTTAATATATTTAGAGCAACACAAAACATATTGAATCAAAATGGATCAAAAGCTAAACAACTATCAAGATGGCCATAACGGCGAGGAGCATGACAATGCTTGAACTAGAAATTTTTTGAGTTTTGTTTTGTTCTTATTTTCTCCCAATTTTTCTTCTTTGTTTCTTCTCATTTGTTTTTGTCTTTGGCCCTTTTGTTTTGCAGTGGAAGTCCTCTTAAAGAAGCATGAGGAAACAAGATTGATCAAACATTACACATTTGAAATGATGAATTTTAGTCCCTAACAAATAGAAAGCATATAATTTTAGTCCCTAACAAGTTGAAAACGTATACTTTTGGTCCCGACCATAATTATTTTCAAATTTGGGGTGCCCCTAAAAAATTGAACATGTTTTTTGCATAAGTGGTTTTCCATCTAAAATATTAACGGATATTTGGTTAGGGACCAAAATTATACATTTTCATATTGTGAGGGAGAAAAATTCACCATTTCAAATGTGAGGGACTAATAAAAAAAAACCACATTTGTGAGGGACTAACTGTATGATTTTTCCCAATAAAATGACATAGGCTTAAATAGAAAAAATGGTTAATAACACTTAGCCCCTGAATTACGTGAGTAATTACGATTTGCCTACCTAAACTAAAAGAATATATACTTTACCCCATGGATACTATTCATCGATAAACATCTTAAAACTGTGAAGAAAAACTAGTTAAATTACTAAAATGCCACTTGTACTATATTTTGATTTTTACATATAGTAGTGTGACACTTGTTAAAAAAGGGAAAATAAATTATAAAATATCTCAATATTACCCATATCAATATATTTTCTAGTCAAATTTATGTAATTTCTTGTGTTCATTTGTTCTTATATTCGAATTTGAGTGATTAGCAATATTGGTAGCACGCTTCTTAAAGTGGGTTTAATTCTACTGAATTTTTTTTTTCTTTAAGTGTCTTGTATGGCAATGGGCTTTCCATAAAAATTTTGGGATTCTTTTTTATTCTCTTAGTCTTACACTTTTTAAAATTTGGATCAAACCTGTGTAACTTGTAGTATCAGATATAATTTTATTCAATATTTTCTCATATTTTTCACTCTTTAAAGACAAAAATAACGATTTTTTTTTAAGATATAGATTATTTATTATAGTTTATTTTTTCCTGAATTTTTTTTTATAACTATCAAACATCAAAAATAAAAATAATGTTACAGGAGTTATTTAGTCATTTAATCTTCTAAAGTGTAAAACTAACAGGGATAAATTGTTAATAGAGGAATAGTTTGACGTGGGGGCAAGGTTTACAGTAGTACTTTAGTTTAGGTGGGCAATGTGTAATTATTTACTTAATTCAGGGGGGAAAGTTTTATTAACCCTACAAAAACACTTATACAAGACGAGTAGTAGCATCACAAATTATAATTTTGATAGTTAAACACATTCAAATAAAGTCTAATTATAACTCTCTTGAATGAGTTTAAATCAATAAAAAAGTGTCTAAGATTTTAGAAAGAGAATTTGAAAGATAAATTTTATTGGATAGACATGTATGTAGAATTAATATGTGTTGTATTCCTATTTTTCAAAACTTTAATAGGCTTGACACCTGAACCTTGTTGTAATCTAAGTTGAAGATATATGACATCATATAACACTAGAATTTGATGTCACATTATACCATATATGTGATGTGATCGCTTGAACGGTTATTTAAAAATAATTTTTATATAGATTTGGCGTATGATATTATTTATAAATCTTGTAGTATAAATTAAATTTTAAAAAATAATTGACATTATTAAATACGAAATAGATTCCGTAAAATTTAATTGATAGTTACAGATTAGTTGCCTAAAGTTCTAAATATCATTGTCCATTGCAGGAAAAATTGTAGGAACAAAGATAGCTGAACAGTGATAAGGTGAAAAGATATGCCTAGTCTTAATCATTTGCGATATGACTAAACGATCTCTGATAATTGCCATCATATGAAGGGTAATGATATTGCCACACCAAATATCTTATTGCCACAACATTATTTTCTTAAAAGTTGAAAATACCCTTCAAATGATTTCACATTCTTTGTAACTGGCTCTCTGCTCGTTCCTACCTTTGATTCCGTCAAGCCTCGGCTTCTCCCTTCTTGAAGATATCACTTCCTATATCTTTCTTCTCAAGGGATTTCATTCAACTCAAAATATTTTTCCAAATTAGCAAAATATTTTTTGACAACTTCACATACCGGATCAAAACTAAAAATTGAATAGATTTGTATCAAAATAATCTGTTTTACCGTTGATACTGAACCATTTTCTTGACCAGTGTTTTGGGCAATGAGGGTACATCAATAGAATCAAGAATCAAGGCCGTGAAATTGAATCAACATCTACCCCATCTTTTATTCACTGTCTTCAGTTCCACGTCCATCCCACTCCCATTTTCCAACAACCTCATATTTCACCTTACCTTTCCAGCCTCTTTCCTCTTCTTCTGCACCATATTAAAATATTTTCCCTTCAACTATTCTTTGAAATTTCTTGATTTCTTCAACAAAGTACAATTAAATTAAATAAGAAATAAATAAAATATATAAATTTTCTATTCACGGGGCTATAGGGATTTCCTTTCAATTACTGAACACAATCTCACAATCAAAGCAGTCAAGATTCAGGAACTTATGAGGATGTGCGAACAGAGTGAGGGAAATGAAGTGAGAGAATGGGATAGGACTTTGTGGGGATAAGTCGAGGAAGGCTAATAGTGTGAAGGGGTATGAAGAGAAAGAAGGAGAGGAAGGGAGGGAATGATGCAGCGTAGTAACGAAGATGAAGGTGAGTACCGTGGACTGTGGAGGAAGCTTTTTAGTGATGATCCAGAATACATGAATATTCGGAGAGTAATTTTGTTAATTAACAAAAATGTGCTGGGGCAATAAAATATTTGCTGTGGCAATATCATTGCTCTCATACGAAAGATAACTCGGGCAGAGGACAATGATATTGCCACAACAAATTTCTATCAAATGACAAAATTACCCCTCAAGTCTTCTCAACAATACCTCTCAACCCTGTAGCACATCCATTTCCTTTTGTCTAAGATAGCCGCGCCGCCCCATTCTCATCCATATATGCTCAGAAACAACAATTAGTATCTGAAGACTAAAATCAAAACCATCCCTTCGAAACAAAAATCTGGAAGAAAATGTAAGATTCCATGCATCCCATGATCTGAAAATAAACCCCAGCTCGCATCATGGAGGTATCTTGCTCATTCTCTTACCACCACCAGCGGTACTGCAATTTCTCCGTTGGAAGCTCCATCCGAGGATCTCATAATGGGGTCAACGACTTTACCTTCAAGGAAAAGCCTTGCCTTTCAAAGTAATCCCCAACATTGACACCATCTTGCATAATACCCCAATTGATTGCTCTTGTTAAGGAAATGTGTTATATTGCTTGTGGGGAAGATGGTTTTTTTGCATCAGTTTTCTTGATGGATTCGTAAAAATTTTTGATTGGGTTAATTACATTTAGCTCCCCTGAGGTTTGGTTATATTACCAATCAAACCCTATAGTTTGACAAAACTACGGTCGACCTCCTTGAATGTCTAAACGTTTAACAAATATCTCCACACTGTTAACTACTGTTAAGATAAATCCTAATGTCAGCAAAAAATGATTTTTTATTCCTAAAATACCCTTGCTTATTTATTTTTTCATTTTCTCAATTTTCCAATAGCCAAAAACATGTCGTTTCTTATAATTATCCTAACCCATGCCCAATTCCATATCCATACCGAAACCCAAACCTAAAATTCAAACCTGAAACCCCTACCTTCCCTTTAGACCCAAACCCAAAACCCACAGTCCATTACCCAAACCCATTCTAAACCCAATAATTATCCATGTTATTCCTCCATCTTCACCGATCTAGCCCCTAATCCTCTACTTTCCCTTCCAACCACCACATCAGACCCTTTGTCCCTCCTTATTTTCCTCTTTCTGCAACACCCTATCCCTTTCCCCCTCACTTCTCCTCCTATTCTTGCTTCTTTTGCTTTTTCTATGGTGAGTTTTCTTCAACCAAATCCCATAATCCACACCTCCTAACCCTATAGTTTATGGGGCAATCTTATGGACAATTCAGTCAATTGGGTACTAAAATATGTGACAGTTAAGCAAGTTCCATTGACAGAAATGCTGTCACCCAATGAATGTCTTCAATATTGTTTTTTGTTTGAATTTTCATGGTAAAGCTTGTCTTTATCCCAGGTGTTTGATTTCACTCATTTCTCAACAACGCATGTGAAAAGGGATCTTGTTGGGGTTGAATTGAAGTGGGGTTTGAAGGGTTTTGAGGATTTGGTAGAAAAGATGATTGAGAAGGAGGGCCGAGAATGGTTTAAGTGTAAAGATGGGATTTTGTCTTTCTAGTGGGACTTTTGGTACACATTGAGTATAAAGGAGGTCAGAAATTTGAGAGTTTTGGGTAGTGAAGAGGGGTTAAGAAGTTTAGAAATTGAAGAGAGAAAGGAAGAAGTGCTGCCATGTTTTAGTTTCTTGATGGGATTTTTATGGAAGTTTAGGTTTTCGGTACTTTGTTTTTTGGTTTGGATTTTGGATCACGTTTGTTGGTTGAGTTGATTAGAGTTAGATTTGCTAGTCATTCATGTGATGGAGTCTTGTGATTGAGATTTTGCAGAATTGATTTGATCTAATTGCTTTTATGGATTGACTGGTAGTTGTGGTTTGTGGAGGATAAATAAGTTTAGGGCTAAATTGATAAAAATAAAAAGTTTGAGAATTATTTTTTATTTTAGGAAAAAATTGAGGGACTAATTAAACAATATATGATAAGGGTCAGTTAGTCTTTTTGCATGTTCCGTTAATGGAAGTTAGTTTGAAGGGGGAATTCGTAGTTTCACCAAACCATAAGGTTTGCCCATTGGTAATGTGGCCAAATCTCAAGGGAGGTAAATGTAATTAACCTTTTTCGATTTGATGGATAAAGATAATTTGGCAGTTTGGATTTACAAAAAGAATAAAAAAAGATAATTGTGTAGAAAGGAGATTATTATAGTGAAGAGCCGGCCTGCAAAACATGGAGTGTTTATGTGGCCGTAAGTAGGGCCACATTAACACGGATCCGGGTCGGATCTGGCATATCCAGACCCGGATCCGTTTAATATTACTAGTTCCGGATCCGGATCCGGATCCGGACGGGTCTCCAAAAAGTATATCCGGATCCGGATCCGTCGGGTCTTGTCGGATCCGGATCCGGGTCCGGGTCTTAATAATTTTTTAAAAATTATATGTAAAACTATTACAATTTATCAAATTTTTTTTTTAATTATACAAAAGTATTGAGTTCACAATTAATATTTATGCATGTATTTTATATTAAATATAAATTACATGGGCAATTTACACAACATATATGATGCGAACCCCGTGACGCAATCGATTTGATGCCACGAAACCCAACAATTCAAGACGGCACCAAAACTCTAAGGATCGACTCCAAAGTTGGTCACAAGATAGAATCGATGCTTATTCTATCTTTCATCTCATCATCTTGACACATATTTGGGTTATTTGGATCCATATCAATATATGTATATATACATATAAAATAACACTAATATACAATAATTTTATTATATATTAAATATTTTAATCGGATTCGGGTCTTAATCGGATCGGAACACTAAGATCCAGATCCGACCTATTTATTATACTAGCTAAACGGGTCCGGATCGGATCCGGGTAATCGAAATTTGTCATAGATCCAGACCCGGATAAACGGGTCCGGATCGGGTCGGGTCCGGGTATAGACCCGACCCATTGACAGGCCTAGCCGTAAGGAAGGGAATGAGGCCCTAGCGGAGAGGGAGACTTGAGATCCGGACTTGGCAAGGTTAGTTTTGTCATTTGCAGAAATTTTACTGTGGCAATAAGATTTTAGTCTTCTGTGGCAATATCATTGCTTCTCTGCCAAAATTTGATGATGATGTATGTGTCTGTATAGTGTGAGAGACGTGCACATTTAGATTTTCCTAGTAAATGTAAAAATTGAGAATTTTAATGATTTGATTGGACTCTACAAAATTGTACTAGTAGTTTAGACTGTACTTCCTTAGCCCATTTATTTTATGTAACTAGCTATGGAGACCTCTGCGAGGCGTGAGGTTGCCTAAGTAGCTATCAATGTCGATTTGGAGTGGAGTGTTTATTTGTTTGGAATTAAATCCTTTGGTAAATGTGTGAGTTTCTTTTTATTTATGTGTCAATTCTGAGTGGAAGGTGAGGGAGTTGGTATAAGATGTTAATGACCTGGGGAGTTTAGATAGGTGCAGAAGAGATATTATGGAATAGTGGAAAGCTGAGTTGCAGACGTGGGATGTTTAATTGGTCGGTGATGAAGTGTAGAGTTGTGTTATGTATGTAAAAATATAGGGGAATTCTATAATACACATTTTTTTAAAAAAATTATTTTTTTGATTTTAAAAATTTATATAGTATAAAATTTTTAAACACATAATATTGTACTATACAAACATTTAAAATACAAAAAAATAGTTCCAATAAAAGAAACTGTAGAATTTATAAAAAATGCAACATAGATACTAAATTGAGCATATCCACAATTTAATAGCATTCATCATTTTTTGGATATATAATTGCAATAAAGTTACTAAATTGAGTTTGCACAAATAATTAGTGTACCAAAAGGCAACTCTTTGTGAAAACATAGCCATTGCAGGGTTCACGCATGAATGATAATTGCCAACCTGCAACAACCACAAATTAGAAATGAAGACCACATATGAATTTATTGACAACTAATAGAAATTAATCAAGGAAACCAAGATGAGTACTAATTGGGTTCTTTATAAGAGATATGTAGAGGCAAAAGAAAGACGATCTAAACAAAGAAAACAAAGGAATTAAGTGGGGAAACCTTACATATTTAGACACATGCAGACTGATATTGTCATGCCTGGATCAATAACCCATTAGAAACTGAAAAACACAAAAGAACTAATTAACAAAGTATCCGACAGCTAAACTAAATGTAAAATCAGAACATTGGGACTAACTTAGAAAGGTAATGGCAGTGAGATTGTCCTGATTGGTTGGCCAGCAAAAGGTGAATATAAATTCCGAACAATGCACATAAATTAGATGCGTAATGGCTGTAAAAATGGTCAAATTGAGACATCACTATAATTCCATCGATTCGTACATCTATCTATAGAGATGGCTAGTATTATTAGAAAATATGCAATCATTTAAAGAGACTAGTAATGCTGATTATTCAATCCGACATTCAGGACATGAGGGTGGGAGTGGATTCAGAAAGCATTTCTGCATAACAGGTAAAAATAGGCCATTTAAAAAATTTGAACTCTTTGGTTTTGAGCAAAGGCAAATTTAATAAGCGGTTTAACATCAAATGTTGACTGAAAAAAACATCAAAAGCCCTTTCAAGTTAGGGTATACTACCTTTTCTTTCTTCCCTCGGTTGGCCTAATAAATTCCCAAACAAGAATTACAATTGACACATCCATTAAATAACAGGAATCAAAATATTACGAAAGCAAATTTTGGCAAGAGTAGATACAAATTTTCAAAAGATTATGAAAACATACAAATCCAAATGTGTATATCAATAGCATATGTGCCTCCATCAACCACAACAAACTCAGTGCTACCACAAGCTTTCTTTCTTTTCTCATACGTTTCAAATTAAACAAAATGAAAGAACTAAAAAATTAATTGCAGAAGTAACTCATAACTTGGATAGAATTTACAATTGTAATCAAATGTAAAAAAGGCCAAAACTTTACATTTAACTTTTACAAAGGTGGCTAGGGGACTGAAATAAAAGTCCATTAACCATACCAATGATGGAGATGGATTACCCAAGACAGCGGAAAAATGAAAGTTCCAAACTAACGAGAATAGAGCAAAGGTCGAGCAGAAAAATCTTGAGAGATGGAGGGGGGAAGTTTAGAGAACTTGACGAGAGATTAGTTGGTAGGGGAGAGAATGAAGAAAACTAACAAAAAGGCCATATTGCTACGCCGTCCTTGCACTTGTTGCCGATGATATCAGGTAGAAGGAGTTTGGAAAAACAGGCAATTACTGGAACAATAGGAAGAAGAGGAGGAGGAAAAATTTGGAGATGGTGAACAGTCGGTAGCGATAGAGATTTGGGAGATTCAGTGAAAGCAAGGATACACCCACTTGTTCAAATACTAAAATGACGAGATTGCTCCCAGAACACAGAAGAATAACAAAAAGGGTGGACCACAGGGCTGTTGGCTCTTTTACATATCTAGATATTCTCCTTCCATGTTATATTTTCACATAAGCAGCGAGCACGTGGTGTGTCTAGAATTTAGTTTTATGATTTATATCCTTCATCATAATAATAAGACAAGTTAAAAGTTAGAATTTTAATAAAAACTAGAATTGAAATATAATGTGATACAGATAATGACTATTTTGAAAATGTAAAATTATTTCTTAAATATCTCTAAATATCAAGTGTGAAAATATAAAGAGAGATGGAGTATATAATTTGTACAGACATAATCATATTAAAAAAAAATCTCACTTTTTGACAAATATAAGAATTGTGAATTTTAATCAATTAATTTAACTCTATTGCATTAACAATTTAGACTGTAAAAAGATTTTTACTAATCAACTAATCATAATGGGAAACAAATATCTCTCTCCTAGTCATTTCTTTTTATACTCCTTCCATTCTCTTTCAATTGTCAATTTAAAATTTTTTTATTCTATTTTAAGTGTCATTTTAAAAGATCAATGAAGCATTAATTTTTTAAACTAATTTTACTTTTATCTCTTTCCAATTCTATTAATTATGGAAGATGAAGGGACGTGAGTTGGGGAAAGGGAAAATAGTGTGAGGAAGAGAATGAATATTGGAACTCTCTTAATTTATTACTAGTCAAAAAGGCAATTTAGTCAGTCATACAAGATCAATTTTGCTTAAAATTTAGGTTATTTAATAGGATTAATTGTATTTTCCTCCCCTTAAGTTTGGCCAAATTACTAGATTAACCTTCAGGTTAGGAAAAATTACAAATACTACCCTCAAAGGAATATATTTATAACAGATTCACCCTTACGGTTAGTCAAGTGACGTTGACTATCTAAAAGTGTCAAAGGCAGCAACAATTTTGGTCTTTTATCCCTATTTTCCTTTCTCACATATCTCATCCCTATCCTTTCTCATCAATCTACCACTATCAATCCATGCATCTCCAACCTCTCTCCTCTTTTACAAATCATCTCCATAACTTTAAAAAAAAAAGGAAAATAGCACAAATACCAATCAAGAAAAATTCAACGACAGATTCCAAAAAAAAAGAAAAAAAGGAAAAAAAAAGGAATAAAATGATCATCTTCATCTCCATCTCTATCTCCATCTCCATATCCAGCAGTGCTTCCATAATACAACTTATCCTCAATCATAACATAAAAAAAACCACCATAATCCAGCTTATTCTCAATCAAGAAAATAACCAAAATATCTAATACAAAAAACTGAAGCGAGAAAGTCTAAAAGTTTAGTTACAGTCCCAAATCCCCTATCACAACCATGCCTTCATCAGATGAAGATGATGATGAATCCAGTAAATCTAATGGGCATCAGCTTACGAGAAGGGAGGAGGTGGCTTGTTTGATTCAAATTAAGGGGAATTTTAAGGATAAGGGGTTTTTGGGGTTGATTGGGTTGATTGAGTTGCTGTTAGTCCTTTTTTAGATGGATCATGGAAATCAATTTCAAGAGATTTTTGGCTGAGGTAGAGGAGGAATAAGGTGGCGGTAGAAGCCAGCAAACCAAGAAGTATGCCACAAATTTCATGGTGAGGTGATGATTGAGGCCCGGGAATATATGCTGTCATGGCCATTGAAGAGAATCTAGCCTATGGTAGAGAAAGAAGTATCGGAGGAGAAGGAAGAAAAGGATGAAGAGGTAGACTACAAAAGTTGGATGGGGAACGTAAAAGAGAGGATGGAAGACGAAAGGGTTTGATTTTATGGGCAATTTGGTTGAGTTAGTATTACTTTGCGAGTATTTTGGTCTTTTACTAGGTTCCGTTAGTTGAGTTTGACAGATTTAATTTTGAAAGGGGTATCTGTTATTTTACCGAACTTTAGAATTTATTTGGTAATTTAGCCAAACGTGAGGGATGGTAAATATAATTAACCCTATTTAATATCAATCTTGCAAAACATTAAATTTATATTTAAAAGAAAATGAAGGGAGTAATAATTTAAAACTTTCTTAATGAATTTTGTTTTATAATATTATTTGTTAATGTGGTGTTAATTAAGTGCTAAAGTACTAATGCTTTTGTTTAGTACATTTTATTGGAAAGGGAATAGGTGTTACATTAGGGATCCCCTTAAGTGCATTACAAAGTTCGTAATGTTGCAGCATAAAGTATGGATGA
This sequence comes from Cinchona pubescens, assembly GCA_025175665.1. NCBI lineage: Eukaryota > Viridiplantae > Streptophyta > Magnoliopsida > Gentianales > Rubiaceae > Cinchona > Cinchona pubescens. The sequence continues at coordinate 642,529 of JANKKI010000212.1, read as the reverse complement.
TAATGACATATTGTGGTCCCAATGTACACTTAAAGTCAAGTATTGGCGACTGGGAACCAGCTAAGTTAGTTAGAGTAAAGTTGTAATATAAGATGTAGGGTAAAACATACTTTAGTCTCGAAATTTTGGATCAGTGACATTTTTTGTCCTCAAAATTTTACAAAAAGTAAATTACGTCCCTTATCTTCTAAATTTTAACTCTATTAGGACAATTGATATAAAAATAATATAATTTTTGATTTCTATACCTCTATTCTAACAAACATTTAATTCTTTATCTGATAAATCCTAAAAAATTTTCTTTTATCTTTAATTTCTCTTGACTAAACAAATTTTAATTGCTGTTTCTCATAAATTTTAACAAAAAGTTATGCTTTTTTTCTATAAATTATCCTAATTCAATAGAAAATTGGAAGATTAGGGACGTGATTTATTTTTTGTGACACTTTAGGGACCAAAAATGTCACTTAGCCAAACTTTGAGGACTAAAAGTGTTTTTTACAATAAGATGTATTGATATTATAGGAAGGTTTATGGATTTTCAATCCAACTAGGTTATTTTTCATATAGGTCTAAAAATCAATGACTTATATTTGTAGATGTGAAATAATTATCCATTATTTATAAATTTGGAATTAAACTAAATAAACCGCTACATGTAACCTGAACTATTTTGTTGGGACCACTAATTGAATCGAGAATAGTATGCCAAAGGTGGCTTTTATTTATTGATTGGCCTTTTAGATTCCAGGTCATTTTCAATTTGGTCCCCAAATTAAATAGCGAAATGACTTTTTTTTCCCTTTTCTTTAAGAAGAGGATTACAATAGATCTCCACCTACCACTTTGGTAACTTGAATCCATGACCTTGGTAACATTTGAAAGTGTAATCTTACTATTTGGACTATACTTTGTTGTCAAAGAAATGACTTTATTAGTGTTTAGTTAACCTTAATTGAAATTCATATCAGCCAAAAAGCTCAAGAGTTATTGCTTATTTAGAGTTTCGTGGAATATTTAGTGTTTTTTCCAAATACACAAAATGAAAGATTTTAAAATTAAAGGACAATCTTGTAAAGGTAAAACTTAGGCTAGAGTGTCTGAAATTTATGTTAGAGTTCCAAATTATTGGCCTTTCATAATTCTCCTTTTATTTTTAAAAGTTCTCTACTAGTAAATAAAAATAAAATTACATTTAAAAAATATTTATAAAATGAGAGGTACAACTATATTTATTTGCATTTATTACACTTATAAATATAATGTATAAATACAACGATATACCTAGTTGATTTATGATTCATGTAAAAATTCATAAAGAAGGATTTTCTATTAATGAATTTGGCTAATCAGCTAATTGAATTCAAAAGTTCTAGGATATCTATTTTTGAATACATTATCCAATTATGAAATTGTTTGTATTTAAAAAATAGTTTCATATAAAGTAAACTCAAAATAGGACTCATAATTTTAAGTATCTAATCTACAAAAATTCCTGTGTCACTACATGCCACTTACGGTAACGTGATTCATTCTTGTCATAAATTACTTTAGTGACGAGACACTTGATTGTCACTTATAAAAAGGGTACAGTGACAATACATAAATGTCGTCACTAAGGAGAAATATTCAGTGACAACCCAGTTATTGTCACATAGCTATTGTCCTGGAACATATAACGTGTATGAGTGCAATGTTCTTTACTAAGAACGTTGTCACTAAAGCTCCTAACATATGTGATAACTTTTCTATTTGTCACTACCTCAAGATTTCCAGGTTATGACAATAATTGTCATCACAAATATCTTTCTTGATTTAGTAACAGAAACATTGTCGCAATAAAAAATTATATTTTTTTAATTTTGCTAATATATTTTATTTTCATAGTGTAATAATTGAGAATGATAAACCTAACAAAAGTTTTAAGATACTAAGTTTATCAATGATATAAATGTGTTTATTGGAAATTTTAGTGCCATAACTTCACTATGAGGGGTTTAGGGGTTTAGTATTATGATTTAATGGTTTAGGTATTTTAAGATTTTAATTCCTCTCTAAAATTTGAATTTTTTCTAATTGAACAAAGTTACTTTCTTACAACTCATGATTTATAGTGACGTTCTTGTATATTAACTATAATCCATGTTTTATCAGATTTAACTTCTAATATGTTGTGTTAAATTATGTAAGTAATAGCTTACATTCACTTAAAAGACAAACTCCTATTTATTTTTCATGATAGAATAGAACACAAGTAGAAAGTTTAAACATGAATTTTTGTCACTTTTTGAGCTAGAGGTTAAATAGCACTATATAAAGAACTACAACATGAGTTGCACTTTGGCCTCTCTAACTCATTTTATAGACACTTAACCCCTCATTTTTATATTATTGAACAAAAATACCCTTTGCAAATAAATTTTTTCTTTCTTTTTGCCACCCTTCTTTCGTACTTTTTTCCCTTTTTCCCCTTCTTCATTTTTCCTCATTTATTTTTTTCTTTTTCTCCCTTCTCGCAAGCCATTAGCTACTTCATTCTGCTGTAAATGTTTGTTTACTTAGATGTGTACTAACAAATTTTTTAATTTCATTAAACTAATTATTTATTTTGTTGTACTTTATTTAGTTTTTAATTTTTATTATAACAAGAGGTATATTTGTTATATTGATAAAGTATTTTTTTTTTATCTAAAACTAAATTATAAAAACTTATATAAGCAAGTTGGATTTATAATTAATCAACTATAGTAAAAATAGCAAATTAATCAACTAGTAAACTAATTATTTGCATAATTAGTTTATTAGTTTGTTCCATATGCTTCTATTATTTGTATAATTAAGATATATAAATTTTTTAAATTTGATTTAGCTAATTCTTTTTTAACTCATTTCTTTCTTAAATTTTGTTGTTGCAAATACATTACAGTTTCCTATACAATAGAATATATGTTAGTTACATCAAAGTGTACTTATATTGTTAATTAAATAATTTAAATGCATAAAAGAATTAGAGTTTCATTAATTCATAACTTTGAGTCCCAATAAATCAAATATTAGTTTAAAAAATCCAAATAAATATGAACACGATAAAAATAAGAATAAGGGTCAACAGTTTACGAGTATTAAAAAACAACAAATAAAAATATTACTAGTTGATTAATTTGCTTATTTGTTTTTGCCACAGTTGAGTAATTATAAATCTAACTTGTTTATGTATGTTTTATAATTTAATGTTAGATAAAAAATACTTTATCAATATAATAAATAAATATATATATTGTTATAATAAGAATTAAAAAAACAAACAATGTACAACAAAATAAATAACTAGTTAAAGAAAATTAAAAAATTTATTCTAAGTGTACAAATATTTATAACAGAATGAATGAGGTAGCTAATGGCAAGCGAGAAGGAAGAGAAATAAAAAAATAAATAAAAGAAGAAAAAGAAAGAAGGTGAAAAGGAAAAAAAAAAGTGGGAAAGAAGGGTTGGAAAAAGAAAAAAATATAATTACTTAGCAAGGGTATTTTTGTCTAATAATATAAAAATAAGGGGTTAAGTGCTTATAAAATGAGTTGGAGGTGCCAAAGTGTAACCTATGGTGTAGTTTAGGGGGATTTAGTGCATTTATCCATTTTAGCTAGTAAATATGATGAATATATTATTGTGGGGTCCAATTATTTGTTACATGTTTACTAGTTTTTATTGGGTTTAGAATGGGGTTGGGTATTGGGCTGTGGGTTTTGAAAATATTTTCAATAAACTATGGAAATTATTTGTTACATGTTTACTAAAAATATTTTCCAAATTCATTTTCTAGTGATTGTTGAAATGTTACAAATGTTTTTCTAACTTCAAAATATTATCTCCTTTGATTCACAATAAAATTTATTTTATATCCACTACAGCCACAAACTTATTCATTTAAAATTGAGTTACCTGTTCGTGTTATAGATAGAGATCAATCAATACAAAAACAAGTCAATAAAAAATTCACACAAATCCTTTAAATTCTATCCTCACGCCTGTAAGTATATGAGGTGGATAATAGCGTAGGATGGGCGGGTATCATTCCCATGAGTATTGCTCGTTGACAAAATACCAAGATTCAAAGGCCATTGTGTAGTTAGACGAACCAATAAATTGAGGTAATTTAACCTAGACAAATTCAAGCAAACAAGTAGATTTAAGAACTATTTTAACTACTAAGAACAAGGAAATTAAGCAAGTAATTTCTACTCTAATTAAGCAAGTCAATAACTAATTAAAGGACTAACCATTCTATTCTAATGAAAAAAAGTAAATTATATCTAAATCAACTAAATTAACTAAAGTAAATCAACTAAATTAACTAAATTAAAACAAGAATTAAAGAGCAAATAATCCTATATTAACAAACGAAAGCAATAAGAAAGCATGAAAATAAGGCAATTTCTATTTTTTTACTAAATTAAAACTAGTGATATTTGCAAAGAGAACTAATTTAAACTAAATTTTTTGGATATTTTTTTGATTTAAGAAAAGAAAACCCACTAAAAATTACTTGAAATTAAAACAAGGAAATGAAATTTTAAGATAGAAATCACTAAATTATCGTGAATCTTTAAGAATATATGGAATGGAAGTAACTATTATGAAGAATTTTTAACTAGAAAGCAAGCAAAAATCATATCTACTTGTAGCAATTGAAAAGCCCTCTAAGATTAACTAACCAAAATTAAAACTTCCTGGAATTTAAAACTAAGATCTAAAGGAAAATTAAAGAAAACTTTTTGTATATAGAGAAACTTGAGTTCTAAGCTAAACTACAACTAAACTAATCTAAAAAACTAGCTACACTACTCCTATGTGTACTTGCTTGTCCTACAAGAGAGTATTTGGAGTGCTGTCAATCAAAATTACAAGATTGCCCTAAACAATAAGTGAACGCACCTCGATGTCGCGACACCGAATAATTAGTGTTGCAACATCGACCTAAAGATTACAATTCAAACTTCTATACCAATGTCGCGACAGTTAACTATTTGGTGTTGCGACATTGAGCTCTATTTATACTCATCTAGATCTTCATCAAATAGTACTTTGCTCCTCAACCGCTTGTATAACTGATCTTGACTTCTATCCCCTAAATTTTTCTCCAGCAAAATAATTAGCCAAATAAGTCATTCTACTTAAAACCTATAAATTCGTACCATTAACCAAATATTTAAAAACAAAGCTAATGCAAAAACAAAATGGACACAATTAGATCAAAATACTCAATTAAACACCAAAAATACGGGTTAAACTACTCAAAAGCCATACTTTAAAGTATAATAACTCTAGTTTACTAGAGTTATCATTACCTATCATCTATATTTAGGTTTCAAAAATATTTGAAAATATTTATGACTCACGAAATACCTCCAAGTTCTCGAAGGTATTAAATATCTAGTAGGTATAATTTCGGAAGGGGAGAGATGTTTCACTATAATTTAGCAACTATTGGAATAACATCTTATCTCAAGACTAACAAAATCGAATATGTATGTAGAACTCCCCGCAATGCATAAATTAGGAATATGAAAGCAAATAATTTGACCCTAACAATGAAATATTATGACATTCTTAATGAACATCAAAACATGGAGCATTTTTTTTTATAGAAATAGTTGCAGAGGTTACTTTATATCAAATATTTTGAAATCCAAATAGCCATTGTAATACAACACCATCTAAAATATGATTCTTTTTTTTCACCACCTAAAATGTGGTTCATTATCCCAAAAAAAATGTTCTTATCCAAGAAGCTATTTAACTATCCATGTAATATTTCAGAGAAGTGCACAACATATCAACAACCCACTCATTTTCTAGGCAAACTGTAAGCTTTTTGTTAGTTCTGACAAATAATATCCAAGAGCTTTTTTGCAATTACAGGACTACAAGCCTCAACAATACAAAAATAGAAAACAAACTACCAAAACTAGATCAATTTAATATTTTAACAAATTAAGAACTATATTGTCTCAAAAATTCTTTGATTAATCTCCCATCCAGTGCTAACACTCAATTCACCTCACTCCTGCTTACTTCTCTCCATCTGTAGTAACATAGTAAACCTCGGCATTGTATTAGGACAGTTACCATAAAGTGGAGGAGATAACTGCATTGAAGTTCACTTGCTTGTGAATGATTTCATTCCTCCTCCAAATACAATACATAGTGGATAAGAGAACCAAGTATAGCAAATCACCTGCAAAAGTACTTATGGGCTTGAAGGTAGGCAACCATTCAAAGTTTAGCTTCCTATCGATAAGAACCCCTATATGAAACAATAGAACAATTTTGTCTGCCATATTGCAAAAGTTAAAGGACACTCAAACAAATACCTCATAGTTTCGTCACATTGTCTACCAAGGAAAAATTTTTTTGCACTAATTTCAACATCCTATGCTCTTAATTTTTCTTTGGTATGTAATATCCTCTAACAGAGTAGCCATAAAATAAACCAAATGTAGCACAATGAATGAATAATGAAGAAAATTGTCAACTACATAGAATTGCACAATGCCTGAAATATCTGGTAACATATAGGATATGAAAAAATGTATCTAATTATCAGGAAGTAGCTGAGTTCATTATAGTTCCCTTCAATAAGAAAAATTCATTGGCAAAAAGCTAGCAAAAAATAGTGAAGAAAAGTGATGCATCTAATGGCCTTAAACTTTGAAGTAAAAATGATAATATGAAAACAATAAAAAATAGCTACATAATAAACTTGATAAAGATAGACAAATATATGTGTTTATTTATTTATTTATTTTGTTTAAGGACAAGTACTATACGTGGTCTTATACAAGATAATTTTACTAGTAATATGACTGAATTCAAAAATTAGTACAAACTGAAATTTTGCAATGTTTGGTGCAACAATAAATGAGAAATATTTATTAATAACATTGCATGCTTCTTACTTCCAAATACTATTAGACATTTCAAGCCCCCTTAACTGATAATGTTTTGTCCATTTGATTTATACTTGTCATTGCAGAAATATTTTTGTCTCTATTCTCTTCCTTCATACTTTTCCTGCAATCAAGAACGAAAAAGGTAGATGAGTAAATGTTATCAATAAATAACTCATCATTAAAGAATTTGGGGAATAAATTATACGTGATATTCATTGCAATTTTTAAAAAAATATAAAAGATTTTTCAACACAAAACCCTAAATCGTCGAGTAAAGCCAGTCAAATAATTCTCAATAATTGAAGCATGAAAAGCAAAATTGATAAGACCCTATATTGCAGTAACAAATTTTACCTAAGATGTTAGAGATTTTCCAAGGAAAAAACAAAAATTGTGGACTTCCGTATGCCAGGAATCTCACGCAATGTAGGGACATCACCAGAGTTGGATATGATCACCATTGCTGGAGATCGGTTGATTGCCGTTGTCATCTGTGATCTCTCCATCACTATCAGATTTTTGTTATTAGTTGATAAAATTTAGGAAGTTTAGGAGTGTTTTAAACTTGTTTAGTTAAAAAATTGAGAAGGGAAGGGATGTGTGTTTTTAATGAATATAACTTTAGTAACTTTTAAATGAAAGTCATTTTTCTTCCTTTTACGAATATTTTTGGCAAAAAAAATATTTTCTCATGTAAATAGCTATCGAGCACTTGGAAAATATGGAAAACGTTTTCCGAAAAGCAGTTTACATCCAAACAAACACACCCCAAATATTCAAACATTAACCATAGAATATTTGCTAGGTATCATTCCATCTGCTGAATTGCTAGAAGATTGTCCATGGAAGTAGAGCAACACTATTTTGAACACAAGACAATAGTGATTGAGGTAATCTGATTGCTTGTTTAGTATTATAGTTTTATAAAATATTTTTGATCTTTTTGATTTATACACAATAAAAGCATGCAACATTGTTGATGATGGTTTCTAGTCAACCTTATAAAAATTATGAGTTATTTTTTTAGTGAAGTGTGTTGATGATGAAAAGTGTGTCAATATGGGTTTGTGAAAAAAGGATTTGGGTTGTTTTTATTTTATAGAAATTAAATCAAATAAATTGCCCTAGTCCATATGGAACTAATTTTTTTTTTTATAAATGGATCTGACTCTTGATTGGATAAACTTTGGTATATAGATAGAATTGAGGAAAATTAGACTAAGCTTTGAATTGGATTGATAGATGATATATATTTCATTGGATAAATTTTATATACCCTTTTGTTTTTCCTTGTCTATTTCTTAAAGATGTATTCATGCATATGAATTTCACTAAATTAGATTAAGGGAAGCTAAACAGATTTAATGTATTTATAGAAAAAGGCACAAATTTGCTAATAAAGTTAAATTCATAGAAACCATTTTGCTAATATTCTATTTCATAGTGAAGAAAGAGACAATAATATAATTAATACTCCTGAGTGATATTTTGTTTCTTATACACATCTAGATGTGTATAAGAGACAGAAACTCAATAGTGATATAAATTTATATATCAAGAATGCTAATGCTCTATTATTGACATGAACTACAATTGAAAATCATAGAAGTGAGGTTGTGAAGCTGACAATTTTTGAAATTGTTAATCCACTTTATGGCAGTTTCTTCCTTTGGAGCAGCACCAAATTGAGCCTGAATAGGCTAAATGTGGTATCAAATTACTGTTATGCTGAAATTTTAGAAGCTCTACAATACTTTACTTTTTTTTCTTGCTAAATTAGACTATATGGTATCATATATTTTCAAATGTACACTTTCTGTTGCAAATTATACGAAAGCAGGGATAGTATATGGAATTTACATATTGCAAAAATTGAATGTTTGATTGTCTAAAATTTAGCCAATGCAAATGTCATGATTTCCATATTTGTTGAGATGCAAATTGAGTCAATGTAAATTTCTTTCTTGACTGTTGCAAGATATATACTATTGTCATTTTATATAAATTTAATGAATTATAAAGACAAAGAAAGAAAAAAAATCATCTATAAAGACAACTTTTGAGCTGATACAAGAAATAATTAATTTTAACATGGCTCTTATTGCTTCAAAATGTGTATAAGAGAATGAGAGAAATTAGGATAGAAATTCAAACTTTTTTCCCACTGTAAGAGGCTAAGGATTCTTTCATGATTTTTGTTTTTCTTGTTTCAGTTTAGGATGGTGCATGATTTAAGGGGTGTTTTTGTGTCGTTGTTTGTGTTTCTCTTTATTCTGGTTATTGAGTTTGTTTTTGACTTCTCATGTGAAAAATTTAAGGTTTGATTGCATTGTGAAGTTTCACAATGAAATTCAAGTTATGTTTTGCTTCTTTATTGTCAAAATTTTGTTAGATGTTGTAGGATATTAGTGAGAGGAACAAAAATTGAGCAGAGAATGACACTCTCTACCTTTGGAACAATCGCTTGCAAGAGTTGGTTTAACGAAGTAACAGTTGTGAAAAAGTGCAAGTGTCGATAGACTTTTTTTTTTGTCCTTTATATCCCTTTGTCTTTGAATATTAGTACACTAATCTTTTCAAATTCAGAGTCACTTTTCTCCAATATGTAGTACAAATTTTGATTGATACACACCCACCCATACACCCCCATTTATACCACCCACCTACCCACCCACAAACACACACATATGTTGGTAAACGAAATGGAATTTGGTGACAGTGGATGGAGTTAAAGGGCTTGTTTTTCTCATCTGGTGGGAACTTCAGTAACGGTTTATGAAACCTAAGACTTGTGTTAAATTGTTTAAGATTTTGTTAAGATATGCGATTTGACTTTATTCATTTAGTGCTCAGAAAAGTTAATTGGATTTGCATATGGATAAGTTATTTATTGTGAAACTTTTAATTTCTCTGTTATCTTTTCTCCGTCATATTCTAATTGAGATCTTTATTTGGTATCAGTGTAGTTTATATCCATTTATCATCATGTGAAGGCACCGAGAAGACAATATTTTAGACATCATGATATGCCATGTAGATAAGGATAGAACATTAATTTTTGTGATATTTTGAAGATAAAAGTATACTTTGAACTCTATTCTAGATGCTTTTGATAGTACAACTATGATTATCAACTTAGCATTTTGGTTTGTGATTCTATTATGGATGCTTGCTGTAAATATGTCTATTTTTATTGAATGAGATGCTTATGATAATATATATAATGTGACTTTTGTTTCAGTTTGGGATTCTATATAAGATAAACTATTGTACAATTTATTATTATTTAAAAGTAGATATTTATCTTGGAATTGCATTGGAAAGAATAGGTTTGTGGAATAAGATAGTGACAATAAATAGAATCCAAAAGTACTAAGCTACACTTTGTGACAACAAATTGTCGTTAACATGCAACGCAATAACTAAACTTTGTGACGACTGGTTGTCACCAATAAGTTGAGACTAGATATGTGTTATGACATGGTAGAAATGAAATAAGTAACAAGAACTGTTGTCACAAAGTAAGTTATTATTTGTGACAAGATGTCGTCACAAAAGGACTTAGTTTAGTGACAACCTGTGTACCTATTGTAATAAAATAGCCAATGAAAAAGTGATGAAAATTTGCTGAGATCTTTGCGTTGGCAATGCTGTCACCTACACCCAAAATTAACCAGAATCCCATATTAATGTAGTAGTGGTAGAGTTTGAATCATCCCACAGGGAAAGGAGTTTACTTTTTGTCCTCAAGTATTGAAAAATGGGGTTACTGGGTTAGTGAGTGATTTCTTAATATCAAGAAATAAATATTGCAGAAACCAAGAAAAATCATAGCAAATTCAAGAAGAGAAAAGTCTTGGCTCGGTCACATCCACCATGGAAATCGAATGAGTTGATCATCGACACAAAGCATACATCAATCATTCACCAAACTCTAATTGAAGAATTAGTTTATCATCCAGTTCAAAACTTATTCTTATTTCTTCCCTTAATTTAGTTAATCTTTAACAAGCGATTCAATTAACCCTAGCTATAAATTATATCCAGACAAGGTCAAAAGATTAATCAATAGAAGCATTAAGAACTAGGAAGACAATTAGGCAACATTAACATAAGCACAAGCGGTTATGCTAATTTGTTGATTATTTTCCTTATATTTAACACTAATCGAGTAATTATTAAACTAGTTGCCATCATAGATTAAATTGGACAAAGCAGGTCAATATTAATCTAGCTATAGATTGATTCAAATAATTAACTACATTGCACATATAGCAAACTTAAAAGCAAACAATCATGAAAATAATAGTGCAAAAAAATAATTAATACTTGGAAGAATGAATTGAATTAAGATAAAGACAAGTCTCACAACATCAAAGTTCCCATGGTTTCATTTTCCTACAGCAAGATTGGGTTTAGGCGCACATGGCCACGGAAGAACGCACAAGGGATTGCTGTAAAAACTCATGTTCAAGCTCTCTCCCTCAACTATCTATCTAAAGGGGTATTTATAAGGGATTCTAGGGTTAAATTTTTTATGTAACAGGTAAAACATGAAAATCCTAGAAAAGAGTCCATCTGGATGAAAAAGGCTGCTAAAAATAGTAATTTATGCAAAATCTCACAGCACCGTGCGCACATGTGAAACAAAAAAAACGCACATGCACGTGAAGACCATTTTGAACTTTTTCCACTAGAATTCGTGCACATGTACAAGGAAATTCATGCATGTGCACGGCTTCCAAAATAGCTGCCCCGACTTCCAAAACAGCTGTCGTGACTTCCAAAATAGCTGCCTCAATTTTCAACTCGATTTTGACCTTGATGCTGATGGAATTAAGTAAAGTACAAAACATGAAAGTTGTAGCTCTTTCTCTTAGATTTTCAAAACATCTTGAATCAACTAAATCGGAGTTTGAACAAGAAAGTTGTGCAAAAATTACAAAATAGTATCTAGATTTGCTCCATACTCGTGCACGCTTCAGCTTTGCAACTTTTCTTCATCTTTTTCATCATTTTCACCCCTTTTTCATTACAAACCTACAAAAAATAAGAATAAAATACTTAAACTCAGAATTAACTCAAATATTGCTTACAATACATAAAAGTAAGGTAAATGACACATAAAATTTAAGGCATTTATCTGCTTATCAAATCAACCCACACTTAGCTTTTGATCGTTCTCGAGCAAAAATAGAGTTAAAATGAATAAGCTCATAAAAAATTCATCCAACACATCTCCAGAATTTTTCAAATAATTAATCAAGAGTCAATCTACCATTAGAAGTAATCTAAGAACTCAAGCTCAAATGCTAATAAAATCCTAGACATGAAATCCGGTGTATGTGTGTATAGCCATACACAAGAAAAATATTTTTCAAGACACTTGAATCAAATCATGAAGACCCTTATCCTTTTTTCTGAACATTACATAGCTCACTCTTCTTACACCTCTCCACTAGTGTAGAAAATCGACTCAATTTAAATTTGGTTGGACTTTTTGGCTTGTAATGTTAGGCTTGGGTATTGGCTAATTAAAGAAGGGATATGGATATCACAAAACAAAAGAAAGAGCTTTAAGATAATGTTGCACACCATTAAAGTAAAACTTCTCTTTAAACATTAAACCACCTATCCTTACAAAGAAATAACCCCACACTTAATCAACGAACACCCTTTAAAATTTCATACAAGAAACAAAACGTCCTCCTTCTTCAATTTCAACCCAACATGCCAACATTTTTTGGACATTCCTTCACACATATATATTTTTTTCATTTTTTTTCATGTCCGATCCCCAACACGGGTAGTAGTGATAGGCACTACCTGCAAATATTTAAATAGAGCTACCAGTGATAGACATTACCTACAATTTTCATGAATTCTCTTCTCAATACCCCAATGTTACCTTATAAATGTATACCACTCACTCAAACAATTTACTACCCTCATTCAACTATCTTACACCCTTATATCCTTTAACAAATAATTATGTGCAAAAAGCTCTTTAAGGGGCAATTTAGATAGAAAAGTAAAAGAAAATTTTAAGCTCATAAAGGTAGAGAAAATGATTTTAAGTGAAAGAAAGAGAATGGTGTTCTCTCCATTCATAACAAATTAAGGCTCAAATAGGGTACGAGGGACAAAAATTTCAAAGTAAGGGTTGGCTTGAAAGGCTCAAACGACCAAAGAAAACTATACCATCATCTTTAAACCAAATCAAGTTGTCTATAACTTTTGCCTCAAAAATGTAATGAACAAGTTTCCCGGATGCAATGTAAGTGAGTCTACATAATTTAAGGCATCTCTAAGTGTCAAAAATAAAAATAATTTAAGGCTATAGTGCTAAAAAATTCTTAGAAATCATGCAAAGAAAATATTAACACTGATTACCCAACTCAGGAATGGTTAAGCTCAAGAATTACCATGCAGAAAATCAAAAAGACATAATAAGCATTGCCAAATTTATGAAAATTTCCGATATTTTTCAACTAATTCACACAAAAAAATTCAAAAACCTTGAAAAGCTCTCGAATCAAAAGGAAAGTTAAAATATTGCAGCAAAAAAGAAAAATAAACAATTTATTCACCAAACATTTATAAATGCAGATAACTCCTTACCCCACACTTAAAAATAAGCATTGTCCTTAATGCGTAAGAAAATAAAAGCACAAAGTGTAAAAAAAAGCTTCTCTAGTAATGAAGAATGTTCAGTGCAGTGCATCCTAAAGCAAATACCCTTGATTTGAGTTGTAGCTTATTATTTCAACTATAACAAAAATGAAATGATGAGACTTTCAAGAGATAAGAACAAACAAGAAAATCGAGGACTAAAAATTCCTCAACAGTCAGGGAAAAAAAACTTAATCACTTGAAAGACAAAAAGAACAAACATAAAAAATGAATTAACAATAAAACTGACAAAGAGCACGACATCAAAATAGAAATATCTTAAAACACAAATGCCAAGGAAACTAGTAAAATAAAAAATGATCAACAAAACAATAACTAAAAATCACGGGTTGCCCCCATTCAGCACCTTTGTTTATTGTTGTTGGCTCGACACAATGCCCTTTTCTTGCTCAGGTAACCCATATATTATGGAGTCCTAGAATCTTTCTATTCACCATTATCAAGAAAGATAGATTTAACATCCTCTACTCTTTCAAGACTTGAACAAGTTTCTCTTCTTGTGGCACATGAAGTTGACTGGAAATGATCACATTTCCCTTATCTTCTGAAAACAAGTATTTAAGGTGACTTAGGAGACGGTTGTAATTTGGAATTGTTCCCTACACAACAAATAGCATCAACTTCTCTATAGTAATAATTGGTAAAACGTTAGATCTGCCTCACCTATCTGCTGAGGCATGGAAGAGCTTCTAAGTTCTACCACAAGTTGTTGCATCTTATCACGGGAGACAGGTTCTCATCATTTTCCTCAAGATTTTTACTCATGCTCACTTCCACTTCATTGCTACTGTTAGGTCCAAAAATTTCCTGTATTGGAGGTTTAAGCACCTCAATTACAGAAACAAATTTAATATGGTCCGAGATTTTGAATCATCATAAATATTAAACTTAACTATGGTTTTATCAAACTCCAAGTGTGCCTTTAGGAACATTTATCTTAGTTTAAGAAGTAACTAAGAATGGTTTTCCTAACAAACTAGGTGTATTAGAATCATCTTTTTCCATTTCAAGCACATAAAAGTTAGAAGGGAAAACCAAACTCCCAACTTGAACTAAGATATCTTCCACTATTCCCTTCAAATAGGCCAAAGATCTATCAGCTAATTGAATTATCATACATTCTTATTTAAAGGTCCGAAATATTTTTAATGCATCATAAATAAAGTATGGCATTACATTAATAGATGCACCTAAGTCTAGCATGGCTTTCTCTTATTCTTGTGTTGCATATCTTACAAGGAATGTAGAACATGCCTGCGTCCTCTGTCTTCCAGGAAGGGATTTTAGAATTGTGGCTGAAACATTACTCCCAACTTCTACTTTTCTAAGATTTTTCTCTTTTTGCTTTCTTTTGTGGGTACACAATTCTTTCAAAAGCTTAGTATAACGAGGTATTTTTTTAGTGGCATCTAGTAATGGATTATTTACCTTGCATTTGTGAAAATTCTCTTAAAAATCTCTAATGGAATCCTCTTTCGCAAACTCTTAGAATGCTTCAAGAAATGGTGGCACTAGATTATACTCTAGCCACAAAATTGACTTATCTTTGCTGACCTTTTCCTTTTTTGATTGAACATCCTCCTTGGGGGGGGTTTAATCTTCACCTCTTTCTATTCCTCAATAGAAGGTTGCATTGGTGCTTGAATTTCCCCATTACCATTTTGCAGGACAATTGCACTACCATTCTTCTTTGGATTAACTATGGCTTGAGATGGTAACTTGCCCAAATTTTGAGCCTCTAACTAACTAATTGAAGTTTTCATTTGACCCATCTGATTTGTTAATTGCTAGATACTTGCCTTGGTTTCTTAGTAGAATTGTCTCATTTCCTGTTGAAATTGGAGAGTATTAGTAGCCAAGGAATCAACTATCCCTTCTAGAGACTTACTAGCTTGAGTAACTGAAGTTGATTGTGTCTTTGAGCGAATGGTTGCCTGCGTGGCTGGAAATTATGTCGATTTTGCTAAGGAAATTGCCATTGTACTAGATTTCTATAATTGAGATTTGGATGATCCCTCCATCTAGGATTATATGTATTATAACAGGGATCATTATTTGCTCAAGGTTGCCTTGGAAATCCTCCCACTGCATTGACTTGTTCTTGGGGCTCATCTTGCAAGGTTGGACACATATCTGTTGGATGTCCCATATTCGAACTGTTATAGAATATCTAAATCCTACAAGCTTGCACTGATTGTGTAGTTCCTACAGCTATTTGATGAACAAAAGAAGTTAGATTAGATAGTTGTTGCTCAAGAGAAGAAACACTAACCACATTTACACGTCTGGGAGTAGGATCACGTGCTGTTCCAAACTTTTGAGAGTGAGTAGCCATATTTGACATCAATTCATAGGCAACTTCTATGGTGAAATTGTCCAACGTTGCTGCACTTGCAGCATTGATCATATTTCTCTCATAAACCACCAGTTCTTCATAAAAATATTAAATTAGAAAAGAATCACTAATTTGATGGTGAGGACAGCTTGCACATAATTTCTTGCAACGTTCCCAAAATTCATATAAGGACTCATCATTGAACAACCTTATCTCACAAATTTTTTTCCTTCTATCATAGTTTGGGAGGCAGGGAAATATTTGGCCGAAAATAACCTATTCATTTGATCCCATGTTGTAATACTCTCATCTTTAAGTAAGAATAGGAATGCCTTTAACTTGATGTGCTTTTCGAAACCCCATTAGGTTTCATACTTGTGCATACCACATGGAATTCCTTTATGTGCTTATTTAGATCCTTACTTGGCAATCCATGAAAGGAAGGTAAAAGATGGATTAGTCAGGATTTTAACTCAAAAGTCACATTTGCATCTAATTTAGGGTAAGTAATGCAAAGATTTTGTTGATTTAAGTTTGGGGCCACCAATTCCCTAAGGGTTCTTTGTGCCATGATATTTTCACCCTGTATCTATTGATTCTCGGCATAAAGGAAGTCAAAAAATTGATTATCCCCTAGCTATCTATCTCTCAATTCCTTCCCTAATTTGCGTAGTGTTCTCTGTATTCCAGATCAAATTGGAATTCAAGTTGTCTAACAGATCATGTCACTAGAATACGGAGTTGCTGGAGGAAATAATAAAAGAAGAAAAGAAAAAAAAAAGAATTTAATAGCACGAAAATAAATCAAACCGATATTTGGCAACGGTGCCAAAATTTTGGTAGGATCTTTGCGTCAGTAATGCTGTAGCCTGCACCCAAAATTAATTGGGATCCTATACTAATGTAATAGTGGTAGAGTCTGGATTGTGCCACACGGAAATGAGTTTATTTTTTGTGCTCAAGTAATAAAAAAGGGGGGGGGGGGTTTGAGTATTTTCTTAATATCAAGAAATAAATATTGCAGAAACTAAGAAAAATCGTATGAAATTCAAGAAGAGAAAAGTCTTGGTTCGGTCACATCCATCATGGAAATCGAATGAGTTGTTGATCGACACAGAAGCATAAATCAATAATTCACCAAATACTAATTGAAGAATTAGTTTATCATCCATTTCAAAACTTATTCTTATTTCTTCACTTAATTTAGTCAATCTTTAACAAGTGATTCAATTAACCCTAGCTGGCACATATCCAGACAAGATCAAAAGATTAATCAATAGAAGCATTATGAACTAGGAAGACAATTAGACTAAATTAACATACATATAAAAGCACAAGCGGTTATGCTAATTCATTGATTATTTTCCCCGGATTCAGTAACACTAATAGAGCAATTATTAAACTAGTTGCCTCACAGATTAAATTGAATAAAGCAGTCAAATTAATATAACTATAGTTTGATTTAGATAATTAACTACAGTGCATATATAGCAATTAAAAGAAAATAATCATGAAAATAATAGTGTAGAAAAATAATCAATACTTGGAAGAATGAATTGAATTAAGATAACACGAAAATCTCACAACATCAAAATTCCTATGGCTTCAATAATCCAACACCAAAAAAGAAGGGTTTAGGCGCACATGGCTGTCAAAACCTCATGTTCAAGCTCTCTCCCTCAACTCGTCTATTTATAAGGGATTCTAGGGTTAAATTTCTTATCTAACAAGTAAAACATGAAAACCCCAGAAAAGAGTCCATCCGGATGAAAAAGGCTTCTAAAATAATAATTTATGCAAAATCCTGCAATGCCGTGTGCACATGTGCAAGAAGAACTCTTCAACACGTGCACTGTGCGTGAGGACCATCCTGGAACTTTTGCCACTGGAATTCGTGCACATGCACAAGGAAATTTGTGCATGCGTGACTTCTAGAACAACTGCCTCAATTTCCACCTTGATTTTGACCTTGGTGCCAATAGAATTTGGATAGTGCAAAACATGATAGTTGTAGCTCTTTCTCTTTGCTTTCCAATGCATTTTGAATCAACTTAATTGGAGTTCAAACAAGAAAGTTGTGCCAAAAATACAAAACAATGGCCAGATTGCTCGATACTTGTGCACGCTTCAGCTTTGCAACTTTTCTTCATGTTTTTCATCCTTTTGACTACTTTTTTTTATTACAAACCTGCAAAAGCTAAGAATAAAACAATTGAACTCATAATTAACTTAAATATTGCTTATAATATATAAAAGTGAGGTAAATGACACATAAAATTTAATACATTTATGAGCTTATTAAAATTCTTGTCACAAATTTGAAAAAGCAGCTGTGATGACTCTGAGTTGAGTTATGTCACAGTTGAATAGATATCAGTGACAATAATTTCATGTTGTCACATAACTTATTTGTGGCATAAAATTTGTGACGACAAAAAAAGTGTCACTAATATATTTTTATGACGACTTTTCAATATTCTGTGACAACTTCTATTCATCATTGATGAGCTTATTTTCTTGTAGTGTTAATAATCAACTAAATATGGTCATCGAACTCTTAACTTACATCAGTCTTAGTCTGTTCTTATAGACATCTAGATGTTGTAAGCTGAAGCTTATACACATCTAGATGTGTATAAGAGACAAGTCATATGTGTCAAATAAAACGACTTTCATATTCAATATTTCTGTCCAAAAACAACCACCACAGGGGCACTGATAACTCTAGTAAACTAGAGTTATTTCACTCTAAATTATAGCATTTTGATAGTTTAAATCCTGAACTTTGGGTAAGGAATTGAAGATTTTAGTTAATTTCTTTCATATGAGTTTGAATTTCTGTTCTTGATTAAATATGAT
Organism: Cinchona pubescens; assembly: GCA_025175665.1. Taxonomy (NCBI): domain Eukaryota; kingdom Viridiplantae; phylum Streptophyta; class Magnoliopsida; order Gentianales; family Rubiaceae; genus Cinchona; species Cinchona pubescens. The sequence continues at coordinate 623,692 of JANKKI010000212.1, read as the reverse complement.
AAGTTTTTCATGATTAAATTTGTAGCTTAATTAATTGCTTAATGGTGTTAATATTATGCAAGTAAAAAATTAGAGGTTGGAAGCTGGAATGAACAAAGATCAAAGGACCAAATTGCAATAATGGAAGAAATGAAGAATGCTTGGAAGAGAGTCGAGATCGCGATTTCAAACTTTCCATATCGCGACCTCGACTCGGGAAAATGTCTATGTATTAGAGTCGAGATCACGATCTCAAATTTTCCATATCGCAATCTCGACTTGCTGAGGGTTATGTTGTAAGGGCAATTTTGTAAACTTTCAGCCAACAACTCCTGATTTTTGCCTTGTGTAACGCTACACTATTTAAGCTACTTAAAAATAGGAAGTGATAAAGACAGTAGGATTAGAATTAGATAGTTAGTAGATTTTAGGATAGTTTAGGATATCTTGAACCCCAAGTTTTCTTCTTTAATTCAAATTTCTCTTTAATTGTCTCTTAGATCTGCTTTTAATTTCTTGTCAAGTTCGAATTTTGATTGCTGTAGATAATCGTTGTGGGTTAGTCGCAAGCTTCGCATATATATAATTTTTACTTGCTTTCTAGTCTAATTTAGTAAGAATTTCTTTGCTTGCAATCTAGGGTTTCTTAGGAAAATTAGGGTTCTTGATAATTTCTTGATGTTTATTGAGAATTTATGGCACTCAATTTCTTGCATTAATTTCTAGTTAATTCCTAGTGGGCTTTCTCTATTTTTATCAAAAATCCAAAAATACTTAGATTTCAAGTTTAACTCTTTCCAATTTCCAGTTTAGAAATGGGTGCTTTTAGTCTTCAAGGTTTCTTATTTGTAGTCCTTTTAATTGGGTAATTTGCTTGCTTTAATTTTAGTCTTAATTTGGTTAATTTAGGTTAGAATTAAGTGCTTTCCTTTACTTGCTTTTACTAGAATAGATTAACTAGTTTCTTAATATCGTAATTGGTCATTTTCACTTACTTGCTTTTTAGTTAATCTGGCTTAAAATTAAGTTTTCATTGCTTTCATTTAATTTAAATATGGTTTTTATTAGAATAGTTTCATCATCCATTGTTTGATGTTGCTTAACTACACAAATATCCGTAAATCTTGGTAATCGCCTTATCTAGAATCCTTTGGGACGATACCCATTCATCCTATACCACTATCAACTCCGTATACTTGCGGAAATTAGGTAGAGTATGGTGAATTATTGTGGTTAATTATTGCTTGTTTGTCATTTCAAAGTTGAATTCTACCTAACGAAGCAACCAAGTTTTTGGCGCCGTTGTCGGGGATTGTCTTCGATTTTTGGCAATATCAAGCGCTTTACGGGTCGTGTAGATTAAGCACTTTAGTTTAGTTTAGTTTAGTTGTTAATTTTGTGAATTTTTATGTTTGTTGGATATCTTGTGGACTTGACTTGGAATTTCAATTGACTATTTTCAAAGGGTACAACAAGAACAAGAAAGAATCGCAATGGCAAATGCTAATGGTCATCAAGGGAATTTGAACATGGAAAACGATGAATATGAGGTTGTTAGAAATAATGGGGTTAGTGGCTACGGGAATGGAAATGGCATAAATGGGAATGGAAGGCCATTGAAGAATTGCGCTTTGCCTAATTTTGATGGGGCAAACTCAAGCATTGCACGGATGCTCATGCAAGCCAACAATTTCAAAATTAAGCCCGCCCTAATCCAAATGCTCCAAGCCCCTGCCATGTTTGGGGGTGGACCTAATGAAGACCCCTACACACACCTCATAAATTTTCAAGAAGTCTTGGACACATTAAAGTTTAATGGAGTACACCCAGATTGTGTGCGGATGAGGGTGTTTCCTTTTTCTCTTCGTGATAGGGCAAAGTCATGGTTTCAATCCCATGCCCAAGGAACATTCACCACTTGGAACCAACTTGCTCAAGAGTTCTTGGCAAAATACTTTCCACCCTTACGCAAGAACCACTAAATTAAGGAATGAAATTACATCATTCAAACAAGATGTTGGTGAAAGCCTAGGGGAAGCTTGGGAAAGATTCAAAGAGTTGCTAAGAAAATGTCCTCATCACGCCATTCCCTTGTGGCTTCAAATCCAAACCTTTTATAATGGTTTACTTCAAGAGACGAAATCCATCGTATATGCCTCTACCGATGGTTCTATCTCATATAAGACTCCAGAAGAAGTTTAAGAGTTGTTAAATAGGATGGCATACAACCACTACAATCATGGACCAGACCGATAACTCCACCGGTGGTTCAACACCAAGCTAATCAAGCCAATGCAAATAGTGGAGCGTTGAATCTAAACATGCAAGATGCCCTTTTGGCACAACAAAGCATGTTCATGAGTGTGATGAACAACATGGAAACATTGGAGAATCTAGGGAAACCTAGTAGTGTAAATGCTATGACTTATTCTCCAACTCAACCAAGCATACATGTCATTCAAGTGTCTTATACCATGCCAATGGACAATGTGAGATGCAGTATGGATCCCATGAGCACATCAATTATATGGCTAAACCATCATTTCTGATTAACCAATCCGGAGCTTATGGCAACACATACAATCCTTCTTGGAGGAATCACCCAAATCTCTCATGGAGTAACACTAACAACCAATCCAACCCTCCTTACCAACCAAATTTCCCACCTCAAAATGCCCAACACACTCAAGCCCCAAATTCTTCATTAAGACCTTATCAACTGTCACATCAAAGAAATTTCCTACCCAACTCATATCAAACTTTCCCCAACCCTTTATTTGAAAACCAACAACAAAGACCTCCTCTCCATTATGCCAATTCTTTCCAACCCATGTATCATGATCAATATGCTTCAAGAGAGAATTTGGGTGAAGAAGGTTGGAAAAGAGAGGCCGAGTACTTGAGAAGAGAGTTGGATAGGAAAAATGAGGAGCATAAAAGAGATTATGAGAATTTGAAAGCTTCAACAAGCCTGAATTTGGAGATTCAGTTGGGGCAATTGGCAAGGTTGAATAGTGACAAACATATTGGGGCATTTTTGAGTGATACTATTCCAAATCTCAAGGAGCAATGCAATGCCATAACCCTAGGGAGTGGAAAAGAATTGGTTGAATCTAAGGAGAAGAAAAAGGTGGAGGAAGAAAGCAAGGAACAAAAGTCCATGGTAGTTGAGAATGAAAGGGAAGTGGTTGATGATGAAGCCAAGAAGGAACAAAAGAATGAGATCAAGGTATCCAAGAAGAAGCATGTGGAGGAACCTTTGAAGATAGATCCTTCAATAAAAGTTCCATTCCCTCAATGACTCATTGATCCAAGAAAGGAGGAAAAAGACAAGAATTCAACCATTTCTTGGATATGTTGAAAATGATTAATGTCAACATTCCTTTGATTGATGTCCTCACCAGGATGCCCAACTATGCTCGTTTCATGAAGGATCTTTTGGCAAGGAAGCGAAAGTGGGATGATGATGAGAAAACTTCGTATGTCTTGATGCCCAATGTAGTGCCATTGTTCAAAGGCGGTTACCCCCTGAACTCAAGGATACTGGTAGTTTTATGATACCGGTGAATGTTGGAGGAAAAACATGGCATCGACCACTTTGTGATTTGGGGGCAAGCATAAATATCATGCCAAATTCCATCTATGAAAAACAAAGGATCAACAATGTCAAGCCACATCAATTATATCACACTCCAATTGAACCTTGCTAGGTCAAATGAAGAGCAAAATCAAGTTAACCAAGGCAATTCGCTCAAGCAAGTGTTGGAAATAAAAGAAGATCCGAGAAATGAATTGAAGAAAAAAATACCCGATAAGGGATGTGTGTTTATGAAGGATGAAGAGAGTTTTGCAAAGAATAAGCAAACTGGTGATGTCAAGAAATTGAGAAGGCACTGTCTCTTGAAAAGAAAATGGTTTGAGAAACAATTGGAGATGTTAATTGGGGAACTAGCGATGGATAAGGCTAGAAAGAAAGACTTGTTCATGGAAAACCCGAAAATCAAGATTTAATCATGAAGTAAAAAAGGGATCAAACTTTTTCCGTGAAAACCAAAAGGAAAAGGAATTGACATCATCCTCCATTACTTGGAATGATGTCCATGCTATAGTCAATTTAGTGACTATAAAAGAGTGCTTCTTGGGAGGCAACCCAAGTCTTTAATTTAGTTGTTATTGCTTTCTTTTGGTGTGATTTTTAATTGGCTTAATCAATTTTGAGTAAATTGGTTTGAATTAGGTTAGAATTTTTGTTTTTTTTTTTTTTAAAATGTTGAGTTTTTGAGTTGAATAAATGGTGCTAAAGAATGAGTGAAAATTGTCTTCCTAACTTGTGAATTGTGTGTTTGTAGGTTGTCCTTGCAAATGGAGAAAAGTGATGAAGAATTGAGCAATCTTAACTAACAAAAATTACACTTTGCAGAAATTGAGTCGAGATCGCGATCTCAAACTCAAACTTCTGGAGGGCAGAATGGTCATTTGGTTTAGATCAAGATTTCACTTTTGAGATCGCGATCTCAACATCAATCTTCTGCAAAGGCTATTTTTGCACCAAGTCGAGATCGCCATACCAGATCTGAGATCGTGATCTCGATTTGCTGGAACGTTTACTTGTACAGCTTTTCTTCTTCTTTTATCAAAATTTTCCAATCTTCTTAAAAAAAAATTGTTTTCTTCCGTTCAAAATCACTTCAACCATCAATTTATTTTATTTTTATGTCTTTTAATTTGGAGTAATTTGATTTTCCTTTTTAGTAATTTGGCTAATGGCCTTAAGCTAACGCCAAGTAGCTAATAAGTTTGATGCTTCATGTATTGAATCTTTGTGGAATTTCTTGCTAGATACTTGGTGTAGCTTTGGTCATGATTATTGCCAAATAAGAGTAGCATGGCTAAGGGCCCTAAGCTGATGCCATCTTTGCATTTATTAATGAATTGAATTGAATGTTCATTTTGTTTGAAACTTGAATGATGAGATGCATGGCACATTTACTACTCTTACCACATCTTGTCAATTTTAGTTCCCTGGTTAAAATTATATTATGATTTGAGTAGTTTTGTTATTTTTGGGTATGCCCTTATGTTTATTTTTGGGTGTGTGGAAGGATGATTTATTCATCAATTGGAATAAAAGAGATAAGTTTGGGGGTGTTTATTTCTTTGTGTTGGAAATGGTTATTTTATACATATTGTTGCCACTTGATGTTTAATGGATGGAAAATTGATCAATTAGGTACTCAATGATGATAAATTTTGATATTCAATGCTTTATGATTGAAGTATATGATTGATTCATTCCAAGAATTTTTGTGTGAGTGAGTAGTTCGTTTGCAACATAAAGAATTTATAAACTTGGCATCACTATTTTTTGAAAAGAAGTGCTAAAATTTTAGGAAAATTTATTTCAAATGTTATTTTTGATCAAATCACTTATATTATTTGGTTGATGAACTATCTTTTGGAAAGAAATGAGTTAAATGAAGTAGAAGGAATTGTGAGACGTTTCGCGTGTTTGCATAGGGAATGTTCTTCTAACTTGTGAATAATTGATATTCGAGATTAATTTTAGGTACATTTCACTCATTTTCCTTGGTTTAGGACTGATCATAAAAAAAAAAAATTAAATTTAGGAATAAGGCGAGTACACAATTCCTACATGGCTTAATGGCGTTACATTGTAAATGTTAGTAATACTTATCATTAATCTCATATGAATTATTCCTTGCTAGAGGTCTATTCCCGAAATGTGTGACATTTGCATTTAAGTTGATTCCTAATTGAACTTCTATTTTCATGATGCCTAGTCTAGATAGTTGACTAACTTCATAATATTTGTGATTTGACAAGTAATGATGTTTTAAATGGAAAGAACTAAAACTTTTGGTAACTCTTTTTGAGAATGGTAATGCTTGGTGATGTAAAATCTTGTGTAGTGAATGAATGTGTACTTTTATGAAGAACAAAATTTCAATTTTAGAGTGATTCACTCAGATACTTCACATATCATATAGTATTGAACGTTTCTTGAGAGACTTCTCAATTGTTCTAAGTACATCCATGATTCATCAAGTGTCACGTCAACTTTGAAGGTGTTTATATGTTTGAATGTTAGTAGGCTTATTTTTATTTCAATTTTTATTTTTCTCGGGACTAGCAAAACGCTAAGTTTGGGGGGTGACTGATAAATCTAGTAAACTAGAGTTATTTCACTCTAAATTATAGCATTTTGATAGTTTAAATCCCGAACTTTGGGTAAGTAATTGTAAGATTTTAGTTAATTTTTTTCATATGAGTTTGAATATCCGTTCTTGATTAAATATGATAAGTTTTTATTGAATTTCTAGCTTAATTAATTGCTTAATGGTGTTAATTTTATGCAGGTAAAAAATTAGAGGTTGGAAGCTGGAATGACCAAAGCTCAAAGGACCAAATTGCAATAATGTGAAGAAGAGACAGGCATTCTATAAGAAGGTTGAGATCGGGATCTCAAACTTTCCATATCGCGACCGCGACTCGGGAAAATATCTATTTATTAGAGTCGAGATTGCGATCTCAAATTTTCCATATCGCGATCTCGACTCGCTAAAGGTTCAATGGTAAGAATAATTTTGTAAACTTTCAGCCAACAACTCTTGATTTTTGCCTTGTGTAAAACTACACTATTTAAGCTACTTAAAAATAGGAACAGTGACAAAAAGTAGGATTAGAATTAGATAGTTAGTAGATTTTAGGATAGTTTAGGATATCTTGAACCCCAAGTTTTCTTCTTTAATAGAAATTTCTCATTAATTGTCTCTTAGATCTGCTTTTAATTTCTTGTCAAGTTCGAATTTTGATTAGATGATCTTAGTGAGTTAATCGCAAGCTTCGCGTAGATATAATTTTTACTTGCTTTCTATTGTAATTTAGTAAGAATTTCTTTGCTTGCAATCTAGGGTTTCATAGGAAAATTAAGGTTCTTGATAATTTCTTTCTTTTATGTTGAGAATTCTCAATTTCTTGCATTCATTTCTTGTTAATTCCTAGTGGGCTTTCTATATTTTTATCAAATATCCAAAAAATACTTAGATTTTAAGTTTAACTCTTTCCAATTTCTAGTTTAGAAATGGGTGCTTTTAGTCTTCAAGGTTTCTTTTTTGTAGTCCTTTTAATTGGGTAATTTGCTTGCTTTTAATTTTAGTCTTAATTAATGGTTAATTTAGGTTAGAATTAAGTGCTTTCCTTTACTTGCTTTTACTAGAATAGATTAACTAGTTTCTTAATATCGTAATTGGTCATTTTCACTTACTTGCTTTTTAGTTAATCTGGCTTAAAATTAAGTTTTCATTGCTTTCATTTAATTATGGTTTTTATTAGAATAGTTTCATCATCCATTGTTTGATGTTGCTTAACTACACAAATATCCGTAAATCTTGGTAATTGCCTTCAAACAATCCTTGTAGGACGATACCCACTCATCCTATACCACTATGAACTCTGTATACTTGCGGAAGTTAGGTGGAGTATAGTGAATTAGTATGGGTAATTATTGCTTGTTTGTCCTTTCAAGTTGAATTCTACCTAACGAAGCAATCAGGCACCACAAATCTGCAACTAGCATCGATAGTGCTGTCACTAGAAGTTGGCCCATTTGCTGTTTTTCGTAGTTATCACTTCGCTGGTCTTCAAATCTGTGATTAGTTTCTGTTGACTTCTTTACATGTGGCTTAAAAGTTTCATTTGTTGTTATCTTATGTCTGTCAAAAATCTAAATGAAATTCTAATTCGCTTGATTCTTCTTCTAATTAATCAATCATTTCTTGCTCACAAAAGAGTTTTGATTTCATTGGAATTTGTTGACTTGTGCTTGCGCTTCAATAGGTCTATTTTTCTAGGGGACGGGAAGTCACAAAGGGAGAGAGATGGGATAGAAGAAATGGATGGGGGGTAAGCGTGGGAGATCTAGTAGGTAGGGGGTCACGGGGAAGGTGATGGATGGAAGAGGTGACAGGAGAGGCTGATGTAGGGGCCGGGATAAGGGAATGAGTAGGAGTAGTGGTTTGGTGGTTGGGTAGTGGGAGTGAGGGATGTGGTAGATTTGGAGAGGGAGGAAGGATCAATATTGCGATATTGCCTCTAATTTTTTTTTTGTTTTTTTGTTTTGACCCTCATATTATTTTTTGAAGATGTTTGACGATTTTACTTTTGGAAAAAATTAATTTTCATAAGAGACCACTCACACAGGCATAGTAAATTTTTTCTTACAATGTAGTTTGACAATCTTAACACTATATGCTCATTTCCATAGTTTAATATGGTAATATAAAAGTGATAATAATTAGACTTAGTTGATGAACAACTGTTATATAATAACTAATGATAAACAAATACTCAATACATGTGCAACATGTAAATTAGATTTATTTAGAAACTATTTTTTATATTCAATAACTTGACAATATTTTACAATAATAAATAAATTTTCATATTATTTTCAAAATAAAACTATTAGTAAAAGGGTAATTATTTAGGTTAGTTACCCATAGTAGTTGCAAAATACTATTTTTAAAGATTTTTAAACAAATAAATTAAAGAAAATTGGTTACAAAAAAAAATTCAAATTCAAATAAGTTAACCTAAAAAGAGTATATGAAATTTTAGTTACTAAAGCTCTCCTTTTATATATAGCAGGATAAGATAATTAGTGAATATTCACATAGTATGTGAGTGTTTTATATTTTTCTTAAGAAGATATATTTTTATATTTTTATCATAAATATAATTTATCCTATTAAGAAAATTTGATGACTATAATGTAAAAATTCATGTAGAGTGAATAAGAGACAGGGGAAGTTTTAAACTATATAAGAAAGGCTGTAGTATAAATAACACTAAACGGCATTTCACCAAGAAGTCTCTTGGTTTATATATAAATAGTTACAAAGGCACATAAAACTTGTGAACAATAAGAAAATTATATTCATTGAAAAGCTATTTTGCGTAAATTATATTGACATTATTTGGAGAATGATAAAATATTTTTAAATTATTTTAAAATAGATGTGATTACAAGTGTGAGAATACCAGAAGAGTTACACCACGGTTCAACTCTAAGTCCTTATCTATTTGCATTGTTCATACATAAACTTACAAGGCATATACTAGAGAAAATACCATGGTGTATGTTGTTTGTAGACGTTATTGTTTTAGTAGATGAAACAGAAGATGGGGTTAATGCTAACTCGATAGGTCTAGAGAGAGGTACTTGAGGCAAAAGGATAGATAAAAAATAGAATATATGGAATTCAAGTTTAGCAAGAATGCATGTAAGAATAAAATATGGGTTAGTATCGGAAATCAAGAGATACCCATAAGTGAAGATTTTAAATATTTAGGTTTAGTTTTTCAGAGTGATGATGGTATAGATCGAGATGTTACACATCAGATACAAGCTGGTTGGACTGAATGGAGAATGGCATTGGGAATATTATGCGACTGCAAAATTCCTTTACGAGTCAAAGGTAAATTTTATAGAACAGTAATTAGACCAGTGATGCTTTATGGGTCTAAATGTTGGGTAGTGAATTATACATATGAGCAAAAGATGAGAGTAGTAGAAATGCGAATGATACGATTATAAGTGGGTATACTAGGATGGACAAGATACACAATGATGCATATTCGTGATAAGATTGGAGTAGCATCTATTGATGAGAAGATGAGAGAAACACGCTTAAGGTGGTTAGGTCATGATGTTAAGACGGTTAGTAGAAGCACCTGTTAGGCAAGTAGAATTTAGAGAGAGTAATCAACATAAGAGGGGTAGGGAAAGATCGAAAAGGACTTGGTGGGTAACTTTTATGAAACATATAGTCTGTCTAGGATTTAAGGAGGATATAGTGCATGATAGAGTGCAATGGCGTAGCAGGATTCATGTAGCCGACCCTACTTAGTGAGAGTAAAGTTTGGTTTGTTTGAGATTTTAAAACAAAACTATTAATAGTAGGATAGTATTTTGGTATTTATCAATGGCAGTCACAAAATATATTTTAAAATGTTAAACACATTAATTCAAGAACATGGGTAGTTACAAAATAAATTTAAATTTCTAACTAAATAAATTAAGTGACCAAACGGAGAGACTATCATACTACTTGGAGGCTCTCCCTTCATATATAGTATGAACTAGCGGAAATGGCACACCTTATGAGTGTGCATATTTTAAAAAATGATAAAAAAGAATAAAAAATAAAATAGAGATAAAAGATGAGATGTTATGAAAAGTTAATATATTAAGTATTTATTACTCATTACACTACTTTTGCTGGAGAAATGTGTGAAAGTTACAAATTTACCCCTAAAAGAATCATCATATTATTATAGACATGAGCACAATTAAGGAAATACATAAATTTTACAAAGTCTTCTTTTTTGTGCTTACTTTAGAAATGATGAAAATAATGTAAAAAGATAATTAAAGAAAAATGTAACAATTTATATAAAAAATAATATGAATTATTAAAAATTAAATAAATGGAATGTAACTTTATTTATCATTTTTTGGATGGTATTTTTGGTCAAAACAAATTTTCATATTATTTGTTTATAAGCTTTGTATAAGCAAACCTGTGTAGATGGGACAAAGTGCAGAATGACGTGTATGTTTGTGAAAAAAAAAAAACTGCCAATCCTACAGTTGGAAATTTGTAGTTAGAAAATGAATGGCAAGGATGCTGAGGACCCTCAAAATTTTTTCTAAACACCATATAGTTCACTTTTCTTATACTCGTCTACTAATCTAGACAACCGATTTTATTTAAATTTGGTAGGAATTTTAGCTTGAACTATAGGTTAGAATATTTGTTAGCCACATCTGGGAGAGGATATAACAAATAAAAAAGGAGCTTTATAATAATGGTGGCCACACATTAAAATAAAACTTCTTTTCCCTTGCGAAATATCATACATCCACAACCCCACACTTGAGTAATAAACACCCATGAAAAATTCCAAATAATCAATAAACACACCCAAACACGCCAACCTTCTTTCAGACATATATACATCACATCATTATTTTAATTTTTTATGTCCACCCACAATACGGGTACCAGTGGTAGGCACTACCCACAATATATAAACACGCAGGTACTAGTGAGTTGGGCACTACCTGCAAATATAGGTATCAGTGATAGGGACTACCTATATATATCAAAAACTTCCATTATTATTTTTCTTTTTCAACAATTTTTTTCAATACCCCATTTTACTCCATAAATGTACACCACCCACTTCTCACAAGCTTCCACCCTTATAATGTGTACCATAAGCTATTAAAGGGAAATTTTAGGATAAAACAACGAAAAGAACATTAAGCTGAAAAGGGTAGGTAACTCAGTTTAAGTGAAAGAAGGAGAATGATGTTTTTCTTTACAAGAATAAGGCTCAAATAAGGTATTTAGAAATAAATTGTTAAAATAGTTGGCTAGAATGGCTCACAAACGAAAAGGCACTACCTTCATATTTAAACTAAATTGGGTCGTCTAAGAATTAGCTTTGAAAATATAATAAAGTGAGTTTTTAGGATGCAACATAATTGAATCTACATAAATTTGTCTAAATATCCAAAATCAAAAATTAATGTATGGCTTAATGCTCAAAAGTCTCTTGAAAATCATGAATGGAAAATATTAACACCAACTATTCATTCATGCATGGTTCAATTAAAGATTATTCTACAGAAAAAAGGAAAAAATACGTTAAGCAAAAATTTAAAAAAAATTTCAAAAATGGTCAATTAATCCACAAAAATTTTCAAAAATTTTGACAACATTCAGATCAAAGGAAAGTTAAAATATTGTAGAAAAATTTAGCAAAATATACCAAAAAACTTAAAAATCCAAATAACTTTCTCACCCCACACTTACAAATAAGAATTGTCCTCAATGCAAAAATAAAAGTATAAAGTGGGAAAAGGGAATTATTTGTTAGTTTAGAAATTTACTCCATTTCATTTTGTAACGTCTTAAACGAAAACATGATAATGACAATAACCCTACAGGTTTTGGTCAGATCTTAGAACTCTAGACCCTGTCTCTTAAAAGATCAACAAAATGGCCCTAAACATAAGGCATTAAACACACAAAAGCTCATGGAGCATTTGGCCCCAAATCCTGTGGGAAAGAAGGAAAAGGCAGAAATGTGGTTTGGTCATCTCCTGGCTCCCTTTCAAAGGATCATTTTTAAGTTTAACTTATCAATGAAGTCAATTTCCTGCACAAACAACATAATAAAATTAAACTAACCCTAAAAAGAAAATAAACAAAACTAAAACTTCAAAAATAAATAAACGGAATAAAATGTAAATGAACATGGGCTACCTCCCGTGTAGCACCTTTGTTTACTGTCGTTGGCTCGACTTGAACTAGATGTGTCAGAATAACCATCTCTATACTAGATGAATGAGAGCTCAATAATCATTAGCAGTCATTCATAGGCTCTCTCCTAGTAGTTTCTCGCACTTCGTATACTTGCCCTTAACCTCCTTCCTGATGTTTTCCAAACCTTATTTTGATGATGACATAAACACTTAACTCTATAAAACAAGTTTTTGCAGGAACAGAGCTTTATACGCACTGAACCGTCCAAACTAGGACAAACTTGACGGACGCACTGCACCTGGTACATTATATCGCGAAAGAAATGGGATCCTACTGCTTCTCTTTCGGACGAACATGACCGTCCGAAGCCTCTGTCGGACGAAGGGACGGACGCATGCACGGACGTCCGAACGAAGCTCTTCAACAAGCTGTAAGAAGATCGGACGCTGTTTCGGACGCATCCAATATATCTCAGACGTCCGAAACCCCAACGGCTATTTTTTGTGCATTTATTATTTAGCCGTTAGGAAGTAGTTGCAACCACTATTTATTGGTCTTATAAATTTCTTCTTTAAAACAAAGAAAAGATCATCTAATACATTAAATACAAGCCTTAGAAAAGAGCAATTTGAGTGCAAATTGACTATAGTATGGTGTATTGATTTCATTCTATCAGAATTTAATTAGAAAATCTCAATATTTTTGAAAGTATATTTTTTGAGAAATGTAATTCACCCCCCTCTCTTAGGTTGTTTTGGGATTAACACTTCCTAACTTCATCGGTTAGGAATTGTGTCTAATACACATCTAGATGTGTATAGTTTACCTGGACCCTATTGTTGTCCATCCAAGCCAGCTTAACCCCTTCCTCATGATCCTTAGGAGACTAAAAAATATTGAACTCTTTATAATGTGGCCACTTCATAATCTTCAACTCTTAAGGTCAAGCCATAACAGAATGTGGGGTATAATGGCACCACAATACAATCCCCATCAACAGCCAAGCAGCGATCCTTGTTAGAATTGTTGGACCCCAGTTATGATAATCATGTTTTGATGATGACCAAATCATACTAATGGCTTGAAAACAAGTGTGCAGAAAAACAGGAAGGCCCGGACGAAAATGATCATCCGAACACAAGAGAGCGTTTGAAACATGATCTAAAGCTGTAGGACACATATGACTGTTCGAATCAGAAGCTGAGGGGTAGGACGCATATGTCTGTCCGAACTAGAGGCTGAGGGATAGGACACATATGACCGTTTGAACCATAAGGTTTAGGACGCACATGACTATCCAAACCAAAAGCTGTAGGATGCACCATGAGTTATAGGACGCACATGACTGGCCGAACCAAAAGCTGTAGGACGCACAAGACCGTTCGAAGAAAAGAGCTCAAAATGTAGAAGTTTTTGTCAATAGATCTGTTGTTGTAGGACGCATACGATCGTCCAAATCACTGTTCATAAAGTTGTAGGACGCATGATCGGACGTCCGAACCTCCGTCCGAACTCCTAACTGCTAGTTTTTAACAGCTAGTTTTTTTACCATTGTAGCTCAAATTTCAGCACATCTTTGATCTATAAATAACCCAAGGACATCCAAATGATGTGAGGAACTACTATAAGTTCAATACTAAACACTTGTAAGAGCTGTTTTGGGATAAATAAGCTGAAATATTGTGGGTTGTATTGGTTTGGGTAGTATAGTTCTCTTGGCTCAACTAGAGGAAATTAGTGTGAGCAAGAGTAGACTAGTGAATGATCTTCAAGTGCAAGAGTGGAGGGATAACAAGTGTACAAAAGTGAGGTTGTAGTGTAAAGCCCTTTGGCTCAACTAGAGGAACTTAGTTGGTGCAAGGGTGAGCCTACTTTGTGTACAAGAAGGTTATTGCCTCACCTTCTTTGAAGAAGCACTACTAGTGGATGTACTCCTGTAAACTTGAGAAGCTTGGGAGTTTGGTTTGATATTCTTTATCTCAATCTTTTATTTCTTCTTTAAACTTTGATTGTTAAATATTTATCTTTGATCATTTGTGCTTAACTATTCATTTGTTGCACAAAGTTTGTATTTTCATTAATTACTTCAAAAGATTTATTTTTTGAAGCAACCTAATTCACCCCCCTCTTAGGTTGCTTTTGGGCCAACAAGAATCTCTTGTGCTTTCTCCATATTTAAGTCTAAAAGCTTTATTGGTAAGAGCCAAGACTTACCAGGTTGGGTATAAGGTTGTTGTGGTGTAATAGGTTGTATACACTAGAAATCTTGTGATGGATAACCAACTTCAGTATAATCTATCCATCCTTGATTGTGTTTATACGTGTAGGGGTCATACCAATGTCGTGGTGTTAATTGCTCGATAATGAAATCAGTCTCAATAAACCACATGCGAATTGGTAACCATGATGGAGATCAAAAGAGATAATGTAATAAGTTTGCAAAGTTAAATACAAAAATTTGAAGCACAAAAATAAATCAAATCGATCCTTGGCAACGGCGCCAAAATTTTGGTGTGAGAAATGCTGTCGTAGGCACCCAAAATTAGACAACTCTCAATAATTATAATGTAATAGTGGTGAGTCAAGTTTGTCCCACAGAGAACGGAGTTTATTCTTGTGCTAAACTAAAAAGGGGGGGGGAGGGGGTTGAATGCTCTTAAACTAAACACTAAAATAATAAAGTAAATTGGAGAGAATTCAATTGAAAAGAATCTTCTCACTGGTCTTGGTCATATCCACCATGGCAATTTTACTAGTCGATCTCTTAGGTACACAGATAATTCAATTTAATATCAAGCACTAATTGAAGAATAACCCGAATTCCAATTCAAAGTTGATTCTTGTTTCTTTCTAAAGTTGGCTAATTTACAACACGTTATACAATTAACCCTAACTATTAATTTAATCCAGACATGCGCCAAAGATTAATTAATAGAAGCATTAAAATCAATAAGAAAATTATGCTTATTAAACATAAGCACACGCGGTTATGGCAATTAGTTGAGTATTTTTCCTAAATTCAATAACACTAATCGAGCAATTATCAAACTTGGTTGCTTCACAGATTGAATTAAGCACACGCGGTTAAAACAATCTAGCAGTAGATTAATTCCAATAACTTATTATGCAGCAATAATAAATTAAAAGGAATAAAATTAATCACAGAAAAATAATCAATACTTGATATGAAATTGAATAAATTCAAGCACGAAAACTCTCACATTCAATATAGTAGAATTGACCATGGCTTCAAATCCCTCTGCTAAGAAAAAGGGTTTAGGCACAGAGTGCCATGAATGAATGAACAATAATTTCTCTACTGAAAACCCTACCAATAACGTGGAAATAAAAGTGTTCTCTCTTTTTCTCACCCTACATGGGGTATTTAAAATGAGTACTAGGGTTATAATAATTGTCTAAGGATAGGAACGTGAATTGGTATGAAAAAGAGTCCAACCGGACGAAGAAATCTACCAAAAATCAAAAAAATACATAACTCTGCTGTTTCGGGTGCACATGCGCTACCTAAATGTGTGCATGTGCATCCTAGGCGGTGCTGGAATGTTTCCTCTGGACTTGGTGCACATGCGCTGCACAACCCTAGCGCATGTGCGCTGGGCCTTCAACTTTGAGCTTCAATTTTGACCTTGATGCAGACCGAATTTGGTAAAACTCAAAACATGAAAGTTATAGTTCTATGTCGTAGCTTTCCAAAACATATTGAATGATGATTCAATTAGCACTCAGATAAGAAAGTTATGCTCAATATACCAAACTGTGCAGAATCACTCCTAGGGTCTGCATATTTTCCAACTTTGAAATTTTGAACAAGATTACTATATGCGCTGGAAAACTCAAAACATGAAAGTTGTATAAATATTCAATATCTTTCCAAATCATCAAAAATCATCTCAATCGGAGCTTGGAATTGAAAGTTATTCTTGAAATACGAAACAGCATCCAAAATGGCTTCATACTCATTCATGTTCCGCCCTTAACATTTTGTTTCATCTTTTCCATCATTTTACCATATTTTTCACTTTAACCCTACAAAAACTAAGAATAACTAAATTAAGCTCAATAATAACTCAAATCTTGCTTACAACACATAAAAACGTAGTAATTGACACATAAAATATAGCACAATTATGAACTTATCAGATGCTATTTCAAACCTATCTGAAATACAATCATTTCGGTCTTATAGAATTGTCTAGTATATGAATAGTTGGGAGGCCCTAAAACCCAAAAAGTGATCTTTGCTCTCGATCGACGAACCTTAGGGTTACAAAATCAATATCCATTCCTAAATAGAGTTAGGAATACAATGAAGATGTGTCTAAGTTGGTGTTAAATTGACTGAAAATCTTACTGGTAGCATAAGTAGTTGTTTTCTAGTGGAGATGTATCATTGAGACTCTGGCTTTGAAGTGACTCATTCTATATGGTCTACGGTTGAATACCGTGACTCAAGGTTAGAAATCGAGAAGATGGTGACAATCAGAGAGTGAAAGAGGCAAGTACAGTATGTGTATTCTTAATTCATGTAATTTTTGTGAACTAGAGGTTGGGTAAAATATTTACACACCAACTACTTGAGAAAGAGCATATTACATTGAAGAGCAAATATATTAGAAGTACGAGCGAGAAAGGTTTTGAATGTTGATTTGCACACACTAAGTGATAACCTACAACCTTGGTTTTGATGATGACAAATGAAACTTAACTTTCTACATAACTGAAGCTTTGCAGGATTGCTGGTACATTTGCTCATTAGTAGGGTTTTCGGATGAAGAACACCGTTCGAACACCGTCCAAAGAATGGGAGGCCAAAACTATTGCTATAGAGGAAGCAAAGAATCTAAACTCCATGCCTATTGAGTCCTTAATTAACTCTCTTACATCTTATGAATTGAAGCTTAAGGCAAAAGTGGTGGATGATGAAGAAGCAAGACCAAAAAGAAGCATTGCATTAAATACTTCTCAAGAAGAAGATTAAAATGGTTCCATCAATCTAGAAGATAAAGATCTTGATGAAGGAGATCTTGCACTCGTCACTAAAGGATTTCTCAAACACTACATCAATAAACGGAAAATGAGAAGAGGTGGAGCTATCAACCCAAATAGTTTCAAAGGGAAGACCAAGTACGAAATAAAAAAGTTAAGAAAGCCCCGTTTCAACAATTTCCAAATCACATGGGATGATTGCAACTTCGAAGGAGAAGTTGAAGAAGAAATGGAATCGGCACAAATGGCTTTTGTGGCCATTGGTGATGATGAGGTAACACTTCTTATGATTCTAAGAATGAGAACGATGATAATGATCTTGAAGCCTTTATTTTAAAATTGCATGATAGCTTAAAGGAATCATATGCTAGAAATAAGGTGTTAGTGAAAAAATCAATTGCTTTATTTAATGCTAACTCTAAACTTGTGAATGAAAACAATAGGCTATCACAAGAAAATGTTGAGTTGAAGAAAATAATGCATGTGAATTAAAGGATCAAGGAAGAACAAGCCTCCTTGAAGAAAAGATTGGATGACTTGAATGTTCTCTTAAATAAAAAAAGGGAAAATTTTGTTGGTATGAAAAGGAATAGAAATGTTTTGATCAATAAGAACCTTGTCACTTTTATAAGGGATGATTTTTGCTTTGTAAAATCATTTTAAATCTTCTTTATTTGGAAATTAAAATGTTATTTACAATTATTGCCAACAATATGGACATGTAAAAAATAATTACTATGTCAAGAAAAATGAAAAACTTGGAGTGAATACCGTATGGACTTATAGTAGTTGCACTAACTCTTATGGACCCAAGAAAATGTTAGTACCAAAAGTTATCAATTAATTTCTTGTGTAGGTAATAAACATCACCGACAATGCTAAATGGTTCATAGATAGTGGATGTTCAAGACATATGACCAGTGATGCATCTCTCTTCACCCATCTCAAGTCCAAAAATAGTGGAAAGGTGACTTTTGGGGACAACATGAAAGCAAAATCAATTGGCATTGGTGATGTAGGTAAAAATAGTGAGACCTTGATTAAAAATGTGCTTCTTGTTGATAATTTGAATTACAATCTCTTAAGTGTATGTTAACTATGTGTGATAAGAATCTATATGTATTCTTTACCAAACATGAATGTTTAATACTTGATAAAAATTTGTGTCGCCTTATTTAAAGGTACTAGCTCACAATGATGTTTATGTGATTTATCTCGATAATATTAGTGGTAGCAATGTAAAATGTTTAATTGCTTCTATAGATGATCCTTCACTTCAACATGGATTTAATCGAAAATCTTGCTAAGAAAGAATTGGTGAGAGGCTTGCCAAAATTGAAGCTTTTGAAAAACAAAATATGTGATGCATGCCAATTTGGTAAACAAGTTAAAGTGTTTTTAAACCAAGGAATTGTGTAACCTTTGTAATTATTGCACATGGACTTGTTTGGTCCAACATTTTAACATGCTAGTCTTGGTGTATAAATATGCATTTATGATTCCGATGTAATTTTCATTGAGACATAGAACTATTATTTCGTGTTCACAAAATGAAACCTTTGAAAATTTTGTAAAATCTATTTTCTAAAGTACAAAATTTGTTGGATTTGAAAATCATTCGTTTGAGAAGTGATAATGGTGCTGAATTTAAATTTTGAGGTTTTCCCAATTTAATTTTGTGATCACAATGGTATTTCTCATGAATTTTCAGTAGTTACAGTGCCTCATCAAAATGGTGTTGTTGAGAGAAAAATTTTTTGAGGTTTCCAGCATCACAGCTAGAATCATGATCAGTAAATGTCTTAACCAAAATATTTTTGGGCAGAAGCCGTCAACACGGCTTGTTATGTTATGAATCGAGTCGATTTTTGTGACCTATTTTAAATAAAACTCCTTATAAACTGTTTTGCAAAAAACCTGTTGTGAGCTATTTCAAAGTTTTTGGTTGTAAATAGACAGCATTTTAAAAATAAAAAAAAATCTTGAGATTTCCTCCATTGTCATTAATTCTATTTTTGAATGTGTAGTTACCTCTCCTAATGATATTTCCTATTTTTTCTGTTTGGATAAATGGCTTGCTTTAGATACTCGTTTCAACATTGAAGAAGTCTGACAAATTTTTAACATCGATTTTAAACAGGCTTTGAAAGCCAAAACCACATTGCTTAGACCTGTACTCAACATTTTATGCACTTTAGTCACCAATTTACTGCTACTAACTGATGGGCATCGCACTGAGCCCAGAAAAATGCAGTTGTACTTATTTTACAATGTTTTTAAAGTTATCGCACTTAACTTTGGCTGTATTTTTTGCTCTCTATGGGAGCTCTTTTTAGCTGATACACGTAGAAACATTCCTTTTGGCAAATTCCTCTCCAAAGATTTCGATCATTTTGACATCCCCTTCACTGGCAAAAATCAATATCCTCCCTAGTTTAACAAAGCTTACATTTAACGTAAAGGTTTGCGGTTTTTTAATGATTAATGGTTTACAAAAGCTGCATATGAACTTGAACGATCTAAATCTCATGCTTCTACCTCCGACCTTGCACCTCCTCACTCTCCTCCTCCTCAACCCTCCTCTTCCACACATCTACTATCCCATGAACCTCAAATGTCCTCCTCTTCACCTCACTATCTCATCTTTGCACCCTTGTTACCTCACTAAGTAACCAACTGAGTTCCTTGCAACAAGCCGCACCCTTAGGAAGCTAAAAAGGCTTAAGACTAGGCAAACTATTCTTCAAGAAGCACTCAGTCTCGGTATGTCTGCCTCAGCTCAAGTCCAGTTTGCTAACATTCAATCCCAATACGTTCTCAAGTCTTCTTCCTATAGCGACGACATCGATGATGGTGATCATTCCACTCCTCAGGATGAATATCCTGAGGATCTAATTGGCACCACCAATCCTGACAAATCTACTGGTATTGGAGCTGATGATAATAACAACAAGGATGTTGATGACACTTTTAACTACATCATGCAACGCCGAGATCCTGACAAATTAAGTGGTCACGACAGTGAGGCTATCGGGGATGATGCACCGATCAAGAAGCGCAAACTTGAGGAATGCTCCATGAAGAAGGATGACTCCACTTAGACTTGCTCTTTACTTTCTTGCTATTTACTGTTCTTAGATTTGTGTTATGTTTGTAGGCTTTAGTTGTACTTGACTAGTTGACTTCTCTAGTTGTAACTTATTGACTTCGCCTTGATTATGACTATTATTGTTTGATTTTATTGTATTTCTTGTGTAAGAGGAAGCATCCTCTTATGGAGAGCTTATTTTTCTTTGATGATGTCAAAAGGGGGAGTAAGGTGGCCGTTAGAATTGTGCGCTACACTGATTTGAGTTGATTGATGCACTAGTTGGGTGATCATGATTATTGTAAGATTATGTGATCATAATTATTGTAAGTTCTTTAGCCTTAAAATTTGTCATCACCAAAGGGGGGAGATTGATAACCTACAACCTTGGTTTTGATGATGACAAATGAAACTTAACTTTCTTAACTGAAGTTTTGTAGGATTGCAGGTACATTTGCTCATTAGTAGGGTCTTCGAACTTAGAACACCATCCGGATAGTACAATATTTCTCGGACGCACAAGCTCCTCCAAACGAGATTATTACGGATGCAATACTTGTCCGACCGATCAGGCAAAAAGCAAAATTTTGCTCCATCCACAACGGACGCACTAGCTCGTGTTGATCCGAAGGAATTTGCCTCGGACGTATTTCACCTTTCGAAAGAGTAAGGCAGAGTCAAGACACATTTATTGCACCTGCAACGGACGCATCTAACTATCCAAAAGAAGCTTGCATCGGACAAATCTAACTATTTGAAAGAAAATCATTCCCAGTTAAGCATAAAACCCTTCGGACACAATACACCGTCCGATGTGTGAACCTTTCAACAATACCTGGTTCAGACGAAGCAACGGGCGCTAGCTCGGCCGCCGGAATAGTATCCTTTACTCTTTTACATTCAAGATCGGACGATGGATCGGATGCATGAAAATTACATCGGACGTCATAAACTATAACGGCTAGTTTTTGAGCATTTATTATTGAGCCGTTAGGAGGTGGTTAGAACCCAATTTATTGCACCTATAAATACCAACTCCTTTGTAATAATAATTATTATCTTACACATTGAATACAAGCAAAGAAGGGCAATTTGAGTGCAAATTAGCTCTTTGGTGATATTGTATTAGATGTGTATTTAAGAAGCGCTATTCAAAATATTGAGTTAAGTGATAATCCTGTACTGAATGCAGCCATGGATGAACAGAATTATCATTCGTTCAAATTCTTAGAAGTAGTGTGAGCAAGGATGATACAAAGTTGTACACTGGAGATGTATTGGCTCACATCTAATTGAAGGAGCATCTTGGTGGATTATTATTCCAAGCTATCTAGCCTGGATGTGGTGTTTGATCTCTCTCTCAAATTAATTAATTTATCTTATTTTTAATTACTCATCCTTTCATCATCTTATTTGCTAAGTGCAAGGAATTTAAATTGTGCACTAATTTTTAAATTATTTTAGAAACCTAATTCACCCCCCTCTTTGGTTGCTTTGGGTCCAACACTAAGAACTATGGATTTCTCTATGAAAGATATGAGTTTTCATCTCTGAATTTTTGGATGAATTACTTTGTGATGAAAAAGAAGTGCAAGGGGAAGGCAAAAGAACTAGATAGCTACTAGGATACAAATGGACCAAGAAGTTGTTCGGTAATCTTTAAAAGAATTTATTCCCAACGGTATTTTTTTTAGCTAGCTAACCACTAGAACATTGGTGGGGGAGCACAACTCCCAAATTTTATTAATAAATAAAGCTAGAGTACAGAGAGGGGGACTAGGGCAATACCTCTTGTAGTTAGCAAATACAATTTTGACAACAAAAGCAAAAGAAAAAAACTCAGCTATAACAAAAGGAAAATCACTAAATCGAGCTCCATCAGATTGATGGCATTTTCTAACTATCAAGAAAGAATACCATGGAGAGTAGCAAGAAGATTGAGAGGAGTGAAATTTTGTGAGGATAACAAATTGGAGCCCGGCCAAGCAAGATTATCTGCCACCTTGTTAGCTTCTCTGATGATGTGATTGAAGACAAAACTACCTTGTCTTATTGAAGCTTGAATTTCTCGAACCACTTGATCTAGCTTCAAAGGAATAGAGGATACGTTGTGGATCATCTTTCATAGTGCAAGGGAATCTGATTTCTTCAACTACACATCTATATGTGTATAAATACTGACAGACCCCTTTGAAAGAGCCCTAGCCTCTACTTCCATATTGGTTGCAACTCCATAATAGGTCAAGAATGCAAAAATTAAATTACCTACCAAATCTCGTAAAATGCCTATTCCCACCGAATGACCATGGCATCCTAGAAATGAGCCATCACCATTAAGCTTAAAGACGCCCAATGGAGGCTTATGCCAAGACATAGCCCTAGGCCTCGAACAAGGTTTTATTTCCCACCTACGCGGCAAAGACATAATGAGCTAGCCAAATATGCCAACAAATTAGTTGAGGAAGAAGTGTATAAGGCTGTCTGCTAGCAGATGAAGAAGAGTGCATCCAACAAAGTTGAAATTTATGAAGGACAGAATCGACCACAGAGTGTGGAATGCCACGGAGATGCTGAAAATAATGCCAAGCTATCCATGCAAACCGACATTGAATGGAGGCATGTTTCAAAGAGTCTTGCGAAAAGCGAAAATCTCATATGGACAAAAGAAAATCCAATATCTATGAGAACAATTGCAAAGGAAGAAAATGGTTGAATAGCTTCCATAAAAATATTTTAGATTAGTATTTGAGAGCTCTAATGGCTTATGTTTTACGAATGTGTAATTATTGTTGTCAACTTTTTGTAGGCCACGTACTTGACCGGAGCATCTAACAACTTGAACCCGAAATCCTTTGGATAGGAGAAAGAAGAACATATGAGAGAACATGGCAATTCTAGTATGACTTTCTGAAGTACATGATTGAACTTTAGGTAAATAGGACACAACTAAATGTTTAAGTAATGAAATGTGTTGTGAAACCAATTATTTGTGGCATAGGTTGAATTAGATGTGTTAAAGAGGAGAGATGAAGGTAATAAGCTATAGAGCAACACCTCTGAGATTGATGAAGTCTTGGATAAACTGGCAGAGATTTCAAAGCATTTGGAGGAGCTTGTTAGATTTGACAGTTCAAAATTGCCTGATAGGTTGGAAGATGTTCGTCTAATACCTAATGAATGTAATACCTTTCAATCAACACCTAATTAGCCTAAGCTAATTGGAAATAATAGGTAAGCTAACTGTGTTGATTGAATAAAATAAGATAATTGTAATGATTAGGGGAATTAGGAGTTTGTTTTGTTAAGTAACATAAACTAATTACTAAAAGAATCATAAGAATTTGTAAACGAATGAGGCGACAAATTAGGGATTTTTTCCTCTATAAAAAATTAAGGTATTATAATCAATTATTCTTTTCCTATACTACACGATTTAGGGGGAAAAAATTCTAATGACTTGAGGTTAATCATTTTATTTTTACATTTATGTTAAGGATTTTTGTTATTATTTTTTAATTAATTTACATAGTTCATAAAACACAAATTATAAACTTTTATAGCTTTACCCTTAAACGCTTTCTCCCTTCCATGCTCGCTCTCTAGCAAGCTTGGGTTTCTTGATGCTTGTTCATCCATGGCTGCACTTCAATCTTTGATAATGCATTAAAGGGCAACCTCCACTTCTGAATCGTTCATTTGCTGATGTTCTTATGACCAAAGCCCAATAGATAGCTTTGAAAGAAAAATCTCAATATAAGAGATAGCCAACTGTCTTCTTCACGGCAGATGACATCCTAGGGCTTTCTATTCCTTTAAGCTTGCCCTTCTTGGAAAATATTTGAAGGCCAAACCCCCAATGGTTGTGATACACAAGGAGTTCTGAAAGATTGGTTTTAAGGGTGGTTTCTAGCTTGGGTTGGATTATAGGCACATTTTGATCCACATTGATCTCGAAGAAGACCTTTTTCATTGTTGGTGTAAAGATTTTTGGACCATTCTCGGCCATGGTATGCCCATCTTTAAATGGACACTGGATTTTTGTCCAAATGTTGAGGCTCTAATCATTCCGGTATAGGTTTCGTTACTTGATCTTCTAGTGGTATACTTTGATAAAGTTGCCCTATTCTCAATTGCCCAATGGG
This sequence comes from Cinchona pubescens, assembly GCA_025175665.1. Classification (NCBI taxonomy): domain Eukaryota; kingdom Viridiplantae; phylum Streptophyta; class Magnoliopsida; order Gentianales; family Rubiaceae; genus Cinchona; species Cinchona pubescens. The sequence continues at coordinate 599,120 of JANKKI010000212.1, read as the reverse complement.
TAGGCATTCCCTTAAAGATTGACAGCATCGACACCCATTATTAATCATCTCAGTGTGGCTCCTATGTGTGTTGAATGTGATTTGACAAAGCTGTGACCCTCTAGGGTTTGGGTGGGAAAAAAGTTAGATGGCTTTTGGCCAACTATTATTTTTTATGATCTCCTTTCCTATTGTTCAACTTGTAATAACGTAGGGCATGATAAGGTGGATTGTCATTTGAATGAGAATAATGAAAAGCAAATTGATCCTCCGGCCTAATTGAAGAAGCCTAATGAATCCAAAGTATAGCAGTCAAAGAAGCCGTCTTCTATGGGAGAAGGCTCATCTAGGTTGACTCAATTGGATAAATCTCTCATTCCTATAGCTCCATACGATCAAGGATTGGTTATGCATTCCATTCAAGGAGCTGTAAATGAAGACAAGTGAGCTCAGGCAGAAACGCTTATGGCTATCGATCAGGTTGGCGATCCTAAAAAAAAAAAGCATATAAGAAGGTTTCAAGCCTTAGGGTTGAGGATTCCTTGGCCTCATGTCTTGAGGAAAGAATTGGCTCTCTAAATCTATGGTTGTTGAAACTTGTATGACGTTACCGATAGCTGAGAAAGAGGAGGGTTGGACGGCTGTAGTTGATAGCGAAACCCCACCAACACCGGAGGTGTATTTGGAGATATTGGATAAGTATGGTTCTAACCAACCCTCCAAACTTTTAACCGCCCTGAATAGAGTTGAGGGTATAGTCGAGAATATCCCTCTGGCAGTGGTTGAAGATAATGAAGTAAGTCTTTTGGATTTTCCTTCAAAGAATTCTATGGAGGTCCGGTATGACCACCATCGCAAGCTTCACTAGCGTAAGAAAAAAGAAATTTAAAAAGAAGAGATTATGGAATCTTTAAAAAACAAATAAAGTGAACCGATTGCCTAAATCACGTGAACAGCTTACCTTCATTTACAGAGATTTCTTACGATTCGTTAGAAGTAATTCTTTTAAGCCTGGTATTGATATCTCATCTACTTCTCTAGGTCTTGCGGCCATTCGGTGAACTCTATATGGGTTAAGAAGCATATTTTTCCAGTCACAAAAACTATCTTGACAAGGAAAACTCTACATGCCCTCGAGGTTGGTAACCCTTCCCATTTAAATGATTAATGCACTTATATGGAATGTTCATGGGATTGCAAAGAAATAATCTTCTCCAGACTATTGTTGAACTAACCTGTCTCTTATACACATTTGTCATCCTTGAACCTATGGTTGATACGTGTAGGCAAGAGGATTTTTGTTCTCACTTTGGTTTTGATTTTTTGATATGGATCCGAATGGCCCAAAGATGTGTCAAGATGAGGAGATGAAAGATGGAGCAAGCATGGATTCACTCTTACCAAGATTGGAGTACATTCGTGGTATTTTGATCGAGTTGGATTGAACTATCTTCAATTCATTATTACATGACGCCCAATTCTTCAAAGTAAAGCACAAGTGGAGATCCTTTAAGTGCAAGAAGGCCGAATTTCCTTTCAAGTTTATTTTAGTCTGAACCCTATAATTAGCACTTTTTTAGGAGTTTTTAAGCTAGTTTTTAGGATTTCTATAAGCCTATCAATAGGCCTCATCATATGGACGAATTTCAGTAGATTTTTATCAATAATATTCATCTTTTTTGTGAGGAAAAAGTTCTTTCTTTTAGTCTTTGGATTAAGACTTTGTTGGGATCATCGCTTGAGCAACGGTGATTGTTCTAACCAACTTATAGATTTGGTTCTTGCCTGATTCATATAGGCAACGGGTCAATTCTTGCTTTAAATCTTGTTAAGAGTTTGGTTCTTGTCTCGCTATAGAAAATGGGTTGAATTATTGCTTGCTCCGTCTTTCATTTCCTCATCTTGACACATCGTTGGGCTATTCGAATGAGTTGATCTTTGGGGTTTTGGTGCCATCTTTAATTGTTGGGTTTCATGGCATCAAGTTGATCGCGCACGGGATTCGCATCATTTTTGTTTGTTCAATTTGAGTAATAAGATTCGGGTTTTCTAGAAGCGTCCGTTTCACTTCATGTGTTGAATAATTCCAATCTATTTATGCATTTTAGGGTGATGCATGACAATTGAGTGCATTTGGTTGATGTAACCTTTGTGTTTGCTAAGTGTACTCAAGCAGAAAGATGTGTTCTGTGGGATGACTTACTACAGCCGGTTGCTCAGGTACGTGAACTATTAGTGGTGATTTTAATTTTATCGAATCGGTTTCAGAGTATCTTGGCCGAGCTGTGCAAAATTCTCAACCAGTGGCTGATTTTACTGATATGATTTTTCACTATGGGTTGAAGAACTTGCCTGTCATGGGGAACAATTACACTTCATCTAGGGTTCGACAAGGTCGTTATGTTGAAAGGGCTTGATCGTATTTTGTTTAATCAATAGTGGGAGAACCTCTTTCCTGATTTGGGTGTTTCTTAAGCCAAGTATACCTCTTTCAGTCACTCCTCTTGTGGTCTCTCCAAGTGAATAATGTGGGGGGGTCGAAGTCTTTCAAGTTCCAAAATACGTGGATCTGTCACTAGACCCTTTCTTTGCACTATAGAGGATAGTTGGTCTCAACCCATCATGGGTGCGGGGATGTTGGCATTCTATTTGAAGTTGAGATGTCTGAACTCATGCCTCAAAGACTGGAATAAAAATGTGTTTTGTGATATCCTTGCAACTATTAAGGCAGTGAAGGTTGAGGTTTTGGCTCATGAATCTCACACTTTCTCTTATACACAGTCTATACATCAATTAAGATGTGGCTCAAGCATCTTTGCCTTCTTGTCTTAGGAATGAGGAGATATTTCTTAAGCAGAAAGAAAGAATTAAATGGTTAGCGGATGGGGATTCAAATTGCAAAATTTTTCATGCTTCTTTGGTGGAATAAAGGCATCTTTGTCAATAGAAGGCATTAAAGATGACTTGGGTTTATGGCTTACAGATTCCATAGCAATTAAATAAGAGGGTGTTCGTTTCTTTGAAAACTTACTCTCGACCGAGGGAGTTGATGACAATATGCCACGGACTTGCTTTTGTCAAAGATTATGTTTCTTTATTGGTTTTCCCTGAGCAAAATCTGGAGTTGATCAAATTGGCTACTATGGAAGAGGTTAGGGGCATGGTTTTCTAGATTGATAAAGACAGTGCAGTTGGTCCAAATGGTTTTTTGGGGTCTTTTTTACACATTCCTAGGACATTATTGCTAAGGATACTCTTGTTGTGGTTAATGAATTTTTATCCAGAGTGACTCTCCCTAGAGCTGTGGCTAGTGATCTGATTGTACCCATACCGAAGAAGCTTAACCCTAGAAATTATATGGATTTTCGGCCAATATCTTTATGTAATTTCATTAATAAATTTTTTTCAAAGTTGTTGGCTAATAGACTATCCAGTATTCTGCCACTGGTTTTCTATCCGGAGCAATGTGGGTTGTGAAGGGGCATACTATGGAAGGTAAATTTTACTGGCACAAGATATTGGCCGAATCCCTTAAACATAAATCCCGTGGTAACAATATTATTCTTAGAATCGTCATGATGAAGGCATTTGATCGGGTGGATTGGTCATTCTTGCAACGGCTTCATTTGAAGTTCAGCTTTTATCTCTATTTTGTTAAATTGATCATGAATAATCTTATGAGTATCTGGTTTTCTTTGTTGATCAATGATGAGGTCTCTGGATTTTTAAAGTCCTCTCAGGGTATTAAACAAGCTGATCCACTCTCTTTGTTCTTAATTATTTGTGCGGAGGTAATCTCAAGTGGCTTAACTCTTTAGTTCAACAATAGTCTATTTCACCTTATGCTTTGCCTAGATGGTGGCCAATGGTATTTCGTTTGGCATTTGCAGATGACGTGGCTATTTTTCTGCAAGGTGGTTTGAGGTCAGTGCTGAAATTTTAAGAGATTATTCTATTTGTGAGCTTGGATCAGGGCAAAAGATTAACACGTCGAAGAGCTCTTTGTATGCTTTCAAGAAATCTGGGGTTGGCAAGATTGGCCTAATTGAATGTCTCATGGGGATTAAAAAAAATCTGATTTTCCTCTTTTGTACTTGCTGGGTGTTACCTTCATAAAGGGAAAAAGCTTACTCGACACTTTCAATACCTACTTGAGAATGTCCAAAATCGTTGGCAGGATGGAAATAGAAATTGCTTTCCCCTGGAGGTCGCTTAATCCTCATCAAACTTCTCTTAACCTCTATTCCAATAAATGTCTTGGCTGTCAAAGACCCTCCCAAAATGGTTATCTCTTCCTTGGAATGCTTGATGGAAAATTTCTTTTGGGGGGGAAATGGAGTTTGACAATAGGAGGCATTGGTGGAATTGGAAGGACTTGTGTTATCTGGTTCAACAGAACAGGTTGGGGATTCGGGATATCCAAGATATTATTTGTTCTTTCTCTCTCAAGTTATGGTGGGGTTTATATAATTCTTCCTCCTATTGGCCATCTTTCATAACGGGAACTGGTGTGAACTGCTCGAACGGTTTTCTATCTGGAAATGGATGGCATCAGTTAAGATTTGTCTCATGGTTCTTCCCAAGTCTTTATTTGAGGTAGGGATTCTTCAGTTTGGTTGGACAACTGGCTTGGTAAGGGATCTATCTTCATGGGTAAGAAGTGTTAGATTGAAGATGTTGAAGTCACCAAGTTTACTCAAATGCTCAAGGCTAGAATCTTGAATTTGTCAACTCACGGATTTCGATTGAATTTAGACAAAAGGTGCTGAATACTAGACTATTTTTGGAGGATGGGTGAGAGACAGTAATTTGGTCTTTGTTTTCTTCGGAACTATTTACGACAAAGCAAGTATTTGAGAAATACGAAGGAGAAAAGGCACACTTTTATCTTGTAAGCATCTATGGAGGTGTTTGGATTCTACTAAAATGTCCTATCTTGGATTGGAAAATTCTTAACAGATTAATTCCCTTTTCAGGAGTGTTCATGCAGTTCAATTTCTGCCTTCCATTTAAAAGTCCATGTTGTGATAGTTTAGATGAAATGGACCATTGGTTTGTCCAAATGCATCCATGGTTTCGCAAATTTTTAGAGATAAGCTTGGAGTTTTACCCTTGGCTTCACGATAACCCCCTTCTTCAGGTATGTTATGCATGATGGTTATCCTTAACTTCTAATGCGGAAAGAGAGCTTCATGATTTGGTTCTGGTAGTAATTTGTTGGAATCTGTGGGTGATGTTGGAAATTGATTCAAAATGTTGTTTTAGCTGTTGGAGTCAAATAAGGTTGTTTAAGTGTTGACGGAGTCTTCAAGGTTGTTTTGTTTGTTTCCTTATTTTCTGGTTTTTACCGAGTCTTTAGTGCATTTGGTTATTTTTTAGTTATTTGGAGTCTGTAAAGCCTATGAAAGGCACAAAAATATCATGGAATAAGATATTAAGCACCAGGAGTGTTTATGAGTGCATATTCTTTATTTTTTTTATCTATAACATTGTGGTATCAGAGCCATTACTTCGATCAATTTGATGGGTGATTGGAAAAATGTATGAGTGAGAGTGCAAACAGTGAAGGGGAAACACAAAGGGTGATAGTGTTTAGCGAGGCGTTGTCTCCATTGAAAATGGGTCCGTGGCATATCTGTCTCTTCATCACCACTCATACCCATCTTCATAAGAGACAAGTATTGAGTCCTGTCTCTTATACACATCTACCCTATTGTAGTCTCAAGAGCTTGTGGGACTTGATTGAGTTTGGGTTTGTTGATTTGATTGAACTAGATCAAGAGAAAGAAGAGAGGCTGCGGGAAACCAAAAAGAAGGACTCCAAGGCTTTGTTCTACATTCAACAATCGGTGTATGAGTCTATCTTTTCCCGTATTGACACAGCAAGCACTTCAAAAGAGAATGGGACACTTTGAAGAAGGAATTTCAAGGTACTTCGAAGGTAATATGAAATTACAAACTCTTCGTCGGGATTTTGAAACTTTATCCATGAAAATAATGAATTGGTGCAAGACTATTTATCAAGAGTTACTAAAATTGTGAGTCAAATGAGGTCATATGGAGAAGATGTTACTGATCAACTTGTTATTGCTAAAGTGTTAAGGAGTCTGTCCCCCAAATTTGATCATGTTGTAGCTGCCATTAAAGAGTCAAAAGATTTATTTGTGTTTTTGTTTGATGAATAAATTGGTTCCTTGCAAGCTCATGAGACAAGAATCAATAAGTCGCTAGATACCATTGAAGAAAAAGCCTTCCAAGTCATTCGGAGTTCTTCTTTTTCCTCTGCATATCCAAGCTTGATTGGCAGAGGAACTTTCCAAGGCAGAGAATGTGGTAGAGGGAGAGGACGTGGTCGGGGTAGAAGTGGAGTACAATGCCATTATTGTGATAGGTTTGGGCATATAGAAGCAAATTGCTGGGACAAAGACAATCAAGCTGGATATGCAGAGGAAAAAGAAGAAGACGGTATACTTTTTATGGCTTGGTCTGTAGATGCCAAAAGAGTAGCTAATGTATGGTTCGTGGACAGTGGTTGCCTCATCATATGACTGGAGACAAGTAAGTTTTTAAGGATCTAGATGAGACCAAAATGAAGTAGATTTGGCTTGGTGATAACAAGCAAATACTATTTAAGTAGAATGCGAAGGTACCGTTGCTATCCATACTAGTCAAGGTAAAATAAAACACATTCAAAATGTTTTGTTTGCCCCTAGTTTGGCACATAACTTGCTCAGTGTTGGACAATTCCTTGATAGTGGATTCTCTGTCTTGTTTGATGATGGGATGTGTGTTATTTATAGACATCTAGATGTGTATAAGAGACTTATTAATCACCAGAAAATGTCCAACTACTTATATGCATACAAAATCACTTCCCCTGTCTCGATATTTTTTGCTATTTACTGATGATTATAGCTGTATGAGGTGGGTGTATTTTCTTAAGTTTAAATCGGAAACTTTTGAAAATTTTAAAAAATTCAAAGCTTTGGTAGAAAATCAAAGTGGTAATAAAATAAAAGTTCTTTGCACAGACAGAGGTGGAGAATTTTTATCTCAAGAGTTTAATCTATTTTGTGAAGCAAATGGTATTCATAGGGAGTTAACAGCAGCTCACACTCCAGAGCAAAATGGGATTGCAGAACGAAAGAATCGACTGTGGTAGAAATGGCCAGAAGCATGTGAAGAAGTCAAAATCCTTCAAATCAATTTTGGGTTGAGGCAATTAGTGCTGCAGTCTATGTGTTGAATATCTCTCCAACTAGAGCCATTATAAATCAGACACCTTTCGAAGCTTGGAAAGGTAGAAAGCCATCGGTAAGTCATTTAAGAATTTTTGGTTGTATAGCTTATGCACTGATACTGTCTCTTATTAATTCTCAACAGCTTCATAAGCTTGATGGAAAGGCTGAAAAGTGTATATTTATTGGTTATTGCTCACAATCCAAAACATTTCTTTTGTATAATCCCAAAACTGGGAAGATCATTGTTAGGAGAGATGTGGAATTTGAAGAAGGCTCATGTTGGAAGTGGGAGAACGATAACAGATCAGCGGAATTATTGAAGGAAGAAGCTCTAGATGAAGCAGCGAATCAGCCATCTGGTGTTGTAACAAATCATTCAAATGACAGCAACACAAATGGTAGTAGAAGCCCAAATAGTAGCAGTCCAATATTAATAGTACCTGACTCAGAAGATTCAGATGAGACTCCTTCACGCAAATTCAGATCTCTTGCAAAAATTTATGAAACTTGTACCTTTTCTCTATTTGGTGTAGATCCAATTTGCTATAAGAGACAGCTGCAAAAAATAGAATGTCGAGATTAGACGATGTCAAAGAATCCACCATTTTCCAGAAGGTAAAAAATTTATTGGCAAGAAATCTTGTTTCTGGTGAAATACAAGTTCCTGTCTCTTAAAAACATCTAGATGTGTTGATACTAGAAACTCTGTCTATTCACAACAACTAGATGTGTATAAGAGAAGGTATTTTCAAGGTATCATTGAAGAGTTTTGATACACATCTAGATGTCTATTGAGACAGGCTGTTAATTGAGGTAGAAAGTTTATCAGTTTGACGTAAAGTCAGCCTTTCTAAACGTGACCTGGAAGAAGAAGTATATGTCAGTCAACCATATGGTTTTGTGGTGAAAGCAGCAGAAGAAAAAGTGTACAAGCTGAACAAAGCACTCTGTGGGCTCAAACAAGCTCTGTGAGCATGGTACAACAAGGTAGACTCGTATTTCAGGGAAAAAGGCTTTGGAAGAAGTAAGAATGAACCTACTTTGTATGTGAAAAAGTGTCAACATGATTTATTAATTGTTTGTTTGTATGTTGATGATATGATATACAAGGGTTCAATCCTCTTACTCATTTATATGTGAGTTTAGATCTTGCATGATGACCAAGTTTGAAATGACAGACTTAGGTTTACTCCACTACTTTCTTGGAATAGAAGTACAGCAAAGAGAAGATGGAATTTTCATTTTGCAAAAACAATATGCTGTCGATCTTCTTAAAAGATTTAACATGCTTAATTGCAAAGTAATTGGAACTCCTATGAATGTGAATGAGAAGTTACAGGTTGCTGATGGTATTGAAAAAATAGATGGGAGTTATTTTCGAAGATTAGTTGGAGGTCTATTCTATTTGGTACAGACTCGTCCAGACATAGCTTTGTCTGTTGGAGTTGTTTCAAGGTTCATGCATAGCCCTACAAAGCGTCACCTTGGACCAGCCAAGAGAATCTTGCACTATGTTGCTGGACCTACAATTTTTGGGCTATGGTATTCACATAAATGTAAATTCACTTTATTTGGTTTTTTTATATAGTGATTGGATAGGTTCCTTGGATGATAGGAAGAGTCAGTCTATGGACATTATTTTTCTCTCGTGTCCGCAGATCATCCAAGGAACCTATCCAATCACTATATAAAAAAACCAAATAAAGTGAATTTACATTTATGTGAATACCAGTAGTAGTCTCTTATACACATCTAGATGTGTATAAGAGACAGCTCCTATGTCTTTACAAGATTTGAATGTTTCAAGGCAGGAATTTTCTAAATCCTGTGTATTATACAGCAATGGTGTAAAAATCCAGTGTTTCAAAGACTCATCAAAACACGTAATAAGGAAACCATCGAAACATCCTTGAAGCTTCGTTCCCACAAGGATTATTGGCAAGCAGTTTACAATAGAAGTACAAGTTGCAGATATTCTCACCAAGGCACTTCCACAAGCAAAGCACAATTACTTTATGGGTCAACTTGGTGTCTGTGATTTTGAATCAAGGGGGAGTGCTGGAAATTGATTCAAAATGTTGTTTTTAGCTGTTAGAGTCAAATAAGGTTGTTTAAGTGTTGATAGAGTCTTCAATAAAATGGTTGTTTCGTTTGTTTCCTTATTTCTGCTTTTTACTGAGTCTTTAGTGCATTTGGTTATTGTTTAGTTATCTGGAGTCTGTAAAGCCTATAAAAGGCACAACAATATCATCGAATAAGATATTAAGCTCAAACAGTGTTTATGAGTGCATATTCTCTGTTTCTTTTATCTATAATAGGTGATTTTTAATAAATTCTTGGCTAAGGGTGTCTTACCGCTTGCCTCTTTCACTGTTCACTCCATTATGATAGCCTTGATTGATTCTAGCATGATTAAAGGTTTCTTGGCTGTTAAGGTTGTTGATTTTCCATTTGAATGCTCATGAAGCCTTGTCTTAGATTCACGGCTGTTGCTTGGGTTAAGCTAATGCAGGGGAGATTAAAATTTAACGTTGACTGTTTCTCATTAAGCAATCCAGGACAAGCTAATAGTGGTAGTGTTGTTCGAGACTCTAATGGCATTGTGATTGCTGGTTTTTATCTTTCCTTGGGCATTGCTACTGAGTCTTGAAGATGAGGCATATGCTTTGCGTCGTGGTTTGCAAATGGCTAGTCCCTATGGCTTAGAAATTGAAGTGGAGAAGGATTCATTGGTTTTGTTCCATGTGGTCATAAGTAAAGCACATACTTTATGGAAGGTGGATTCATTGACTAATAATATTCGACATCATATGGCCTAGGGTATCTTTCACTTATCTCATATCTATAGCCAAGGTAATAGAATGGCTGATATGTTGGCAAAGATGGGGAGTGGTTTGGCTATTTTTGCACCACTATTTCATCAACTGGCATTCCCATTCCCTTGATTGATGCTCTTCGGTTGGATGAAATAGGCTTTCCTAGTTTTAGGAAAATGAAATGAATTATATTGTCTTTTTTATGTTCATTTCCAGTTTGTATTTATTGCAAGAGGTTTTGGTCTGGTCTCTGATAACTCTAGCAAACTAGAGTTATTTTACTCTAAATTATGACATTTTGATAGTTTAAATCCCGAAATTTGGGTAATCTAATTTGAAATTTTTAGTTAATTTCTTTCATATGTGTTTATATTTTTGTTCTTGTTAAATATGATAAGTTTTTATTAAAATTTTAGCTTAATTAATTGCTTAATTGCGTCAATATTATGTAGGTCAAAATTAGTGGTTGGAAGCTGGAATGAACAAAGTTCAAAGGACCAAATTGCAATTATAGAAGAAATGGAAGATTGCTGGGGAGAGAGTCCATTTTGCGATCTGAACTCGAGAAAATAAACTAAATGAATTAGAGTCCATAGCGCGATCTCAATTCCCAGTTACGATATGGATTATTTGGTGGTTAAGTTGTAAGGGCAATCTTGTAATCTTCCAAACAAAGTTTATGGCTTTCTGTAGCGCTAGGCCTGTACTCTACTATTCACAGCTACTTTGAAATTGTAATAGAGAAAGTAGGAATAGATTAAGTAGGAAGTTAATAGATTTTAGGATAGATTAGGATAGTTTAACTCTCAAGTTTCCTTTTTAATGAAAAGTTTTCTTTAAAACTCGTCTCTTAGATCTAGTTTTAATTTATTTGCAAGTTTAAATTTTGATTAGATAGTTATGGTGGGTTAATCATTAGCTTTTAGTAGATATAATTTTTATTTGTTTTCTAATGTAATTTAGGAAAAATATCTTTGCTTTCATTCAAGGGTTTCTTAGAAAAATTAGGGTTCTTGTTGATTTCTTGCATTTTTAATTAAGAATTCTCAATTCCTTGTATTAATTTCTATTTAATTTTTAGTGGGCTTTCTTTATTATCATTAAAAATCCAAAAAATATTTTGATTTTAAGTTTAACTCTTTCAAATTCTAGTTTAGAAATGGTGATTTCTAGCTTTACAATGTCTTTTTATAGTCTTTTTTGGGTTAATTTACTTGCTCTTTAATTTTAGTTTTATGTTAATTAGTTTAGAGTACAATTAAGTGCTTTTACTAGAATAGAGTAATTAGTTTTTCAATCTCATAATTGCTTAGTTTCATTTACTTGTTTTAGTAGATAATTTAGCAGTACTAATTTAGGTTTTGCTTGCTTGAGCTTAAATATGGAATTGAGTAGTGTAGCTTTATCTCCCTTTGTTTGAAATCGCTTAACTGTACAAAGACCGTAAATCTTTGTAATTGCTTGCCAATAACCTTTTATAAACTATACCCACTCATCCTATAACTATCAACTCGGTAAACTTGTTGATGTTAGGTAGAGTATTGTGAATTCACGTGGTTAATTATTGCTTGTTTGTCCTGTCAAAGTTGAACTTTACCTAACGAAGCAAACAGTCTCCATCTTTGAACTAAAATTTCTTGAAATTAATAAACTTGGGAGTAGCACCCCCCATCAAGGTTCTGGTGGTTAGCTAATTAAAATAAATAAATTTACATAGTTATTCTAGTGGAGATTTGATTGGTTATTTTGATATATTATGGGTTTAGATTTTTAATATGTTAAAGGTTGTGATTTAAATTATGGCCTAGAGGAAAATTATGCAAAGAATGGGAGAAAATAATATTTTATAGCTTTTCCACAAATTTATTAGTTTATAAAATTCAAAAGAAAAGTATTATCTAGAAAATGTTATTCGTAAAATAATAATATCCTATATAAAAGTATCATCAATGATGTGTGTCGGCCTTGAAAACTCTAGGAAACTTTAGTTGAACACTTTTAGGGTTTAAGTGTTATTTTTGCCTATTTTTGCTTTTATGTATTAGAATGTGTGTGTGTTTTTAATTTAATAATAAAAACACTAAAATAAAAGTAAAAATCTGTCTCTTATAGCTTAACTAGAAGCAACAGCCGTGACAGGTATCATAGCTTGTTTCATCTGTCTCACCATTCACTTTGATCCTTGAGATGCATTCAAACAGAGCGTTCCGTGTTTATAAGACGGTTGCGGATTTTTCAATGCTATTTTGTGACCTTGTTCCAAAAATGCTCAAGGGTAAAAATGTCCATTTTGTAGCTGAAGTGTTGCTGCACCTTTTTTCTCAACCCTTTCCATAATAAATACACTCTTTAAGCCTCTTTGGAGGCTATGTAGGAAGTTAGTAATAGTGTAGGTGAGGGTTAGTTCTTCTTCTTGCTCCCCAGTTAGAGAGGGTTTTCTTTGTTTAGATGTAGTTTAGTTGTAGTTTCCAATCTCCTAGTTGTATATTGAAGACCATTAGTGTAAGATTTTTAGTTTATGTTTAATTTACCTTGCTTTGTGTTAATTTAGTATTGCTTAGTTTAGTTTCTTTCCTTTAAATGCTTTTTGTTTAAATACTTTTTTTAATTGCTTTCTTAGGGTAATAGTTAGATTAGTTTATATGCTTTCTTTTTATACAATTGATGCGAATCACATCTTGTTTTACATATACAAAACACCTAAATCCTACTTTTAACTAGATGGTGTACCACAAGCATAAGGGGTCAAATAGTAACAAGTAGGAGCAGGGATCGAACCCATAAAGATTGGTCGGTAATTACCAATTATTTGGTTGAATTACTATTTGAACAATTTGATTTAACCAAATTTTTTTACTTTAATTATATCTAATTGTGTCTTCAGTTATTTGATTTTTTTATTAGACAGCATTTTATTAGTTAATTCTCGGGTTTCTTCTATAATTGAAATATGGTCTCTTATACACTAACTAGAGATTCCCTTCCAACTGTGAATCAATCCCTTGGCTTGCTCATGATTCTAGTGTAATTATCAATATGCAGTTCAAGGAACCAACAAGAAAAGCATGCATCTTGGGCCGACTACTAACTATCCTAATCATGTAGTAAATCTGTCTAGGAATTAACATACAATGCTTGTATGTTGCGCTAAACCCACTAACATGGTTCAAGAAATGGCTTTTTCCTCTCACCAAGCTACCAAGACAATTTACTACTACACAATTATACACTGTTTTCACCAATCAATCAAGACTTGTAGGAAATTGGCATCATCAAATTTAACCCAACTAACTTGTAAATAATTAAAGATAGGAAATATAAACAAAGTATTTTAAAGGAAATATTTAAGAAAGTATGTAAAAAAGAAAACATTCAAAGAGAGCAATTAAATCTCCTAATTTAAAATTACCACTAAGAAAGCATGTCTAAAGAAAGCCATAAACTATTCCATCAATTAATTAGAATAAACAAGTAAATAATGCAATTAAACTAAACTAAATTAAATTTAACATACACCTTGATCGCATAAACATTAAACCAAAGTCTTACACTAAAAGTCTTCAAGACATTATAACTAGACCGTATACGAGACAGGGTGCTGTCTCTTATACACATCTAGATGTGTACAAGAGACAGTAGAGCTCTTTTTGGGAGTTTAAGATGTCTCTTAGTAAACAGCTAGATGTGTATAAGAGACAGATACACATCTAAGATATTTATAAGTTTTGACAGGGTTTTCAGTTTTCTTCGGGCTAGGGTTTTTAGTAGAAATTCTTCTTTATTCTTTCATGACACTAAGGTGTATTTTAGTAGGTCTTGAGTTTTTGTGGTTGTGGTTACAAATTCTAATACATAAAAGTGCAAATAGATCTAAATAATTACTAAAACACTTAATAAACACATACTAACATATCCTTGTATGGAATATAAGAGGGATAAGTAATAAACCTTCCCTAAGAAGAATAAAACTATTAGTTAAGGAACACAAAATAAAAACCCTGTCCTTGTTAGAACCTTTGGTAGACAAAGGAAGGATTCATTTTTTTGCTCGTCGTTTAGGTTTTGTTAATTGTTTGACAATCCTAATGGTAAAATCTGGATCTTTTTTGGAAGTCTTGTATGGAAGAGACTGGATCGATTTCTTTGTCAGATCAACTTCTTTCAATGTTTCAGCAAATCGTGGTCGAACATTTGCCCAAAACATGCTCTGATTACTCTCTCCATCTCTTGCTCAAAACATAGAATGTTATACACATCTAGAAGTCCAAAGAGACAGCCCGTCTAAATGTTTGGACTAATCACCCAAACTTTATGCAGGTTGTTGAGAGAAATTGGAAGCCATATTGCCACTCCATTTCTCCTATTGATGTTTTAAGTTCTAAACTTAAAAGACTAAAGGCAGAACTACGGAACTGGAGCCCTTCAATCTTTGGCAATGTGTTCAACAAAGTGAAGGTAGCTAAAATACAAATTAAACAACTATAGGAGGCTTATTTGGATCAGTTGAACCAACAAAATAATTTGGCTTTAACCCATGTCAGTACTTTCCACACCAATTATTTAGTGGAGGAAGAAACATTTTGGAGGCAAAAAGTTGGAATAAGATGGCACAAAGAAGCAGATCATAATACCCATTTTTTATACTTCCTTATGGTGAAGAGACACAAGTTAAGCATCTCAAGGATCAAAGGGAATGGTGTCTGGACCGATGGTATGCAACTCATCGTTATTCAATGAGGGTGAACTTTACAAAAATCTCTTAAACACATTAAATTAACAATTTGATGAAACAAGCTAGATACCATCACAAAAGTTATGACCCAGGAACAAAATAGTTTCTTACTTCAAGAGCCGACTTTAAATGAGGTAAAAGAGGCCACTTTCTATCTCAATCTGGAAGGTGCAACAGGAATTGATGGTTACAACGGTCTTTTTCACCACTTTCTGGGATATTATCCAAAGTGATCTCCATGATGCCGTGAAGGATTTCTTAAGGGACAAGCCACTGCCTAGGGCATTCACAAGCGCACTTGTTGCATTGATTCCTAAAACCTCTAATCCCCTGTCCTTTAATGAGTTTAGACCAATTAGTTTTTATACCTTTTTCAATAAAATTTGTACAAATATATTGGCTAAAAGGTTATCCTCATTCCTGCGAAAGTAAATATCTCAGGAGCAGATAGCTTATGTTAAAGGTAGGAGATCACGGATAACATCTTGATTCTTTGGTGTACTACAACTAATGTTTTAATTTTATATCTTGATTTGGATCAAAGACACCATGGCAATTTCACTAGTCGATCCTTGTTATACAAGATAATTCAATTTTATATCGAGCACTTTTATTGAAGATTAAACCAAGACGAATACCAATTCAAAGTTGATTCTTATTTCTTCCTAAAGTTGGTTAATTTTCAACACGCGATCCAATTAACCCTAACTATTACTTTAATCCAGACACGAACCAAAGATTAATTTAATAGAAGCTTTAAGATCAACAAGAACAATTAGGCTAATTAAACATAAACACGCGCGGTTATGCCAATTAGGTGATTAATTTCCCTATTAGTAGTTGATCTTAAAGCTTCTTGTAAAGATGTGTATAAGAGACAGGAGATAAAGTAAATCTGCCATGCTAGATAAATGTCTCAATACTTGACATATCTTGAATTGTATAAGAGAAGAAGTCTCACAACTTTGTAGAATAGACCATGGCTTCAATTATACCTCTAGATGTGAAAAGGTTCTACGCACAAAGTGCCATGAAAGAATAAAGAAGAATTTCTACTAAAAACCCTAGCCAAAAGAAAATAAAAGTGTCGATCCCCTTTTCTCTCACCCTAAATGGGGTATTTATAATGAGTACTTAGGGTTACAATTAAGGATTTTAGCTGCCTATTTGGGTCCATGTGTGCCCCAGGAAGTGTTGAAAAGTTTCCTTTGGTCCCAGCGCACATGCACTACTCAAACCTAGCGCATATGCCTGTATATTCAGAGATCTCTTTGGACACCATCTAGAACTGAATTTGGCAAAACGAAAAATATGAAAAAGTTGTAGATCTATGTCTTAGATTTCTAAAATATCTTAAATCACCTCAATTGGAGCTCAGATAAGAAAGTTATGCTGAATCTACCGAACTGTGTCAGAATCGCTCCTCGTCGATGCACATTTTCAACTTTGCAATTTTGAACAAGATGCCTATAGAATCATGGAAAACACAAAACACAAAATTTGTAGAAATCTTCCGTATCTTTCCAAATCATCCAAAATCATCTCAATTGGAGCTTGGACTCGAAAGTTAAGCTGGAAATACAAAACTGCATCCAAAATGGCTTCATACTCGTGCATCTTTCGCCCTTAGCATAGCAAGATTTGAGTCTTTATTATCTTGATGTGTATGTTTTTCACTTTAACCCTATTAAAACTAAGAATAATCAAATTAAGCTCAATAATAACTCAAATCTTGCTTACAACACATAAAAATGTGGTAAATGACACATAACATATAACACAATTATGAACTTACCATATTATCCCACACTTAGCCTTTGTCTCTTATAGATCAAATATAAATGTTAAAACATTTAAGCTTAGCACATTTCACTCAATATATTCATTCAAATATCCACATAAATAATCAATAGTCAATCCAACAATCAGAGTAGTCTAAGAACCCAAGAACTCAAATGCTATTAAAAACCAAAACATGAAATTCTTGTGTATGTGTGTATATAGCCATTCAAAAACTTAGATTTGAAAATATCTAGATTAAATCATGAAAACCATCAAAAAAATTTCTAAACACCCCATAGCTCACTCTTCTTGCACCCCTCCACTAATCTAGACAACCGATTCAATTTAAATTTAGGTAGGACGTTCAGTTTGAACTATAGGTTAGGATGCAATATTTGCCTTAGCCAAAGAAGGGAGGGAATATAACAAATAAGAAATACAGCTTTATAATGTATAAGAGACAAGATTAAAATAAAGGTTCACAAGAGAGTGCGGAATATCATACATCCATATTTCATACTTGAGTAACAAACACCCATGAAATAGTTTATGAATAACCAAACATGCCAACCTTCCTCGGACATATGTACATCACATCATCATTTTATTGTTTTATGTCCACTTACAATATGGGTACCAGTGGTTGGCACTACCCGCAACAAATAAACACGCAGGTACCAGAGATGGGCACTACCTGCAAATACAAGTACCAGTGTTAGGCACTACCTGTAAATATAAAAAATATGCAGGTACCAGTGATGGGCACTACCTGCAACTATAGAAACTTCCATATTCATTTTTTCTCAACAATTTTTTCCAATGCCCTATTTCGCTACAAAAATGTACATCACCCACTTCTCACAAACTTCCACCCTTATATCCCCTTAACAAATAATGTGCACCACAAGCTCTTAGTTCCTAAAAGGGAAAACTTAGGATAAAATAATGAATAGAACATTAAGCTCAATAAGGATAGGCAAATTGAGTTTATGTGAAAGAAGGTGAATGATGTTTCTCTTCAAAAGAACAAGGCTCAAATAAGGTATTAGAAATAAATTGTTAAAATGGTTGGCTAGAAAGGCTCAATACACAAACAAGGCACTACCCTCATTTTTGACCTTGGCTCGGTCGTCTAAGAATTAGTTTCAAAAATGTAATAAAGTGAGTTTTTGGGATGCAACATAATTGAGTCTACATAAATTTCTCTAAATATCCCAAATAAAAAATTAAAGTATGGCTTAGTGCTCAAAAATCTTGAAAATCATGAATGGAAAATATTAAAACCGACTACTCATTCATGCATGGTTCAACTAATGATTTATTATGCAAACAAATGGAAAAAATACGTTAAGCAAAAACTTTCAAAAATTCTAAAAAATGGTCAATTAATCCACAAAAATTTCAAAAATTTTGACTAGCTTTCGATCAAAGGAAAAGCTAAAATATTGCAGAAAATGAGTAAGATACAGTTAACAATTTTTAAATTGAAATGTACTTTCCCACCCCACACTTAAATTATTTTAGCATTGTCCTCAATGCATCTGAAATATATAAATAAATAAAATAAAAGCTTGAAATAGAACCCCATTAGCTCATTTGTATACCATTGAGGGTGCAAATGGAGCAAAGATCCGCTATAAATAACCCCTCTAGATGTGTATAAGAGACAGGTTTTTTCTTGATTATTTATTTGTTTTGTTCGGTTTTCTTGAGACAATTATTGTCTCAAGAAAACTATAGAAAAGGGTCCTACAATAATCAAGAAAAAACTTACTCCCTTAAGAGAAAACACAACAAAAATAAACGAAACACACGATTACGAAAATAAACCTAAGCAATATGAAATAAACTAACTAAAGAAACTTAAGTAACGAAAATGTCTAATAAAATAACTACTCAAATTGTCTAGGAAATCAACTGCCATGAATATCTGAGAAATAAAGAAAACGGACCAACACATAAGACATAAAAAAAACTTAGGGAGCGATGGGCCCCAAATCTTGCGAAAAATGAGGAAACAGCGGAAATGTTGATAGGTCCTCTCCTTGCTCCCTTTTAAAGGACCATTTTATCAGCTTAACTTATCAATTAAGTGGATTTCTTGCACTAACAACATAATAAAACTAAGCTAACACTAAAAATAAAATAAACAAAAGTAAAACTTCAAAAACAAATAAACGGAATAAAATGTAAATTAACATTTGCATCCCATGCCTTCCTCATGGTCCTTGGGAGACTTGAAGATATTGAACTCTTTACAAGCCACTTCATAGTCTTCAACTTTTAAGATCGATCCATAAGAGAATGTGGGGTATAATGGCACCACAATACAATCCCTGTTAACTGCCAAGTGGGTATCTTTCATAGTAGTTGAATCTCTTGTGTTTCGTCCATAGCTAAGCCTAAAACCTTGATTGGCTCTTGCTCTAGAAGATCCTGAGGCACGAAAATGACCATTACACATATAAGTAGAAATCTAAGACATAGATCTATTAATCTGAGTTGAGTTATGCCATACCAGTTTCTTCATCGGTATCAACCCCGAATCACTTGCCCAGTGCCTGTCGAGGGCATCGCACATCTAGATGTGTATATTTCAGTGGATCATGCTCGAACTTTGCAGATGGCTCTTGTTTCCTATTGAAATTGCAAAGTATTAGCAGTTAAAGAATAAATTAATTCTTCCAAAGACTTATCAGTTTGGGTATAAGGTTGTTGTGACAAAACTGGATGTATAGATCGAAGATCTTGTGATGGATAACTCAACTCAGGATAATCTATCCATCATTGATTGTACTTATATGTGTAATGGTCATACCAAGGTTGTGATATTATTTTTTAAATCGTCACCGAATGCGAGGTCTGGAAATTATTATTTTTTTAAAAAATTGACCTCGCATAGATGCACGTAATGCGAGATCATACATTGTCCTGAGTTGAGTTATCCCTGTCTCTTATACACATCTAGATGTGTATAAGAGTCCGCAAATATTATCATAGATTAGTGTATAGAAATTTTGCAAATTTGGGATATGTATATTGCGAAGGGAAATTTTGCACTATTACAAAAATAGAAAAATGTTTGATATTTTTGTTAATTAAAGAAGGATTTGACTGTAAGATAAAATCACTAAAATACTAAATCGTAAATTATAAACTATAACATTACCGAAATAGTACGATATTTAGGAATACTAAACCATTATCTTTAAACCATAAACTATAACATTAACGAAATAGTACGCGAATTGTTACAGAAATGTGTAAACCCGCAAATTTATTAATTTATCATATATTTTTGATAAAATTTTGACATAACCTCCCTATTTTACGAACATTCTCCCTGCCAACAACCAAACCCAACAAGGGCAACAAACATCCATAAAAGCCCGACAAGGGCTAAAAAACATAAATACAAACCTAATAACAATAAAAAAGCACCCGACTAGGGCAAACAATGATATACAAATAACGGGCATCAATCACACATAATTGCGAGAAGTAATAACAAATGTCAATGTCCATGATCTCCAAATCTCCCACCCGTACCACACTTTCTAGGTTTAGGCACCCTTTTTGATCGACGGACATAAAATAAAGGAGTGTCTTGCTGTTGAGTATGGTGAGCAATTTCTGCCTGCGAAGGTATGTTTTGTTCATGTTCATGTTCTTCATCTGAAACGGTTGGACCAGTACTTTTGCGGATCGGGCCAGTGACGTCGTCCGAAAGATGATGGTCCACTTCAGGAGTGCGCATTTGCAAAAGTATGTGTGAAGTGTCACCCTCGAATGGTATATTAATATGAGGGGATCCAGTATCTACACGGGGTCGAGGAGATGGAACTCGACGACGTCGACGACCATCTCCGTATTGCCCGCCTCGCCGCGAAGCCCGCTCTACTCTATATACATCATGTGCCTGTGTGGATGTCGAACATAGAAGAGGAATCGGAGGCCGAAGATCAAGGCAGTAGATTCACCGCATGTAGTGATTGAGAAGCGAAATGTCTGATTTGTGCCCATGTACTACTATCCGGAGTATCGTCCTCGGTCAGGTTGTCAACGACATGTAGTACAATCTAGCCATGGAATCCATCTACCGTGAAAGTTGAAATTAGTTTTACTGAAGTCATTTGAAAAAGAAAAACAATAAGAAAAAATGAATAATTTCTTACTAGATAATCTACACGTGCACGATCCCCGAGGTACCCTTCTGCAAAAGTAGGGCGTTGACTAAGATTGGATACGTACATCACCGTCCTCGGTCGGTACCATTGAGTCATGTAATCACCTGATGCATGTGTAGTATCAACACATGGGAGACCAACCTCAACTGTATCCGTTCTTGCGCCCCAAATATCTATATATTATATTGGGTCAACTCCCAATGAATACCTGCCTCTTATGGCGTTCTATCAAATGAAGTGCACCTTGATTACCAATCAATCTTCATATCTGGTATGGGTTGGTGCAAATCGAATTGTCGCATAACTCGATGAGGGAGGTAACATTCCACGATCTCCCAACATATCAAATAAGTATTGGACACGCCATATGTCACGACGGCCTCCGGTAGATTAGCTGCCAGAGAAGTAGCTCATCGAGAATGCGCCATATAAACTAATACCAAAGTCGACAAAAAGTTAGTGTCTGTCTCTTATACACATCTAGATGTGTATAAGAGACAGGACCCAATGAGGTACATCCGTCGATTACATCACCGGCAATACAAATTAATAAATGGAAGAATAGATTGGCCGTTGTGTTTTGCAGTTGAAGGCCCAATACCATGCAGATATATACATATGGAGAAAGGTCTCGTATATGAGGGTTTGACAGATGATAATGCTAATAGTGACTCGTCGTGGCATGCATTAGACAAGGATTACGAGTCAGGGTCAGACTCTGAAGATTTAGATGATAATATCGACCATCTTGCCTCCTAGTCGTGAAACTGTACAACTTGATGCATAATAGTGTGTATAACGAGACAGTCTGATGCAACTTTTAGACTGTCTCTTATACACATCTAGATGTGTATAAGGGTGCCTAAACCTAGAAAGACGTGATGGTGGCATCTCCAATGGAGAGATGACAAGAATGTGGATCAGGTCGCCATTGCTAGATGTCAGACTGGTGATCAAAGCAAGGTCTCCTGAAATACGTCCTAAAGATGCGATGCCCTCGAAACCTGCCAAACGTGCATATGAATGCCATACAGCGCCGGTATAGGCATGTGATCCCAAAAAGTCCCATCACAACGCTTAACACTACAGGTTCTGTCTCTTATACACATCTAGATGTGTATAAGAGACAGGGCTTGGAGATAGACCAGTACTATTAGTACATCTCTTATACACATCCAGATGAGTTGCCTCGCGATGATCATCCATACCTAAACAAAGTAATATGAAAAGAATAAATGATTGTACAATACGTTTTTTGATGGTAATCAATGATCAGACAAACATTTTTTGATATTAGGTGATGCTGATGATAACGAATACATTAAAAACAAACTACATTCATAGAATACAATGAGTACGTAAACAACCACCTGTCTCTTATACACATCTAGATGTGTATAAGAGACAGACCCTGCGATTATGTCCCGATTCATGATAATTCGTACATCTTCTAGGTTCACGGCGATCCCTAATATCCATCTCGTTTTGTATGCGCCTCGCACGTACACGGCCTGCCCGGCGTTCAACGAACATATTGTCATCACCACGTAACTGCCAGTGAATAGGAGGCAACTCATCTGGATTAGATTGCGGAAAAAATCTACTAACGCTGCACTGGTCTCGATATATGCGAGTGGTGTAATGGTCCGCAAGTGTCGGGTTGGTTCATCACCCTTATGCCTGCAAACTGCCAAAGCATGCAAACATGGAAACCTATACATTTGCCACTTACTACAGCTACATGTCTGTTGTACATAATTGACAGTTTGTACATTGCCACCACGACCAGTCACACGATGAGGTGTTTTAATTCTATACACACCAGTAGACTGATCAAAAACCATGACCGTGTGTCCTCCACCTTTTTGTCTGCGACAACAACCTTTTCCAATTATTTATGTTCGACATCCACACCAGGCACATGATCCAATGCAAATGGTTCCTGCCATAAAGGGACTCACTCATAGCATGCAGAATGCCACGATGCCGGTCAGATATTATGCAAACAGTCTCCAAGTCACGTACAACATGGTGTCTCAACTGCTCCATGAACCAACCCCAACTTTGTATTGTTTCCTCATCAACAATTGCATAAGCAACAGGTAAAATCTTATTGTTAGCATCCAAAGCGACGGCAATAAGTAATTTATCCCGATACTCCCCTCGTAGATGCGTGCCATCAACAAATAGGACGGTCTACACAATCTCTTACTGTGTGGCCACGAAATGCCCAAAAGATGTATTTGAAAATTTTCACAACCTCTGTTGGGATGATGTAGCCATTGCACCACGGTTTGGGGATTGGAGCGTAGTATACGCAACGTATTGGGGTAATTGTTGAGGATGAGGTGGTTTCACTTAATACTGTGGTGCAATGGCTTTGTCAGCATACCAAGCTTTCTTGTAAGTGATGTCAACATTGAAACTGTTCAGTTAACATATGCTTGAATTTGTTTGACCTTGTGCCCAAGATCATTTTCAATTAAGTGCATAATTTGGTTAGCAATGACTGTAGATGTAAGATTTCTGTTGTTGTTACCAGATATTTCACCGAGACATACGTGATCTTTTACCCATTTCGTGACTACAAGAAGAGATTCATTTCCACATACCCGAATACTCCAATCACAATCTCTGCATAATCTCGGAGGCGAGCCTTGTATTTAGCTGCCCATGTTCTCTTCCGGCTCTCTATGACTTTGAATTCTCATTTTTTAGCTATAGGCATGTGATCCCAAAAAGTCCCATCACAACGCTTAACCTGTAGTGTGGAACCATCGATAAGACCGTCAAAAATAGATCTAGCCCTACGCGCGTTGTAGGTGATACAATATCATCTATATGGTCCAGATGAACATATATAGACTGATCCATACCTAAACATTAATATGAAAAGAATAAATGATTGTTTGTATATTTTTCGTGGTAATCAATGATCAGACTTACATGTTTTCTAGATAATACAAGATTTTTTGATAAACGAATACATTAAAAACAAACCAATTCATAGAATACAATGAGTACGTAAACAACACAATACAAAGACAAATCATTGTTGTCAAGGGCAACTCTGCGATTATGTCGACACATCTTATATCTTCTTTTTTGTTTGAATATTTAGATCCCTAATATCCATCTCGTTTTGTATGCGCCTCGCACGTACACGGCCTGCCCGGCGTTCAACGAACATATTGTCATCACCACGTAACTGCCAGTGAATAGGAGGCAACTCATCTGGATTAGATTGCGGAAAAAATCTACTAACGATGCAGTGGTCTCGATTTATGGCCGTTACGTGGTAATGGTCAAGTGTCGGGTTGGTTCATCACCCTTATGCCTGCAACGCCAAGCATGCAAACATGGAAACCTATACATTTGCCACTTACTACAGCTACATGTCTGTTGTACATAATTGACAGTTTGTACATTGCCACCACGACCAGTCACACGATGAGGTGTTTTACCATTCTATACACACCAGTAGACTGATCAAAAACCATGACTGTGTGTCCTCCACCTTTTTTGTCTGCTGACAACAACCTTTTCCAATTCTTTAGTGTAATTGATGTGCGACAATGTGCACCCGGTGTAATATTATCAACAAATAGTTTGACGGAATGATGGAATGCACTATCAATTATAGCCTTTATCAAAAGTAGTCTAACTCCGCGCAACACGTTATTGTAGCTCTCAGAAGAATTTGTACCATGTATTCCCCACCTACGATTTCCATCATGAGCAAGGCACCAACGGTCAAGGCCAATATCTCTTATACACATCTAGATGTTGTCTTATGCAAACAGTCTCCAAGTCACGTACAACATGGTGTCTCAACTGCTCCATGAACCAACCCCAACTTTGTATTGTTTCCTCATCAACAATTGCATAAGCAACTTCTTTCTTATTGTTAGCATCCAAAGCGACGGCAATAAGTAATTTATCCCGATACTCCCCTCGTAGATGCGTGCCATCAACAAATAGGACGGTCTACACATGTGCACTACTGTATCTTCAGTTGCTTAGGGACTTGGAGACTGTGGGCCTGTCTCTTATACACAACCCGCTTGTTGGGATGATGTAGCCATTGCACAGTTTGGGGATTGGAGCGTAGTATACAAGCGTATAAGAGACAGGTGATATACATGCATGCAGAACCTTTGTGTGTTGTTGAATGTCAATTAAGTGCATAATTTGGTTAGCAATGATGTAGATGTAAGATTTCGTTGTTGTTACGGATATTTCACCGAGACATACGTGATCTTTTACCCATTTCGTGACCTTCCACACAAGAAGAGATTCATTTCCACATACCCGAATACTCCAATCACAATCTCGGCTAATCTACGGAGGCCGCGATCTTGTATTTAGCTGCCCATGTTCTCTTCCGGCTCTCTATGACTTTGAATTCTCATTTTTTAGCTATAGACCACATTGTAACTGCCTTACTAACTTGCTCCTTGCTTACAAAGTACATGTGCAACCGATATCATTTTTCAAGAAAGCTTGGTATGCTCACAGGAAAGCGATTGTGCTTGCATATGGAAGTTGGGCATCTAATTTTCAACAATTACCCCAATACGTTGCAGAAGTACTACGCTCCAATCCCCAAACTGTGGTGCAATGGCTACATCATCCCAACAGTAGCACTCATAATTCTCGTCTAATGGATGCCACGACGAGTCACTATTACCACTATCCGCTGTCAAACCCTCATCTACGAGACCTTTCTCCATATGTTGATATTGCATGGTACTTGGGCCTTCACCTTCTGTGGTGTCTCTAATACACTGCGCGCCAATAGCTTGATCAGATTACATTGAGTTTGACATTAAAGCGAAGAAGTGGGGTTGTAAAACTCAAACGACCAAGGATGTTCAAAGAGACTCCGCGCATTGGACTACAACGGCTGGTCGTCCATGGTCGAATGCATGAGAGACATCATTGGCCCCATACCATACAGCCCTAGATTGTTGGTTACATGTGTACGTGGGAATTCTCTGTCTCGATAAACAACGTAAGTAACCAAAAATAGGGGTGTATAAAAAATACCATCCATACCATCATCATCTGTCTCTTATACACATCTAGATGTATATACCAGACTCTTATACACATCTAGATGTGTATAAGAGACAGGACAATATCACCATTACAGCTTCGATCCACCCTCACTTGTTTTAACCTTGATATGTATACATTGCTTTATCAAATAGTTTCTTGAATACCATTGTACAGGTATAGACATAGTACCGCCTTCATAGGTTATTTCTCCTCCCCAGATAAAGGAGAATGTGACGGGGTCTATCAAATATCATTTTCCTGAAAGGATGGAACATGTTTAGACCCCATTTTTGGATACGGAATATGTTTTTTTTTAAAAAAAATTTGACAGTTCCTCTATATCTTGAAGATTCCCTCTTACACCGGTCATACCCGATAAGGGTTACAAACAACACAACAAATCGACAACACTTACAAGTAATACATGACCGACAAGGGCTACAACCAATGTAATAACCCGGCAAGGGTCACAAGTAATATATGCCCGACAAGGGCAACAAACAATGCAATAGCATCCCACAATTTCAGTATAACAAACAACATAACCACAAATTTCACCGCAATCAAGAGAAACCAAACATACAACATATATCCCGAGCCAAAGACCATTCTCTAGCTAAATATTCAAACAAAAAAGTGATATATTCAAAGCAGATATTATTACACTAAAATACAAAAAGATAACAAATATAAGCTACCAACACACCATATATTTCTAAAACATTTACATTAACAAAATTAATTATTTAAACAAAATTTAAAAATAAATTAAATAAAATTATTGGACTCCATAAAAAAATTTAATTTACCTGAAATATGTTGGTGGTGGGTGGGTCGCTGGCGGTGGTTGTGGTTGTGGTGGTTGGTGATGGTGGTCCAATGGACAACAACCACCATAGAGGGGAGGAAAAGAGATGTAGCTGTAGTAAGTGGCAAACAATACAGCTGCAACATGCAGAAATTTGGAGATATCTGGCAGATATTGGCTGCAGACCGTTGGTGCACTTGCTCATGATGGAAATCGTGCGTGGGGAATACATGACATCTAGATGTGTTATAAATATATATATATATATTATATCATGATCTTATACACTCGCAGATGGTGAATAAGAGTTCAAGCATTTGGAAATGATTTTTTCAATTTTGACATATTTTAAAAAGAAAGCTTGGTGGGCTCACAGGAGCACAATTTAGAAATTTTTCCTCAAGTGTTTAATTGTCCTCCCAACCTCCTAGAATTGTATACCATTTTACTTGTAGATTGAAAATTGAAAAAGAATTAAGTGAAACCACCTCATTGTCATCCCTAGAGACTCATCTAGTGTCAAGAGACATTTTTGTTCCTACAACATCTAGATTTGGTTAACCACTTGCTCCTCGACGTGCAACAACTGCCCACATCTTAACTTTTCCTGGCCCTTAGTGGGTTGCTGCTAATCCTCCATGCCAGCAACCTCATTTTGAAATGTAAAACATTCAATTTTGCTGGATAGGGAGCAGTATGCATCGAATTTGAATTGGACTTATCATGACAAACCCCAGGCTCAGGAATTTGTATGAGTGGAATAGACGCCTCAGGCGAACTCTTGAGCTCAGAATTTTCTAACCAATGAATTCTTTTCACCTAAAACACCAGCTTTTGACTGCACTGCTTTACGTTGACAAATATTTTTAACTTTGGCAACCAATTGTTTACGAACAATTGGTTGCCAAAGTTCCTTAAAAATTGCCTCAACTCTCACCACGATGGGGTGGAGGCTTCAGCATATCCACCACAACACAAACTCTTATACACATTTGGTTTGGACATTGTAGACAGTGACCATGTGCAAGCCTTCAATGGCTTGCTTATAGCCTGACTAAGAGAAAAAAAGCATTGATCTTTTGAATAGGAAAAGTGGCAAATCCTTGAAAGATATCCAAACAGGAGCAATTAAAGAGTCCACATCCTAACAGAAAAGTGGATGCGATTTGAAAACCTTCAATGGAAATTCATTGCATGATCCTTTCAACTAGCTATGAAGGTAATCTTCTTCCAAAGAAAATTTGATATGGATGTGCTTATAATTATATAGAAAACCAAGTGTATAATCATCCTTAAACCTAATAGTTAGGAAACTCTTCCTCAAGATCTCCATGCTAGCCTTCCCCTTATAAAACTTTCCAATAAGTGCAAGCCTAAGAGCTTTTGATAGTTCCTCAACCTCTTTATCCAAAAAGCTTAGCATGGGTTCACCCTTGTAGGATTGCAAGGCTTTCAACTCCATCTATTCACTTTTAGGTTGTCTAGATCGAAGTGCATCAAGAAAGGACTGCCCTTCAACTGGAGGCTAAAGTGCATTTTGCACTACCATGGAAATGGCAATGAAAGAATCTAGCTTGTAGAAAAGTTAGATAGAAGTCAGAGCCAAATTCTATGGTAGAGATGTGTATAAGAGTGCATACTCATACATAAATAATTATATATACTTTAACATTTATTGAAATATCTATATATAATATATCTATACACAAATGTTCTTATATTCATATACTAAGATTTGCATGACTTATACTTGTAACAAAAATATGTTTCAACAAAGCAATTAATAAATGCATTACTAACTTACTATTTGTATAGATATAGTTAGGTAATCATAATGTATATTCATATTTGCTTATAGGATAGCTTAAAAAGGGCTGCTGATTCAATAAGATTTTTTGCTATGTGAATTGTCTTTGGTAAATGATATTGAATTTGTAATTTTGTATGTCATTTTAAATATCTACACATGATATATACCCTTACACGCATTCATATATATATATACAGTATACACACACAAAGATATGTGTATAAATTTGTATATATAACATATTTTAAACCTGTATATATTATGAATTACATTTTGGTACACACAGATTTTGTTGAATGATATGATTATAATTTGGTTATGTATTTCTTTTGTATTATCTCGTAAACTTATATTATCTTGTATTTTTACTATTGTAATATTTTCAATTTGTAAAATAATATGGAATTTATAGGATGATGTACTAAATTTTGGAATTAGAATGTGGAATAGAAGAGGATTTATATTTGACTTACTCAGAGTCAAACAAGTCGAATTTAAACGACTCAACTTTATTGACTCTGGTTTATATTAATTGACTTTGACTTTGAATTTTTCAAGTTGAAAGAGATCTTGTCAAGCTCACGGAATATATGTGGATGTTCGTGTAGGAAAGGCTATGCTAGGGTGTGTGGTCGACGCGTTGGGAATACCAATTGATGGAAGACAAGTCAAGTGAAAAAAGTCAAAAGACGAACTTCCATCAATTGGTATTCCCAATGCACTCATTTGTGCAGGACGTTGCCTATCTCTCATACTATTGATGTTACTCCAGATTCGGCTTTATTGAATTTTACTATTATGGAGGGCCTAACTATTGATGTTGGACAAAAGATTCGACAGGAGATTCTTCGAAACAGGAATTGAAAATATTGGACAGGAGATTCAATAGGAGATTCTTCAAATCAGGAATCAGAAGCATAAGGAGCTACTTTTTTCTAATCTAATTACTCAATCGTGGCAGATATACGAGTTCTGATTGCTACTACTAAGAAGTGGAAAGTACAAGCACCAAGCAATAGTAAATATTTTTAGTCAAACTATCACCCAATATAAGTCTGTAATGATAACAGTGCAAGCCGAGACAAGGAGTGAGCAAGCTGCTGGTAAAGGTCAGAATGATCAAAGTAATAGACCACAAGGATCGTTTCTAGTGCCACCCCCTTGACCTGCTACTGATTCAGGAGCTCTTGGTTTACCACAATCAGTATTTTGAAGAGATAAGGCAGAACAAGGATTTCCTAGCATGACAACTCAACCACTTGGAAAACTTTGATATGTCCTACTGGCCTCAGACAACTCTGCCACTGAAGTGTCATTATGGACCACTTGATGATGTTAAAACAAAGGGCCGAGGATGATGAACAGGGGAGATGGAACTGGTCCATCTGGGACAGCAGGAGATTTATTCTACATTTGCACAATTATCAAGGAAGTTCTTTGGTTTAATTTTTAATTTTATATGTTAAGTTTTGAGCATTTTCGCTATTAGCCACTTGCCATAGGCCCATCTATGTTATGCTGGTGAGTGGTGGTTTAGTTGAAGTATGTCTATATTTAGTGTTTAGTTGTTTAGTTGAAGTTGTGTTTAGTGTTTAGTTGTTTGTTATGTTTGTTATGTCAGCCTAAGTTATGTAATTGTGTTAGTTAGAATGGAATATTATTAGTAGGATTAACTTTAATTGTCAATGATATGATTACCTAGAATTGTTGATTCACATGATTCATGTTGCCCATTTTTTTAAAAAAATGGTGGAAACTCGAATTTAAATCAAATAGTGCTTTCTTAGGCATGAATTTTTGAACTCGCGATATTAAAGGAGTCACTTAGTTTATTTTGATTGCCCATACTTCTCTTAGTCAGGTTGGAATTGTTTCATTATGATTGCACATCTGGGATAGAGTACAATCATAAGGTAGGCCTTTGTATTTTCATTTGTGTTAATGCATGGCAGGTATTCCTTTACATTAATACAACCATTTTTTCTGTGGCTAGTTATTTATGTGCTCTATAAGCTACCAATGAGCTTGTTGAAAGAAAAAAAGAAAAAAAATAGCTTTCTATATGTAAAATGCGTAAGCATGGTAAGAACGAGTAATATAAGGCAACTTGTGTGAGAATGCATCTTGCTAAGCCTAAAAAACTAATAAAGAGCCAAATAAAAGGTGGTCATAAAGGAATTACAAAATGTTGGCTTATCTGAAAAACATGGTTTTAGGAGTCTCTTATACACTACAAGAAGCAGCACAACAACAAGGTGGTGAGAAAAATGGAATCAACTTGGAGGCCAACTTTAAGGAAAACCAAGGTGATGAGGGAAGGGATTCGAGAAGGATTCAAGTGAGGATGAGTATGAGACTTAGGGAAAGTTCAAGGAGGATGATTGATCACTTGCTGGCCAAATGAGATGACTCTGTCATTTTCCTTCATTTACATGCTTTTAGCCCCATTATCCCTATTAGTTATTTCATTGTTCTTGATATAATTGAGGAGGTATTCCTACTTGCATTTCTTCATATTCTTGAATTGATAGATTTTTAGATTAATTAGTTTGAATTGCTTAATTTAGCTTCATTGTTATTGCTTTGGATAATTGTTGATTAAGTGGTATGTTTTATGTTGATACAATTGATGGATGCTTTTGATGATGACCATTTAGTCCTAGTTAAAGCACAGGTAGAGTTGATGTCAAAGAGACACTTGTGTCAAACCGTCATAAGACAAACTTTACTGTCAATTACTTTGGTTTTTGATGAATCTTTGGGCCCATTTGGCAAGATTCATATTTTAGATGTTTCTAACATTCTTTTGTTTAGTGTCATTATTTCGCTTCTTGTGCTATTGATGAGTGGATGGATGAGTTGTACTTATCAAATGAAATGGGAATGGTGTGGTTGTATTTATATTGTTAGGATTATATTTTTGTGGTTTGTAGTGTTGTTGGGAGAAGTTGAATTGGATGTTGAACATGGATTATATGTTTCAAGTGAAAAATGGGATTTCATCTTGAAACTCAATCATGTTTCCAATCCCTTCATGAAAATGCTTTCCTCAACTAGTTTTGACCTCAACTTTTACTTTTTCCATAAGTGTTTTTCCAATGCCAAGTTCAATTGATTGTTGATATGATTTAAGCACTTCAAGATTTTTGGAAGTTTTTTTAAGTAGAGAAAGAACTGAATTAAGCGATCGTTTGGTCATATTACATGGACTTGGATTTTCGTATATTTTGTGGGTTTCAATGAGGTTTGGCTTGGTGCATTGATTGGGTAGTGTGAATCCCCCTCATGGCCCTATTTTTTTGCCCAAAATAGCCAGATTTTGGAAATGATTTAGGCATTCCTTGGACCATTTGAGGCAAAAATCCTACCTTATATTGAATTTATCCCTAGTGTCTCCGTTGAGCCTTATAGCCTAATTTCTTTGTCAACCACATGATTTAGCCATTTTACTTTGTTCACATATCCTCTCTTCATCCCATCATCTTGGTATTATGGAATTTATCTTAAGTTCTCCAATTTAATAGTTATACCTTGCATGACAAGAGGAAGGAAAATTTTGTAGTAGTTGTTTTGGGGATTAAAGTTAAGATGTTCAATGTTGATATATTGCCCTTATTGTAATTAGTGATGTATATTACTATTAATTTCTGAAAATTTTGAAACTATAAAAAAAATCTTTATTTTGTTTTATGCCACCTTTGTAAGTATTAGTCGAATAAAGAAGGTTCACATTACCTTAACAGTACAAGTGTGGATTGATAAATTAGTTTGAAATTTGTGCTTCAAGTGTGGATTGATTGATTAGTGTTGTCATTTTTGGGAGTTTTGTGTGCGGGATAGTAGTCAAAGAGTTGGTATTATAATTATTGTGGTGATTTGAGTCACTTTTATCTACCCTATTACCATATTTATCCTACCCTATTACCTTAACCTACAATACAAGATTAACGGTCCCAAATGACCCTTAATCTAGGCTAATAGATATTGGAGAGTCAGCAATAAAGCATTGCTTTGGTTAATGTAAACCTGTAGAAGTGGATGAAAATGTTAAGTTTGTTGGGTTAAAATCCCATTTTCATATTTCCTAAGTGTTCTAGAGTTCAATATTCCCAATGTCACTTCCTTTCCTTGGGTGGTGTCTTTAGTTCTTTTTCTTTCCTTGTTTTGCTCAGGACTAGAAAAATGCTAGGTTTAAGGATGTAATAACTC
Source organism: Cinchona pubescens (assembly GCA_025175665.1). NCBI lineage: Eukaryota > Viridiplantae > Streptophyta > Magnoliopsida > Gentianales > Rubiaceae > Cinchona > Cinchona pubescens. The sequence goes on along the minus strand of JANKKI010000212.1, from coordinate 566,495 downwards.
AAGTAAATATAGTTATTTTATCCCTAAAACCATGACATTATAAGTAAGTTGGTCTCATATTAGGTGTTTATATGTGTTTTTATTGAATTTCATATTTAGTAGTTATTTTCGTTGTGTTAGAGTTATTTGGCCTTTCAATAGTATTTACGCACTAATTGATAACAAAATGGTACTTATTGTTTTTTTGTGTATATTTACAGGGATTATGTGCAATTCGAGCAGCAATTTGAAAAAATTGAACAAGTCAAGAATTAAGGCTGCAATTAGAAGGAAAATAGAAGAACAAGTCCAAGACTGCCAAAACTCGACACCGTAGTGCTCTAATACTGAATTCCAAGGAGTGAAAACCAACACCCTGGTGTCAAGCCATTCAAGACTATAGGAGTTTACCATCATGGGGTCGGATCACAAGGCACAACCTTCCACACTGTGGTTACCAATAGGTCGAGAAATCAAGCTTAGCACCACGTATAACTCTAGTAAATTATAGTTATTTGTTTCTAAATTATGGTATTTTGTTTGTTTGATCCCGATTTTTAGTGTCGAATTAAGTATTTTAATTTAATTAGATGCATTTACATTTCTTGTAAATATAATAAATTTTTAATTAATTTTAGTTAATTTGGTTATTTATTTAGTTAAGTGTGTTTGCAGGTTAGGAACCAAAAGATGGAAGTTAAGATTACAAAAATTAGAGAGCCAAAGTGAAATTAATGAAGAATTGAAGACTTGAGCGAAAATAGGCTCGACATCATGACATGGGATTTCGATGTCGTGATATCAAGGCTGGATAACCATTCATCCACCTTGATACCGCGACATCGAAGGTGGAGAATGGTTATTCTGCCTTGATATCAAAGTAATTATGGCATGTTTGTAATTTTTGACCAACAAATTTTTATTCTTGACTTGTAAACACTCCAATATATATAATAATAAATAGTTAGTGATAGTACACATAGTAGGTAGTGTAGTTAGTATTTTGTAGTAGTAGATTAGATAAGTAGCAACTTGAACTCTAAGTTTTTGGTTTAATACAAAACTCTTTAATTTTCCTTTAGATCTTGTCTTTAATTCCTTGCAAGTTTTAATTTTGATTAGATAACTTCAGTTCGTGAATCATTAGCTTTAAGTGGATACAAATTTTACTTGCTTTCTAGTTAAATTTCTTTAAAATCTTGTTGCTTCTATTCTAAGGTCCATTTTCTTAGAGTTCTCTGATACATTTTAAAATTTCTAGTTAAAATAAAGATTTCCTTATTTTTATTCCTAGTAATTTTTAGGGCTTTCTTTTATTAATCTAAAAATCAAAAAAAATATCTAGTTTTAGTCTTATTTCCTTTGCAAATTTCAATAGTTCAATTAGTAGAAAAATAGAATTCACTTTGGTTTCATGCTTTTTTCAATTCAATTAGGATTAATTATCTTTCAATTCTAGTCCAATTTAGTTAATTTAGAAGTAGTTTTACTTGCTTTCATTTACTTGCTTCCATTAGATTAAATTAGTTAATCTTTAAACAAGCAGTTCAATTGCTTCCTTTACTTTCTTTATTAGATAAATTAGTTTTTAATTTTGAATTACTTGCTTTTTTAATTTATGTCTTTAATCAGGTTTAGTATTTTCTCTCTTTTTGGTTTACCTAGCTAGATATATGTACAATGGACATTAAATCCTAGTAATTGCCAACGAAATGATCCTCGTGGAAACGATAACCGCTTACCACCATCTACAACCTTCCCTGTATACTTGGTAGAGTGCAGGTAGAATTTAGTACAACGTGAGATTTTATTACATGTTTGATTGTTTATTGATTTTACTCTACCTACGGCGAACACCGCGGTTATGAAATTAATGAAGGAAATCTCATGACTACGGTCCAAAAGATTTTCAGACAAAGTGAATTTTTGCCACTTTTGGAATGGTTGCAAATATTCAAGTATCCCTAAAATTTGCACCTAGAAACACAGCAAATAATGCTGGAATTTCAGTTTAGGGTAGACTAGATAACGTTCCCTTAGGAATAGAAGAATTTTTCTATTTTTAGTAAAAATTGTAGCATTTACTCTTTTTTTATTTTGGCCAACACCCGAAAGGGTGGAAATTTTATTGCTGCAACTTTAAGGTTTACAATTTCGTATATAAGGGCAGCTTCTAGTATCCAAGCTTAACAATCCTAATATAGATGAAGGAATTTTATCATGGGAATACTCTACATAGGAAGAATTTCCAATTCCCTCATTTGCAAAGAAATCAGCTATTTAATTAGCGTCTCTAAATACATGAGTGAAGCAAAAGTTTTTTCCAAACAAAAAATGCTTGATGAGTTGAAGGTATGGAGGAATCAATGCTCCATGGTGTGGTAGCCTGGCCATGCAAAATGTTTACTGGGTCAAAGAATCCATCTCCACCTCTACCGATGAGAATTGTAATTTCCCTCAAAGTCTAAGAGCGGATTAAGTCTCATAATATCTATTAGCCTAGATTAAGGGTTGTTAGGAGACCGATAATCTTGTATTAAAGGCTCATAATAGCTGACCATTATACACATCTAGAACCCCTCCACCAGTGCGATCCTGGTTCCCTTTGGTTCTGCTGCATCAACATTGAGCTTAACAAAACCCATGGGGGAAGAGACCAATGACTGCTATAGCACATCTAGGGTTGATATTGATCAATTTTTGACAAATGCCTCGTGAGAGAAGAAGGTCATCAGTAGCTCCAAACCTGGTGAAAGAGTGCAAGCAAGAGATCATATTCAGAAAAAAAAAAAAAGCAAATTTCGTTAATAATCTTATGTCCTTGAACCATCTCCCCTTCGAAGATTGCATTGTTCCATGCATGTGGTCCAAGTACAAACCAGACATACTATGGAAGGAAAAAGTTTATGGGTGGCTGACAATATGGTGGTTCAAGGACATAAGATTATTAACGAAATTTGCTTTTTTTTTAGGCATTGAGCAATCGACCTCATGAGGTAACAGTAATTCTAGCCAGGAATCAAAGAAGGATCAAACTTATTTTGTTGTCACAAATTCCAAAACAAGATGGTCAACAGTTTCCTGGTTATGACAAAAGCAACATTTGTAAGCTAACTCAAAACCCATCTTAGTGAGAATATCATCGAGGGGAAGACGCTTATTCAGCAATTTCCACTTAAATATGGATATCTTGAGCTGCAACCTATTGTCCCAAATCATCTTTCTTGAAAGCGTTGTTGCATATGAGTTGAAGGTGGAAGATAATGAGAAATTGCCATTGGCCGTGGCTGTCCATACTAACTTGTCCGGTTCGCTTCACCATGAAACTTCCATCTCCCATTTCCTAACCTGCAAACACACTTGCCAAATCTTCTAAAAAATATAACTAATCCAATTAAGACAAATTGTATGCCAAGCTATCCAATGGTACTTGTAGAATGACTCTAACTACTCTCCAAAAAAAATTAGCAAAGAACTAAAGGCAACTCTTTGAGCACTAATTAGATGAGGGTGTAGCACTGCTAAGAGATACATGGGGATACTACAATAAAGACATGGTTGATGAGAATTATTCTTTCCCCAAGGGATAGGAATCTTGATTGCCATCCATTAATCCTTGAGGCAACCTTTTCAATTATTGGCTGAAACAGTCTCTTCCAATCTAGGTCTCTGGATAAGAATATCCCAAATAGGTGAAAGGGAGAGCTTTCCTCATAAATCCTATTCTGCTTTGTGTCATCTTAGCTATTCAAGAAAAAATGCCCTTTTAGCTATATAAAATGAACTCTTCGATTTGTTGATAAGTTGTCCTGAGGATGCTTCAAATTTTGAGAGAAAAGCCATGAGATTTGTGACAGACCGAGCTTTCTCCCTTAGTGAAAATCACTATATCATAGACAAAAGCAAGGTGGCAAACAACTGGACAACACTTTGGAATACCATAATTCGAGACCTTTCTTACTTAGAATTATTTTTTCAGCCCTCCAGAAAAGGTCTCCAACATGATGATAAAAAAAAAAAATGGGTGACATAGGATCCCCTTGGCGAACACCTACTTGTTGACTTGAAAAAACCTTTTGGTGATCCATTAATTAAGGTAGAAAACCAGCAATCCTCCAATACGTTCCTCGGCAAGGAAATCCACTCTCCCACAAAGCCAAACTTCCTCATGGGTACATAAAGGAATGGCCAAGAAAGCTTATCAAATGCCTTTATTAGGTCCAACTTGAGGATCATATTGGCTTCCCTCGTTTTCCTATTGATAGAGTCAACTAACTCCTAGACTAGTAAGATATTGTCTGAAATCTCTCTTCCTTGCACATATGCCACCTGTTCACAAGAGATGAGCTTTGGCAAAAGTGAAGACAATCTGTTAGCCAAAATTTATGTACATATTTTATTAAAAAAAATGTATAAAGGCTAATGGGTCTCAATTGTATTAAAATATGAGGGTTTGGCAGATTTAGGAATCAATGCAATGAGGGTATTCATGAAAGTCTTTGGCAGCCTTTCTCCTTCAAGAATTCTTTCACTGCATTCTAGATGTGTATAAGAGAGTGGTGTCCCAATCAAGTTGTATAGAAGACTCCATTGTACTTATCAATGCCTGCAACTCCTTCTAAATTTAGAGAGAATGTTCTTCCTTTAATTCCTTTAGAGATGCTTCAGCTAAGGCTTATGGCTGTCTTCCATTGTGTACTAAGAGACAGTTCAAGGAGGGACTAGTCAACGTCATAGAATCTTTCTAAGAGATTTTGGAAAAAATCCACTTCTTCTTTCTTAATTAGTTTCATGTAAGCTATCCAAGACCTATTCACCTTGATTCTTGAGATGTGCAATTGTTGTCTTTTGACCATAAGAGAAGAATGAAAGAATTTTGAGTTTTGATCACCTTCCTTCAACCATTTCATCCTAGTCTTTTGTCTCCAAAAGCTTTCCTCCTCTACAAGACATTTGGTGTAAAGGGCATGTGTATGAGCCAAGGCAATGTGATTGCTTTGGTTCAGCTAGAGCATGAAGGTATCCTCTTGGGTCTTGACCTTTCGTTCAGCCTGAATTGCCGATGATCCACCATAACTCACTGGAAAGCCATGAGGAATTCATTATTGCACACATATCCACCAAGCCGTTTCCACACTAGATTTCCAAACATATTGCCCAACCATATGTATTTACAACCTTGAAAAGCCAAGTCTAGTAGGCCACAATCATGGAGACAATCATTAAAGTTCCTCATAGCTTCAATGTCCATTGAGGCTAAGCCTTTGTATTCGTTCGAGCGGAAATGGCATTAAAATTAGAGATGCACAACATGGATTGTGAGGCACATTCACCGCATGCAATTCCTCCCATAAGCTCTTCCTATCCAGCTTGGTGCACTTGGCATATATGAAATAAGCTAATACATCCATGTGAAAATGACTAGATGAGATGGAAACATGAATAAGCTGGTCAGAAATTAGAACATCTGTTAACATACACTCTTTATTTAGCTTATTTCATGCATAACAAGATTTTCTCATTATAGGTTTGACCTAAACAATCAATTAGGCCTGTCTCTTATACACATCTAGATGTGTATAAGAGACAGGCTTAATGGTGGTCTATGTTTATAATTGGTTAGGAACCTAAACAAGTTTAATCTCTGAATGGAGGGTTTATTACCAATTCCTCGAATGTTCCATATGAGAATGCTATCCATTTAATGTTCTAAGAAAGGTTGCGGGGATGAAGGCTTTGAAGTAAGCCTTGTTCACATGGCTCTTGGATATTGTAGACTCTTTTACATTTGACCTTCTTTTTTGGAGTTGCTTTGAAGCCTCCTAATTTAGCCTTACAAACGGTCAATTCCTTAGCTGGAGGGAGGATGTCTATTGCTTGGAAAGTATCACTATCCAAGAAATAGCATGGAATTTCTTCTAGAATTTTCTCATGAGAAATAAAGGTCAATTCATCCGACTTTCCTGGGACAATTCCATCTTACATGCATTTCAAAATTTGAATATTTGGATTTTGAGGAGATGTTCCAACCGTTCCTGCTACCCCTTGAGCTGGCGATTCTTCCACCTAGTTTGCCTTCTCCATCGCAGGTATGAGTTTTTCCTAGACATTATATTGAGAATCTAGTAACCTTGACGTATATATGGCTATTTCCTCACTTGAAGGTTTATCCTTAGCTTCTCCTGAAGGTCCAACCTCTTGAGAAACAATGGGTTTCCATTGAACTGATGTTTTCTTGTTGGACGAGGAAAGGAATTTGCTGGGGGCTTTTCTCCTACTTGGCTCGAATTATGAAATTCCAAAGCATTCAGCATTTTGTATCCCTAAACTACTTTGTTTAGTTAATGCAAGTGCAGAATTTCCTTTATAATTGTTACTAGCCTCATTATTAACTTTCATTTAGTATAAATATCTCTCATTTCTATGCTCATATACATTCCTTGCACCATGAGTAGCATACTTTGTTACTTGTAGTTCTTTCCTTAGTAGTAGTTGTAACTTGTCCTTTTGTTTCTTTATTTTGTGTATCTTTAAGTATGTGTAGCTAAACTACTAGGGAATTTGGGCAATGAAAATGTTAACTTTATATATGTGTGGGTGATTTCAAATGGATAGACTAGTAAAGTTTGACATTTGACTTGTAATAAATATTTTAGATAGAAAATCTATCTAGAACCATGAGTCGGATTAAGGGATTGCTTCATAGTTTGGGAGGAACTCTTATTTGTATCCATTGAATGTTAACCTATTAGAAAATCCCACCTAGTAAAGGAATAATAACCGTAGCCCAATCCCACTTTTATTTTTGTTAATCTACTTGTTACTTTAGTTGTCTATTGCTTATCTGGTAGTTTAATTATTATCTTACTTTAATCACACTTTAAATCGGTTATTTAGATAGTACTCATATCCTTGGAATCTTAACAATCACTCAACCTTCTTTATGGAAATGATACCCCTTACTACTAGCTACTAATCTATCTCGTATACTAGCAGGTGTGCAGATTGTGGTTTAAGTGAATTAGGCAGTTTTATAACTTGAGAGTGAGTGATTAAATTCGACACTTAGATTATGTCACGTCAATTGGTTGTGCCTATTCTAGGTGTACACACAAATTACATGTCTGTCTCTTATACACATCTAGAAGCTGTATAAGAGACACACATTAGATGATTTAAGATCAAAGGTTATAATCTCTGAATGATTTTCTTAATTAGAGAAAATAATCTCTCATTCTTCTTTTCAAACGGTTTGATCCAAAGGCCAAAACCTTTTTCTTGGATTAGCAATGGTGTTTCTTACAATTTGGATGTAAGAAACCTTGATTTGAAGACGTCACCTCGAGCACTTGAATCTTCGATTAGACAGTTGTTAAATGACGAACAGCGAGACTAGGATTCAAGGAAGAAAGATGCTATGAATGTGACTCAAATGAGAGGTCTCTTAAGAATTTATTAGAGTTTTCTATAAAGTTTATGGGTTTGAAATGTCCCCTATTCATAACAAAAAATTAGTATTTACTGAGAAACTCTCCAAAACCTTTCATGCTACTTGGGTTATTTGTGGCCCACGAAACCCATTTAACTGAAGCCTTAGTAAATGAGTTGGATTAATAGCCCATTTTGAATTAATTAATCCAGCCACTTAAATAGTCATAAAACCTTTATGCATTTGATTTAAGGCCCAATAGAACATAACTCAACTTAAAAGTCCAAACATTTTTAATGGACTTATAATTTTAATTTAATCAATCCAGAAAAATTGAATTTAATCTTTAATAAGTAAATTAAAATATTATGAGCAAATTTTTTGTTGTCTACAAATGCCCGAATTGTTCATGAACACCAAATGTCAAATGCAGTTGAGTGGGCAAGTGTCGAGTTTTTGGTTAAAACTCTACTGGAATATCATAGACTTGCATGAGCCATAATCGAAAAAGTAAGATACTGAAATTTGTAGTCCCGTCAATAACCGGAAATCTTGTTTAATTTCGTCATGCCACGTAGATCACCATCAGTTAATAGGTTGCATGAATAAACAAGTATTCTTCACTTGTTTACATTGGATGAACTATAGACTAGATAAAAGAACTGAGAGGCTCAATGTTTATTTGATTCTTCAAATTCAACTATAAGGACTCATGCCAATTCCATGTCCAATTCAAATTCAATCTAAACAAGGCATACACATTAAGTGTGTCTTTACCCACTAGTTTCAATAAAACATTAACTCAAACAGTTTTCAAATACATCTACATTCAACCTCTTCATATGCTACTATATTATCCAAAAGTTTCTCTTCATCGAATTGGCATTTCTTATCAAAGTAACCAATCTTTCAAGAATTCCATGCTCTGAAGAAAACCAATTTCCAACTGGGACATAGAATTACGAAAGGATAAGGATTTGCAAGGGGCACCCCGAACTTTTCGATTAACCCGTCAGATAACAGCTAGCATCATCCTCATCTCAAAAGAAAGTTAGTACCCAATTGTAAAGTATGTTAGAGAGGGATCAAATATTGAGTAGGAAACAAGTATTTTATATGAAATATGGGGATATCAAAACCTACAGAATTTGAGGCGTGTATATCACTTTCCTTAAGGTTTTGATTGCCTCCACTATAATCAATAACTTGCTCTTAACAATAGCATGCTACCTTTAAGATACAACAAATTCTTAAAGATTTCTAATAGCAAAAATCAAAAGTCTTCTCAAGAACAATGTATAAGGAGAGATAGATTTTTGAATGATAATTGTTCTCTTGAATTAAATTAAATGATTAAACATTATAGAGTAGGAATTGTAGACAAATCCAAGGATTTGCATTAAGAAACAAAGTGACTTTAAGTGAAAACGCTGCTACAAAGGAAAAGGAATTACAAAAGCATTGTATAGCGCATGTGCGTGACCTTATTTGGCCACGCTGGCGCCACATCAGACTGCCACATCTTGCGGGCATGTGCGCTAAATTTTTTTTTTCTTTTGAATTGCAACGTACACCCACTAATTTTCTTTATATTACAAACTAAATATTTACATTCCCCTACTTAGTTTGTAACATAAATACAACTCACTATCTCTTTTAATATCATGCATAAAGAAAAGTGACTATTGCCTTAAACTTTTCTGTAGTGTAAATAACTCACTAGATCTAATCAAATCAAGTGGCATGGTTGCTTAAACCATGATTTTAAATTAGACTAGAATTATCACACACATGAACTTGTTAAACTTATACATATGTTCACAAAAATAGTTTAGCACTGCTACCGGCCATGTGCTCTATACTAATTCATGATCATGTTCAAAAGAGAACTCTAAACTTTTGTTAGAAGTGGAACCACTTCTAATAATCATATAGGTGAAATCTTTTCAAACTTTTAATATTAAAAGGCACAATAAGATGATTTCATTAAGAATACAAATATTTATGTACTCAACCTTCCCACTTAAGGGTTACTATTCCTACTAACAATATGGAATGGTATACACTAAGCAGAAGATCAATTATTTCCGTGCAAGATATGTATTCCCTTTAAACCTTAACAATCTAGTGGTAGTGCTCGAATAAAGGTTGGATTACCGTTGCAATCAGTTTTAGATAAAGGGTTTCAATCCCATTCCCAATGATGTCATTTTCACCAAGTCACTAGCAAGACGTTTAGTCAACGGATCCGCTAAATTATTGTATAAGTTCTGGTTTACAATCAAGGATTTGTATAAGAGAAGCTTTTCCGCTTTACAAGCTGAGGCCAAGGCTAAGCTTCCATTGTGGAATGAGTAATCACAGTTTGTTTCTTTGAATTCCATGAGATTGCTCCTCCACCTAACATAAAAATCCACCCGCTTATAGAGTTTTTATCACTAACACTAGTAAACCAACTAGTATCAGAATACCCTTCAAGCACAGCTAGAAAACTATTGTAGAAAAGTTCTAAATCTTTAGTTCTTTTAAGATAACCAAGGACTCTCCCAGTTGCTTTCCAATGATCACTACCATGATTTTTAGTATATCTACAGAATCTACACACGGCAAAAGAAATATCTGGCCTTGTGCAACTCATTGCATACGTTAAACTTCCTATTACACTTGCATATTCAAGTTGAGCAATAGGTTTGCCAGTATTCTCACTTAATTTAAAGTTAGGGTCAAAAGAAGTATTTGCTTCTTTCACATTTAAATGTTGATACTTGTTCAAGATTTTCTCAACATAATGTGTTTGACATAAAACCATAACCCCCACTATGCCTTTTAACTTTAATCCCTAAGATAGTATCTATAGTTCACCTTGATTTTCATATAAACATTGAGCCTATCAGTTCTTTTATCAAAAATACTTGTTTCCTACTCAATATTTGCCATATCGTCTACATATAGACAAAGAAGCATAATACTCTTCAATGAATTTAGAATAAACGCACTTATCAGCATTATTATATCTAAATCCATTAGAGAGTAAAGTTGATTCAAACTTTTCATACCATTGTTTGGGTGCTTGTTTTAAACTGTATAGAGATTTAACTAGTTTACAAACTTGATGTTCATTTCCTGGTAATGTAAAACCTTCTGTTTGTTCCATATATCCTTCTTCATCCAAGTTACCATTTAAAAAGGCTATTTTAACATCCATTTGATGCACACACAGATTATAAATGGAAGCCAAGGACATTAGCACCCTAATGGATGTAATCCTTGCAACAGGTGCATAAGTGTCAAAATAATCAATTCCTTATCCTTTTGTCTAAAACCTTTAATTACAAGTCTTGCTTTATATGTTAATATAGATCCATCAATGGCATATTTCCTCCTAAACACTCATTTACAACCAATAGGTTTAGAACCAGAGGTACACCCACTAGCTACCCACTACATCTGATAAGGTTAGTGACATCACATCATTTACAACTTCTTTCCAAAATGTTGCATCCCTTGATGACATAGCTTCACCAAATGATTTAGGAACATCTTCTACATTTAATAAGATTGGTATCTTATTAAACAAGTGATCTCTATTGGCTTCAACTAAGAAAATAATAGCTTGTGAACATATGAAATCAGAAGACATGTTTTTCTTTCCTTTGTCTTTGACTTCTTCTAAGGTCAGAAGGAGTATCAATTTCCTTCCTTTTATTACTCAAAGAAGGATCAACATTTGGAGTCAGTTCTTCTGCTTTAATTGGATCCACATCAACAGTTGAATCTTTAAGAAATTTATTCTCAAAAAAATCAATATCTCTTGATTCAATAATGACATTAGAAGCAATATCAAGTAATCTATAGGCTTTAGAATTTTCAACATAGCCAACAAACACACTTTTAATTACTCTCGGTTTCAACTTTACTCTTTTAATATCCGAGACTCTATAATAGGCTATACATCCCCAAACTTTAAGATAAGTTAAGTTTGGTTTTCTCCCCTTCCATATTTCATGTGGTGACACTTTAGTCTTGAGAGACGGAATTCGATTATGTAAATGACAAGAAGCCAACAAAGCTTATACCATTCCATGTTGTTGGCAAACCAAAACTTAGGATCATTGTGTTAATCATGTATTACAAAGTTCTATTCTTTCTTTCAGCCAAACCATTTTGTTGTGGAGTGTATGGTGCACTTATTTGGTGTATAATACCATTTTGTTCACAAAATATTGAGAATTCAGTTGAAAAATATTCACCACCTCCATCACTCCAAAATATTTTGATTTTCTTATCCAATTGATTTTCTACAAGAGATTAGTATAAGATTTAAACATATCAAATACTTCATCTTTTGCTTTCATCAAATAAACATGCAGATATCTAGAGCAATCATCAATGAAAGTGATGAAATATCTATTACCACCTCTTGTTAGAAAACCATTTAATTCACAAACATTCGAATGCACAAGTTCTATTAATTGTGTATTTCTTTCAACTTTAGGAAAAGGCAACTTAGTGATTTTTGCTTGACTGCATGTTTCACATTTCTTTTCAAAATTGCCTTTGATAGATATTAACCTATGTTTAGAAATAAAATGAAGTACTTTATGATTAACATGTCCTAATCTACCAACCATAAAGAATAAGAAGAATCCATAATATAAATAGAAATATTGTCTTTATTGATACTTAATTTAAACATGCCATCACAAGAGTAACATTTTCTTACAAATACACCATTCTTGGACAAGATAGATTCGTTTGATTCTAGTACAACTTTCAGCCCTTTCTTATTTAATACATCGGATGATACAAGATCGTTTTCCTAATTTCTGGAATATGAAGTACATTCATTAACACAATTTTCTTGCTGGAAGTGAATTGCAGCTCTACACCCCTTGCCATGAACTTTGGGTGAAGCATGATTACCCATGAGCAATTCATAGCCATCGGGTGACATCTTTACAAGTCTTGAACTGAAACTTATCATTACAACTGTCTCTTATACACATCTCCAGTTCGAGGCTTGTCATTTGATTTGGTTAAAATTGCCACATTCAATTCGAAATCATACCAATGTGACAATCGGAGTTGCCATTGCAACAATTTCAGCATCTATTTCAACAAGATTTGCTTTGGGGGCATTATTTTTCTTTTGTTTCTTGTTGGAATTGCACTCATTCTTATAATGCCCTTTCTNTACACATCTAGATGTGTATAAGAGACAGGGTATTCAGAGACAGGTGTAAACGTTATCAACACTAGTTAAATCTCTATACACTGTAGATGATTATAAACATCTAGATGTTTATAATCATTCCAATTAGAAGGCAATTTTGCAATAATTGCCCCCACTTGCAATGATTTTAAATTTTCAACACCAAGATCTTTTAATTTTGAAACAATAATTTGAAGGTCATGAACTTGATCCAAAATAGAAGAAGAGTCAACAATACAGAATTCAAAATATTTCTTAATAATAAATTTGTCCACACCTTATTTTTGTGTAGCATATTTGTGTTCCAAGGCTGCCCAAATTTCTTTTGGAGACATGACCATTGTGAAAAGATCATAAAGACAGTCTGAAATGGTGTTGAGAATGTGGCCTCTACAAACGATCTCATCCTCCTTCCTTTTCTCGCGTTGTGCCTTGAGTTCTTCTGAATCACCAACGGCTGGTGCAGAAGAACTCAAGGCACAACGCGAGTTTTAGACAAAAGGAAGGAAATTGTTTCTGTCTCTCCATACATAATCTGTGATGTGCACTGTCAGACAGGATGTTAAGGTTTTGTGTGTGAGAGACAGCTCTAACAGTCATCATAGAGAGGGATAGCAAATATTGAGTAGGAAACAAGTGTTTTAATGGAATTTGGAGATATCAAAATCTACGAATTTGAGATGTGTATATCACTTTCCTTGAGGTTTTCATTGCCCCACACTATAATCAATATTTTTCTCTTGGGTTAATAGCAATCTACCTTTAGAATACAACAAATTCTTAAAGATTTCAAATAGAAAAAAAGAAATCTTCTCAAGAACAATGTATAAGAGAGAGATAGATATTTTAATGATAATTGTTCTCTTGAATTAGTAGGTATGATTCTCTTTATAGAGATGGAGCGTAGAAAAATTCATTTGATTACACCTTTTCAATCCATGGAATACGAAAAAAAAAGATGTGGATTTGATGACAGATATTGTAAATGAATAGGCATCAACATCTGCATTCACATAACATATCCATACCCTGTCTCTTATACACTCTAAAGTTATAAGAGACAGGTCGACGAGTTTGGTTTGTAGCTTGGAACCAAACTCGTCGACCACCAATATTAGCAAGTTATCTTTTTTCTTTGTATTGTCTCAATTTTGTCTTCATCCATACATGAATTTTTTTCAAATTATTATTCTATCAAGGAAGCTGTTGAAATACTTCATAGACTTCAGAATCTTTCTTGTAAACGTAAGCTTCATCATGCAATCTTGAATTGATAAGCATGTACTCAACTTTCAACCAACTGCAATTTTGATTCATCAATCCAAAGCTTTAATTGCAGAATCCAACTTGAAGAACTAAATAGCATGCATTCGACAAGAGATACGAATCAATAGGATAGATCAACTTTATTATGCCAACTAATAGAACTTCATGGGGGAGACTATCCTCATTGTTTTAATATTCCAATAAAATAATCGACACCAATTTAAAATTGACTAAAAACTTGCGTAGGAACTACTGATTTTTTCTTCCCATATAATCTCCTCTTGTTTGGTTTGCTAGTTCTAAAAGAAAGTTTTTGAAAATATTAATTCTAAGGACAAGTTCAAAAGAAATAGAACTTGTCTCTTATACACATCTAGATGTGTATAAGAGACAGGGACAAGGCTATCATTGAAGATTTTTGCCAAAGGGTCTCTTGGTATGACATCTAGTGCCTATCTCTTATACACATCTTAATGAAGTCCAATTGTTGATCATTGAATATCTGAGGCATAAAATTCAATGATAGCATTCATTGACTTAAAAAATCCTTGGACACATTAATGCTGTAAACTTCAATGATAGCCTTCACTAGCTTGAGAAGTCCATTGGAGACCTTGACCGCACAAAATTCAATGACAACTTTCGCAGGCTTGAATCTTTGATAACCCCGACGAAAACTTCAATTTCTGAATTGATCGGGTGTGAGAAGTCCTCAATGGCTATGAATTGAAACATGGGTGATTAATGCTGTCTAGCTTGTGCACATCTCGAACACTCAATGATTAAATTTTCAATAATAGCCTTCATTGAAGCTTAAGAAGTCCTTGGTGATGAAAACTTCAATGATAGCCTTCACTGGCTTGTCAGAAGTCCTTGGTGATGAAAACTTCAATGATAGCCTTCACTGGCTTGAGAAGTCCTCGGAGACCCGACGGCAAAAATCTTCAATGATAGCCTTGTCCTTGGTGGCCCAATGGCATAAACTTCAATGACAGTCTTTAATGGCTTGAGAAGTTATATGCATACCAACTTACACAGACAATTGTCACCGCAAGCATAAGGTGTTGTTTAGGACTTCTACAAACAATTGTCTTGGAAGATAGTTTGCTTCAGTTTGAAGTTCTTTGCAAGGGAAGTGTCTGTCTCTTCTCCTTTTTTTCTTTATCACAATTAGACCACAAGGCTATCATTGAAGATTTTTGCCGTCGGGTCTCCGAGGACTTCTCAAGCCAGTGATCGTGATGGTTGATGATGCTGTCACCGTACACATCTACATGTGTATAAGAGACAGGTGTAGTACCTGTGGTTAGACTATAGAAACAACCAATGATAACACAACAAATCGTTCTTTGAAATCTCTTATCCATATTGACAAGCCTCAGAACTGGTTCTTTCCAAACCCTTGGACGATGAATTATCTCCAATGATGCACATTGGGGTACTGTTTTAAAACTCAATGGTGAATTTACCTTCATTGAAAGATATTGGGAATGGCTTGAAGACATCCTCGGGAGATGTAAGAAGGTTCTTTGTGACACCTTATTATATGAAGCATTATATGCTTCACTTTTCACCTATGATAAGAATCCCAACATCATTCGAGCATTTTGCGAAGCATGGTGCTCAGAAATGAATACGTTGCGCACTTCAGTTGGAGAGTTGCAGTTTCTCTTTGGGATTTATACAAGATAGGTGGACTCCCTATTATAGGTGATATCTATGAGGAGGCTATTCCATCTACTGCTAAACTGATAGGGTATGATGCTAAAAAATCTAAATTCCTTCCACAAAGCTGTGAATACCTGTTTACTGCTTTTCACAGAAACCAACAAACACAGTCCAGAATTCCTGTCAACGGATGGATTGATTTTCGTTTTAAAGGCAAAAGCGAATTCAAAAAGCCAAAGCCAAGAAAGCTAAGGAAGGCATCTCATTCCCAATCTACTCAAAACTCGGACAGCAAAATTGGACAACCCAAGAAGATTTTCAAGTCAAGATGATAGCACATTTAATACACTTAGAGTCAAAGTTGATTTGTGAGAAGAAACTTATTTAGCCGCATTCATATCATGTTGCCGATGCATCTTATTTTATCAAATGAGGACCTTCATGCTGTTAGACCCAGTACTTTCAAAGCTGCGAGTTTGATGGCTTCTAGGCTGAAAACTTGCCTTGCTATACCGATTTTGTTAAGAATATACCGTGGTCTCAGTAAAATTGGCAATGCAATAGTTCCTGGGCAAGCACATGCATCTTTCTCCGTACACTATGTGTATGCTTGGCACAATATTTCATACTTACTATACTACGCCTAATACATTGTCTGCACCCATGATATATGAGATATTATAGAAAAGGTGGAGCACGGTTTTTTAATACAGACGAGGCTCGTGATATAATCCATAAGAGTGATAAAGTAACATGATAGGTAACTTCCTCTGTGAATAATCGTAATGAGGTCCTCCTTGATGATGATAGGTTACCGGACTCAGAACTTGGCTACTTTCTTAGTGCATGCTCAAACTATTTAGTGTTGCACACTAAGGGCAACTTTTTAGTTGAACCATACCATCCACATAGATTTGCTCAGCAGTTTGGGTTTTATCAAGACATTCAGCAAGAGCTTAGGGCTAATGTTCATTCCACCAATTATAATCTATGTCAAATTATTTTCACACTCTCACTCTGCCCAAAACCAATGCAAACATACTCTTTTTTGCTTCTCCTCTGGATGTCAATATGCATATCACTCCAGGATTTCAGACATGATGGTCTAAAGTTCACGGTAAATACCTACTTGAAGGACACATTGCCTTAGTAAGTGCATACAGTCCAATCTATGAAGCATAAGATATCAAGGGGTAAGAAACTTGTTAATATCATTGATTCTTCAAAGAGAAGTAATACTCAAGAAATGAGAAAGAAGTCAAGCCAATATTCAAGAGATGTGGGGAAAATTTCAAAAAGCAAGGACAAAAGGACTTCAACCCTTGAAGCTGACAGTGGTAAAGAAACACCCCCTGAAAACACATCACATTGCATTTTCTCAATAATAGTGAAAAGGAAAAGAGCCCAACATCTCAGGTTCTCATGAGAGGAAAAGGGACAACTCCCATCTTGATGCGGATGAGCATTCTAACAATAGTAGCCAGCATTTGCAGCACAAAAAGAACAAGGTAATGATTTACGCTTTGGATGATAATGACCTTGATCCTAACCAAATCTTCAAGGACATCCCAGATGTACCTGGGCCTGATATCAGTCCTGCACACATTATAAGAATTTTTCTTCTATTTTTTTGCATTTTGAAAAATTACCTTACCAGTTTTGTCTTATTTAATTGCCGACGCAAATAATTATTTTGACATCATTTCTGTGCAGTTCAATGATCAACAATTGGACTTCATTAAGGATAAGAACCTGGTCAAGGCTCAGTTGAGGGACCTACTTCTTATGAACTTTTGGCAAAGAAAGTGACAAACTCCACACAACTAGAAGATACTGGAGATAGTATCATAAAAGAAGTGGCCACAGAGAACCAAATTCATGAATCAACTTCTGTACTAGAAAAGTTGATAATTCAACCAACTGTTGCAAAAAAAGAAGAAACTCAAAATGTTTATTGCTTGAATATGGCTAGCGAAGGCAACACAAATGTCTGAGTTTCAAAAATGAAGCTGTGATTTCATCTAGCCGAAGATAATATGTTCAAATGCTTTGGAATAATTTCGAGAAAATATCCCGAACACCATTGGAGCACATTCTTCCCTTGAACATAAAGCTATTGACATCATGAAGGAAATATGCATTGGGAATGTTATGAATCTTTCAGCCTTGCAAGGTCTTTTTGAAGGCTTTCTTTACAAATGTTGCACATTACAATTCAACAAAGTGTATTCTCTATAATAAGATTCCAGCTAAGTCATATTGAACTACTTACTTTGGTGACACAACGCCTTGGGGATGCTGAAACTTTAAAGACAGAACAAATTGCCAAAATCTCATTGCACAAGACTGAACTTGCAAACATTTATGTGAGGTAGCAAAATTGAAGAAACAACTTGGCCTCTTAGATGTTCAAAGAAACATCACATGTTTATAAGAGACAGATCTTAGTTGAGAACTCTCTTTATACAGGTTCTAGATGTGTATAAGAGACAATCAAGTAACCTTGGAAGATGTATCAACTCAAGATCTTTGTCTCTTATACACATCTAGATGTGTATAAGAGACAGACCCAGAAGAGGTTAAACTATCACTGCAATCCCCATATTTTTTCAAAAAAAGGAACTACGTGTGGCATAATTTCGTTTCCGGTCTTTATTTTAAGGAAAAAATATTAAGGGAACTTCGCATTACAAGTTCATTTCTTCCTTGGATTCATTTGAAACGTAAGTTGGTATGCATATAACTTCTCAAGCCATTAAAGACTGTCATTGAAGTTTATGCCCTGTCTCTTATACACATAAAATAACTAACGCTAATGGATTTTGATTTGAAATTCGTTTCCAAGATCTCCTACGGAAAAGAGGTTGGTTTTGTGGGGCTTAACTCGAACTTAGAAATTTCCCTCTAACAGGTGTGTGAAGCATTCAAGAGATTTGATACTTCAAGCTTGCTAGCTTGGAAGTAGTAATGATTGTTTAATTTTTCTCTCTTTCATGTCTAAATGGGATCTTAACATCCACCTTTTCTAGCAAGGCTCATTATCATGGATGCCTAGACAATGTCTCTTGGCAACATCTCTTATACAGTTGGCCTGATGACTTTCACACCATCTTTGTCAACCAACTTAAAGGCATCATTTGCATGGACTTCTCGAATGACATATGGTCCATCCCATTTAGACATGAAAATATCTTTGGCTCGATGAGTCAAACTATGGTTGTAAGTAAGACAACCATATCACTAACTTGAAAGGAAAGATAACGAACCTTTTTATTGAAAGCCTGAAAAAGTCAAGCTTGATAGCACTCAAGACTTTGTTGTGCCTCCAATCGTTTGTCATCAAATGCTTGTCAACTCTTCCACAAATGGGTTTTTCTTCTTTGATGATTCCTTCTGGATGGCAATCCTTAGAGAAGTAATTTGTTGCTCAAGAGGTAAGACGGCCCTACACCATAAACCAAGGCTTAAGGCGAGCTGAATGTCAGGATAAAACCCAAACTGTATTAGGCGTATCTAACTAGGTATGAAATCTTCTGCCAAGCATACACATCTGTCTCTTATACACATCTCATTGTACATAGAAGATTTGTATTGCTTGAACATGAACTTTTCACATAATCTATCCATCAAGCTATTGGAGAAGGACTTCACATTATTAGTGATAATATATCAAGGGACTCCATAGTGATAGATAATATTCAAGCAAATGAAATTCACCAAAACTGGTTGCTACAATTACTTCTCCAGATACGCACTCTCGCCTATCTGAGAAGTAATTAGTAGCAACCAATATGTATAAATGTTGAGCATATGACTTTGGCAGCCTACAACATAATGAATGTCTTGATCTGTCTCTTATACACATCTAGATGTGTATAAGAGACAGATCTGCTGTCTCCTATACACTCCCCTTAAGAGATATCTCATATGCTTTAGATGGGACTGTAATTTGTGTATAAGATGAGGGCTACTCCTGGCCAACTGTATGATTAGTTATGTAATCTAGATGTTGGAACCAGATTAATTAACTCCTCCAGCTTAGACTTGACTTGCTCCCTTCTTGTGCTGCAAATGCTGGCATACTATTGTTAGAATGCTCATCCTGTCTCTTTGTAGTAGATAAACCGCGATGCATGCCAACGAATGTCAGTTCGGTGT
The DNA here is from genome assembly GCA_025175665.1 of Cinchona pubescens. Taxonomy (NCBI): domain Eukaryota; kingdom Viridiplantae; phylum Streptophyta; class Magnoliopsida; order Gentianales; family Rubiaceae; genus Cinchona; species Cinchona pubescens. The sequence continues at coordinate 546,783 of JANKKI010000212.1, read as the reverse complement.
GGTTCATCAAGAAGTTTATCACAACCAATAACTTTCTCCAATCTTTCTTTTCAATTTCATAAATAGAGACAACATGAATTTCAGTTTCAACAAAACTTTCTTCATCAAAAAATTGTGGAACCACCCATTTTTTGCATATAGGAACTTGCATCTCTTTATTAGGCAAAGAAAGTGTTTAAGCAAGTGCAGTCAATGCATTAGCTTGCTTGTTTTTCTTTCTTGGCACGTGCTCAATAGTGACACCTCCAAGCCATCCCATGAATTGTTTCACATAGTTGCAATATGGAAGCAACTCAAGTTTTGACTTTATATCCACCTAAAAGTTGGTTCATAACAAACTTTGAATCTCCATAAACTTGTAATTCTAGTTGCTTTCTATCCATAGCCAATTCTAGTCCTAGTGTAAGGGCTCAGATTCAAGAATATATAAGAGACAGCTCCTGAACTCAATATTCTGTACACTCTTGTCACAAATGTAAAGGTAACTTTAACACCAGCCCCACCATGAAAGATACATACCATCTAAGTACATCTTCCAAGATGGACGTACTTCAATCATGAATCTGTCTCTTATACACATCTAGATGTGTATAAGATACAGTACCCAACAATGCCTCAGACGGATCGTTTTGATTTGCAATATAGCGAATTAACAGCCTTCCGTGTATTGGTGTAGCCAAAATGGGTGCCTTCATAAGATATTCATTTATTCTTTTGAAAGCATTGGTGCATGCTTTATCCCATTCAAATAGCATGCCTTTCTTCATAAGGTGACTAAAAGGTTAGAACCTCCTAGCTAAATTTGAATTGAACCTCCTAAGATAGGCTAGTCTTCCTTGTAAGCTTTTCAATTCATGAATATCACAAGGCTCATGCATATTTACTATGGCTTCTATTTTGGCTTGATCAATCTCAATCCTCGATGATGCACCATAAAACCAAGAAATTTGCTAGATGTGACACCAAAAGTGCATTTTAGAGGATTCATCTTGAGTTGATATCTTCTTAGTTGATCAAATACTTGTCTCAAATCCTCCAGATGAGTACTGCTCTTCCTTGACTTTGTTGGTCCCAAAGCAACCTAAGAGGGATTATTTTCAGAATCTTAGTAAGACTTTTTCCAATAAAATGATATAATAAAATAATGAACAAGTAAAGTAAGAAAGAGAGAAAAATTAAACAATCAATACTTCCAAGCTAAGCAAGTTTGAAGTATAAAATCTCTTGAATGCTTCACACACTTGTGAGCCAATAATCTTTACAAAGTTGGGAAATTCTTACTCACACTAAAACTCTTTAGTTGAGCCAAGAATCTCTTACAACCACACTTTCGTACAAGATTATCACTCCACTCAAAGTTGAATTGCACTCACAAGCGCACACTATACAAGCCTTAGAAAAGAGTAATTTGAGTGCAAATTGACTATAGTGCTTTGTTGTATTAGCTGTCTCTTATACACATCTAGCCGTCGATCTTCTTGCGGTTGTGAAGACTTCGTTCGACATCCATGCATGCGTCCGTTCTTCGTCCGAATAGAGGCCTTAGGGCGACGGTCATGTTCGTCCGATCTGAAGAGAGAAGATGAATCCCATTTCTTTGCTGTTGGTCGCTCGGACGGGCAATGCGTCCGAGAAGTTTTGACCTAGTTCGAGTCCAAGGGGTGCTCCGACCCGCTTGCAAAGCTTGTTTAGAAAGTGTTTATGTCATCATCAAAATAAAGTTTGGAAAACATCAATCTCTACTTTTTGATGATGACAAACCTTTATAAACAACAATTGGATATGACAATCATAATGCAATATAGCACAATTTGATATGATCTAATTAATCATTTTGCGAAAGCAATAGAAGATTCTCCCCATTTTGACATCATCAAACAAAGCTCGAGCGTGAGAATATGCAAGTATTTGACAAAAATTCAAGAAGCTCAATATTTACGGGACAAAAGTTCTAACAACCAGGAAATACATAAAATCTCTACGAGAAGTCTAACAACCACCAATGCTGAAAACAAAATACAAATGTCAAAAAGACTAATCAAGTCATTCGCTTTTGGAGCCGCCTTTTCAATCTTTTGCGCTTGGAAGGAACATCTTCATTGGTGGCTCACCGCTCTTCTCTTCTCCACGATGCGACATTGCATGATGAAGTCATGTCATCAACATCCTCATCGTGCGTCGTCATCGCGCCGGTAGCTCCTTGATTATTTGCATCTTCTTCGCATTGTCCTCTCTCCATTTTCACGTTGTGTTCATCAAGCGCTTCAAGATGATTCAAGTGGATATTGTGATCGAAGATTAGAAAATTGAACTCGAGCGGCGGACATGCCAAGGCTAAGTGCCTCTTGGAGAATCATTTGACGGGTTTCAAGTCGCTTTAATTTTCGATTTGTGCAACGTTGAAAGGAATCGACTTGAGTGCTCAAACAGTGAGAAGTCCAGAGATATGAAAGAGATGGTTCGATGTAGATGGAGGAGAAACGTGGAATGGTGGAGGTTGTTGAGGAGGAAGAATGGGGAAGAGCAAAATCGAGGTGGAAGCATGGGATTGTGACTGCAATATCAAAGGCCGCTTTAGTTAACCATTGATCGTTGAAAACCGGAGGCCTTTGCGCTCAATGTATGATTTGTTAAAGTAAAGAGGAAATTGTTTGTTTCACGAAAGGAATGATGAGGAAATCAAAATTTTGGTGAGAAATTTGCCAAAAGGAATGTTTCTTCTGTATCAAGAAAGAGTTCCCATAGGGAACAAAAGAGATACCCAAAATCAAGAGGAATGCCCTTGAAAACACAAAAAAATAAGTAAGTTGCATTTTACCGGCTCAGACGATGCCCGTCTGGCAATACAATAACAGATTTGTGACAAGAGGCTGCATATTGAGTTCAGAGCGAGTAATGTAGTTTTGGCTTCCGAGGCCGTTTAAAATGGATGTTAAAAATAGCTCTAACTTTATCGATATCAAAACAAGAAGAGGGCATATGTTCTGATGAAGGCTTCTGCAAGGATGGCTAGGTTAGAAGATTCACATGTTTCTAGCATGGTGTTTCTGTGATGAAAAGAAATAGGAGAATTCATTGATGAAATCTCAAGATTGGTGTTGCACGAGAAATGAGAAGCAATAAAGAGGGCTTATACGACATCTGGCGGTGAATTGAAGCACCATGTCATGTTATACAGGTAAATCAATATGCACAAGATGACCCCAATTTTGTGAGAAAACAGGATTTGACTATGGGAAGATTATACTCATCAAATAGAGATTTGAGAAGTAGGACATCTAGTTGAAAGTTTAACGTCTCATATTATTTAGTATTCTAGGCTTACTTGAGTATTATTTCTTAATCACTGAACTGACTCTTGATAAATAGCTGCTTTGACATCTCCACAAAAAGATCAAAATAATACATTGGATACAAGCCTTAGAAAAGAGTTTAAGGAGTGACAATGGTGCTGATAGTGCTTTGTTGTATTAGTGTGCAATTGCTGTCTGGGAAAGAAAATGATCGAGGGATTCAAATTGATCAAGATTGATAGAATTTGAGTGAATATGAGATGGTAGATGGGGGAAATTAGATGGGATTTAGGTGAGAAAAGCTTTGGGGAGGATAATTTTCCAACCAATTTTGGAAGAGAGAGTAGGAAAATGTGAAGCCTGTTTTATCTCGTAAAATCCCCAAACATTTTTGAGAGATTCAAAGCGATCTAGAGCTAAGGGTTTTGTAAAAATATCAGCCAATTGATTCAAGTAGGCACAAAATCAACACAAATTTCCTTTTACAAACAAGGTCTCTAATGAAATGATGCTTAACATATGTGTTTGGTTCTAGAGTGCATAATGAGGATGTTGATGACACATGTGACTTCATCAGTGCAGGAATCCTGTCTCTTAAGACGCATACTTAGACTATCCAACAAGACAGCTCTTATGTGTATAAAGATGCAGTAGACCAGATATCATATCTAAAATTCTTTTAACAGCTATCAAATGCGATTCTTTAGGGCAAGATTGAAATCTAGCACATAAACAAACAAAGAAACATGATATCCGTCTACCGATTAAGTAAAGTAGACTTGATCATACCTCTATAGTGTTTTTCATCAACACTATTACCTTCTTCGCCTTTATCAAGTTTGGTTGAAGTACACATTAGGCGTACCAACTTGTTTGCAATCTTCCATACCAAATCGCTTAAAGTAGCTCCTTTGTACAAGTAGATTTGTGTAAGGAAGGTTCCTTTATTAGTTTGATGAACTTGTAAAGTCTCTCTCTTGTATAAGAGACATCTAGATCATACTCATCTCAAACTCTTCTTGCATTAAATGTGAAAATTTATGTTTTCCAAACTTTGATTAGTTGATGCAACTTCAATATGATCAACATGAAATCTGAAAATCAAGAGCCACTTAATCTTTCATACCAAGCTCTTGGAGCTTGTTTCAAACCATATAAAGCTTTGGAGAGTTTGAAAACATAATTTGGAAGATTTATTTCTCAAAGCCCGGGGTTGTTCGATGAAAACTTCTTGATCGATAAAACCATTTAAAAAGCACTTTTGACATCCATTTGAAATAATTTGAAATTCATTGAAACATGCAAATGCAAGAAACATGCGAATGGATTCTAATCTAGCCACGGTGCAAAGGTTTCATCAAAGTCAATACCTTCTTCTTGAGCGTAACCTTTGCAACAAGTCTAAACAAAGCTGTCTCTTATACACATCTTTTAGCTAATTTGTTTCAAAACCCATTTAGTACAATAACGGGATGAGAAGAATGGTCTTTCAACTAAGGTCCATAGATTATTTATCCCCAGGTCGTACCGGAGCTAACAATCTTATACACTTATACACATCTAGATGTGTATAAGAACATCTATATAGGTAGGTATAATGTGAGAGAGTAAGTGCACAATTACTATTTCAAAGGTTTATGAGAAGCGCAGTAGTTACCCCATCGGATAGATCACCTATGATTAAATCTTGAGCATGATTAGAGACGAATCTCCAAGCTGGAAGATCATTTGGAGTGTCATCTAGATGTGTATAAGAGACAGGGGTGGTTGTTGACATCAACTGCTTGATTGTAATCTCTTGATGATGTATAAGAGACAGGTGTTATATAATGCCTTGGATGCAAATGAATCAACTCGCGTGAAGGGTTGCATTTCGGCTAAAGATCTATGAGAACAACTGACGGGCTGTCTCTTATTCACATCTAGATTATAAAGAGATCTTGTAAATATTCTATGCTTTCTTGTCACTAGAATATCCTAGAAAAATTCCTTCATCTGATTTTTTGTCAAATTTTCCAAGGTTTTCTTTGATTTTTAAAATAAAGCATTTGCAACCAACAAAAGAAGAAATTTACTTGTTGCCATGAGCTCATTGAACAAGTGAGTTTTATTTAAAGAGGAATCTTAATAAACTCGATTCATAACATAACAAGTCGTGTTAACCGCTTCTACCAAAAGTATTGTGTAAGTCACATTCACTAATCATAGTTCTAGCTATTTCTTAAAGAGTCCTATTTTTTCTTTCAACACCACCATTTTGTTGAGGGACTCTAACAACACCGAAAACTCATGAAGATACTGCCAGATCACAAAAATCGGAAAAACCCTCCAAATTTAAACCGGCACCATTGTCACTCCTTAAACGAACAATTTTTGTAAATTCCAATAAATTTTGAATTTTGGAAAAACAATTTACAAATTTTTCAAATGCTTCATTTTTGTGAACAAGAAATAATACCCAAGTAAACCTACCGGAATAGTTGCCAGCTTGGAAGTATTGGTTGTTTAATTTTTCTCTCTTTACCTTACTGTTCTATTGATTTTATTATATCAGCATTTAATTTGAAAATCTCAATATTTTTGAAAGTATATTTTTTTTAAAAGAAAATTCACCCCCCTCTTAGGTTGGCAAAATGCATCACAAATTTTATTTTTCAAAAATTTTAGTTTTGGCAATCCTCTCACCAAATCTTTCTTGGCGAAGTTATAATACCTGTCTCTTATACACATCTAGATGTGTATAAGAGACAGCTTCCATAGATGATCCTTGGCTTTAAGACATTTTACTATTGCATATTGCTTAATTTTATCAAGATGAATCTCTTATACACATCTTTTGTTATCCTTCTTTTTGTGTATCACTTGGGATTAAAGTTGGATAAGACATTCATGCTTGGTAAAGTAACTAGTGGCCCGTGTCTTTAAAATTTATATGTATGCTTTATCGGACGCAGGCCACACATCTAGATGAAGCAACATTCTAATCAAGGTTTCACCATTTTACCTACTTCACCAATGCCGATTGATTTTGCTTTATTGTTATCTCCAAATGTGACTTTTCCACTGTTTTTGGATATGAGATTTGTGAAGAGAGATAGCATCACCTGTCATGTGCCTTGAACATCTACTTTCTATGAACCACTTAGCATTGTTGGTGATGTTAAGTACCTACGATACATCTAGATGTGTATAAGAGACAGCTTCACAGTGGATCAAATCCGTCTTCAAGTCTTTGTCTTTTGGACTTCATTAACTCGAATTCCAAGTTTTCATTCTTCTTGACATAACAAATATGGATAACATGTCCATGTTGTTGGCAATATCTCTCTAATATTTTTATAGATATAAAGAAGAGACAAGATTTTACAAAACATAAGTCATCCCTTCTAAACATGATAAAATTTTTGTTGATTAATACATTTCTATTTCTTTTCAAATTAACAACATTTTCTTTCTTTCTAGTCAAGAGAACATTCAAATCATCCATTCTTTTCTTCAAGGAGGCTTGTTCTTCCTTGACCTTTGATCTCACATGCATTCTTTTCTTCAAGTCACGATTTTCTTGTGATAGCCTATTATTTTCATTCACAAGTTTGGCAGAGTTAGCATTCAATAATTGCATTTGATTTTTTGAAGAACTCCTTATTTCTAGAATATGATTTCTTTAAGTTATCATGCAATTTCAAAATGAAAGCTTCATGATCATTTTCATCATTTTCATCATTAGAGTCATAGTTAGAATTTACCTCATCATCTCCAATGGCCATAAAGGCCATTTGTGCCGACTCCATTTCTTCTTCAACTTCTCTTTCGGAGTTGCAATCATCCCATGTGATTTGAAAGTTATTGAATCTAGGTTTTCTTCCTTCCTTCTTTTTCTTGGAAGGGCACTCATTTGCAAAGTGTCCGAGTTGACCGCATTCAAAACATTTTTCATTTTGCTTCTTCATTTCAAGCCTTGTCTTTCCTTTGAAATTATTTGAATTTGTAGTTCCGCCTCTTCTCATTCTAGATTTGTTGATGTAATGTTTAAGAAATCCTTTGGTGACATCATCCTCTTCTTGAGAGGTCTTTAGAGCAATGCTCCTTCTTGGCCTTGCTTCTTCATCATCCACTACTTTGGCCTTCAACTTCAATTCATAAGATGTAAGAGAATTGATTAGCGATTCAATAGGCATTGAATTTAAATTCTTGGCTTCCTCTATAGCAATTGTTTTGGCATCCCATTCTTTGGAGAGCATCCTAGGATTTTTCTATTTTTTTCACCCAAAGAATACTCCTTACCCAAGGCTTCAAGATCCTTAATGATGTCATTGAACCTACAATATATTTTGTCAATTTTTTCATGTGGTTCCATCTTGAAGGATTCATACTTGGCAACAAGTAAGGATTTCTTTGCTCACGAACATCGTCCTCCTTCATGGATTTTCTTCAATTTATCCCATTTCTTTAGCTGAAATGCTTCCCTTGTCTCTTTGTTGCATCCAGAATAACTATAAGATTAATAATATGCTGTTGTTCCTCATACAATATATCCTCTGTCTCTTATACAACATCTAGATGTGTATAAGAGACAGTCTTCTACTTTACAAATCAAAGAAGTAGCTTCAAAAGTGTATTCATTAGATAGGCCAAGTCATGTTTAATAGATTGCATCTTGATTAGTATAAGAGACAGGCAAACTATCCTTTACTTTTTGCAATCTATTGAAACTTGTGAAATCAAGTCAAAATAGTTGACCCTAAAAAATAGAGCATTGTTAGTTGCCATAATAGTTCTTTTCTCAAAAGCAATTTAAGCAATAAAATGAGACCAAGCTCTGATACCAATTGTTGGTCCCAAAGCAACCTAAGAGGGGGGGTGAATTAGGTTTCTAAAAATGACTTTAAGAAATATTGATCTTATTAAGATTTTTCCAATAATAATTGATATGATAAAATTAATGAAACAGTAAAGTAAGAAAGAGATGGAATAAAACAGCCAATACTTTCAAGCTAACAAGTTTGAAGTATTAAAACACTAGAATGCTTCACACACTTGGTGAGCCAATGATCTTTACAAATGTAGGGAAATTCTTGCTCACACTAAAACTCTTTTAGTTGAGCCAAGAATTTTACTCAGAACCTCACTTTCGTAAAAGATTGTTACTCCACTCAAAGTTGAATTGCACTCTAAACTGCACACTAATACAACAAAGCACTATAGCCAATTTGTACTAAAATTGCTCTTTTCTAATGCTTGTATTCAATGTATTAGACGATTTTTACAGAATTTCAAAGCAGTTATTTATAAGAGCAATAAATGGTGGTTGCAACTTCTTCCTAACGGCTAAATAATAAATGCACAAAAAGTAGCCGTTGGGGTTTCGGACGTCCGAGATAGATAGGATGCGTCCGACACTATTTTTGAATGTGAAGTATCAAATTCGACTCGTTCGGACATCCTTGCATGCGTCCGTTCCATCGTCCGAAAGAAGCTTAGGGCGATAATGTTAAATAAGAAGACTTCGTTCGGACGATTTGTGCGTTCGTTTGGAGAAGCGGTAAGATCCTTCTTCTGCTGTTGGTTCGGACGGTGGAATGCGTCCGAGAAGCTTCTCTTATACACATCTAGTTCAGTGTATAAGAGAAGCCTGTCTCTAGCAAAGCAAATAATAGATGATGCATAAACTTATTTACAGAGTTGAGTGTTTATGCATTATCAATTAAGGTTTGGCACATGACCTGTCTCTTATACACATCTAATTTTTCTTTTTCTATTTTTTCATAGTATATTTATTGAAAAGCCATTGATACAAAAAGATATGTTCAAGTCTTTCAAGATATCAAGCTTGTGAATAGTGGAGCTCAACAAGTCAATAAAATCAGGTTTGAAGTTCAAGCAAGTTAAGCGTTCGAGTTAATGAAGTCCAAAAGACAAAGACTTGAAGACGGATTTGATCCACGTGAAGGGATCGGAAACCCTAGTTTCGGCCGCACTATAGAATTGACCACTTTAATCCTAGTTGACCTAGGATTTAGTTCAAGACTTGTTTTAGGAGTTATTATTTTGTGTGTTTTCTTAACTTCTGGAGAAGTATTAGTCCATATTAGTCTTTTGGCCTAGTTTTGACTCCTTTTATGCCAATACAAGACTTTTTTGGATTTGGCTAGTTAATGTCCCAATTTTTAGGAATTGTCGTTGATATTTTCACATTAGGTTAGGGGCTGGTTTTACACGTTAAAATACCTCCCATAGCTGAAATATTGATATGAGACCTAACAATAAAATTTTGAGAGGAAATTCTCCCATCTTGTCTTGAAAAGACTTGTGGTATTTGTGAGACAAAATTCCTGTGATTTCCAGAATTTAACACTATTGGTTCTTGTCTCGTTATAGACAATTGATTGATATCTGCTCGAGAAAAGAAGAGACAAATTCTATGATTTCTTAATCAAGGGGTTTAAATGCGTCAAGTTGGAATTTTGTTACTTGGCTGCAAATTTCTATATCTTGAGTTATAATCTTGACCAAATCCCTCTTAGGGATTCTCAAGATATTATTTTCATGAATTCTTTGGATATTTTATATCGGGATGAACATGGACATACCATGCTATTTTTTTTCTTTTTCCTTCAATGCATGGTTCGCATCAACCATAGTTGTCATCATAGCAAAAACATATATCATAATCTCTCTTTGAAATAGAAATCCTTTAGTGAGAATGAAATTACTGATACTCATTAATCTTGTCAGGTTTATAGAATTTGAAAATAAGAAAAAGTATGAAGTAGCATGTAAGTTCAAGATTCTTTAAACCTGACAACAATCTTTTACTTACATGCTACTTCATACTTTTTCTTACTCCGAATTTTATCAAAAGTTGGGTAGTTATTTGGCCTATCTCTAAGACCATATATGGAGGGATTATTCTCTTGAAGTGTAATAATGGAAACTAGTGTAACAATACTAATAATGCATTGTGCATCTAGTTGACTCTCATTACTTCTGAAATTTGAAGTACTTGAATCAGTCCATTGAAGGTTTTGATTGATAATCAGCTCTACTTTGTTAATGTTTAGTTTGAGAAAAATAATTTGTTAAGTACAGAGGAGATGCAACATATTTATTTTCAAATCTTGATAAATTGGAAAAGGAGTAGTTAAGATTGTCTCTTATACACATCTATGTGTGGTATAAGAGAATTTTTTTGATTATTGTTAAAACACGTGTGAAAGACAGCTTTAGACTTTATAATGATAGGAATTGACTATATCATATATTTTATTTGATTTATCTATTTTAAAGATTTCTTGTATATTCTTCATTCAAGTCACACGTGTTTTATATAAATTGTTATGATCATTACTAGATGAAAAGCAACTTTGACCCAATCTCGAATTGTTCATCATTATTCTATACACAAAGTGTATAGAAGTAAATTAGAAGGGTATCGAGAAAGAATTTCACCTAAGGTAAGTTCTAAATTATTTAGACTTGACAAGTATTCCAATAAGAATTAATTTTTTATGATTATAGGTGACTGGCTGGAGAACATATTTCACAAGAATAAAAGATTGCAGTTATTATATTTCAAACAATTAGTCTTCCTCATTTGGTGGACACAAGCTTATTCTAGTCTTTCATTTTTGAGTTGATTTAATAATAGTTAGGCTACATTTAAATTGTGACACATGCTTTGGACATTACATGAAAGATAATTATGACTTATGAGTTGTATAAGAATCTTCTACTAAAGAAATAAGACTATGTTTTAACAATAATCAATCCAAATTATAATGATAGGAATTGACTATATCATATATTATTTGATAGCTATTTTAAAGTTCTTGTATATTATTCAAGTTGTTTATATATAATTGTTATGATCATTACTGGATGAAAAAGCAACTTATGAATTTGACTTGATTTGTTGTTATTCTATTCTCTAAAGTGTATAGAAGTAAAGTAGAAAGGTATCGAGAAAGAATTTCACCTAAGGTAAGTTCTAAATTATTTAGACTTGACAAGTGTTCCAATAAGAATTAATTTTTTATGATTATTGGTGACTGGCTGGAGAACATATTTGACAAGAATAAAAGATTGCAGTTATTATTTATTTCAAACATTTATTTCGTGGACACAAGTTTATTCTAGTCTTAGATTTTTGAGTTTGATTTAATAATAGTCAGGCTACATTTAAATTGTGATACATATTTTTGGACATTACATGAATGATAATTATGAATTATGAGTTGAAAACAATCTACTACTAAAGAAATTTCACACATGTTTTAACAATAATCAATCCATTTTATAATGATAGGAATTGACTATATCATATATTATTTGATAGCTATTTTAAAGTTCTTGTATATTATTCAAGTTGTTTATATATAATTGTTATGATCATTACTGGATGAAAAAGCAACTTATGCTTTTGACTTGATTTGTTTTTATTCTATACACAAAGTGTATAGAAGTAAAGTAGAAAGGTATCGAGAAAGAGTTTCACCTAAGGTAAGTTCTAAATTATACACACTTGACAAGTATTCCAATAAGAATTAATTTTTTATGATTATAGGTGACTGGCTGGAGAACATATTTCACAAGAATAAAAGATTGCAGTTATTATATTTCAAACAATTATTTGGTGCACACAAGCTTATTCTAGTCTTAGATTTTTGAGTTTGATTTAATAATAGTTAGGCTACATTTAAATTGTGACATCAATTTAAGAACTTTTAACCATCATAATTTGAACTCATAATTCATAACACACATTCATTATAACTCCTTAAATTGATGCTTATACCTATATCGATTTGTTTAAATACAGTCCGTCTCAATTGGGTACAAGAAGTGCATTTTCATTCAAACAAATGAAAAACATTTAATAGGACACACAAATTATTCAAACCTTTTGTGATGGATTTTTTGTGTCGTAAAGTTACCACCAATATATATAGTTAGGAAGGACTATTTGTAGCAATTTTATTGTGACACAATTAACAACAATTAGAAACAATTGCTGCGTATATAAATGTACCACAGATTTTGGCCCAAAAGTTTAGGGACGGAGATCAAGACTTTGCAGCATGTACCAAAAGACTGGAGGCTTTTTTTTTTGACATACGTAAAGATGATGAATTTAAACTATGCAAACTAAAGCATCTTTGAGGCAGAATTTTCACTTTTGCGGCATATTTTGTGCATAGCAAAATGCCTGTTTGTTGTAATGTGTCTAGTATTGATTGATCAAATTATAAATTCAAATTTTCTTTTCGTTTCTATGAAAGGTTCTAAAGCCTAAAATCAAAATCAAAATGAAACAAATAAAGAAGAAATTTACAAATAGAAATTAGACAAGCAAATATATAAGCATGTATATATTTTATAACCTATCTTCACCTGTAAAAGAATATAGGATGAAGAAGCAAATAAAAATGCTTGGAGTTTTTTCATCACTAATTATCTATGGAGAACAAAGAAAGAAACCTTTCTCTAACGTAGGAAAAAGAAAAAAAATAACATGGTATGTCCATGTTCTTGTGCGTAAGTATTGATGTGTATTTGTATGACTGTTAATTTTTTTTTTTTATGTGAATATAATGTGAGAACATCTAAGTTATTTAAGTATATAACTTAAATTGATGTATGAAAAAATAGACTGGTTCAAAGACAAATTATGCATGCCTATCAATAGGAGTTACGTGAATGTCTATAAGAGTGAACTTTAGACTAATGATGAGAGTGAACTTTAGACCCATCACGAGCTTTAGACCTATCACTCGTTGCAGAATTGAACTACACAATTCTTCTTCTTGATCCTTCAAAAATTTCTTCAGTCTAAAAGAGAACATATAAAAATTTGATTATTAAAGAAAAACCGATCAGAACAAAACACCATAAAAATGACATAAAAAAAGTTAAACAACCTTGTTGAAATATCCTGACTTCAGATGAGCTAGAACTAAAAAAATAATTCCTACCACAAACCTAAAAATGTGTACAAAAAATCACAATACAAAATGTGATGAAATTAAAGAGAACAAAAAATAAAAATGATTGATAGAGCTGCTGTCTCTAATAGAACTTACCTTAGGTATAAGAAACAATGATAAGTTGCAACTTTTGTGTGTTTATGCATGCATTTTTACAATTACCTTGAAACGAGAATATTAGTTCGAAGAACCTCTGAAGGAAAATGAACAATTCGAGATTGGGTTGGAGTTCAGTGTACCGCTACGAAACTTGTGTAGCCTGTGTGAAGCAAGCCTACATAGAGTACAAGATCGAAAAGAATGCATTGCTGAGATAACAAAGAGAGAAAAGAAAGAGTCCGTATAGTTCATCAGGTTCTACCACTACAGGTTGGAGAATAGAAGCCAAGAGTTGATAGAGAAGGTGGAAAGCATAAATAAGAGTAAAGGTGGTGAATAGAAAAGATACTAACATACGGTTAAAGTAGTAATTACAAAAAAAAAAGAAACAAAAAGGATGGTGGGAGTTGAATATGTTCTCATATTCTCATTTTCTTTCATGCAGTCACAAGGATTTAATTTAGATTTGTAACTATACAGACGAAAGAAACTATACATTTAAAGTAATTTAACAAACAAGAGCAAGGCTGAAAGACGTGCCATATAGCAATTTTAGTGTTGATGTGTTTACATTAAGAGGATCACCCTTCATAGAGAAAATATTTACTTGACCATGTATAGTGCATAGGTTTCAATTTGGCCTCAATTTGTTTCATAAAACTAAGAAACCTTCTCATATACACTCTAAGATGTGTATAAGAGAACTAAAAAAAAAAGGTTTTAGAGACCGAGTGGAATATTAAAGAGAAAGTATGCTATACATATGTATTTCTCACTTCAGATGTTGAAATGGTCTATATACTTAAATACGCCATTTCTTTTATTGGCTCTTTTATGTTTCTTATATACTATCTCTTTTACGTTACAAATTTTAATCTACCTAGAAGACCTTTCGCACTTAAAACCCGGTTGGGTTGTTCCATCTGACCATAAACAGTTAAAACGTATCCTTATGTATGTGCTTGCATGTATGGGGCAGAGATGACTATTATTGAATTTTATTTTATTTTATATTTTTTATTGTATTTGTTGCATAGCACATTTTCAAATGATTTTACTAGTTGTAATTATTGTATTTTTTAGAATTAGTCAAGCCTATGTTTAAAACAAAAATATACATAGGTAAATTCAACCAATTGACAAAATAACGATGATGTGGTTAAATAATTGATTATTAACTAGTATTATGATCATTATTATTACAAGAAAAATGTGCATTAACATTATCGTGTTAGGCATGATATTATTTAATTCAAATTTATTAGATATGATAAAAATAGGACTATATATATGTGTGTGTTTGTAGGTTTTCTTGGCTCGCGCTTTGCATGAGCAAGCCCAAGATTTTAAAGGTAAAAGAAAGTAATGAAAGGAGATATACAAATAATGTGAAGATAAAAGAAAATAATGAAATGATATATACCAGATTATTATATACATTATATTCATGTGCTATGTATAAAGCTATTGCAATAATCACAATATTTGAGACCAACTGTATATTCAAAGACTACATTATTTCCATGTTAAATATTAAAATGCATAGAAGCTATATATATAGTTCTTGCAATGTTCACAAAATTTCAAGACTAACTATACATTCAAAGACTTTAGCATTTAGAGCCACTAGAAAAAGGCATGTACTTTGCACGTGTATACTTGTTGAAAAACAAAATTGAACCTATTTTAAATGTATGTATTTATTTGGATAAAAATATATGTAGCATAATGGTGAAAATTTTACATATGGATTCTCAAGCACTTGTTCCTAGGAAAGTTAATGTCATTCAATTATAATTATCTTAGATTTAATTCAAATGATATTATATAGTCATTACAGGGAGTCTTTAATCGTATTCATTTATGTTTGTAGATTGGGTTTATATTTTAAGAACTTTTGGTACTTAGAAGTAGAATACGAGACCGAGTAGGATGAAATTTTTGGACGTATACTTTTTGCATTTATATTTTAAAAGTGTTTGAAACTGTTGAATGTATTATATAAATATTTTGCAATTAATTCTTAAACGCATGTTTTTATTATCAATTTTTTCTTTTACAAACCTCATTCACATAATATTGTGAATAATATTCTCAATAATGAACATCCAAGCACATCAAAAATTTGCCCCTATAATGTCTTAACGTAGTCCTTAACAAAAATATGTATGGAAATTTAGTTAAAATCTAGTTAACTTATTGCAGAAATTTGTATAACTTTTGTAAAGTTTTATATTCATTTCATTAAAATCTATACTTTTGTGGCACAATTTTAATATCCTTTCTCTTTTTTTATATATACAAAAATAATGCAAATTCTGATATTATTATCTGTGATTTATACACATCTAGATGTGTATAAGAGACAGCACTATTTTTCATTGACAATTTAAAGTGGTATAAGTAATTAAATAACGAAACAAAATCTGCATGGAATTTTCTATACATCAAATATGTATACTAACTTTAAATTGTCAATGAAAAGGTTTACACTGCTGCTTTATTTAAAAAAAATAGTTCAATGCATATGTTCAAATAACATAGTAAATTTTTTTTTGTAATTACTACATTTCTTAGAAGTTTGATCTTAGTTTTATTAAATTTCTTAGAAATCTATATAGTATTAAATATTATAATTGTACAAGAATTATCTTAGCTACATGCCAAACAATATTCTCCAACCTGTAGATGTACAATGTTTCATGGTCTAAGTTAATTAGCAAATAGATAAATTTTATAAGGAAAGACAAATGGACAAAAAAAACAGTAGTTTGAATTTTTTAAAAAAGCAGATAAAGAAAGAAAATAGAAGTGATGAAATACAAGATGCATATGAGAATTATTTGCTCTTCTAGCTTTTCTTTCCTAAAGTAGCCATATATATATATATATATATATATATATATATTGGACCTATCTATCTATTAAAACTTTTGCCTCTTTATTTGTGTTAATGATGGCAAATCAATTTGTGTGTTTACTGATGGTGAACTCAGAATCCTTTGAGAAAGAGGCAACTAGTTTGTTTTTGTGCATTATGCTAATGAAAATCACTTTACTAATTCTGGAAGAAAATAAGTGTCTCTTATACACATGTTGAAGGCCATCACTTCATTGTTTTCGGATTGAAGAGACAAAATCATGAATTTTTACCTTTTCTTATTTGATAAAAATATCATGATGCAAATCACATTTTTTATTTTATTCTTTACCATTTTCATTTTAACTTTTCCCTCAAAGCTTTAGTTTTTTAAACAAGTTTTCTCAAAATCTATAGAAGTAATTTAGTTCAATTTACTTCAGTAACATATGAAAAATTATCCTATAAGAATAGCATATAATATATGATATCTTATTTTTTCCTTTTTCTCTTCCATTTTCCCTCTTTGTTATACATAAGCACAAACATAGGACATCTTTAATATTTTTCTTAATCTACTAAAACCTAATTCATGTCATAATTCATTCACCCTTTTATTTCTCGAAGTATATAGTATTTTTACTCTGATTTTTTTAATTAGTTGTTGTAATCAATTTTGAGATTTGTCCTAACACACTTTAAATTACCTTGCATTTGTGACCTACTATTATTATTGTTTTCTACTTTCTCATATGGGTTTTCTTTTTCTTTCTATAATTTATTTTATGGAGAATCTCTCACTTGGTTGAATGGTAGTTTTTAGGGCCTGATGCAATTTAAAATTTGGAACCTAAATTTTTCTTAATTTTGAGATTTTTTTTTTTTTTGTGCTTGTGGCTCTTGAGTAGATTGTCCATCAATATTTATATTTTGTTTTATGTAATTGTCTATCAGTAGTTGATTTGCTTGTTTCTAGTAATAATACAATGACTTTAATAGCATGATAATTTAGCTTTAAAATTGTAAAATTGGATATGTTTACTAATGGCTTTGATATTATTTAGAACTCATTTTTAATAAAAAGTTATGTTCATTATTCAAGATTGAGTTTAAGAAGACTTGGGGATTTTTGTTCGTAACTTTTAAACACTTGCCCACTTTCACATACATGACTAATGGGTAAATAAATGAATATGTATTGCTTCCTTTACTAGAAAATTTACAAACACCTATCTATATGTATATTTGGGCTTTTCTTTTTGTTTATATAATGTAAATTCTTGAAGAGTGTCAATCTTTTTTCTTTCTCTCTCTTAACATGCTACTTGTTTATCAAAAATGTTTCTTTGACTTGGAGTATAGTTATACTCACATTGTACTAAGATTTCTAGTACAATGTGAGTATAATAGCAGTATTGGGCCAATATATAGACTTAAACTTGGGGTTTAAGTGCATCAAGTTAATAACCTGATTTTTTTTGGCATATATTGTTTATCAAGCTTTTCAAAAAAGAAAAAAATTAAAAAGATGTTGATTATATTGATGATTTTCTTAAGGCATTACTTATACGGATTCACTGTAAAAGTCTGATGAACTGAGCTAGACACAAAATCGAGAAAAAAATAGTGTTTTGGTAAGTTCTTAAATCAACTAGTTGATGTTAAGTTATATTTTACGTTACTCTATAGATTTGGTTCTACGAAATATAGTGGAGTGCTTTGAAATGGATTATCACCAAGACTTGGGCCTTATACACATCTAGATGTGTATAAGAGACAGTTAAAACATAATTAACCTACAATTTCAAAATATTTTGACTTCCACGTTGTTGCCTTGTTATAGTGTGTGAATCATGTTTATCTTATTATTTATAATTGATTTTTTTTTTATATACAAAAAGTTAACCTTTTTTGTTATTAGTTAGTTTATAGGTTAGGCCTTGTTCTCAACTACTTACAAAAAGCTACAAATTGTTCTTTTTAATAAATTAAATAATTACTTTTGAAAAAGTTGGTTAATACATTATAATAAGGTAGAGAACAATTCATTAATTTTCATGTTGTATAACTCTTACTCAATTGTTTGTTAGATAGAATAAATTATATAAAAATTTTTTGGATTGGAATAAATAAATATTGGTTAGAATTATTAGAATCTTATATTAGTTGGAGTTAGGATCCAACAAAGCAAATTCTTTAAACATGTTGATTAGCATTTGGATTAAAATCCAACTAAGTAAATTTCTTGAACATGTTGATTAGGATTAGGATCATGTTGAAATTACTTATGAGGGTTGTTTTCTATTTGTCAAATATTTTTAAGTAAGGGAATATTAGGTATGACAAAAAAAAGGAGGAAAAACAACTCATATATATATGTATATGTATATAGTTATAAAGACTATAAATTATATATTTTACATATAAGCACTATTTATATCTTTTTTTTTTTTTGCTCATAAATAAATTAATTTCATACAATTAAAATGTGTACGTTCTTATTATGCATTTATGCACAAAATTCTTATAAGACTAGGAAACTTAAGTAAGACAAAATATGAAAATATATAATAGTTATAATGGATATCTTATTATTTGGGTCTTTTCTCAAACTAAATTATTCTTATAAGATTAAAATTTTTCTGTCCTCTTACTATGCATTTATTAAATTTAATATAAATTCAAGAAGTTCAATATGTGTGTGTGTGTGTGTGTATATATATATATATATATATATATATAATTCAAAAGAATATATTGGTTTTATTAGTATAAATGTAGATTATGTTAGATGTGTCAATTATATTCAATTATGAAGCCATGACACTATTTAATTAAGGAGTAATTTTGAAAACCTCCCTTGAGGTTTATGCTAATATCATTTAGTACCCCCGAATCTTCAAAAATCTCACAAACCTCCCCTAACTTTTGACTTGAGGTAACATGTCAAGCCAAGTTAAAAGAGAAATTATTAAAAAATTCATTTTGACAAATTTATCCTTGTTACTTATATATAATGAAAATGTCTTGTTTTTATGTGTTGATGTTCATTAATATTTATTAGTTCTTTTCAAGTTTGATTTTTTTTTTCCATTTTGTAATTCTTGGTTTATTATGGGCAAAATAAATGGTGTATTTTAAATTCCTATATTTTAAATTAATTTAAAGATAGTTTATTCCATTGACTTAGATAGTAAAGATCCATTACTTAATAATATAAAAAGAGTTCAGGACCTTTATGGTCATCTAGTCTTTTGTCTTATTTGGACTCTAATAATAGCTCAAAAGTATAATCCTGCCAAATTTTTATATAAAAAGATTTATTATAATTTTTTATAAATTTGGAATACAAAATTGTCTTTAAACATCCCAAAATTAAATTTAATCTAAGAAACATTTTTAATACATCAAAATGTATAATTATTTGTTTTAGCTAACCACCGAAACTGTTGTGGACAGATGCTACTCCCAAAATTTATTAATTAACAAAAATGAGAGTACATGGAGGGGACTAGGCTAAAACCTCCAACAAAAGTTAATGAGAGGATTACAAAATGATTGAGTAATACAATATCTAATTGAAGGAGTGTGCACATAATCTAGCCTCAGTTGATACTTCTAATGAAACTGGGAATGTTTGCATGTAACTGACAATGAAACCTCATTAGAGGAACTCGCTTTTTTTGCAAGCGTATCTACCACCACATTGGCTTCTTTAAAAGCGTGCACAATGTGAAAATTTGTCTGGCAAGACATGCTCTATTTGTCGAAGATGATTATCAAGTTTCCAATGAGTAGGACTCAAGCCGTGAACCACTTGGTGGAGAACCAAAGAACCCATTTCAACTAATGCCTCTGAACAGCCCCTATCAAAACAAAATGAATGCCTAAAGCCAAAGCCATAGTCTTCGCTTCCGTGTTAAGGAGGAGGAGAAATTATTCCACCATATTTTGTGAGAGAAAGCCATTACAATATCTACCAGATAATGAATTCAAGCCCATTTGCCTCAGTAGGATAGCAAAGCTCCTGCCACATTTTCCAATGTTGTTGCTTTATGCCAAAAGATGAATCACCCTAGAAAAATCTGCCATTAGACACTTATTATGAGAAAGAACACCTTTGGCAGATTCACAATAGCTAAAATATGAGTTGGGATTGAGGCAAGGACATTCTTGATTAGAATCAAACGGTTGCCTGGAGAGAGAAGTTTATGTTTCCAACTCGTTAGCTGATCTTTAAATTTGTCCACTAAACCAACAAAATGACTAATATTTGTTCTACCAAGAATGATCAGGCAGCCAAGGTGGACAAAAAGGAAAGATCCTCTACTCATGCCTATGAGATACAGAATAAGAGAAGCCCTGGAACACCACGGGGGTAGCAAAACCAACGTCTTAGCAAAATTAATCCATTGACCAGAACCCTGTTGATATCTATATTATTACAAAAGTGTGAGTTTGTTTTTCTGTTAAGGTATTTCCTCCTATTTTGATCTACCTAATTTACTCATCACTACCGAAATTGTAGGTTAAATGTATATTATTTTATATTGGAATGATTGTGTAAAGATGTTTAAGGTTTTAGTTATACATAAATTGTTAAATATAACCAATAGTTTGTAGTGTTATATCGGAATCCCGAATATTTGCGAAAATTACTCAATAAGCCTTTGAAGATAATAACGAATATAAATAAAAAGAAATATAACAACAAAAGAGACACACAAATTTATATGGTTCAGTCAAATCGACCTACATCCACAGGTGAAGGCGAAAAATCCACTAATTTATAAGGAATACACATTTGGAGAGACTTCCACAAAATGAGCTATAGACACTATTATAACAAAAGCACAAAAGAGCCCAAATAAGACAAAATGCTGGATGGCCATAAAGGCCCTGAAAGCCTACTAAATCTCTCTTGGCTTGGTGCACTTAAAAGCTTAACTTAGGCCCTTAATTTATAACATTGAGTGAGAGAGAAAAACTCTCCCCAAAATAATGTGGGACAAAATAAAAGATACAAGGCATACTCAACAAATCCCTCATCTAACAAATCCTCGTAAAATAGTAAATTTTCACAAAGCGAAATTCGCCACATTCTCCACAAAAGCTTAATGGCCAGATTCTTGATTCACAAATGGATCGATATAAATCTACCTTGGAGAACAAATTATATCCAAATTTGTACTCAATGTGTAAAGAGACTCTTATTTCACCCAACAATACTCTTCACAAATACCAAACAGACCACCCAAAAGTTCAAACGTCCAATAAACAAAGAAGAGTAACAAAACGGCCAATACCAAGAAGAAATTGCTTGCCAACAAGTAACCCATGATTCAAAATTTCTCAACCTGAAACTTCGTTACCATAAAATCGGCTTAACCTTTGTCCCCAACTCTGATACTAATTTGTTAGAATCGAAACACCAAATATTTGCAGAAATTACTTAATAAGCCCTTGAAAATGATAACAAAAATAAATAAAGAGAAATCTTGTAACAAAAGCTCTTGACATGTTTCGTGACTCGGTCAAATTGATAGTACAGCCATGGGCGAAGGGAAAAAATCCACTAATTTAAGAGGAATACAAATTTGGAGAGACCTCTACAAAATGGGCTAGAGGCACGATTATAACAAAAGTACAAGAGAGTCCAAATAAGACAAAAGACTAGATGACCATAAAGGTCCTGAAAGCCCACTAAATCTCTCTTGGCTTGGTGCACTAAAAGCTAAACGTAGGCTGTCTCTTTATAACATTGAGTGAGAGAGAAAAACTCTCCCCAAAATAATGTGGGACAAAACAAAAGATACAAGGCATACTCAACAAATAGTGTGGTGTTGTTTTATTACAATAGAACTCAAACACATTGTCTAAAGTTTTAGTTAAATTATTAAACATATGTGTTGTTTAATTGCAATAGGACTCAAATAGATGCAATAAGTAATGTGTGTTGTTTAATTGCAATACTACTCAAATACATGCAATAAGTAATAGATATATTCTACCTAAATAAATGTGGCGAGTATGGTAACTAGTATGTTTGGATGTTTCATATAATTCTTCTCACAATTTGTGCAAGAAGATGGATGGGCTAATCATATATTCCAGCCATGACCAACACAGCGGAGCCATATGTTTGAAAGAGATAGAAGCAATTAACCAGAAAAACCTTCATTGTCGCATATTGTGCGAGGGAAGGATCGTTTTCAGTTTTCCATAATTTACTTGATCAACAAAGCTTATATGATTGCTATCATTTTTATTTGATTTTTGTGCTTCATTTGTTAATATCAACAATTTGGGTGAGTCTCTAGCTTCTCTCATCAATATAATGAAAGTGTTATTAAATTTGAAAAATTCCTACAGTGTGAACTTTAAAGATGAAATTAATTAGAACACAGAGAAAAAGTCAACAACTTTATGCTGAGATTCTAAAAAGATAACTAGAGAAAATATAAAAAAGCTCATCAAGTTGACATTAAAATTTGAACAATATCAATTCTTCGTCACACAATAATCATGCATACATGAGATTATTTTTAATTTCTATTATGTAATATTTTTTTATCTTGGTACATTATGGTGATGGTCTTACCATAGGCGTTGAGACCTATTGTTCCTAAAACCTATCGAAGAAAGGTGCGAGAAATGAAAACAAATAGATTGAGTCCTATGAGCGTCAAGAATTTTTCATGTACTTGTGAGGTCTCAACGCCTATGGTAAGACCATCACCATAATGTACCAAGAATATACTATATTTATCCTTTTACATTATATTGCATAAGAGTTCCTCTACTTCAATATGTAACAAATAATCAAATAATCTCTCGAATTTTACATTTATCTAGCATACTACATAAACTGTTATTTGTATTAGACCTAGAAATACTTGAAAGATTATATGCCCCAAAATTTTCTTGTAATTAATGAACCCTTTAATCATAAATAAAAATATAAAACTTCTTTTGATTAAAAGAGCTAAAGGTTCAAATTTGGTTTGACTTTTTTACAAGGGTGAAGTAACGTTCCAATTAGCTTTGAGCTAATTAAAAGAGCTTTTTATATGATCGAGTCCCATGACATAACTTTGAGCTGAATTCAATAATTTTTTTAAATATTTTGATATCATTTTCTTTCTTATAAAAAATCATTTGCTTAGTGATTATGGTGTCCATCATTCATCAAAACATCACTTGGTAACCAAAAAAAAAAAATATAGAAATTTAAAAAATTCTAAAAACTATCCTATCTTGACAATGATTAATTTATATGTAATGCAAATATCAAATGACAAAAGTTCTAATTTTTCCACATAGGAAAGAGATGAAAAGATTGCATATAAAATGATCAAATGCACATTTTACAACAAACATGTACATCCGATCTGATCTATAATTAGAAATTTGGAATGACACTTAGTCATTAATAATTATCTTCCAATATTTTTTGATTAAACATGGCATAAGTAATGAAGACTAGGGATTTTTTTTTTTTATTGATTTAAAAAAATTCTATACCATAATTGACATAAATTTTGTTTGCTTCCTCTAGTCATGCTTAACTTTTTCAAAATATGACTTCCAACTTTGTTAGTCTAACAAACTCTTGATTTATTTCAACTTTGTTAAGTCATATGGAGTTTTTAACATTCCTAATGTACAAATACTAAGCCGATGACTAATACACTACATAACCATTGAAAACTACCACATAAGAGTTTACTGAAACATGTCAAGAGCTTTTCATCCCACAGAAACCTTTTAGAAATTTGAGTACATATTTAATTTTTGGGGTAATTGAATACATTTCTAAATATTACTATAATTGATGAACCTGCAAAGAAAGTTTTCTAAACTCTCCTAATCTATCCTTACAACAAGTACTAGCAATACATGATGATAATGAAATAGACCATCATTTGGTAGGGAGGCAGAAATCCATGATCTTTAGTTTGTCTTAGGGAGATATTAGACCCTCCCATTACAAATTCCTTGAATTCCTAATAGATAATTTAATTTAGTTTTGGCTGCTAATACTAAATTCTATAATTTGATGAGGGATTGATTTGGGATTTTGGATTAAGGCTCATTGGAAAATATGTAAAACTATATTGGTAAACCTAATCTAAATCCTAAGTTTAGGTGATGGCATAATTCATTTTATTTATAAATTCTATAATCATATATAATATCTTGTGGAAATTAAATTATGTCACCAATTATAATATCCTAAGGGGATGCACATTTACATGTGTATAAGAATTTGAACAATTTCCCATCTTAAAAGTATAACCAAACAATTTCATAATTATAAGAGTGCAATGGAATCATTAAAATAATTAGTGTTTGATAAAAATACTTTTAAGAATGGGTATCATATTAAATTATTATTATTATCCTTGATATGACCTAGAGACAACCTTCCTACACAGCTAATGGAAACTATAGTCGGCAATCAAGCTCTGGTCAAATCTGTGAAAGTTTTTTTAATTTCATCCAAGTTCATCACCATTTCTGTGTCATCAACCCAATACTCAAATTCCATTATGGAAAACTAGATATTAGAGATCTACTCTATTTCCATGACTGTAGGAAGGAGGAGTAGATCTGAAGACAGGCTCCAGTGGCGGTAGTGGGAGGATGTAGAAAGACGAGTGGAGGAGAGAAAGGAGCGGAAGGAAAAGGAGATGGGAAGGGGAACACCATAGTAATGGTAGTCAAGGGGAAGTAGGCAGAGGGATGGATGAGAGACAGGTGTGGGGAAGGACTATAGTGACTCTAGTGGGAGGAAGGTGGAGGGTGGAGAAGAGAAAGGGAAAGGGTGGGTTGGGTTGGATAGGGTGGGGAGGGAAAGAGGAAGGGTGGAATGGGAGAGGCTATAGTTACAGCAGTGGGAGGACATGGGCGGAGGAAAGGATGTCGGGAAGGAAGGAGAGAGCAAAGTAAAAGAATTACTTTTACATTTTTTTTTTCAAATTTGGGTTTTCACAAAACCTTCCAAAATGGTGAGGAATCACCAAACTCAAATTTTTAGGAATGATTCCATAATTGTCATGAAAATTATGGAATATAGAGCTCTAATCACCCAGTCAAGCCTATCGAAGTAATGGCTCTTGATACTACTGTCTGTTATACACATCTAGATATAATTTCACGAATCGGTTGATGTACTTTGGATGTTTCCATATATAAGAAAATTATAGCTACATATTCATAGGATTGCTTTACGATCATTTACATTAAAAAAAAACAAAAGCTTTTCAAGTTAGGTAAGAAAATAAGGATTGAAAATAATAACTTGACTAGAACCAAAGTGTTGTGCTGAATATCATAAAATATTATCATCGAGGAGATAAATATTTTTTTATTTTTATTTTAAGAAAAGTGAGGACATAGATTAAGTAAAATAAATAAATTTGCCTCACAAATAAGCAATAAATATAAAAAAACAAAGATATATTCGAAATTGACAAAAAACATTGATTATGCCTAATAGAAAAATGAATAAACGGTGCTAATTTATTTAATAATTTTAATTATTGTATTTTGATGCAAAACCAATTATTGTATTGTGGCAGACAATTATAAGTTAATTAATAATAAAAAAAAGTCTCTAATGATTTCGAAAGGATTATGATTTTTAATTTTGAAGAGAAGAAAAGAAAAATGTGGACAATGATCATGCACATAAATAATGACAAAATTCAAAAACCAGAAAATGAGAGAAATAGATCAATTTTACATAAATGAACAAAAAGACTAAATATACATTTAATTAGGCTACTTTCCTTCTATAGGAAAAATAAAACATGACTATCAATAATATTTAAATAAAGGATTACTTGATAAATTTGAAACACTTTAGATCTTAGACCTTAATTCACGCGTTTAATACACGTGTAAAGCACGTGCATTTTCTTAGTAGTTCTAAAAAGCTCATCAAATGCTACAAAGATCTTCCATCCCCCTAGTAAGGATGAAAACATCATTAGCAAATGACAAATAAGAAACCAAGGGGCAATCTCGAGGAGTCGAAAAGGGCAAAATCTGGTTGGATTTCATCAAGCTAGCTAAACCCATTGAGCGTGCTTCAGAGGACAAAATAAATAACAAAGGAGAGAGAGAATCTCCCTATTTCAGTCTACAAGAGGACTTAAAATACCCCGTAACCTCCCCATTCAAATGCAATGAGAACCAACTAGTTGAATTTCTATGATTCAAAATCAATTGAATTCTAGAGCTGAAAATTATATTTATCCATAACTGTAGCCAAAAACCTGCAAGACACTCTATCAAAGGCCTTTATCATATGCAATTCAATAGCCATGTTCTGCCCTCTAACCTTTTTGCATAGAGACATGAACAGTTGTTGTGCTAATAAGAACCTATCCGCCACTATTCTGCCATTGATGAAACCTGACTGCTCCTTAGAGATTAATAAAGGAAGAAATTTTGCAAGATGAACAACAAAGATTATAGTGAGAATTTTGCTGGAAAAATTGCATAAAGATGTGGGCCTGAAGTCTTTGAAGGAGAGAGAGCTATCTAGCTTCAGAATCAGGACTAGCAGCGCACTAGAAACCGAACGGGGTGGAAGAACACCTGCAAAAAATTCTTGGACTGGTAGAAGGAGCATTGTCCACTATAATATCCCAGAAATGCCTTGCAAATGAACCATTGAAACCATCAGGACCGTCTGCCACATCCTTATCCAGTTGGAAAACCGCCGACTTCACCTTCTCAGTGGAAACTAGTCTAGTCAAATCTTGGTTGTCCTCAATGGAGAGCACGGGTGGAATGAAATCCAGTAGATGATGATACTAACGTCGTCAACCCCCTTATAATTGAAAATATTAGAGAAACATGAGACTACCTCCATACAAATATCTTTTAATGAATCCAACCAATTTCCTACCGTATTAATAAATTGTTAGTCTTGATCGTTTATTAGTCAAGGATGAGTGGAAGAATTTAGTGTTCAAATCACGTTCAGCTAGTCATTTGCAATTGGCTTTTTGCTTCCAAAAGTCTTCCTCATTTTTAAGCTTGGTAAACAAATCAGCTTGTGCTAGATGTAGTTCCTCTCTATTTTCAACCAAGTGAGTAGAATCGTACCTGTGCTCAAGACGAAGAACTCTCTCTCGGCTTGTTTTATACAGCATCAAAAATATTGCCAAATATCTTCTTATTACACACTGTCTATTTCAATCTTTTCAGTTTCTATGCAAAGGCCGCCATGCCATAGCCTTGAATTGGCCATCTCCAATCTACAGCCATCGTGTCCAGAAAAGAAGGATGATTCAACCACATATGCTGAAAGCGGAATAATTTAGGGGCATTACCATTCATGGCTTTGAAATTCACTGAGAGGGGCTCATGATCTGAACCGGATTTGTTTAAATGCTGAACCTCGAGTCTGGGAATCGATTGAGCCAATTAGAGTTGACCAGAACCTATCTAACCTTTTCCAGATAGGCCCTCCATGTTGCCTCCCCATCCAGGTGAAAGGGCTACCTGTAAAAGTCAGAGATAACATACTACACGAGTCCATGGTAGAAGTGAAATCATTAATGCCATTCAAATTTTAGATGCCACCCGGCCGGAGTACTCTGATACAGGAAGAAATAACATCAAAATCACCCCCTATAACCAGACATTCTAAAATGTTGGGGGCCAACAACAAGAACTTAGACCATAAAGTTCTCCTATTAGCAATATCAATTAGGCATACACAAAAATCGCACGAACAAGAGAGTCCCAATCCTCATTCTTTAATTGAATGTGTAAAAATTGATCATGATTTAGCAAAGTATGCATAGAGAAGGACCGACTCCAAAAAAGCCAAATTTTATTTGTCTGGTTAAGCATACAAAGATGAAAGCCTAATTGTATGCGGAACTCCTCAAGCCAAGAATAATCCACCCAAGGTGTGGAATTTACAAGAAGAGAAACATTATGCATAAAAATTAGCTTCTTTAGCCAGCAGAATGGCGATCTTATACACATCTAGATGTTCCATAAGAGACAGTGCCAATATAGCTCTCATTGTTTCAAAACGTGCAACTGGAGAGAAAGTCTCGTCAGGCTTTCATCTTTGTATGCTTAACCAGACAAATAAAATTTGGCTTTTTTGGAGTCGGTCCTTCTCTAGATGTGTATAAGAGACAGGATTTATAGTTATTTGGAGTCGTAAAGCCTATAAAAGGCACAACAATATCATTGAATAAGACATCAAGCTCCAGCAATATAATCTGTCTCTTATACACATCTAGATGTGTACACTAGACAGAAGTAATGGCTCTGATACTGTCAATTTGACTGGGTGATTAGATGTGTGTAAGTGAGAGTGCAAACAGGTGAACGGGGAAAAACATAGGGTCTTACCAGTTTAAATTGTGGATTTGGTACTACCATCTCTAAACACTATCACCCTTTGTTTTTCCCCGTTCACCTGTTTGCACTCTTCACTTACACACTTTTCAAGTCCTGTCTTTTATACACATCAAGATGAAAACCCTATTCAAGTCTCAGGATTTGTGGGACTTGATTGAGTTTGGGTTTGTTGATTTGATTGACCCAGATCAAGAGGAAGAAGAGAGGCTGCGGGAAACCAAAAAGAAGGACTCCAAGGCTTTGTTCTACATTCAACAATCGGTGCATAAGTCTATAATTTTCATATATTGTCATCGCAAGCACTTCAAAAGAGGCATGGGACACTTTGAAAAAGAAACCAAAAACTCATTCAAGTACTGTCTCTTATACACACTCTAGATGTGGATTTTGAAACTTTATCCATGAAAAATAATGAATTGGTGTATAAGAGACAGTTGTAGGGCTATGCATGAACCTTGAAACAACTCCAACAGGAGAAGATGTTCTTGATCAACTTGTTATTGCTAAAGTGTTAGAGTCTGTCCCCAAATTTGATCATGTTGTATCTGCATTGAAGAGTCAAAAGATTTATCTGTGTTTTCATTTGATGAATTATTGGGTTCCTTGCAAGCTCATGAGACAAGAATCAATAAGTCACTAGATACCAATGAAGAAAAGGCCTTCCAAGTCATTCAGAGTAAGAAGCAATCGGGGCAAGGAGCACAAGGATTGGTTATAATGCCATTATTGTCACAGGTTTGGTCATATAGAAGCAAATTGCTGGTACAAAGACAATCAAGCTGGATATGCAGAGGAAACAGAAGAAGAAGATGGTATACTTTTTATGGCTTGGTCTGTAGATGCCAAAAGAGCAGGTAATGTATGGTTCGTGGATAGTGGTTTCTCTCATCATATGACTGGATACACATCTAGATGTTATAAGAGACAGCTGAATGAGACAAGCAACAATCGACTCACATTTGGCTTGGTTATAACAAACAAATGCAAGTAGAAGGCGAAGGTACCGTTCCTGTCCATACTAGTCAAGGTAAAATAAAACACATTCAAAATGTTTTGTTTTCCCCTAGTTTGGCACAGAACTTGTTGAGTGTTGGACAATTGCTTCATAGTGGATTCTCTGTCTTGTTTGATGATGGGATGTGTGTTATTAAGAACAAAAAAATTGGTCATGTTTTAGTTAATATTCGTATGACACCAAACATAATGTTTCCTCTTGAAACTTCAAATATTGATTACATGCTTTGGTTGTTAGTCAAAAGAATGTTGATGAGTCTAAGTTGTGGCATTTACGCTATGGGCATTTGAACATGTCTGGATTAAGATTGTTAAGTCAAAATGAGATGGTTGTTGGTTTGCCAGAATTAGAGTTAGTTGACAAGGTGTGTGAAGGTTGTATATACGGCAAGTTGCATAGAAGATCTTTTGCTGTAGGAAAGTCTTGGATAGCCTCTAGTTGTCTTAAGTTGATTCACGCAGACTTGTGTGGTCCTATGCATACAGAATCACTTGGTGGGAGTCGATATTTTCTGCTATTTACTGATGATTATAGCCGTATGAGTTGGGTGTATTTTATAAAGCTTAAATCGAAAACTTTTGAAAATTTTAAAAAATTCAATGTGTTGGTAGAAAATCAAAGTGGTAATAAAATAAAATTCCTTCACACAGACAGAGGTGGAGAATTTTTATCTCAAGAGTTTAATCTATTTTGTGAAGCAAATGGTATTCATAGGGAGTTGCAACAACACCTCACACTCCAAAGCAAAATGGGATTGCAGAACGGAAGAATCGGACCGTAGTAGAAATGGCCAGAAGCATGTTAAGGAGTCAAAATCTTCCAAATCAATTTTGGGTTGAGGCAATTAGTACTGCAGTTTATTTGTTGAATATCTCTCCAACTAGAGCCGTTATAAATCAGACACCTTTTGAAGCTTGGAAAGGTAGAAAGCCATTGGGTAAGTCATGTAAGAGTTTTTGGTTGTATAGCTTATGCACCGATAAATTCTCAAAAGCTTCATAAGCTTGATGGAAAGGCTAAAAAGTGTATATTTATTGGTTATTGCTCACAATCCAAAGCATTTCGTTTGTATAATCCCAAAACTAGGAAGATCATTGTTAGGAGAGATGTGGAATTTGAATGAGGCTCATGTTGGAAGTGGGAGAGTGACAGCAGATGAACGGAATTGCGTAGAGGAAGAAGCTCCGTTGATCAGAACTGTGTTGTCTTGAGTTGTGACAAATGCAATCAAATGACAACATGACAAATGGTAGTAGAAGCCCAAACTTATAGCAGTCCAGACGTGTATAAGAGACGACTCGGAAGATTCGGATGAAACTCCTCCACGAAAATTCGGATCTCATACAGAAATTTATTCGAAACTTTACCTTTTCTTTTTTTGGTGCAGATCCAATTTGCTTTAAGGAGGATGCAAAAAAAAAAAGGAAATGGCGAGATGCAAGGGAAGAAAAGATAGCAGGAATAAGGAAAAATGAAACATGGAACTTGGTGGATTTACCAGAAGGTAAAAATGTTATTGGCTTGAAATGGGTGTTTAAGACAATATACATTTTTACTCTAAATCCACCAAGTTCCATGTTTCATTTTTCCTTATTCCTGGAGATGTTTGACCCATACAGATCTTATGTGTATAAGAGACAGTCAGTAGTCTGATCAGGGGAGAGTAAAAGAAAAAGTGTACAAGCTGAACAAAGCACTCTATGGGCTCAAACAAGCTCCGCGAGCATGGTACAGCAAGGTAGACTCGTATTTCAGGGAAAACGACTTTGAAAAGTAAGAATGAACCTACTCTGTATGTGAAAAAGCATCAACATGATTTATTAATTGTTTGTTTGTATGTTGATGATATGATATACATGGGTTTCTCTTACTCATTTATGTGTGAGTTTAGATCTTGCATGATGACCAAGTTTGAAAAATGACAGACTTAGTGTACTCTTACTTCTTTCTCACTTCACACGATTTGCAGCAAGGATAAGATGGAATTTTCTTTTGCAAAATAAATATGTTGTCGATCTTCTTAACAAATTTAACATGCTTAATTGCAAAGTAGTTGGAACTCCTATGAATGTGAATGAGAAGTTACAGGTTGCTGATGGTACTGAAAAAAGTAGATGGGAGGTATTTTCGAAGCTTAGTTGGAGGTCTAACCTATTTGGTACAGACTCATCCAGACATAGCTTTGTCTGTTACAGTTGATTTCAAGGTTCATGCATAGCCCTACAAGGTATCAACTTGGACAGCCAAAGCTATGTTGGATGAGTCTTCTTTGGAACTACAACTTTTGGGCTATGGTATTCACATGGGTAAATTCACTTTATTTGGTTTTTCGGATAGTGATTGGGCGAGTTCCTTGGATGATAGGAAGAGTGTCTCGGACATTTTTTTCTCTCGGCTCTGCATTTATTACTTGGAGCCAAAAAAAACAGTCGATTGTTGCTATCTCATCATCTGAAGCAGAGTATGTAGCTGCAGCATCTTCAGCGTGTCAACCAATTGTGGCCGAGAAATTGCTTGCTGATCTTTACCATGAGCAGAATGGAGCAACTAGAATTATCTGTGATACTTCTACCTCGTACAGCAATGGCTAAAAATCCAGTGTTTCATGGAAAATCAAAACACATAGACATACGCCGATCATCTCATCTGTGAGCTTGTTGCAAGAGAGTTGGTTAAGTTAGAGCAGTGTAGCACTAAAGAACAGGTTGCAGATATTCTCACCAAGACACTTCCACAAGCTAAGCACAATTACTTTATGGGTCACTTTGGTGTTTGTGATTTTGAATCAAGGGGGAGTATTGGAAATTAATTCAAAATGTTGTTTTTAGCTGTTGGAGTCAAATAAGGTTGTTTAAGTGTTGACAAAGTCTTCAAGGTTGGTTTGTTTGTTTCCTTATTTTCTATTTTTTACCTTGTCTTTAGTGCATTTGGTTATGTGTATCTAGATGTGTATAAGAGACCTTTGATATTGTTTACAGCTGTCATTTAATACACATCTAGATGTGTATAAGAGACAGGTACAGTCTAGTGACGGTAATCATTGTGAGAATACTGAAGAGAAGCTAGTGGTGGAGCGAACAGCGCTCTAAGTAACAATAGTTCTGATCAACGGATAATTCTTTCCGTTAACATATTTAACATATTTATGACCTTTTAATATATATGTTAGAAATATATTTAGTTGTATATATTTGTTAAGTGTATATTCTATTCCTTAATTATAGATCTTGATTAGCAAGACATTTCTTATTTGTATCATAGGGTAGTCTATTTAAGAGAATTTCTTATATTATTATACTTAGACAAGAAATATAATTCTTCTTCAAAATTCGTTCATGGTATCAGAGCCACATCTTGGGGTCTGATTAGTTCATTCTCGGATTATTATCATCGAATTTTTTTTCTTTTCTCCTCCTTTTGGAATTTTTTCTCAGTTTGTTGCCCCGATTTTTTGTTATTTTATCAATACCCAACATCCAAAAGGAGCTCCCCAGTCCTAGGCCTTGTTCCAATAATTTTTCGGCCACCGGAATATGCTTCACGCGCTCCCACGCCCTCCATCACCGTCACTGGACTGTACTGTAAAAACAATCCAGCAAAGGAAGAAGAAGGTAAAAGCGTGTTTCACAAACACGACTTCTTCAGTTTCTCTTAAAGCCTGTGTTTGTGAAACATGCTTTCTTCTTGCTGGAAAGTCTTTTGCCAAGTCACCAGCCACGTCAGCGCCAACGTGTCAACACGTCACTTATTTGACCCTATCCCACAGCCACGTCACCTGACATGTCAACCCTACAGTGCCACGTCATCTGCCATGCCAGATGTGTGCCACGTCATATGCCACTTCAACCCTACAGTGCCACGTCACCTGCCACATCAGCTCGTGGATCCTACTTTATATTGTCAGCGCGTGGGTAGTTTAGTCTATCTTATTGTCACTTGCCCAGACATTGCTTATGTTGTTCATGTCGTCAGTCAGTTTATGGCAACTCTGCGGATAACTCATTATATGTGATAAGTAATATTCTACATTGACATATATCAAGAAACCCCTTTCATGGTTTTCATTTTTCTTCCCACTCTCCGCTTGACCTACATGCAAACTCTGATGCTTGATTGGTCTGGCGATCCAACAGACAGACGATCTATTACTGGTTTCTGCTTCTTCCTCTTGTACTTCTCTCATCTCTTGGAGGAGCAAGAAGCAGACTGTCACTTCTCGTTCTAGTACTGAAACTGAATATCGGGCTATGGCTGATGCTAATCAAGAACTTGTTTGGCTTCACTGGTTACTCGAAGATATGGGTGTTACTCATTCTTTTGCTCTACTCTTCTTCGTTGTGATAATCGGAGTGCTATTCAAATTGCTCACAATGATGTTTTTCATGAGCGCACTAAACACATAGAAAATGACTGTCATTTTGTTCGCCAGCATCTAGTTCATGGTACTCTTCAATTACAATCTGTCTCTTCCCCTGATCAGACTACTGATATCTTCACTAAGGCTCATCCACCTGGCCTTTTTCATGCTCTTTGTTCCAAACTCCAGTTGGTTTGGGTTCAACCGCCTTGAGTTTGCGGGGGATGTTAACATATTTAACATATTTACCTTTTAATATATATGTTAGGAATATATTTAGGGTGTGTTCGTTTGCATTGAAAATATGGAAAATATTTTATATAACTCGAAAAAATCCATTTTTCATACAATTTTTCAATGTTCGGTTGACAAAATGAAAAATATTTTGAAATAAATTTTTTAACAATTTCATCTTTAATTTTATGAATACAAGTTAAAAAAACTTATAACAATGGTAATAAATACCTTACAAGTAATTGTGGTTAATAAAAAATTGATTTTGTTTAAAATTAAATGAAGTACAATGTAGTAGTAAAATATGCATAATGATAGTTATATTAGTATGGGATCCATGATTAAGATAAGAGACAGATATTATATAAAAGTTTGAAAATTCTTTCCCATAATACACTTCTAACAAACAAACAAATGTTAAGTGTATATTTTATTCCTTAATTATAGATTTTGATTAGTAAGACATTCTTTATTTGTTTCATGGGGTAGTCAGAATTTCTTTTATTATTATATTTAAATAAGAAATATATTTTTTCTTCAAAATTCGTTCACTTTCTATTGCGAAAACACTTGTGTTCCAAGTTTACATCATGGGGCTGATCAACAAAATAACCGGGGGAAGAGAATTTCGAGTTAAGAATATCCAAGAAGTCATGCAAAATTCCTATAGTCACAGGCAGCGAAGTATCAAAAGGCTCCACCGAATCCGAATATTGACGTCTTTAACCTTGATGGACGGCTTCTTCACCTTGCGAAAGCGGCGATGATGATCATCTAAAGGTTCATGAAAAAAGATATTCACCTCTGGAACCTCTAGCACCACTTTAGAGATAAAGGAAATTTTAAGCAATATCGATTTCGGTAGTGGGGACAAGAAAGTCGACTGCTCCACAGGTGGTTTCAGCAAAAATTTATGGACACTCTAAGGCAAGGCACCCCTACTTGCTCGTACCTGCAGATTCTTTGTCGCAATCATTGGAGGAGTGTTTGACGCTGCATGGGTTCCACCACTGGCGACTTAATAGTCAAAGGCAATTGGGTGCCGTCAGGTTGGTCAATTGATGGAATGGCTGCTGAAGGCTGTTGGGAAATCACCATCATATCATCATTTATCAATGGCCCAGAAGAGTCCTGTAGCGAAGAATGGTTGTGAACGAGAATATTATTCTTCTCGGGTAACATCAAAATGTATAATTAAAGTTTAAGGTAAATACTTAGGCAGACTCGATTTTTGGCCCCACTTATAGATTCTGTGGTGTGGATTAAACTTTAGACAATGTATGACATCAACTGATATAAGTAAGATTTTTTAAAATTTAATCCTGATCACAAGATTTACAACTGGAGTAAAAAATCGGGCATACCTAAGTATTTTCCAAAGTTTAATACAATATTAATAAATTTTTATTTGTAAACAAATTAAATATAGGATAAAATTCATTTTTTCGAACTATTTAATTAAATAAATTTTAATACTAAAGTAACTAGTTGGTAAAAAAGGGTAAATTTGGAATTGACTTAGCTTCTCCTCATAAATTGAATTGTTTAATTGTACCATTTTTTTTTCAAATTAGGTTGACATGTTATAATAAAGAGAAAGTTAGGAAAGATTTGTGAGGTTTTTAAAAGTTCAGGGATGTCAAGTGATATTAGCATAAATTTCAGAGGAGGTTTCCAAAATTATTCTTTTAATTAATGGTGCATTAGGAATGATAAAAAGCAGAGAAAGAGAAATAATTCTTACTTGAATATTGTTGTAAATTAAAAATTAGGTGGTAGTATCCTTAGAAATAGATAGTTTCTTTAGAATAGATGAGAACTAATTTAATATGTCTCTATATGGAAAATTATAGTTCATAGAGGACAATGTTAATTTAATTAAAGGTATTTTAGACACAACAAAAAGGGGAGAAATAACCCATATATATATATATATATATATATAATTATACTATAAATATATTATAGATTAACAGTATAAAACATGTTTAATTTACTCTTTTTTATTCTTTGGGGACTTGTTTTGCATATTTAGTCAAACATTAGGGACTAATTTTGTACAATTCCCTTAGAACATAGAATTTTATTTTGAACTTTTTTTTTTTTTTTTGGTTTAATGGTCACGTGATCCACACGTGACAATTTTCCGTTAAATTTCTCAATTTTTCGTCCTGTGTCCTTATTTTGGCTAAAAATTGAAACATTGAGAAGTAAATTTGTTTTGTTCAAATCTCTAGGAACTAGTTTATTGAATATTTCAAACATTGGGGACCGAAAATGCATTTTACTCTTTTCCTAATGGTTTATAGATGTATAGATATATGTCACACATGTATGTCCATTTTCACTAAGAGCCAAAATTCTTTGTTCTTTTTACTAGTTTTGCAAAACGGAATTTCGTACAAATAATATCCCAAAAAATTGAGGCTTTTGTTTTTATTAATCCCTCACATTTTAAATCATAAATTTTAGTCCTTCATGAAACTTATAATTTGTGTCATCCAACATACACTTGTCAATATTTCGGACGGAATGCGCATGTGCCCGTAATATGCCCATTTTTTGAAGGGACAGAGTTGGAAATAAATGTAATAGGCCCATTCTCCTACAAAAAGAGCCCACCTGCCATTTTCCCAATTTAAAAAATGATTTTTTGGAAAAAGAAAACCTTAAAAGACAGCTAAAACCCTCAAAATATCAACTATCAACAATAACTAAAAATAAGGAGAAACGCACCACAAACTCCAATTTCACCTATAATTTGCACAATTTTGGACCGAAACTAAGAACAAGTATAATGCCTATAGTTATCAATGCATCACACACTTCCATAATAAATCAAGTGTAACTCATAAGGATTTGCATATGATAAAACATGTAGAATACACATACTCAATCTTAGTAATATAATAAAAGTAGAACGTTAAACATAATTGTCTTAATGGAAAGAATTTTCAAACTTTTATATAATATAAACCATGGATATATAATGATTGGTTACATTTATATTAATGGGAAACAATGTAGTATCTAAACTTTGATAGTAACCAAAATACAGTTGAAAAAAATTTGAATACTTAAAATTTTTTACCAAATTCTTATATTTTATGGAAGTCATTCCTTTATAGTCTTTCATTAACCATAGTCTATCCTTGACAAGAAATATCCAAAAACTACTTTGAACTCAATTTTACACAAACCCTTGCAAACTCAATTTTGATTGATAACGTATTTATAAATTCATGTAATAACGAAAATCTTATATATATATATATATATATAAGGGAGAATGCTCCTTGCACAGTATCCTTCGTACACCATTTTTTAAGGCATTGTTTAAATTAACGGGGTTAAATTTGTCCATTTACTCGTACATTTTTGCTTCCTATTGATTCCAATTTTCCCACATACCACTGCATATTCTACTAGTCTATTTTCCCAGCTTTGTCGACTTTAAACACCCTCTGATTGTTGTACATGACAACCACTATTTCAATGACATTGGTGCTATCCGAAGCCTACTATTTATACTCTACTTTTGGCTGCCCATTGCCTTTGCTTGCTACATGCCACAACATAGTTCTGCCAAGACATCACAATTATGCAATTGTTTTACAACGCATTTGGCATCCAAATATAGAGCCTCTATAAAGTGCATTTGTATTCTCCTTTAGATCTATGCTTTCTTGCTTCCTTGGAACCAGTTGTTATTATATTAACCCCTTTGCTTTGTTCATTTTTCCTCCAATAGAAAGTTACCACTTTGCCTTCTTATTCGTATTGCTACTTCCTACGGCTATAAGATTTTTTGTGAGGTTAGTTGCTTACTTCTTCTGTTTGTGCATGCTGGTTTTATCAAAGCTTCATTTGTTTCTTGATTTGCAATACAAACCGGGCACCCACATGCATTGTGTGAGGTCCAAATATTAGTTATTTAGATAATGCAATTTGTATCTAACAACAACAACAACGCATGTGCAATATCCCTAGTATTTTAAAATGAGGCCCTTATTCTTTTGTTTTTAACAATGTATTTTCATAATTCAAGAGGTAAAAAGTTCTTAAGAACTGCCTAAGAATTTTCAATAGGCAAAAAGGTTCTATTTCTTCCAAGCCAGATTTCCCAAGGATAGCATCCATTGTAGTAAAAATAGCAATAAGAAGGCAACTGTTAGAAGGAACAACCATCACCTATTTTTTCCTTTTATGTTATTTTAGAATACTATTTTATTGAAAAGCCATAAGTATACATCAATGCAAAAACAGATATCAAAAGTTCTCTTTGAAATGGAAATCCTTCAGTGAGATAAATTATGATCCTCATTGATGCTGCAAGACCTAAAGAATTTGAAAACAAGAATAGGTATGAAGTAGCATGTAAGTAAAAGATTGTTTAAGGCCATAAGAAGACCATAAACAACTATAGGTTATATGTAGGTGGCTACCGTTACGATCAACTTGATTCAGATTAGCAGTTGGATGGTTGTTAACCTTATTTGATACCTTAGACGGAGGGGTTACCATTGCTTTAAATGTAACAGTGGCAATCAGTGCAAGTATATTGATAATGCATTGTGTATATAGGTGAATTTCTTTGCATCTAAATTTGAAGTACTTGAACCAATCCTTTGGAGATTTTGATTGATAATCAACTATACTTTGTTAATGTTTGGCTTGAGAAAAAGGAAATCAGGTGTGTTGGAACTTCAATATATGGTGAATCAAGACTTAGTGGTTTTGTTGTAGATTCCAATAAATTTTGTGCAGCTGTTCTTATACTCATCTAGATGTTTTAAGAGACAGTGCAAAGGATAGTATCAAGGACTTTGACCCCATTGTAGACCTTGTGGTGTGGATCTCTTATACACATCTAGATGTGTATAAGAGACAGGATGTAAGCTGCGGTCAACATTAAATCTTATAGAATCTTGCTTACATCAACTTATGTCATAGATTCCATACAACATTTAATCCATACCACAAGGTCTACAATGGGGTCAAAGACCAGATCTACCTAAGCCTTTCCCTATATGGATAATATGTTGTCAGTTTTTGTCTATGTAACTGGGTTTTTCCAAATTATATGACTTAGTGACTAAGATATTCTGCTGGTTGTTTACTAAAGAAGTTAATACTTCTGATGTATTCAGATAACTCTTTTTACAGGAATCTTAGTCTACTTCATTTAATTTGGAAAAACCCAGTTACATAGACAAAAAGCCTGAATTTTGTGTTATGTGCTTTTGTCCCACATTGATTAATATTAAGGAGAGTTGTGTAACCTTAATCTTATAAATAAAGTACTTAAACTTTGGATATTATGTATCAAGCACTAAACATAAGAGAGTCTAGTATACACATCTACACCTTATTGGACATTAAACCTACCAAAGATTATTTTGCCATATCTTGTATTTTTATACTGGTCTCTTATACAAACCTAGGAGTACTTTCCTAAACCTTTTGTATTCTTCTCGCACTAATTCCCTCTAGTTGAGCTTCGCCGTGGACATAGGTCTTTCAAAAGAGACACCAGATTTACGTGGTTCGGTCTAAAGACTTGTCTCTTTATAGACATCATATTGTATAAGAGACGTTTGTTTTATATTTGTCTTCCAAAAATGTTAATTTCCTAGAATTTCCCCAACAAATTGGTATCAGAGCTTCCATAAAGGTTTTGAGGCATTATGACCATATCAGAGCTTACAAGAAAGCTTTGAGGCATTATGACAATAACAAAGACCCACGTGGAGAAATTTGACCTGAGTGTCAACTTCGGGATGTGAAATCTCAATATGGAGGCTATCTTGATCCAAGATGGTATGGACATAGTGCTTCATGGAGTGAAGAAAAAACTAGAGAAGATGTCGGTAGAGGATTTTGAGGATCTTGATAAAAGCTAAATCAGGTATTATCCTAAATCTATTTGATGAGGTTTTAAGGAATCTGATGAGGATTTAAGGGAAGTGCTACTGAGATTTAAGCACTTCCCTTAGATAGCCAAAGGTATGTGGAATAAACTGAAAACTTTGTATGTGAAGAATACAATTATGAATCGGTTCTATTTGAAACAAATCATTTACATGCTTCGGATGATTGAAGGTACATCTATACTTTCACAAGATGATAAATTTGATTTCGTTTATTGGATTTCTCTAATATAGATGTGAAAATTGATGATGAGGATCAGGCCCTTTTGTTGTTATGTTCCCTTTCCCTGCCATTTAAACATTTTTGTGATACTATAATTTATGATAAATAAACAATCTCGTATCGTGAAATTAAATTTACTTTAAAATCTAAAGAGCAAATTGATAGGGATCTAACCGAAAAAATTGGTGGAAATCAAGTTGAAGGCTTGGTTGCCAGTGGTAGATTAGTAAACAAAGACTTGACAGTTGTAAATTAAAATCTAGATCTAAATCCAGACATAAAAATTTAGTATGCAATCATTATCGTAAAAAGAGGCACATTAAATCCGAATGCTTCAAGTAATCAGTGAAAAATAAAGATAAGCATACAGAGAAATCTAACTGGAAAAAATTGACACTGTTGAGCCTAGCGTTGCAGCTGATGAGAGTGATGAAAATATTTTCTTTATCACTGATGATAGAATAAGGTCTAAAAATGAGCAGATTTTAGATTTGGGGTGCTTTTATCACATGTGTCAATAGGGATTTGTTTTCCACTTATGAATCTTGTAATGATGGAATTGTTTTGATGGGCAATAATGCCGTTTGTGATATTGTTGGTATGAGTACAGTCCGGATTAAAATGCAGGATGGTATTGTGAAGACGCTCACTAATGTTAGACATGTTCTAGATTTGAAAAAGAATCTCATATCTTCAGGTACCTTAGAGTCTCTTGGGTGCAAATACGCAGTTGAAGGTAGAGTTATGAAAGTCTATAAGGATGTTCTTGTTATTATGGAAGCTTGTAGGTCTGGTACGCTGTACATTTTGCAGGGTTCTATTGTCAAAGGTGTTGGACTCTAGTTATGATATTCAATCATGTTTTGATGATGACCAAATCATACTAATGGCTTGAAAACAAGTGCGTAGAAAAATAGGAAGGCTCGGACAAAAATGATCATCTGAACACAATCAAGAAAAATAATCAAAAGTTGAACGACACCTTACGGACGATGAAGAGTGTCCGAAAGAAAGGAGTTCGGACTCAAGGAACCATCCAAAACATGATCAGATAACACTGAAGGAAGAACAATCTTTCGGATGCAAATAACTATCCGAAGGACAATGTTTTGGACGTAAAAGACTGTCCGAGACAAGGAATTCGAAGCCAAAAGGATTGGATGTTGAAGACCGTCCGAAGAAAGGAGTTTGAACTGAAGAAAGTTTTCTGTCAGGCTGTAGGACACATATAACCGTCCAAGACAATGTTCATAAAGCTGTAGGACGCATATGACCGTTCGAGACACTGTTCATAAGTAGGAAGCATGATTGGACTTAGAACCACCGTCCAAACACCTATATACTAATTTTTAACAGCTAATTTTTTTACTGTTGAAACTCAATTTTCAGCACATTTTCAGCTATAAATAGCCTAAGGACATCAAAATGTAATGTGGAACTACTACATTCAAAACAAACACTTATAAGAGCTATTTCGAGAGGAATAGGCTAAAATATTGTGGGTTGTATTGGTTTGGATAGTATAGTTCTCTTGGCTCAACTAGAGGGAATTAGTGTGAGCAAGAGTAGACTAGTGAGTGATGTTCAAGTGTAAGAGTGGAGGGATAGCAAGTATACAAAAGTGAGGTTGTAATGTAAAATTTTTTGACTGAACTAGAGGAACTTAGTTGGTGCAAGGGTGAGCATACTTTGTGTATAAGAAGGTTATTGTCTAACCTTCTTTGAAGAGGCACTACTAGTTGATGTACTCCAACCTTGAGGAGTTTGGGAGTTTGGTTTGATATTCTTTATCTCAATCTCTTTATTTGTTTGTTAAGTTTCAATTGTTAAATTTTATCTTTGATCATTTGTGCTTAATGCTTCATTTGTTGCACAAAGTTTACATTTTCATTATGCACTTTAAAAGATTTGTTTTTTGAGACAATCTAATTCACCCCTCCTCTTTGGTTGCTTTTGGGCCAACAAAAGGTTTAGTAGCAGTCACTTCATCATCTTTGTTTGATTCTGAAATCACCAAATTATGGCATATGCATTTGGGGCACATGAGTGAGAAATGCTTGACTATGTTGAGCAAAAGATAAGCTTCAGTAGATCAATCTACACCTGTCTCTGTATACACATCTACCAAAATGTAGAAAGAGACATGACATGAGAAGAATACGTTTAGTTCACTAGCAATCCACAAGACAATAGGTACTTTAGATTGTATCCATTATTATATTTGGAGGCCACTTGAGTTCCATCTAAGGGTGGTGCAGGATATATATTGACTTTTATTGATGATTATTCAAGGA
The DNA here is from genome assembly GCA_025175665.1 of Cinchona pubescens. Classification (NCBI taxonomy): domain Eukaryota; kingdom Viridiplantae; phylum Streptophyta; class Magnoliopsida; order Gentianales; family Rubiaceae; genus Cinchona; species Cinchona pubescens. Next base: position 504,096 of record JANKKI010000212.1, on the reverse strand, counting down.
AAGTTTGGGTTTACTTTTTGAAACATAAAAATAATGTTTACCTAACTTTCATGCAATATAAAATTTTGATTGAGAAATAGACATCGGTAAACAGATCTAGTGGCATAGAACAGATAATGGCATGAAATTTTGTGAAGGCGAATTTGATGAACTTTGTAAAAATGAAGAAATTGTTTGGCACCATACAGTTAGGATGATGCCTCAGCAAAATGGTGTGGCCTAACATATGAACAGAACTCTTTTGGAGAGAGTCCGTTGTATGATCTCTAATGCAGAGTTGACAAAGGACTTTTGAATAGAGGTGATCTCTACAGCTTGTCATATTATCAACCGCGCTCCTTCTGCAACCATTGATTTCAAGACTCCTGTGGAAGTTTGATTAGATACTCCTGCTAATTACTCTAATTTGAAAGTTTTGAGTGTCCAGCATATATGCATGTGAATGATGGGAAATTAGAGTTTAGAGCTAAAAGCGTATTTTTCTGAGTTATGCTTCTGGGATGAAAGGCTACAGATTATAGTGTCTTGATCCCAAGTCACCAAAATTTATAATTAGTAGAGATGTTAAATTTGATAAACTCTCTATGTTATCTTTATGGAAAAGGAATCTTCTAGTTCTTGTAGTATAGATACAGATGATAATATGCAGAAATAGGTAGAGCTAGAGTTTGGTAGTTCTGGTCCTTCTCAGTTAGCCTCTTCTAGTTAAAAAAATTCAGTAGATAAACCAGAGTCCATTAAAAAAGAACCAGAGAAAGAGGAGCATTCTATTGCCAAGGATAGACCAAGGAAGGAGATTCGATACTATAGTGATATGCAAATTTAGTTACATATGGTTTGTTAGTCGCTGAAGAAACATCTGGAGTTGGTGAGCCTTCCACCTACTTTGAAGCAGTTTCTTGTGATAATTCAGCTAAGTGGTTAGTCGCTATAAATGACAAAATTGAGTATCTCTTGGGTTCTTGTGAAGCCGCCTTTGGGTAAAAACAATTATTGATTGCAAATGGGTCTTGAAGTAGAAGGAAGTCATTCAGGGGCTGAAGATGCAAGATATGAAACACGATTGGTTGCAAAGAGCTATAGTCAAGTACACGGTATTGATTTCGATGATGTGTTTTCACCTGTTGTTAAATATAACTCTATTCGTGTTTTTCTTGCCTTGGTTTCCATGTATGATTTGGAATTGGAGCAGCTTGATGTCAACACAGCTTTTCGACATGGTGAACTTGAAGAACAAATTTATGTGAGGCAACCTCAGGGATTTGAAATTGAAGGAAAAGAAGACCATGTTTACTTATTAAAGAAATCTTTATACAGATTGAAGTAGTCTCCAAGACAGTGGTATAAGAGGTTTGATTCCTTTATGTTGGCTCATGGTTACTCAAGGAGCATGTATGACAATTGTGTCTATTTTTGAAAATTAAATATGGCTCTTTCATTTATTGTTACTTTATGTTAATGACCTGCTCATTGCTGTTAAGAGTTTTGTAGAAGTTCACACTTTGAAGACATAGTTGAGTAGTGAATTTGAGATGACAGATTTGGGAACAGCTAAGAAGGTTCTTGGCATGGAGATCAAGAAAGATTGAGGAGCTGTGAAATTTCTGATCTTGACCTAGAAGTATTACCTTGAGAAAGTTTTGGAGAAGTATAGCTTGAAAGATGATAAACCTGTGAGTAATCCTCTTGCAAGTCATTTTCGACTTTCAGCTACTTAGTCACCACAATCAGATGAGGAAAAAGGTTATTGGCACGGGTTCCATATTCTAGTACAGTTGGCAGTATCATGTATGCGATAGTTTGGACACGTCCAAACATTTCACAAGTAGGTAGTGTGGTTAGCATGTATATATCTTGTCCTGGAGAAAAGCATTGGTAGGATGTGAAATGGATTCTCATATACTTGAAAGGTACTTGAAACACTTGTTTGGAGTTTGAGAAAAATAGTGATACTTTGATTGGTTTTGTGGATTTTGATAATCCTTTAGATAGATTATCTAAAAGTAAGATCACTTGCAGGTTATGTATTTTAAATGTTGTAATATGTACTTTTAGTCGGAAAGCTACTTTATCTGTTATGGCATTGTCTACTACGGAAGTAGAATACATGACTGTGATCGAGGCAATCAAAGAAACCTTTTGGTTGAGAGGTTTGTTTGACGAGCTGAGTCTATGCCATAGTGTTACTACAGTTTATTGTAATAGTCAAAGTGCAATTCACTTAACTAAAGATCATTTGTATTATGAGAGGCCTAAGCACATTGATGTGAAGTTTCACTTCGTTTAGACACTATTTCAGATGGAAAAGTTCTCTGTTCAAAAGATAAATACCAAGGATAATATTGTGGACATGTTTACGATACACATCTTCTGATTTACAAGTTCAAGCAGTCTTGGACTTATACACATTCGTTATTGATAATTAAGCCCATTGGAGCTTTTGCGGAGAAGATGGAACAAATTTGCTGTTTTGCTATTTTGTAGATATGGGTACACGCCAAGGTGGAGATTTGTCATGTGGCTTTCTCCCACATTGGTTAATGTTAAGGAGAGTTGTGTAGCATTGATCTTATAAATAGTGATCTTAGACTGTGGGTTTTAAGTACCAAGCACTATGACGAGACTTAAGAGAGCTTAGTGGGCTATTAGGCCATGTTGATCATTAAGCCTTTGTCTTTATTTTGGCTTTTCGTGTGTTTTTGTACTAGCGCTTTTGTGGGTTTAGGAGCACTCTCCTAAAGATTTTGTATTCTTCTCATATAGTAAAATTTTGCTAGCTTTCGACCGTGGATGTAGGTCTTTCGACCGAACCACATAAATTTAGTGTCTCTCTTTTATTTTGTTATCACTTGTTTCGGATTTGTCTCGAACTTTTGTCAATTTCTTAGGATCCTCCCTAACATTTTGAATCCAAATTTCAATGCCATAAGAAATTTTTATAACGTGTTGCAATTCCATTACTTATTTAATATAACTTTTATTTCAAGGAAATATAGCATTACATCCTTTGGAGATATCTCAACATTCAAACATTTAAGCCAAAATCTGTTGTTTGATCCACTACAGTAGTCCTATTATATACATATTATCATCAACCATACACTTAGAACTTCACTCATTCATAGACCTATTACAAAGTCCATGTCTTCATTCAAGACATGTAAACAACCAAAAACAAATTAGTGTTACCCAGAGCAATCCCTGAACCTTCTTTTCTTAATGCTAACTTCAGTATTTTGACTTTCATCAACTTCCCAAACGTTAGTCTTTCCTCTCCATTTCGTGCATCTTCCTTAAAAATCACAGCCATCACCACTCTAAGCAATAGAAATATGTTAGAAATATATAGTTTGGAAGAATTAAGTTATTTGGTATCTGATAAATTGTGACTTTTCAGATAATAATACTAATATCTAATAAGTTGTTTCTCTTCAGGAACGCTATGTTTTATTTAATTATAATGTTATTTTAGTTAAAAGACATGATTCAAAATTGGGTTGTGACTTTTGGTTAATTATTACGGTTGTAATTAACTGACGTATTCTTCAGAAGAGTTGTGACTTTATAGAAAGTCATGTTTGTTCAAAACTCCTATTATAAATATGAGTCAGATCACGATACATTATTCATCTTCTCCCTACTTTCTCTGATTCCTGAAGAGTTTATCAAAAGAATTTAGAGAAATTGCTGTCTACAAATTCTCAAGTGCTTAGAATTAATCCTAGAGGTGATTTGCCAATACCCTGCAGCAATAGTGGGGGCAAATGTCACCTTAAGAACAGTGTGATTAAACACGTTTATGGATACTATCTATCTTTTGTCATACATATATTTTCCTAACCATATATACCACAAACAAATAATGCTGCCATTTAATGAAAAATTCAAAAGAATTCAACATTAAAAAGAAAACTAATTCTTAGGTATATTTATAGTTTTTCCTTGACAACAAATCAAATAAAAATAAAATGAAAAACACTCTTCAAAATCCCTATAGCTAAATAACTTCTTTCTTGGATTTCTTAGGGTCCTTGAAGTTCTCAATTTTGTAAACTTGCCATAATCACATGTGAACTCGAGCCATCTCAATCTTTCTCCCAATATTCTATATCAATTTTCTATGAAGAACCTAACTTCAACCCTAATTTTAAGTCTAAATTGCAAGCATATTATTGAAGGCTAAAGGAAAAAATAGAAGTTGCTTCTCAAGTGGGCTCTTTTTGAATAGGAGGGGGAAAACGAAATTTGTTTCCAACTCTACCTTAGAGAAAATGAACACGCGACAACACATGCCCAACAGTGCCAAGGTCTCGGTAACAAATAGGAATTCATGGTTTTTGGGGTTTCAAGGGCCGTTTTGGTCTGTTTTAAACCTACATCAACCCTAGGCTTTATACCCTTGTAATACCTATAAATCGAACATTCTCAGATTGAATAAAGGACGAGGAGAGAAAAAAGAGAGAAAACGGCAGTTCTCATCTTTACATTGGGAGTTTTTAGTTTAGATAGGCATGACCACGGTTCCAGAACCGCCGGTTCTAGTTCCATGAAGAGTTGGAACCGGAACCAGAACCTTGGGAGCCGGTTCTGATTTTGCAACCGGTGGTTCCGGTCACGGTTCCGATTTTGAATTTTTTAAAGTAAATATACATTTTGGATAATACTAAAAAATTCAATAGAAGCTAAGATGAGAAACAAAAAATTAAAATTTATTTATATTTCAATTATAGACTTTGTTTTTGGAAAAAAAAGTACACTATTACATCACTTATCAAACCACGAAAAATTAAAGTAAAGATACATTTTAGATAATCCATACTACAAGATAATCTAAATAAAAATTAAATGCATCAATTACATTGGCCTATATATAGATATTTAAAAAATTAATAAAAATTAAGATGAGAAAGAAAAATTTACACTTTATTTATATTTCAATTATAGACTTTGTTTTTGGAAAAAAAGTACAATATTACATCATTTATTGAACCATTAAAACTTAAAGTGAAGATACATTTTAGATAATCTATACTAAAGGATAATCTAAAGAAAAATTAAATGCATTAAATATATTGCCCTATATATATATATATATTCTTTTTTTTTAGCCGGTTCCAATTCCGGAATCACCGGTTCTCGGTTCCAGTTCTCAAAAATGGAGATTACCGAAACCGAAATCTTGTCCACAGTTCCGAATCCGATTCCGGGAACTGTCAACCACGGTTCCTGTTCCGGTTCTGGAACCACCGATTTTTGGCAATCTAGTTTCGGTGGTTCGGATGCCAAAACCAGAACCGTGGCCACCCCTAAGTTTAGAGCAAGCATTTACATATTGAAGGGTAGGGTTTGAAGAATCAAGGGTGATCAGCCTTGAATCATCTTGGTGACTTTTATTGTATTCCTTACATTCTATTCTTGATATTAATGATTATTTGCATAACTTGTGTGCTTTCAATCTTTGAATCGTGATAGCTATGCAATAAATGTTCTGGTTAGGGTTTTCAAGATGTGGCTGGTTGCCGTAGATGAATTTACTTTTTGATGATGTTCTTGACCAATTTCCATGTCTGATTTAGTTATTTCTATGATCTTGATGCTTCAAGTTCCTAATCAACATTTAGATTGATTTAATCAGTGTTTAATGAGACATTAACAAGTTATTTACATGTTATTCTGAGATCGAATAGCAATCACTATGAATTTGGAACATTATAAGAGCAGATCTAGTATAATTTGTGTAGTCTTTTATGAATGAGATGAATACACGTAAAATGAATTCCTTTTGCTACTAGTTGATTGTACTAGATCAAGGAAATTAATTAGCAAGTAAAAGAATACTTTTATTGCTAAATTGTTGTACCAGAACTTGGCAAACCATTAGAATAGAAGTAGGGTTTTTATTACCTGATCAATGTGTAATAACTATATATGGGAATTCGACTAAAAATCATGGAAATTGAACATGAATAACTAGGAGTAAATATAAGCCACGCAACCAATGAAATCATCAAAACCCTAACACTTTATCATCTCTTGATTCAAGTTATTTTATCCTTTTTTTATTTAATTCTTGTTTTTAAATAGTTAGTCCAATCACTATTCTTTTAGTTATTCCAATAGAAATTAAGTTAGCAATTTCAGTACTTCTCACTAGTTTATGTGGAAACGTTACTCATGTTCACCTTGGGTAGAGTGCAAACTAAACCAAGTAATAAAATAAACCGCACTAAACCGATTACTCTACCCTTATTCCTGTAAGTATACGTGGTAGATAGTAGTATATGACAAGTAGGTATCGTCCCACGAGGATTGTTGGTTTAGCAATTACTAATATATAAAGATCCTTGTATAGTTAGGCTAAACAACAATACGAGGAATAGCTATCTAAACTAATCTAAAGAAAGCAAGTAAAATTACTTCTAAATTCACTAGATTAACTAAAACAAAGAGCATTAAAAAGCAAGGAATCCTAAATTGACTAAGGAAAGCATAAAGAGAAATGAAAAGAAAAAGAACTCTATTTTCTACTAAATAAAGATATATATATTTGTAAAGAAAACTAGATTAAAACTAAATATTTTTGGATTTTTGATTAAATAAAAGAAATCCCACTAAAAACTACTTCAAATTAAAGCAAGAAAATAGTGATTTTTTTACTCAAAAATACTAAATTAACAAGAACCCATAAAAACTTCAAAGAGAACTTGAAATGGAAGTAACTTGATTTGCTTGAAATTTAAAAAGAAAGCATGTAAAAAATTTATCTATTTGAAAGTAATGAAAAACCCACTAAAATTAACAAATCAAAATTAAAACTTGGTAAGAATTGAAGACAATCTAAAGGAGAATTAAAGAGAACTTTGATTAAGAAAATGAGTCTTGAAGGTCAAGAAAGCTCCACTAATCTATTCTAAACTAAAAAAATACCAATTAAAACCCATCTATGTGCTTCTTACACTAATTCCTACTTACTGCTTCCTTCTAAAGTCTAGTACACAAGGATTAATAGAGCTAAGAATTATAAAATTTGGCAAATTATAATGCTGAAACCTGTGTCCATATTGCGATATGGAAACAATATCGCGATATGGCACTCAAACTTAAAAATTCCAGTTTTCGTGCCCATATCGCGATATCATATCGATATCACGATATGGAGTGCAATCTTGCAGTTTTGATTTTTTGCTTTTATGAAGGAAAAAGCCTTTTCCTCTCACGAATGCTCCAATCTTTTATACTTTATATCCTTTTTCCTAAACCTGTAAAATTATTCAAAAACCTAATTAGTGACAAACTAAGCTATAATTAATACTAAAATTATGATATTTACACAAATGTAAATAAAACTACTAAATGTAACAAAACAAAATAAAAACACATAAATCTATCCTAAATCCAGAAAATACTAACAATAAGTTAGGTTAAATAGGTAAAATAACTCTAGTTTACTAGAGTTATTACACCCAATAATTTAATCTTTTGCTAGTCTTGAGGAAAACTTGAAAGACAAATGGTTTGAAAACAAGTAAGGGTTAACATACTATTTTTAGACGTTTATCTGTAGAGATGAACAATGGATGTACTTATGAACAATAAGGAAATATCTCAAGGGACCTCAAATGCCATATGACAATTGAACCATTTAAACTAGTCACTCCAAATTTTCTACTTTCCTAAAAATCACAAGTTCAAATGCCACACAAGATTTCAAATAACCAGGCATTAACCATTCTCAAAAAGGTTTTCGAAAATCAAGTTCTATTCATTCAAGACACAATTTTTGCTCAAATCAAAAGGATTACAAATTTTTTCAACCATCCCGACAAGGTCGCATGAAAATAGAAATTCATTAGGAGTCTACCTACATGCATATGTCATACAAGATGGGAACATTAATCTATCAAGGGATAAGTAGCATGATATCAATGATAGGTATTATAGACATTTCCCCATCGACTTGTTAGTATTCTAAAATGCAATTCCAAATGGCTTAATTCGGAGAAATAATATGGGTACATGCTGGAATCCCATACTCGTCTTATTACTACTATAATAGCTTAATTATGATACACAACAAGAGAACATGCTGGAATCCCATATTCGCCTTAATCCTAAATGCAAAAATGAAATTTTATTTATTTATTTTTTTTCACGGCCTAAACCAAGGAAGAGGAGTAAAACGTACCTAAGATTAATATTCAACATCGAGCCATCATTCACAAGTTAGAATAACATTCCCTATGCAAACACACAAAATATCCTAAATCCCTTCCATTCTATTTAAATAAGATTTTTCCAAAAGACAAATTGATATCTAAGTAATACTCATGATCTGATCGAAAGCCATATTTCAAATGACTTTAGCCAAAAATATTAGTCCTTTTTAAAAATAGCAATACAAAGTTTTTGAAAATGTTTGCAAATGAACTACTCACACACACTCAAATTCATAGACTGTCCAATTAAAATAATTTAGTCATATGATATTGCAAGTCAAGTGTCATCATTAAGTATCAAATTGATCAATTTTTCCATCCAAATATCATCAAACACATCTATACAAGCACAAAAAGGACCATTCCCGATACAAGAAAAGAACACCTCCAAACTTGACACTTCTAGTCTAGTGATGAGTAAACCCATCCAACCACTCACCCAAAATTCACAAACAAAACCAACTTATGGATAAACTTAAACTAGGCTATCATCAACGAAAGTTTAAATTCGACTAGATCTAATCAAACCAATCCTAATAAAATAGCTACTAAGAACACATTAAGCCAAAACCAAGTATCATCTATATGAGTTCACAAATTAATTCAACCAAGAAATTGTATAAACAAATAATTTACTTGGTATCAACATAAGGCCTTTAGTCAACTACAAAAAAACTCAACCAAATAATGCACTAAGAGCATCCATAAGCTCATCACCAAGCATTTATCAATCCAAGATCAACATGATCAATCCACATACTAATTTCAACAAATAATCTATTTGGCATCAGCTTAAAGCCCTTAGCCAACTAACATTCAAAGTATCCAAAAACCAAAAGTATCCAAAAGTAAATAAGACAATAAGATAAACTAATACTAAAATAACTACGAAAATGTAAACAGGAAGTATGTCTCCCAAAGTCAAATTCTAGGATAAAGAAGATAAGTGGTGATGTTTCAACGTCTGGATGCCCTCAAAGTTCTTTGTTAATCTCATTAATGTCTTCAACACCCTTAAGAATTATTCTTCTACTCCTCCATACTGGTCCTCCTCTTCATGATTCTCCTCTTGAGCTCCACCGGTTTGCTCCATATGGCTTGCTCCATTTGCTTGTCCTTGCTTTGCTTGAGTAGTCCCCGTTGGTGGTGTGCAAAAATGCTATCTATAGAGTACTCCATAATGCCAAGTAGGTGGTGGGGATGGATAAATCCATGAGCCTGTAATTATTGGCTATGAATATTGTGCCATAAGTGTTATGTTGTGATGAAGGAGCATCTTCAGTAAAAAACAAGGACGGTTAGACATCCCATTCCAAATGAGTCCTTATCGGATTAACCTCCCAAGGTTTAACGACATGCCCTGGATAATAGCATAAACAAGATAAGCCTTTTCCTTTAGAATCACATTAAGTGTTGTTGAACCCTAATTCTTGCTTCAAATAAAATAGAACGAAATCCTAGGCAACAATTTTAACCCTATATGAGGCAACCTCAAATAATAAGTACCAGAAGCATTCATTATCGAATTCACACTTGGTTCACTGAACACATTTTTTATTGCTTCCATGTCTTTCCTCACCCTTACAAAATTTAGATATTGATCATGAGACACCTCAGGTATATTACAGAAAGCATTGATCCTTTCGGGAAAAAAATCAACCAAAACACCACGTACACAACATTTGCTATCAACCAAATCACACAAATTGCAATAGAATTCTTTAACCATATTTGTGTAACTCGGTTTAACACTCTTCTTGAATAGCCCCTAATTTCTTGAAGTTAGTGTTTGGTTTAGTCATCCAATGCTTGTCTAACATTCTCTAAGTCACCCAATACCCCAAAAAGTCAAAAATTGCTCCCTTATAACATCATGCTTATTATAATCCTCAAAAATTGCCTTAGCTTTTTCACTGGCAAAAATCAAATCATCACTTAATTCTAGAATTTCCTCACTTGGCATCATCGGCTTTTCTTTACTTGGATGTTTCACCTCTTCCTTTAGCTCCACCTCTCCTACCACTACCACTGCCGTACACACTTGTCATGTTTTTAACATGTTAAATCAACAACCACACAAAGTTCACAAAAGAAGTAATTTAAACAAGTCACAGACAAAAATTTCAAGTCAATAGGAAACCCACACAAAAATCAACCAATATGCAACCAAGAATAAACAAACCCAATTCAATTTTCAACTTTACCAAACCAAACCCAAGAATTCAAGGGCAAATTTGTCCAAAAAAATCCAAAATTTTCAGGTTCAATTCCTCAAAATTGATGGTAAACAATTAACAAGGTGATTGTCTTACGGCTTAAGCATAAAGGAGAGATATTACAAGTAGATTGGAGATAATATTAAACCCTTGAAGCCCTTAAAATTTGTGGAAACTTCTGAAATGTGCCCCTTCAATTGCCTTGAAACCCTTAATTCTTGCTTGAAAATGGATGTAATCTTGTTGTATGATGCTTAGAAGGGTTGATTTTGAGAGTTTATGATGGATTGGTGGTGGTTTGCAGTAGATTTGGGAAAAGGGCAGAGAGATATAGATGGTGGCTAGGGTTTTGAGTGAGGAAGAATGGACGAAGTTGGTGGAAAATTGTTTTTTAGGCATTCTGGAAAATAGGTCGATATCACAATATCGAATTTGTATTGAAAAACAAAATCACAATATCTTCGTGGTCATGGCCCTGGTCAAACTTTGATATCGCGATATCAATTTTGACATCGTGATGTGGACGCTCAGAAAAACTTTTCATTAGTCCTGAAGTTTACCTCCATATCGCACTATGGGATTGATATTACATTACATGGACTACATCCATATCGCGATGTGGAATCCATATTACGATATGGACCAAACATCTGCGAAGGCCAAATTTCATACTTAGCCAAATGTTAGCCAAACTTTCACCACTTTACTTCATACTTCTTCACCACCTGCAACCATGAAAAATACAAGTATTAGAAGACAATTTCCATTAATTCATAGTACAATTTATTGATTTCAATCAAAAGCAAACTTTTCAAGACAAAATTTAACCAAAAGTGAATCAAATCAAACCATATCAAAATTAAACAAGAAATGACACTAAAAATATACAAAACATAGAATTTAAACTTGATTTGCCTTCCAAGAAGTGCTTGTTTATAGTCATTAGCTTGATTATGGCATGACTTGATCTTTCTTAAATAAATCCCACCCGTTTTGCTCTCTTGGATTAGGAATTGTATTGCTTGGAAAGCTCCCAAAGGCCTTTCATTTTGTTGTCTAGGAAATTGTCCCAATTGCATCTTTAAATTCCTTGTAAGATTGGCTCTTAAATTCTCATACTCCCTCTAATTCTCTATTTCGCTCCTTTGATTTTTATTTTCTCTTCTTTGGCATTCATAATCTCTCCTCAAAATATTCAAATTGCATTTGGAGATCTTTACCCTCTGTATGGAAAAGTTGATTGCAGTTCAAGGGTGGTGAAGGGTTATGTTGTTGATATTGAGACCTTGGTAGGTTGTTAGGGTAGGGAGGATTTGATTGGGATTGAAAGAGTTGGTTTGGAAATTTCTTTAGTGAGGGGGTAGATAAGGTCTAGAAGATGAAGATGCTTGGTTTTGGAAATTTTGTGGTTTTGGATTCAGTTTGTAAGGATTATTTTGTTGGCTATTTTGGTTTTTCCAAGAGAAATTTGGATGGTTCCTCCAAGTATGGTTATAAGTATTTCCATAGAATCTAGGAGGAATCTTTGAAGATGATAGTTGATTAGACACATAATTCAATTGTTTATTCGACCCCATAGAAACCCCACATTGTCTATTTATAGATGTCTACCACCACAAAAATCACAAACAAGATGAAGAAGTCACGTCATTTACAATATTTCCCCTTTCCAAATTCTTCAAAGCTCTTGTCAAGTTATTCATGACATTCATCAATAGTCCTTGTTGAGCTAAGTCTAAATCATTAGAGTTTAAAGTCAAGATACCCCCATTTTGAGCATTGACTTATTAAACTTGTTGAACAACCAATTGAGCAATTGGAGCATAGGAGTAGTAGTTAGACATTATCATATTGTCTCTTGCTTGAATCATCCAATGTTTTGAAAGATATTGAACCATCTATGGATGCATCAATAATTGATTTGCTCTTATGAGTCAAGCCATTATAAAATATTTGGATTTGTAACTAAAGGGGGGATGGCATGATTTGGGCACTTCCTCCATAATTCTTTGAATCTTTCCCACGTCTCATTAAGACCATCACCCATGCCTTGTTTGAATGATGTGATCTCATTTCAAAGTTTGGCAGTCCTTGAGAGAAGAATTTCCAATGTTTTGCCAAGAATTCTCGGAATAATTGATTCCATGTAGTAAACATCCCTTGTGCATGTGATTGTGACCAAGCTTTTACTCTATCCCTCAATGAAAAAGGAAAGACTCTCATGCGCACACAATTCGAATGGAATCCATTAAATTTAAAAGTGTCCAACACTTATTCAGAGTTCATCAAGTGTGTATATGGATCCTTGTTAGGGCCTTCACCAAACATCACATGGGCTTGCAATATCTATATAAGGGCAAACTTGATTTCAAAGTTATTCGCTTGCACCGGCATATGTGCAATGATAGAATTAACTCCATCAAAATTCAACATTGCGTAATCCCTTAGAAAATGACCAATTCCATTCACTCCATTGCCATTGAAATTAGCAGCTATGCCATTATTTCCCTCTCCTTCTACTTGCTCATCATCACTATTGTTACCAAGATTCTCATTCAAGATCCTTTGATTATGTTGAGGATTAGCCATGTTGGTTCTTGCCAATTCTTTTTTGTATATTGTACTCTTCTCTTCTTTCAAATTTCTCTCAATTCCCTCTCTTTTTCGTTGTCAAGGCAAATCAAAGTCCATTTTTCTCTTCTTACCATTGCACGGCAAGAAGAATTTCAACCAATTAATCACAATTGCCAATTCAAATTAAAAGCAAGAAGTAAGGATAAACAAGATTACTAATTAAGAACTAAAATAAACTACTAAAACTAGTAAAAATTCCTAATCTATACAATCCTTAAAGCACTAAATATTGCAAAAAATACTAAGGACAATCCCCGATAACGAGGCCAAAAACTTGTTTGCCTCGGGTAGAGTGCAAACAAAAGCATAAATGCACTAAACTGATTACTCTACCTTACTCTTGCAAGTATACGGGGTAGGTAGTAGTATATAGCAAGTGGAAATTGTAGACAATGAAATTTTATTTTAATTAAAATTATCATTTGTCTATAAGTAAATTTAATTGGATATTTATGGTCCAATTAAATAATGCCATATGTCATATATATGTTTGGAATATTGGTTAATTTAAAACCAATTATATTATTCCACATGTCAAGATGAGGTGGTTCGACCAATCAAATTAATTTGTGTAGCTCTTCCAATTAAATTGTGCCATGTCAGATGTCTACAAGACTTGGCCAATAAGGATATATGTACTCTAGTATTTATCTCTTTATTAATAAATTAAAATAAGGAGATAATATCAAAGTAGTACATATCTTATGTATTAATATCTCTTATGTGTGTAAAGAGATAAGAATTTGTTTCTTGGTATGCAAGTAAGAAGTTACACATGTACTACAAGTCTTCTACCTTGCTCCCTTCCATACATGTATAAATAAGGGTCATCCCTCAGAGATTCAGGGGACGGATACAGACATATACACAGAGACACATATTTTTGAAGTCTGCAAGCTGTGGAAGCTCTGAGTCTTCAAATTTTCTCTTCAAGTCTTCCATATATCAAGATTTGAAGATTTTCATCAAGCGTTCTTCAGGTCTCCCATATCAAGAAGACAGAGACAGACGTGAAGAATTCAATATTTGATTCGAGAATAAGCTGTGAAGCCCTCGGATCGCATCTGAAGTAAAGAATCGAAGGAATTTTTCTCCCCATATTGAGAATATCCTAGAGATTGTAATCTTTTATTCATATATTCACATTTTTATCATTATATTTCTTGTTTGTTCAATTTTTACAGACTCGAAATATTTTGTTGCGCACAATTTTGGCACGCCCAGTGGGACAATCTCTACCTTCCATCTCTTTGCTTCATATATATTCAACTGCAAATCTACATCAATGGCTCCAAAGAACGACAAATCCATGCCTGATCGTTCTAATGCTGCTAACTCAAAAACTACTATGGGATCTGCAAATGTTCTGCAAATCCACGAATTGTTGGCCCAACCACAAGAAGCATGACGAGAGCCCTCTCTCAAAGTAATCTAGAGGTGCAATCTGCATCAGCTCCCGTGTTTGGCTCGACACCACCCAAAATCACTTCTCCTATGTTGGGGCTCAAAGATGTCTGGAGCTTCAATCGAGAAAACCCTCGCGATGCTCGAAGCAGGTTCTAATTCCAAAGCTTCAAAACATGATGATGACGTATCAAGTAAAGATTCTACATCTTCGCAAGGGACTCCGCATACGAGATTTTCTGTTCTAGAAGATTCCGCAACTTCTACAGCATTTTCTGTTATGCCTGCTATGGTAACGCAAACATCAACTCTAGAGGATCAAATGGCAAGCCTAACTAGAATGATGGAAACAATGATGAAGCGCATACAAGATCAAGATGCCGTCATCACTCTAGATGTGTACAAGAGACAGGTAGATCGGAAGGAAGTCAAATTAATTCAAAGGCACCTGGCGGACATCAAGAAGCTGAAACTTCACAACAAGGAAAGGCGAAAGAAGTTTCTATGACTTCTGATGGAATGATTCATGCCGATCAATTGAAGGAGTTCGTTGAAGGTATGATCAAGGTGAGATATGAAGATGGTTCAAAATCAAACCCTATATACGCTAAGCCTTAAAGTTCCGCAAGAATCGACAGCTTGATGATGCCTTGTGGATATCAACCACCCAAGTTTCAGCAGTTTGACCAAAAAGGAAGAGACAGTTGTAGAACCGATTTTACTTAAATATCTGTCTCTAATGCACAACTTATGGTGATTTGTTGGTCAAGCAATTTCTCCGCTCACTAAAAGGTAACGCATTCGACTGGTACACTGATCTTGATGCCGGTTCGATTGATAGTTGGGAGCAATTGGAGAGGGAATTTCTCAATCGGTTCTACAACACTAAGAGGACTGTTTCTATGACTGAACTTTCCAACGCCCGTCAGTGGAAAGACGAACCAATTGTTGATTATATTGATCGATCGAGGACTTTAAGCCTTAATTGTAGAGATCGACTCTCCGAGACGTCCGCCATTGAAATGTGCATTCAAGGCATGAAGTGGGGACTTCGTTATATCCTACAAGGCATCCAACCTCCGACATTTGAGAAATTGGCGACAAAAGCTCATAGTCTTGAAATTATTGCTGGCCTTGGAAATCAAGAACCGCCTGTTCCTGATCCTCGCAATAATAAAGAAAATCAAGACTTTAAGAAAGGGGGCAAACCTTCTCTCAAGTCTGGAAACAAAGAAACTATGACAACAAATACTGCACCTGTTAAGATCGCGACAAAAGTCAATCAAAAGGTGTCCGAGAAGGTAGAGCCTGCGCAAGGTAGGCCACAAAGAAAACCGACACTCAGGGAGATGCAAGAAAAAGAATATCCTTTCCTCGACTCTGATATTTGAGGCATGTTCGATGATCTACTCAAAGCCGAACTCATTGAACTCCTCTTATGAAACATCTTCATCAGTGAAGCTAGGCGAGTTAATGATCCAAACTATTGTTGCTACCATCGCCTGGTTGGTCATCCCCTCACAAGGTGTTTTGTTTTTAAAGATAAGGTGATGGAGTTAGCCCGCCAAGGTAAGATTTTGCTTGAGGAAGATAAAGCAAGTGCAAATCAGACCACTATAATTCTTGACTCCCAAAATTTGTTGAAGAAAGGTAAAGTATCTCATCTTCCATCGAAGATAAGAACAATACAGCCCACAATAAAATTTGGAGATTTCAATCCCGTTTCATTATTTGACAACCTCTTTCCACAAGGTGAAGAACCTTTTGAAAGGCAAATTGAAAAATTATTGAAGGATGATGATGCCACAAGAAGGATGGACACTCGTCACTCGCAAAAGAACCCAAAAAATTAAAGCGCAAAAGACTAATCTGCATCCAAAATTTCGGATGGTAAAAATACGGGTTGCAAAAAGAAAGTCCTTATACATAACAATTTCGTCATCAATAGACAAGTGCAAATATGATGTTTCAAAATATCCGTCGATGTATTACATAAGAGATATTCATTCTAGAGCGTCCATATATCCTGTCGAACAATTCCTTGTGATCTTGCCATGTGTGAACATCGATTAAGTTGATTGGAAGAATTTGAGAGAAAACTCACTGTGGCTGATAAAGTCCTGGAGGAATGTGCCACAACGATTGTTGTTTGATGATGAAGATTTATTGCTCGGGACGAAAGCTCACAATCGACCCTTGTTCGTAAATGGATATGCACGCAAGAAAAAAGTGAATCGGATACTTCTTGATGGAGGCTCAGCTGTGAATATAATGCCTTTACGTGCAATAAAGGAGCTTGGAATCACAAGTGATGAACTCTTACAAAGCCGTCTCATGATCCAAGGATTCAATCAAGGAGGGCAAAGAGCCATTGGTCTTATAACACTTGATTTATTAATTGGCGATTTATCCTCAAGTGCACTATTTCATGTTATCGATGCAAAAACATCTTATAATATGCTTCTTGGGAGACCATGGATTCACGAGAATGATGTTATACCGTCAACTCTTCATCAATGTTTCAAGTATTGCCATAACGGCGTCATAAAGAAAGTAGTTGCTGATGAAAAACCGTTCACTGAAGCTCGAGAGTTACTTTGCTGATGCTAAATTCTACCTGCAGGGTAACACAAAGAAAGAGTTAACAAAGGAGAGATGGTCAAAAATCTAATATACATGTCTTACGCTATGTTCCAAAGTCAAAGAGAAAACTAGGTCAATCTCCTTTTGTTGGAAGCGATGAATTAAAGGAGTTCACTGTACCACTCACCAAAATTGAGGTGGTCAAGCATAGCGAAACTCTTCTTGAAGGCTTTGTTCGACCAAAAGTGGAGTCCGAAATAGAGCACAATTCATTACCTAAAACACGAACCGACGAGCAATTTGGTCCAAATGCATACAAGTTGCTCGTGAAAGCTGGTTACGATCCTAAGGAAGAAGGAACTTTGGGCAAGCTTCCTGCAGAGATAAATGGAGAAGAGACACATGGCATGACTTCTACCCAAACGATGTTGAAAGACAAGGGATATGCTGTCAACAACATGTCAATGAGACTTGGGTCTAAACCACCTTCTCAGGTGCGTATAGCAATAAAAAGGGCTAATACACATCATATTACTATCAAAGAAGAAACTACATTGAATGGTTCAAGGCGATCCGAGTCTTTGATAGATTGAGAAAGGTTACACCATGTGTTTCGGTGTTTGATAGGCTTGGCCCACGAGGAAGAGTTTTGATGAAACAACCTATTTATCAAAGGTTGAGTTTCCCAAAGGCACAAGAGTATATTTTTAATACGAAAGGAAACAATAAGACTTTGCTTGGAATTACAAAGAAATGCCTGGCTTAGATCCGAAAATTGCTGTTCATCACTTGGCCATTAAGTGAGGTGCTAGACCCGTTAAACAAGCCCAAAGACGTTTTTGGCCTGATTTGATCCCATTAATTGAGATGGAGGTGAACAAGCTCATAGAAGCTGGTTTCATCCGAGAAGTAAAATACCCAGCGTGGATTTCAAGTATAGTCCCCGTGAAGAAAAAGAATGGACAAATTCGTGTTTGCGTTGATTTTCGAGATCTCAATGAAGCTTGTCCGAAAGATGACTTTCCTCTCCCTATTACTGAATTGATGGTCGACGCCACAACTGGTTATGAAACCTTATCCTTTATGGATGGATCCTCGGGATACAACCAGATCCGAATGGCACCAAGGGATGAAGAACTTACTGCTTTTCAAATTTCCCAAAGGCATTTATTGCTACAAGGTCATGCCTTTTGGCTTAAAGAATGCGGGAGCCACATATCAAAGGGCCATGCAATTTAACCAAGATCTTCGATGACATGCTTCACAAGAATATAGAGTGCTATGTTGACGATCTCGTTGTCAAGTCGAAGAAACAAATTGACCATGTCCAAGATCTTAAAATGGTGTTCGAAAGACTTCGAAGATAACAACTCAAGATGAATCCTTTAAAGTGCGCTTTTGGAGTTACCTCTCTTATACACATCTAGATGTTTATCGTAGACAGAATAGATCTAGGGAATTGATCACATCTAGATGTGATAAAGACAGAAATTTCATTGCACGGTTCTGCAACATTCATGAGTTGAAAAGTTTGCAAGGAAGATTGGCTTATCTTCGAAGATTTATCTCCAATTTGGCTGGGAGATGTCAACCATTTAGCCATTTGATGAAGAAGGGTGTACCTTTTGAGTGGGATGAAGCATGTAGTAATGCTTTCAAAAGCATAAAAACATATCTCACGAAACCACCCGTATTAGCTGCACCTATTCTTGCAAGCCGATGTGTATAAGAGACAGGATCAACGGATGAGTAGGAGCATTACTTGCCCAAGAAAATGGTGAGGGTAAAGAAAATGCACTATATTATTTAAGCCGGATGATGACACCAAATGAGTTAAATTATATGCCGATTGAGAAGTTGTGTTTGGCTCTCATATTTGCCATTCAAAAGTTAAAGCACTACTTTCAAGCTCATACTATCCGTTTGATATCCAAGGCAAATCCTTTCAAGTTTGTTATTTGAAGGTACCACCTGCATTAAAGTGAATGCAAGGTGGTGTATAAATTCAACAATTTGAAATTGTTTACCTTCCTGCGAAGGCTCTCTTTGAGGACAAGTGTTGTAAGACTTCATGGCCGATCATCCCATACCAGCTGAGTGGGAATTGATTGATAAGCTTCCAGATGAAGATGTTTTTGTGGTCGAAGTTCTTCCGCCTTGGACAATGTATTTTGATGGTGCCTCACATCAAGGGGGCGCTGGAGCGGGAGTAATATTCATCACTCCCGAAGGAGATATGTTGCCATATTCATTCTGGGACTTTAATGCATCAATGTTCAAATAATGTCGCTGAGTATCAAGCACTTATCCTTGGTCTCGAAATGGCGGTTGATATGAAGCAACTACAATTTAGAGTTTTTGGAGATTCCAAGTTAGTAGTCAATCAGCTCCTTGGCAAATATGAAGTCAGGATCCCTTCAGTTGCCAAGCCATATTATAATTATGCTATGATACTAATAGGGTGGCTAGGAGATGTGACTATAGAACATGTTCCAAGGAGGGACAATCGACAAGCTGACTCTTTAGCAAAATTAGCTTCGATGCTCATCTTGCCTAATCAACAAATTCAAGTCCCCATATGTCAAAGTTGGGTTGTGCCTCCTTATTTTGAAGAAGGAGACGATGTGAAAGAGGAAAATACTCACGTGGTTTCCATTTATGAAGTGGAGAAGGAAGACATCGACATTCAATGGGTGAGCCTCTTCCATTGCTTGCTCATCTACTATAAGGACATTCTTTACCGGCGATCGTTTGATGGAGTTTTCCTGCGATGTCTCGGTGAGGATGAAGCTATGCAAGCAATGGAAGAGGCTCACTCAGGAATATGTGGTGCTCATCAATCCGGTCCTAAGCTACACTTCCGCATTAAAAGGATGGGGTACTACTGGCCGACCATGGTGAAGGATTGCATAGACTATGTAAAGAAGATGTCAAGCTTGTCAGTTTCATGCCAATTTCATTCATCAACCACCAGAACCGTTACATCCTACTGTTTCTTCTTGGCCATTTGATGCTTGGGGATTAGACATAGTAGGACCACTGCCAAATGTGTAACCCTGACATCTTTATCCTAGCATCAACTGATTATTTTTCGAAGTGGGCTGAAGCAATTGCACTAAGAGAGGTAAAGAAAGAAAATGTGATCGATTTTATTCGCGTGAACATTATCTATTGATACGGGGTTCCACGATACATCATCACTGATAATGGAAAACCTTTCACATGCAATGCTACAATGAACAAGCTTTGCGAGAAGTTCGGCTTTAAGCAACATAATTCTTCTATGTACTATGCTGCTGCGAATGGACTTGCTGAGGCTTTTAACAAAACTCTATGCAATTTGCTAAAAAAAGTTATTGATGAGCTTCTCTTAGACATCTAGATGTATAAGAGACAGGAGTCAGCTTGAGTAGGAGTTAGAAAAGTTGTCCTATAGGCCCAAGCTGATCCATACACTTCCTCTACAGGTGTAGAAGCACTTCTTGGACTCATAAGGTCAAATTGACCTTCTTTTAGCCAAACTTCCTTTGACCTCCACTTAATGAAGATGACAATGCTCGAACCTTCGTCTTGAAGAGTTGGAAGCACTTGATGAGAAAAGGTTGGAAGCTCAGCAACGACTTGAGTGTTACCAAGCTCGCCTTTCTAAACCATTCAATAAGCGAGTTCGACTGCGCTCTTTTCAAATTGGCAATATCGTCCTTGTTGTTCGAAGACCAATCATCCTTGCACATGGAGGATCAAAGGAAGTTTGTCTCAAAATGGGATGGCCCTTATGTTGTCCAAGAAGTCTATACAAATGGCTCGTACAAATTGATCGCTGAAGATGGATTAAGGATTGGCCCCATCAATGGCAAATATTTGAAGCGATATTATGCATGATTTAGATGCTCCTTGGCGCACGAGCCTAAACTGCATGTTGCTCCTGGCCCGCATGAGCTAAAATTGTGGACGGCAACCACCAATAGTGTAGTATGTGGTTAAACTGCTGAAACACTCCACCAAGTCTAAGGTGGTAAACAAATAGATACTCCTGGCCCGCATGAGCTAAAATTGTGGACGGCAACCACCAATAGTGTAGTATGTGGTTAAACTGCTGAAACACTCCACCAAGTCTAAGGTGGTAAACAAATAGATACTCCTGGCCCGCAAGAGGTTAAACTGTGAACGGCAAACCCCCCATATTTTTCCACAAAAAAGAAGGAACTACGTGTGACTTGATTCCCTTTTGGGATACGTAGGCAGCTTAGAGGGCAACGTCTAAGTTCAGTTACACCCCCAAGAAACCAACTCATTTTCCTTAAAGGAAAATATGATGGAAACAGTATTTTCATAGATGTTAGTTACTTTACTTGTTTTAAAAATATATATATATATATATATATATAATACAAATAAAAAAAATTGCAAGATAAGGAAAAGTAATTAATGTCTTTATTATTGAAAGAAAAGTTTCCAAACAAATGAAGTTTAAGGAAAAGAATAAAAAAAGGGATTTGATATGATTCAAATATCAATACTTGAGGTCCACTACGGCTATCTTGCTTGCTTCAAGGATCTTGCTCATCTTCTCAAGCTCCCTAGCGTCAGTTATGATTTTGAAATGTGGAATAATAGAATGTGTTTAAAGAGAGGTACCATCTACAGAAGTCTTTCAAGACTTATGGCATATGATTTGGTTAATCCTTATCCTTCATTGCATTTACTTCTAGAAAGGTGTGCATTTGCCTTGGAGAGAATTTTTGCATATGCTTCTCTTGAATAAGATCTTCTCCGATGCTAAAGCTCTTGAAAAGTCATACTTCTTGGCCTTCGTGAGCAAGGCTGCTAAAGAGTCTCTTAAGAGGAAGGGCAATTGAAGAATCTATCCTTGATATTTTTTCAACTACCTCTTTGATACATTCCTCCAAAGAAGAGATTTGGTCTACGAAAGTGTTTGAGATATTATTGCAAAGTTCTTCCCACAGGCTTTATATATATTTTCGTTGGCATGATTTTATCACCTTGCGGCCATGAAATTCAGAAATTGGTGTTCTAACTTGCTTGTGGAGACTTCCATGGTGATTCAATGGTATCTGTGATGTAGCATAATCCTCTGTCGGCTTGTCAGTTATGGATTCACGCATACTTGGATTGCTAGTAACATTCTCATGCAATTCTCTATCCATATTCGTCTCATTGATGATAATGTCTTGTTACTGAATAAATGGTCTCCAACTCCTTCCACGGGCGCCTCAATGGTAGTGAACTAAAAAAAAAAAGAAAAAATTCCACGAAATCAGCGACACCGGCAACGTAGTTGCAATAGTAATGGACAACAACACAGAAGAATAAATGACAAAGAAGAAAGCAAGAAGAAAAATAACACCGCAATGTTGGCGGGGCAATAGCACTACGACAAATTTAACAACCGCAGGATGAAATTCAGCAATAGTAATGGGCAGTCACAACGCCAAGGAAAAAATCAGTGGTTGCGGTGACAATAGCAAAGCAACGACAGTAATTGTAAAACTCAGCGGCCACGGCAAAGCAGATTCGCAAGCAGTATGATGGAAATTGTACTTGCTCTACTTTGTGATGTGTATCCATGGCTGGCAAATTGGCTAATTTATAGGTGCCATGCATCTTTCGAATCCAATACAACTCAAATAAAAGGAGTGCGTTATTGAATTTCTTGTGGATTAGAATTATAATCTTATAAGTTTATGTGAATTATTAGAATTCATCAAGGAGTTGGTTTTCCTTATTCATGTATTATCGGAAGCTTCCCATGTTAATTTCAAGGTTCATTAAGGATTAGACTTCATTGTTTATGCGAATGGAGTTCAAGTCAGCCGAGCATTAGTTTTGGAGTTCGTGCAACATAAGGATTTGATTCCTTTGGCTATTAACTTGGTTATTCAAAATTCAGTTTGACAAGGAGTTGATTTGAATTTTGTTCAACAAGGTATTGGTTTCACAACTCCAAGAGTAGTGCAGATGTCTTATTCAAGTCAAGAAATATCACTTTGATGGCTGTAGAATCTTTTTACATAAGTTCCCTAATTGGATTTGGAATTAAAATATTATAGCTGTTGAAAATTTTCAAATGATGAAGTTCAGCTACGTGGTTTTTTTTATTTGGGTTGACCTGGAATTTTATTTGTGATTGAATAAGGCCAACTTCTAATTCCATGCAAATTTTAGCGGCAGTGGAAGGTTCTAATTTAAGTCTCGAAACACCTAAATCTTTTGTAATTATGGTCCGTATCCTATTCCAATAATTGGTCTTTAAGCAATGGAGTTCGAGTCGATTATATGAATTCACTCGTTTCATGCAATTTGGAGATCAAGGTGTGCATCATTGGTTCAAGTCTTTAGATTCGGTATTCGAAAGTCCAAAGAATATCGAAACTTGTCCGCTCAAGCCACAATTCGAAGGTCGGTGTTCGCAAACAAGCTTCGAGGAGGCATTTGTAGACAATGAAATTTTATTTTAATTAAAATTATCATTTGTCTATAAGTAAATTTAATTGGATATTTATGGTCCAATTAAATAATGCCATATGTCATATATATTTTGGAATATTGGTTAATTTAAAACCAATTATATTATTCCACATGTCAAGATGAGGTGGTTCGACCAATCAAATGAATTTGTGTCGCTCTTCCAATTAAATTGTGCCATGTCTGTCTACAAGATTACAATCAATAACGATATATATACTCTAGTATTTATCTCTTTATTAATAAATTAAAATAAGGAGATAATATCAATCACAGTACACCTTCTAGATTCTCTTATCTCAAATTCTTATGTGTAAAGAGATAAGAATTTGTTTCTTGGTATGCAAGTAAGAAGTTACACATGTACTACAAGTCTTCTACCTTGCTCCCTTCCATACATGTATAAATAAGGGTCATCCCTCAGAGATTCAGGGGACGGATACAGACATATACACAGAGACACATATTTTTGAAGTCTGCAAGCTGTGGAAGCTCTGAGTCTTCAAATTTTCTCTTCAAGTCTTCCATATATCAAGATTTGAAGATTTTCATCAAGCGTTCTTCAGGTCTCCCATATCAAGACGTGAAGAATTCAATATTTGATTCGAGAATAAGCTGTGAAGCCCTCGGATCGCATCTGAAGTAAAGAATCGAAGGAATTTTTCTCCCCATATTGAGAATATCCTAGAGATTGTAATCTTTTATTCATATATTCATATTTTTATCATTATATTTCTTGTTTGTTCAATTTTTACAGACTCGAAATATTTTGTTGCGCACAGATATCATCCGACAAGGATTATTGGTTTAGCAATTATGAATATCCGAGATTTAAATGTTCTTGTATAGCTTGGCTAAACAATTATAAGAGAATAGCTATCTAAACTAAGAAAGCAAGTAAAATTACTTTTAAATTCACTAGATTAACTAAAACAAAATGAGAATTAAAATGTTTATACAATCCTAAATTGATAAGGAAAGCATAAAGAGAACATGAAAAGAAAAAGAACTCCATTTTCTACTAAACAAAGCTATATATATTCGTAAAGAAAACTATATTAAAACTAAATATTTTTGGATTTTTGATTAAATGAAAGAAAGATCACTAAAAACTACTAGAAATTAAAGCAAGAAAATAGAGGTTTTTAACTAAAAATACTAAATAGCAAGAACCCTAGAAACATCAAAGAAAAATTGAAGTGGAAGTAACTTGATTTGCTAGAAATTTAAAAACAAAGCATGTAAAAATTATATCTACTTGAAGCTAATGAAAAACCCACTAAGATTAATTAATCAAAATTAAAACTTGCTAAGAATTGAAGACATAGGGAGATCTAAAGGACAATGAAGAGAACTTTGATTAAGAAAATGAGCCTTGAAGGTCAAGAAAGCTCCACTAATCTATTCTAAACTAAAAAATACCAACTACACCCTAACTATGTATTCCCTACACTAATTCCTACTTACTACTTCCTTCTACAAGTCTAGTACATAGAGATTAATAGAGCTAAGAATTACAAAAGTTGGCAAATTACAAAGCTGAAACCCATATCCATATCATAATATGGAAACAATATCGCAATATGGCACTCAAATTTAAAATTCCATCTTCTGTGCCCAAATATACACATCTAAATCGATTCGCTATATGGAGTGCAATCTAGCTGCTTTGATTTTTCACTTTTGCCCTTTCTTCTTGCGAACGCTCCAATCCTTTAAAACCCATATCCTTAGTCCTAAACGATAACAATATTGTTTTGTTGCATTTAGTATTTGATTTACATTTGTGTAAATATAATCATTAGTATTAATTATAGTTTAATTTGTCACTAAATTAGGGTTTTGAATCTGTCTCTTATACACATCTAGATGTGTATAAAAAAGTGCTCACAATAAGTTAGAGTTATTCGTAGCTATTATAACCTCTGTCTACTTGAGGTTACCATGGCACTCACTACTTTATTACTTGAAGACAATTGCTTGCACATGCAAGAATGTAAGAAATCTATACGTCAAATTTTTATGTGAATTGCTAGGGACTTGCAATTTTGATTAAACATTGATACCAACTAAATTAATTTATAATTTGTACGTTGCTTAATTTTCAATTTAATACTTTTTTTTTCCCTTTGTGATATTGTAGATTAAAATGGCAATCCTTTCAATCATATGCAAGAATGATTTAGGGCATTGTAACTCAAATTCCAAAGATTGTAACTCAAGATGGTATGACCATCCGAATTTCTTCATGAGTAACCAAGAAAAGAGCTATAGTTATGATTTTCAGCCCATGACATATGGAGAACAAGCACTCGATATCGATGATGAGCATGACAAATTCATTGGAAGAGAAAAAGACCTTATTACAAAACTCCAGAGCCAATATGAAGCTTTGACTAAGCAATATGCTAAAGACAAACTCCAAAAGTAACCAATGAAGGTAGAATATGAGTTATGTATTGAACATGACAATGATAAGTCATCTAATGCTTACAAGCTGGAAGAGTCAACGGCATCAATACAAAGCTATTGCATGGTCACGATAAATGAAGAAATGGAGAATGACCGTGGAAGTTCAGAAAAAAGAGTCAGGCAAACTTACAGCTAAAGAGGAAGAATAGGAGAAGCCAATCTCAACACACCCATATATGAAAATTCCATATGCATAGTATGTGAAGTAGCAAGAAAAGGATAAAGATTTTGACAAATTTCTTGATATTCTTAAAAAGTTTCAAACTAATATCCCTTTTATTTGATGCTATAACTCAAATGCCTAACTATTCTAAGTTTATGAAGGAAATATAGCAAACACAAGGAAGTGGAAAGAAGAAGAAGCAATGATGCTTGCGCCAAGAATAGCAATACAATAGAGTACAAGAAAAAACCATCAAAAGCATGGGAGATCTAGGGAGTTTCGCTACACCTTGTAGTCCAGGAACAATTCCATTTAATGAAGCTTTATGCGATTTAAGTGCTAGCATAAACTAATGCCTTTATCCGTTTTCAAGAAACTAGAATTGACCAAAGTGCAACCAACCATGACGACCATTACCCTTGCAGATTGAAGTGCCAGGAAAGAACACGAAATGGTTGTGGATGTGCTATTTAAAGTAGGCAAGTTCACATTCCCAACAGATTTCATGGTTTTAGATATGGAAGAAGAGGAAAATAATGAGGTCTCCTTAAATCTCAGAAGACCATTCTTAGTGACCGGACTAGCTTTAATAAATATGGAACAAGGAAGGTTAGAGCTAAGAATGAATGATAAACTATTTCCTTTTGTATTTTTACAGCTATGAAATAACCTCATGAGTTTTTAAGTATTTTGCCCTAGACATTGTTCATGAAGTTGTCGAAAGAAACATTAAAAGAAGGGATAAACCCTCACTTTGAATATGATTGGGAGGTTTCAAGAACTTATATGTATTTTAATGGTTGATTAGTTTTAGCAACGTCTAGCAAAGGACGTTAAATTAAGCGCTACTTGTGAGGCAACCCAAGGGTTTTCTTAAATTTTTGCTTTATTTTTTATTTTAGTTTTTTTGTAAATTATAGTATCTAATGTATTTGGGAAGTATTGTGTGTTTTATAGGTCATGGAAGTATTCGGTATTGAATTGGAGCTAAAACGAAGTGATTTAGAGCATAAATGGAAAAATCGCCGAAGCTAAGTAAAACTGGGCACTTCCAACACCCAGCAGGCCTTTGGACTTGCCCAGCCCAAGAGAGCCACTGGCCATCTGTGTGCATGACTGTGGACGCTCCCAACTATCAGCCAGGAAGCTTAAGACATTTTTCAATCCAAGTTTTTCATTCCTAAACCATTATGAACAACTTGAAAACCATAGAAATCAATCCGATGTGTAAACTCTCACTAGTGCCTCCATAACCAAAACCCAACATACTCCAACCATAAACCTTGATCTTAACACACCAAAATCTCAAATCCAAACATATTTTCTGCAATTTTTGACTTTGTAAGTGATTTTGTGCAAGAACTTTTCAAGAACTCAAGTTTGATGTAAGTGAGCAAGGGTGCAAGGGAACTTCAAAAAGTGATTCATAGAACTTTAGATTGGTGATTTCTAACCTTTTTAAGCTTTTTATAGTTTAAGTTTGATATTTGAGTTAGAATTGCATAATAGAAATCCATTGGAGTACTTCGGTCTTGTTTTGTGATTTTGCTCCAATTACTTGCACTAGTTGAGTTTGTTTGTGTTCAAAATTGTTTGTTTTACTTAATTTGATGTTCTTGGTTTGATTTCAAGGTTGTAATTTGAAGTAATTGTTTTATTTCTTGAACCATGCATCCTAAAGCAAGTTCATCTAAAGGGAAAACACCACAAGGAAAGAAGTTTAAAGTTGGTGCTAGAAAAACAACCGACTATAACAAGGAAAAATTTACTTCCCCTAAGACTTCTAATAGAATAACTTGCATTTGGTTGACAAAAGAATCATAATTGAGAAGGGGTTTAGTTTCACAAAACCATGGGAACATAAAAGTTTGTGCTAAAGTTTGAGTAATAATTAATAAAAGAAGTTGGGAAAAATTATGTGAACATCCCTTGTGTGCTATGCTAATTTACTTGATAATGATAAGGACAAGGCCATTGTTAGGGGCCGTGTTGTAGACTATAGTCCCAAAGCTATAAATTCTTTCTTTGGTACTCCTAACAGTGAAGAAGATCATTGTAGTGCTTTGATGCATAATGAACCAGATTTAGATAAATTAATTGAATTGTTATGTGGTGGTGTGAATGTGCATTGGCACAAAACTAAGCATGATGATGAATCTACTTTGTTTCCTATTAGACACTTGATTCTACAAGCTAAAATTTGGTATGGTTTTATAAATGTTTGTTTTTGTTTTAATGAGCCATCTCTCGTATGACCAATATATAGAAAGAAAGAGCAATCTTTCTTTATTTTCTAACTAATAGAACCATTGTTGCTGATCATTTTATGAATGAGCAAATTGTGTTTATGGGAAAAACTCAAAGCATTGGCTTGAATTAACTGAGTTTTATCACAGATATTTGTGTTCTAGTAGGTGTTGGGGTGGAAGAAGATAGAGACGCAAGATTGGAGCCGAAAGGTCCAATTGACAACAACATTGTCAAAAGGTACCTAAGGCATATTGATACTCAACAACCTAATAGACCTGAGCAAGCTTAATCATTGATGACCTTGGAGCAAAGGATTTCCAACCTTGAGAAGCAAGTGAAGCATCAGTCGCAGTGTGTTAAGGAAATGGGTCAAATGATGTGGTTCATTGGGGAAAGCTAAAGCTTCGATATGACTGGGTTCCCACAAATGCCGAGAACTCCATCAATTAATAATAATGATGCTAATGTGGATGAGAAGGATGTGTAAAAACTGTCCCGACGTGGACAACTTCTATGCGGGGAGTTTACTTTTTTAATTTTGTACTCTATTATTTTATTTTTTATGTTTCTTCTTGTTTTTTTCTGAGAACATTGGGGACAATGTTCAGTTTAAGTCGGGGATGTGTTTGTGTTTTGATGGTGTATTGTGTATTTGTTACGGAATGTGTTTATGTTTTGTTTGAAATATGTGTTATTTGAGTATTTGGTGGTGTTTTGTTTTTTAATTGTTTCTTTTCAAAAAAAAAAAAATCAGAAAATTTTTCTAAAAGTCCAAAAGGATTTTTGTTTTTGTTGCATCATAGTAATAGAGAGTTTCAGTCTTGAGGATCTAACTATTTAAAAGACTCCCTTACTTCTAGATAGCAACCTCTAAGATTTATATACTCTCTTTGCGGAAATATAATAGAGGGTTAAAAAAATATTTTTAGTTTTTGATGGTTTGTGTTTTCATTAACTTTTGTAACTATGTGTTAATAGTTTAAAAATGTTTTAAAGAGAACTATTCTATTAGATTTTGTTGAATTGAAAGTGTATATAAATTTTATTTACTTTTTGATCATTTTGAATTTTGGAAGCATTATTACTATATATTTAAATATTTCCATGAGTGAGGGTGTGAAAGTTTAGATACTTTTTTATGAGTATTACTCATGATTGCCTTGCTATTTTTGTTTAACTTGTGACATTGTTTTGAATTGTGTGTGTTTTTATACTGGCCAAGTATAAGTTAGCTTTGAACCTAGGAAATTTAGCCATTGCCTACCTTACACCTTATTTAGTTAGTATTGGTCTATTTGAGCATCACTACTATACACATGATGCAATGGTGGCTAATACACATGATGCAGGTGTGGCTAATTGGATTGGAAATGTTTATTAGGGGAAAAGTCACATTTATGGCTTTAATTTCTGTACTAATCCCCTATGTTATGTTATGTAAATTGAAAAGAGATAGAGAATAGGAAGAAGAAAAAATTGTTTTAGTTTGTTAATAAAGAAGGAAAATCCTTGCATCTAGTCCTTCTCGTATGATAAAGAAGGTCAAATTTTAGCTTTCACTAGAAGTTGGTTAATTGATATGGTAGTTTAAGGTAATGATCTAGAGGATTAGAGTTCGAAGTTGATTACTAACATATATAAGGTGATATGAGTCACTTATATCTAAATATATTACACCTTTATATCTTAACCTTCGTTACAAGATTAAAAGACCTACTTGATCCTTGGTTAGGGTTAATACACATTAATGAGCATTGTGTGCTTTAATTTCTTCTGACATATTTGCCACTTGTTAAAATTTAATTGAAGGGATTTTTCATTGATTAGTAAGCTGAGTGATATCTACTTTATGAATGGAGAGAT
Organism: Cinchona pubescens; assembly: GCA_025175665.1. Classification (NCBI taxonomy): domain Eukaryota; kingdom Viridiplantae; phylum Streptophyta; class Magnoliopsida; order Gentianales; family Rubiaceae; genus Cinchona; species Cinchona pubescens. The sequence continues at coordinate 473,809 of JANKKI010000212.1, read as the reverse complement.
TAGCATTTTCGTGATGATTTGGGGTTAAGTTCCAAAGGTCTTTTATATACATGTTTAATTCATTTCTCTACTTGCTTAGTTTCTTTGATATGACCATTCATGCATTGAATAAAGTAAATGAGCTTTGTGTCTATTTTGTTTTACTCGGGACGAGTAAAAAGCATAAGTTGGGGGGTTATGATAACTCTCCAAAATGAATGTTATTTCCATATGTTTTAGCTTAGTTTTGTAACAAATCTTGAGTGCTATTTATGTTATTTAAGGGTTTTAAGTGTTTTTGAGTAATATAGAGTAAATTAGGTTTTTTATTTAGTAATGTTAATTTTGGTGTTTTTAGTCATGTATTTATGTGTTTTTATAGGTTTTTCAAATATTGGAATTCAAATGGTTGATTAGCACGTGAATCGGAGCAATCAGAACAAGAATCAATGAAGGACAGCAAGTGAGCTGGATGCTTCATCACTCTAGATGTGCCCAACTACTACTGGACAAAGATCTCACTCACTAGGTGGGCGTTGCAATGCATAGGTCTTGGCTGCAAATGGTAATGGTTTTTAGAGTTTCAAGCGTCATTTTTATCCGTTTTAAATCTTTCAACCCTAGGCTTGTTACCCTTAAAATACTTATAAATAGAACATTATTGGACTGAATAAAAGAATTGGAGAGAAAAAAGAGAGAAGTGATACTTCTCTTCTTTATGTCAGGAGTTTTTAGTTTAGAACTAGGGTTTACACTTTGAAAGGTAGGGTTTGAAGAATTAAGGGTGACCAGCCGTGGATCATCCACATTTGAAATGCAGCACCCCAACTTCTCTACTCATGATCTTAATGATGATTTTCATAATTTTGTGGTTTCAATCATGATAATTATGCAATAAATGTTCTAATTTGGGTTTTCAAGATGTAGTTGGTTGCTATGATGAGTTTACTTTTCTATGATGTTATTTGATTAATTTTCATATACAATTGAGTTATTGTTATAATCTTAATGTTTTCAAGTGCCTAATCAACATTTCGATTGATTTAATTAGTGTATAATGAGACTGTAACAAGTTCTTTGCATGCTAAGATCGAATAGCAATCACCATGAATTTGGAATTTTTACTAGATCAAAGGATTAATTCCCATTTGTGTAGTTTTTTATAAATTCCATGCACGTAAATGAATTGAGCCATTTTTGCTACTAGTGGATTGTCCTAGATTAATGAAAGGAAAGGAATACTTTTATTACTGAATTATTTGTACTAGAATTTAAACAATGCATTTGAATAGAAGTAGAGTTATTATTGTGTGATCAATGCGTAATAACTACATGTGGAAATTTGACTAGAAATCATGGAAATTGAAAATGAATAACTGGTTTAAGCCATGCAACTAACTATCAAGAAACCCCTAACGTTTCTCATCTCTGGATTCAAATTATTATATTTTATTCTTGCTTTATTTAGTTCTTGTTTTAAGATAGTTAATTTCAATCACTGTTATTTTGGTTGTTCAAACAAAAATTAATTGAGCAATTTCAGTACTTATCACCAATTTCAGTACAAACATCCTCACTCATTACTTTATTATTTGAAGACGATCTTGAGCACTTGAAATAGTGTAAGAAATTCGCACGTCACAATTCCTTAAAAAATAAGTTGTACTCAAAAACTAGGTAAATTAATTTCTTACTCAAACACCTTTTTCAGTTCCTACCCTATGTTTTTCTTCTTCTTCTTCTTCTATCCTTTGTTCATCCTCTTTATCTTTGTTTTTCTTATCACCATTGCCTTGGTGTTTCCCTGAGATGTCTTGCGCTTCTTTTCTTTATTCTCTTGTACTGTCCCCCTTGATCTTTGCATGAGGAATCACATTCTCGTCCAGGTTCAGAACATGAGACTTCTTATGAAACTTTCTTGACTAAAAATTTCAAATCTCGTCATTCATATCATCAATACACCTCAAACAAGTACATCAATTGGTTTGCACTACTCTCGTATCTTCATTTATTTATGTTTTCAGTGACTTCTCATCTTTACTCCATTTTTTTACTTGCTCATTATTCTGGTTCGCGTCATTGTTCCCTTCCATAACCATTAATTTTTCATTTGAGTGCGCGATTTCAAGTAGAGTGCAATTATTATGTTCCTATAACTCTATTTGTAGAGAGTGATTATTGATTGCCGTCTATAGTAGATAACACTAATCTCTTAATGGTTAGAAGCATTTGATTATATATCAATAACTCATGACTATAAGAGCTATAAACCTTTGGAGTCGCTAATGTTTTTCGACTTAATATAAACATGGGACACGAAGATGAGCACTATATCAGCATAACAATTTTTGAACGAAACTACTATCGTGATTACCATAGACAATTTAATATTTTGCTAGATTAAAACACTGAAAATCATTTTCTGTACATTAAACTGATATTACTACAACATATTGCAACTGCAATAGCAAAAAGACACAGTTTTTCTAATGAAAAGCTGACTTGCATGACAGTTTTTCTAATGAAAAGCCGATTTGCATTCGAAGAGTAGAATACTAATTGAATATTTATGTTTATTGAAGAACATTTCATTTAATTTTTGGAATTTAGTAACTGATAACTCTAAGAAACTAGAGTTATATATACCTTAAACTTGATGGTTTAGCTACTAGTTTTCAACATTTTTATTGTTTTCGGGAGTGTTTTTGTTTAAATACATTTTACTTTTATATGCTAGAATGTATTAGTATGTAAGTGTTTTAGTACTTATTCAGGTGTTAATTAGAAAATTTTATTAGGTTTTCTTATTTAGAGTTGTGTCGTGTCTTTGACTTAATATCGTTGGATTTAAGTTTTCGTTTGTCTTTGTTTGTCTTTTATTTTTTTGGCCTATTTTGTGAGAATTTTATTTATATATTTAGGTGTTATTTTAAGTATTTATTATAGATAATAATGTTCCCCTATGTGTTAAGGTCGCATGAAAAAAAACAACGCATCAATCGAACGTCGAATAAAGATTTTCGAAGCAAAACTGTGAAGTGCTGCATTTCAAAAATTTTAGTCCATATCACAATATGGATTTCCCAAACCGTGATATGGAGACGGTTGGAGCAAAAATGACTTTGTTCGGGGTTTATTTTTGTTGCACTATTACCCCATGACTCTAGTACTATTTATACCCCTTTTAAGCCTCATTTGAGACATAGAAGATCTATTAGAAACCTATGTCCTTTCATAGTAGGAGGAGGCTAGATTAAAGAGTAATTTTCTTCCTTTTTCCTCCCATTTGGGGAGGGTTTTCTTAGATTAGATTAAAGTAGGAGTTCTCTTTCTTGTAATCACAATTTCCTGACTAAAGATTGAAGCTTTTCCGTGGTACGCTTTTCCTTGTTTATGTTAAAACTCCTTTAGTTAAACTTTAATTTCATATTTTCCTTAGTTTAATTAGTCTAATTGCTTTCATATATTTGCTCTTTTTGCATGATTTCTTATTGTAATTGTTAAATTAGTTAATGGATTTTCTTCAATTATGCTTCATTCGTAGTAATTGATTGTTTAGATTTGTTAATTAGAGTAGATTAGTTTATGGGCTTTTCATTTAATTGGTTTCTTTACTTGCTTTCTTAGTTTAATTGGTAGATTAGTTAATGAATTTTCCTTAATTGTGCTTTCTTAGTGTTAATTTGTAGTTTAGGCTAGTTAATTGCTTTCTAAAAGTGTTTTCTTTTTACATGCTTATCTGTCATAAAATAGTTTATGAACTTTCATTAATTGTGATTTTTTAGTGGTAATTAGTAGTTTAGATTAGTTAATTGCTTATTTAAGTTATTTTCCCTTTTAATTGCTTTCTAAAAAAATGACTTTTTTTTACCGCTTCCATTTTATTTACTTTCTTAAACATGCTTTCTTACTATTAATCTTTAATTTAATGCTATAGATAGTCTTTAAATTGCTTTCTTAGTTCTTTAATTCTAGTTTTAGTCAAATTTCTTCATTAAATCAACCGCTTCAACTTGTAATCTAACCAAATAATCAGTAATTATCGCCTAATCTTTGTGAGTATGATCCCTACTTTTCTTTACTACTAATTGACAACCATATACTTGCAAGACCAACTTTCCTAAATTTAAGAAATGGTAAATGGTGAAAAATATCGGACTCCAATCCCCTTACCAAGGGGTGAAGAATTAGCTCAAGAAGAACAAGCTGAAAATGTCTTGCAAGATACCAGTTCTCAAGAGTCTCAATGAAGTTGAAGTTACAACAACTGAGACACTCAACGCTTATGTAGAGGAATCACCAACTTTTCCTTTGCATGAGTGTACGTTTATCCACATTACAACAAATGAGGTTCTATTTGGGTGTTCGTGGAGAAACAGCCGGTTCTAGAAAGAGTGGAAGAAGAAGAATACATTCTAGAAGGGGTCGGGGAGGTGCCGACTACATATGCCGAATTTCAATTCCTTGGAAATTTTGGTGGACCTAAGCATTGGTGCAAGTTCACCAAGAATTACAATATCTTTGAGAAGCCTCCTTGATGTTGAGGGAGTATTTCTTTCCTTTTTATTTATTATACTTTATTTTAGTTTCATTACTTTAGTTTACATTTTCTGTTGGTAATAAAGGCTTGTAATCTTGTGATTAATTTAGCTTATGTTTTGTTGTTGGCAATTGAATTTGGATACACTTGGATGAATTTGGGCATTGAAGAAAATGTTTATGACAACATATGACTTCTTGTGATTTATGTCAATGATATACATATTTTATGGAATGACTTTTGACTTGATTTTTACTTTTTAACTTGTAGACATTCTAGTTATTGTACACTTCATGTGCTAAATATTTGAGTTTATTTTGCAGAAATGATTTGAATGATTGATTTGGATTGAAAGTAGTCTTGGTGGTTGAATGTTTCTTTGAAGTCGATTGTGTGTAAAAAAAAGTCTGGGGGATGAGTTGGATATTTAGATAACCCATTTGTTGTGTTAAATCTTGTTACCCTTATGTGTGTTTTTCTTTTACTTTAATTGTTTGAACCCCGTAAAGCTCCAAGGACCCCTTCATAATATAGCCATAATTGGTTGTTAAAGAAAAGTCAATTTTTAGGACTCATGTTTAATTAAAAATTGCATATATATGATCTATTTGAAATTTACTCATTACTTAGTCTTGATTAGTGTTGTGCTCTATGTTGGTGAAATCCTTAATTAAACTATAGAACTCTTGTTTTTTAAATTAATTTGTGCTTAATTTAAGTGTTGCATTTACATTCATTTGGCTAGTATGTTGTTCATTTTCTAGTTTATGTTTTTTATTATCCAAGTGTAGTTCAAAATCGTTATTTAGATTTTGTTTAGCTAGTTTTATGCTTTATAGTAGTATATTTTTATTTCTTGTCATATGGATGAGTGGTAGGATGAGTTGTACTCATTACTTGGATAAAAATGACAAGTTTGGGGGTATTATTTACTTGTATTTGATTGATTTCTTTTAGTGAATGTAAATATTTGTGCGGTGAATTTTGGATGAAAAATTGATTGATTATGGTGTTCGATGATGACAAATGACTTGTAATATCATATGATTCAGTTATTTAAACTTGGCATTTCATGAATTTTGGTGTGTGTTGAATAGTTTTTTAGAGACAAAAGAATTTTAAAAGCCATGTGTTACTATGTTCAAAAAGTGAATCATTCACATTTTTATAGTAGTTCATTTGAAACATTATTTTTGACCAAATCAATAGTATTGCTTTGTTAATAAAAGGTCAATTCATCTTTTGGAAAAAAAAAATTTGGTTTAAATGGAATAGAAATGATTTAGGTCATTTGTGTGTTTACATAGGGAGTTTTCTTCTAACTTGTGAGTGATTGGTTTGAATATGATCTTGGGTATGTTTTACTCTTTTTCCTTGGTTTAGGGCTGCGTAAAAAAGAAAATGAAAAACGAAAAACAAAAAAAAACAAAAAAACTTACTTTTAGGAATAAGGCGAATACGGGATTCCAGCATATACCTATGTTGTTTCTCAAAATAAATCATTAGGAATTACATTTTAGAATACCAACAAGTCGAGGAGGAAATGTTTGTAATACCTATAATTGATATCATACTACTCACTTCTTGAAAAAGTAATATTCTCAATTGTATGACATGTGTATATTAGATAGACTGTTAATGATCTTCTATTTTCAAGTAACCTTGTCAAGATGGTTGAAAAATATTGTAATCCTTTTGATCTGAGCAAAACTACGTTTTGGATGAATGGAAGTCATTTCTTTCAAAAACCTTTTTGATGATGGTAAATATTTGGTTATTTGAAACCTTTTGTTGGTATTGAACACGTTTTCTTTGAAAAAGTTGAAAAACTTGAAATGACTAGTTAAAATAATTCAATTGTCATATAGTATTTGAGGTATCGTGAGAGATCTCCTAATTATTCGAAATACATCTATTATCTACCTTTTGTGTTGTCATCTTGATGGTGTCTATTGTTTTGTGTTGTTCTTTTTCTTGTCTTTTATTTTGCTCGAGACGAGCAAAATTTTAACTTTGGGAGTGTGATAACTCTAAAAAACTAGAGTTATATATACCCTAAATTTGATGATTTTGCAACTAGTTTTCAATATTTTTAGTATTTTTGTGTGTGTTTTTGTTTATTTTGCTTTTTATATGATAGAATATGTTAGTATATATTTATTAAATGCTTTAGTACTTATTTAAGTGTTAATTGGCATAATTTATTAGGTTTTTACATTTAGAGTTGTGTCGTGTCTTTACACTTAATTTCGTTGGGAGTTAGGTTTTCGTTCGTCTTTGTTTGTCTTTCATTTTTTTGGCCTATTTTGTGAGAATTTTATTTATATGTTTAGGTGTTATTTTAAATGTTTATTATAGATAATAATATTCTCCTATGTGTTAGGGTCGCATGAAAAAAACGGCGCGTCAATCGGATGTCGGATGAAGATTTTCGAAGCAAAACCGTGAAGTATTGCATTTCAAAAGTTTCAGTCCATATTGCGATATGAATTTTTTAAACCACGATATGGAAACGGCTGGAGCAAAAATAATTTTGTTCGGAGCTGATTTTTGCTGCACTATTACCCCACAAGTCTAGAACTATTACCCCTTTTAAATCTCATTTGAGGCATAGAAGACCCATTAAAAACCAAGCAGGAGTAGACTAGATTAGAAAGTAATTTTCTACCATTTTCCTCCCCATTTGGAGAGGGTTTTGTTAGATTAGATTAGAGTAGGAGTTCTCTTTCTTGTAATCACAATTTCCTAATACTAAAGATTGAAACTTTTAGTGGTAAGTTCATTGTTTATGTTAAAACTCCTTTAGTTAAACTTTAATTTCATATTTCCTTAGTTTAATTACTTTCATATATTTGCTCTCTTTGCATGATTTTTTAATATAATTGTTAGTTTAGTTAATGGGTTTCCTTTAGTTATGCTTCCTTAGTGGTAATTGATAGTTAGAATTGTTAATTAAAATAGATTAATTTATGAGATTTTCATTTAATTACTTTCTTTACTTACTTTTTTAGTTTAATTGGTAGATTAATTAATGGATTTTCCTTAATTGTACTTTCTTAGTGTTAATTTGTAGTATCAGACTAGTTAATTACTTTTTAAAATTACTTTTTTTTTTACATGCTTTCATAGAATAGTTTATAACATTTCATTAGTTATAATTTTTTAGTGGTAATTAATAATCTAGATTAATTAATTGCTTATTTAAGTTATTTTTCCCTTTTCATTGCTTTATACAAAAATGACTTCTTTGTGATTGTTAATCCATTTTACTTATGTTCTTAAACATGCTTTCTCAGTGTTAGTTTTAGTCAAATCTCTTTATTAAATCAATCATTTCAACTTGTAATCTAATTAAATAATTGATAATTATCGACCAATCCTTGAAGATACGATCCTTACTTTCTTTTACTATTAATTAACAACCGTATACTTGTGGAATACTATTTAATTAGTAGTCAAAATTAGGTATTTTATAAATTTATAACTAAATGTATAGCACATCAGTAGCCTCAATAGAAAGCGCAAAATTGACGAGGCCGAAAATCAGGTAGGAGATCAAGTTTGCAACCCTTCCAGCCTAAATGCACAAAGCTAGCAGCCTTGAATTACAAGCTGCTTTATCATATAAAATCCGGATAAATTTATTTGATGGAGACTCTGAACAATAAATAGCTTAAGTTCATTGGCTTGGAAGGTACAATTTTCTGTTTCCTGATTTGAGAATTATTTTTGAACATGAAATTGAGTCTTTAAACTGCAAATCCTGATATTAAGAATCGCAACAATGCAAATGACTCGCCAGTGAAAAGGAGTAAGGCAGGCTTTATTTTCATGCTATTAAACAAAGAAATACTACAAGATTTTGCTGTTGGAACACTAGCGAAGAGCTCCTTTAACAATGACAAAAATCAAGGCTTACAGAATCTACTTCGCTTTTTCATATTACCTTATATCCTGTCTTCATGTAAGAATCTGAAGCTCAGGAGACGGCCAAGGAGATGATGGAATGTTAGAAGATACAAGTTACAGGTGTTCTGTGTTCTTTATACCTTTGACGGAAGCTTGTAATCTAGCATGTCCCTGATATTTAACCGAATAGATGGTCCCATAGATGAACAAATATGCGCACTTTTCCAGTATACCCCCTTTGCACCCGATGGCTTATTTGCTTCTACTGATCTCTGTTACATTTGGGAATATAATTTAAGGGAGATTAAAAGTAAGATCAAAGAAGCCATGCCAGAAAATACTGAAGGGAGAGAATAGGGATTGAGGAAGAGAGAAACAAAAAATACCGCGGCAGCAAGGAAGTTTTCGACAAGATCTTCCTCTGAAAAATCAACTTTTCCAAACGGTAAGTGAACAATCCCGGTTTTATCTGCTCGATATTCTACTTTTCCCTTCTTGAATTCCTCAATTGCCTGCATTATACATAAAAGACTTGTTCAACTGCAGAAGATTTTGATGACAATAGAAGCAGAAGTAGAATATTTTCACCAATAAATAATGAAAGAATTGCTATCATTCTTTTGTTTCAAAAACTAAGTAGGTAGATGGGTTTTCAATCCTGCATTCTGTATCATTCATCGATCAAATATCCAGAATTAGGCTGAGGACCCAGATTAAGAGATCACATATACATTTATTAGGAAATATGAGTACCATAAGTAACACAACACTTCACCTGTGGTATGTTTGTAGTTACAGTACCAGCTTTTGGATTTGGCATTAGTCCTCTTGGACCTAGAATTCTTCCCAGACTGGCAACCTGAATACCCTAAACAAAGCAAAGGACCCATATCTGTCAAATTCTGGCAGATGAAAAATAAAGCACTCCATGTATGCACAAGTCAAAACCATGAAATCGGAAACCTAGCAAAACATGGCTGAGAATCTTTCCAGTAATGTGTGCGCGTGTGTGTGTGTGGGAGAGAGAGAGAGAGAGAGAGGAAGAGAGAGAGAGAGAGAGAGAGAGGGAGAGAGGGAGAGAGAAGGAGAGAGAGAGAGAGAGAGGTTATAACTATGTGGTTAAGCCTCAACAATTAAAAACCAGGAAATTTTGCAGTTCTATCCACATGAAGTCAAGACCGAACTGAACTCTGATCTAAATTAAGAATTATTAGAAGAAAAGAAGGTCGCTATGATGAGTCAAGGGAGTTCAAAAGCAGACAATAAGCCCAGAAAAAGACATACTCAAAGAGGGGCAGAGAATTGCAGTATATGTCTTAGAACAATACATCTATCAGTTTTTATTGGTGATAAGAAAAAGTAAAATAAGAACGACAGTTATCTTGGTAATATTATTAAAAAGAATTAAGGCATTATTGGTTGACAGATTTACCCTCAAACAGGTGCTTTATTGGAGTAACAAAGTCTCACTTTTCATGCTTAATTCACATTGTTCTGTATGAAATGATATAAACAGAAAGGAATTGATAAAAGATTGTAGAAAAAGGATTGAGCCACTTCAAACTTATTTAAAAATATTTGAAAGAATTGTTAACCCGGATAACTTCCAAAGACAAGATAACACGAATGACTCTTTATTATAACAAGACAGGTGGAGCAACACCTTAGGCATCATATCTGGTGTTGCAATTAATTTATCAAAGTCCATAAATCCTCCTTTTATCTGTTCTATCAAGTCCTCTCCACCGACCAGGTCAGCTCCAGCATTTTTTGCTTCATCGAACTTTTCACCTGTAGAAATTCATCTGCATAAAAATGAGCCTACAGAAACCAATTATTCTACTCATGGAGGTAGAAAAGAGACAGAAGCTGACTCTCAAATACAGCATGAGAATTGGATATCATGATCCATTGAACCAACGTGGAACAAAGATTTCGCAATTGGTCAATCAGCAAAGGCTTAAACTTTGACATAAAGAAACTAGTGACAACAGATGGCTTTCATTTTTATTTTCTAACCATGAACCATCGGAAAACTTAGCTATAAGAGGATTTGAGCAATTCAAGCTGTCAAATAAGTTTGTAACAATGATATTTTGCCAAAGTTCCAACAACCGATCAACAAAGCAGATGTACATCAAAATAGCATCACCAAAAGAAACGGTAACATCATCTCATTCTTGTACCTCAAACCATATCCTATGCCTGGGCACCTACCTAAAGCTCTTTTATCTGCATATCTATTTTCTTTTTGAACTTTTTCCCCAGTTCAGAAGGCTGTAGGGTTGGGGGAAAGAAGTTTATATGTGCTTGTGAGTTTCAAAGAATCTGCATGGAGAACAAATGAGGATCACTTTGAAGAAAGAAAGAACATGTGAGTTTCATGCTGAATCTGCATGGAGAACAAATGAGGGTCACTTTGAAGAAAGAAAGAAGTTTCATGTAATTTGAGGCATTGGCTACGCTATCATGTTGCTCAATCAAATAGTACGATAATTTGCAACATTGATGTATCTCATGCTACACAAAATGAGCAGTTTCTATGTACTACTATCAATTTATTCAAATGCATAACATATTTAGAGCAAAGTGACGTAAGCTATCTGCTTGAAAAACATACCACGGTTGGCAAGCAACACATTAGGTAATATGATTCTTCATCTTCTTTTTCCACATAGTGGCATTGTGTTCTCAGTTTTCCAGTTATCGAGCTCCTTCACGACGAGGCATAAGGCATGCATATCATACTTAGGTGCATGACACATTATGATAGCAATAAATTAATCCAGTCACCAACACCACTTCTCTCACTGCCACTACCTAATGAGAGATTCAGATGCAACCTAAAGGGCATCTGACAATATGCATAACTTATATTTGTCAAAACTAAAAAACATCATGTATATGTTGTTCACAACCTATTCTGTTTTTCAAATCCTTTTTTTTTTTAATCAAACATCCACGTCAGGACCATTTATACTACTGTCGCTGCCTGCTCTATAGTGAATAAAAATGGCTGCACGGTCCCATCAATTAGAAATATCCAACACATTTTTTCCTCTCCATATCCTGAGAAGTAGTCGTAAACCATAAAGGGCAACGGCATCTTTCAACATTTGGGATTTTGGATCAACCCCAAGCTTGGAAGTATAAAGTTACTATCCCTTTGAAGTATGAAGTGAAACTATCTGCAAAAGCTCTAGGTTGAGTTATAATTTCCTTAAGGATAAGACATAATGGTGAATCATGGCCACAAGGGCGTTAAATAATGAACGTGGACAGCCAAACACCTAGACTTCGCAGCTCATTCCTCGTACTCTCAGCCTTCTTTCACTAAAGCAGGGATAATGTATCTTTTACAACTTACACTTGCAAGAAATGGCTCATTATTTATCTCAGTCAAAATAAGTGGAATCCCTAAAAGAAAGTACCTTGGGTAAGAACTGCAACTTTAACCGTCTGCCCAGTCCCCTTAGGCAAATTCACCTATATTATAAAGATCAAATAGTTAGGCAAATTAGTTTAACAGTTAGGCCGCCAAAAGAAAATGTAAGGGGTTCTTAGAAAGAAGAAAACATACAGTTGCTCTGAGTTGTTGATCATTATACTTTGGGTCGATATTCAGACGGAAATGAGCTTCAGCTGTTTCTACAAATTTTGTCTTGGATGTTTGCTTTAGTAGTGCTATTGCGGTTCTCAGATCATACTCTTTTTTGTTTTCTCTCAATTGTTGTATTTCCAAGAATCTCTTGGACCTCATCTGAAAATTGCGGCAAAAATTTAAAATTGATTTGACAATTTCGCTGGGGGGGTGGGGGTTATTAAAACAAATACACACAAAAGCTTAAACAAACAAAACAGTGAAATCATAGAGCCCACAGAATATAGAGTTCAAGTAGCGGCTCGACTGTCAAAAAGAGTCATTAATTTCGTGAACCAGTAATCTCCTTCATTATATCCATATTTCCTTAGCACTACTTCACAACAGGGTAAAAGAAATAGGACCAACAGGAATAAAATGCAGCATTACGAAGAAAAAGCAAAGCACAGGAATTTTCCATGTCAGATATATGCGTTTAATGCCCAAACTGTGAATCAGATGCATTATTGAAAATTTAAAATGCTACAGTATAGCAGGAGTTAAAAAACTGAATTATCTTTTACCCACGGAAACTTAAAACATATAATGACCAAGTTCCTTCAAGTAAAAGAAACAAGAGAAGGGATTGCAACTTGGGGATTGATTTGAGACACATTCTAATGCAACAGGCAAAATTTAGCACAACAAACCATTCCAGATACATGGATATGACATCACATTTGAAAAAATATGTCACATTTGAAAAAATATGTCCCATTTGAAAGAAACTGCCGCATAAACAAGTTCACTCTGATGGTAAACAACTACTTATTTTAGAAATGCCCTGGTTACACTTTCAGAAACAACATTGATCAAATAAGCCTTCCAAAGTTCTTGAAAACAACAGAAAGCAAAACAGAAGAAGGCATCACGTAACTAAAAGAGTATTCTCAAAATGCTTCCAGTATATCGATAGTAAAATCTACAAATAAGGGTATAAAAGCTTATTTACGCCTATTTATTTCAAAAGGATTACATCCGAAAGAAATTACACAAAGAAAGCCTCTTTCCAGTAAAAACGTAAAAGCATATTCTCATATTGTGTGATTGCTTTTAAATTAAACAGAAAGTAAGACCATCAGTCCTTCCTTTCAATAGGCAGATATATTATGAACCAACAAGAATCCAAACAAAATACAAACAGAAATAGAATAAAAATGCCAGCGTTTTTTCACATACTAATAGCTAAAAGCAAAGAGGTTTAAGCATCATAGTAGAACCATTCTTAACAGGAAAACTCACTTAAATCCTCCAGGTAAAACTTGAGCCAATTGTTGTGTATAAGCTTGTACAGTACTATATTCAAGAAGAAGTACAAGAAAGGACTAAAATCAAGAAAAGTAATCAAGTAATAACAAAATTCACCAAAAATATGATCTTTATCAATAAAACTCCAACTACTGAGGCAAGAATTATAAAATTCAAGTAAAACCCACATCCAATATCACAAAAATATACCAGAAAAATCACTTGAAAAAGCAAGAAATTGATAAACTACAATCAACATACTCTATCCCTTTTAAGAAGCAGTGCAGCTTTGCCTTTCTTGGGCTTAGTAGTAGGAGGGACAGCAACAGCAACAGCCACTCCACCACCACCACCTTCACCTTCTCCCTCCTGCTCTTCCACAGCCTCAGCCACTTCAGCCACAGCAGCCACAATTGCAGATTTTGAAAATGACCCATCAGAGGAAACCCAGTGGCCTAATGATGATGATTTTCTTTCTCTGGAGTGAAGTACAAGGGGGAAGAGAGAGAGAGTTTTTGTTGGGTTAAAGATGAGTGGCTTCGTATGAGGCGGCTTGAAGGAGATTGAAGAAGAGGCGACGATGGGGTTGAGTTCTTGGGATAAAACTGAGGATAAAGTGAGAGGAGTGGGTGCAGCAGCGGCCATGGCTATTGAGGTGTTCTTTTCTGTTTTTTTGTTTCAAGAAGAGATATTTTCTGGTCAAGAATGGAGCAATTTTTGTGGGGTTTATACATATGTTTATCCATATGGCAGCTGATGATAACTGATTCTAAGCGTTAAATTTCAATTTATTTATTATTTTTCCTTTAAATTTATTTTACATGCAAGTAAGAATTGGCCTGGTTTGTTTGGTATATCTGTTGTGGTAAAAAGAAGAAAAAAGTTTCTCTCAATTGGCAAGAGTTTTTATCTATTAATTCTTTAGTTTTTTTTTTTTTTTTTTTTTTTGGAATTTGGTTTTTAATATGGTTGACTAATTGAAGTTGGAGAAGAATTTTAAATCCCATTATTAATATGGATAAGTTTTATTATATTCATAAGATAATTATTTACTGAAACTCAAGTTAAAAGTAAAGAATAAAAATAGATATTTTTTAATATTTTTGTTCTCATATAATGATTTTTATGATAATTAATCAAATAATATTTATAAGTATGGTTAACTTTGATTCTCATTTTTTGTCTCGTAACCATAAACCAAATACCTCCTTAATTATTCCAAATCATTTTATGCTAATAACACTTTGCCCTTGAACTCAGGTAATTACCTTTTACACTCTAAATTAAAAAATATTACACTTTATCCATGTACAATATCAGATATGGAATGTATCAATTCCGTAACAAAATGAGTTTAATTACTAATCTTCACATACTAAAGTGCGTGGAGCAAACATAAATTTATATGTTTTACTTTTTATAGTGATATGATAATTATTAAAAAATAGCAAAAAGTAAATTACAAAAATAATTCGACAGTTGATAGTTTGATACCTTTAGACATGTGACCGAATTTTGATTTAAATCGTATTCACCAATACAATGTGCACCAATTTGTTAATCCAACATATAAAAAAATTCAAAATTTTTAGAGATGTTCAAAAATCATGCTAATTGTATGAATAATATAAGGTAAATTATCATAAATTTTCATTTGGTATGGTCATTTGACCCATAACTTTCATATATTTTGAAAATATATCTTAAATAGTCTAGACTAAATGGTAAAGTGGACGCAAATTATTCAAACTAATAGTTTTAGTTAAAAATACGTTTTTATCCTATATTTAAATTAAATTAAATTATTGTAAACCCCCATGTGGTATTACTCTTGAACTCATAACCCCATATATTTGGAAAAAAAAAAAAAACCCTAAACCCCATATATTTGGAAAAAAAAAAAATACCCTAAACCCCCATGTGGCCAGGACTAATGATAAAATAGACAAAAATCATTCAAAGTCACAGTTTTTGAAATTATACTTTTACCCGATATGTAATTTAATATCAAAACTTTCAAATAATTCATTTCTCCCTATTTTCAAAAATTATAACTTTCAATTTGCGTGATTAAAAATAAAGAAAATAATATTAATTTATTATTATAATTAAAAATCTGTAAATTAATGAATGAAAAAAAAAATTACTGAAAAATACCTCATGCATCCTTGTAGTTGTACTTTTTGATTGTAAATTATAGATAAGTATAGCAAATTTGAGAATAAGTTTATGTAAATAATAATATGTGTAGATTGGGGATACAATTTTATTTTTTTTGGGAGGAAAAATGAATTTTCAAGCAACAACTCGTAATAGGGACGCAGGTATATTAAATATGATTTGTTTTGATTATTTATCTTTACTTTACCATTTAGTTCAGACCACATAGGGATTTAGGCTATATTTACAAAAACACATTGGGGTTATGAGCTCAAAATGTATATCGGGTTTATGATAATTTATCCTAAATTTTTTGAGAAAAAATTATATTTTTCATTATACACTCCTTCGGAGCGCGTGCTTTTCAAACACCTTTAATTTAGATGATTCCTATACACTTTACTATTTAATCCAAACCATTATGATGAGAATTTAAGATATATTTTCAAAACACATAGATGTTATGGGTCGGATGACCATATCAAATGGGGATTTACAGTAATTTACTCATAATATAAACCACACAAGCAATTTATAGAAAAATCTCCAATATATATATCAAAGAACTTGCATAATTTTTTTTTGCTAAAAACCGTATAGGAAAGACATTTTGGGAAGTACAGTGTCACCGGCAAAAAATTTACAGAACTTGAAAGAAATACTAAATCGACTTTAAAGATTATAAAATCTAAGACATGTTTTAAAGTATTAAAAAAAATTAAAAAGTATAAGACACCGAAAGAACAACATTTATAGTTAAATTTAGAATAAATTAATGTAAATTCCGATGTGGTTTGCCTTTTATACTCATAACTCGTATGTGTTTTTAGATATATATCCTAAACCACTATGTGGTATAGACTAAATGATAAAATGGACGGAAAGCATTCAAATTAACGATTTTGGTTGAAATTATGTTCTTACCCTTAAATTATATTTAAATTAGGGTAAATTATTTTAAAACCCCATGTGATATAATTTTCAAACCCATAACCCTCATATATTTTCAAAATATACCTTAAAACCCCCATATAGTCTGGATTGAATGATAAGACAGACAAAAATATCCAAAGTCACGATTTTAAAAATTATATTTTTACCCCATATATAATTTAATATCAAAACTTTCAGATAATTCATATCTCTCTATTTTCAGAAATTATAACTTCCAATTTGTATGATGAAAAATGAAGAAAATGTCATTAGTTTATTACTAGAATCAAAGATCTGTAAATTAATGCAGGAAAAATACAGAAAAAACAATTACGGGAAAATATCTTATGCATCCTTGTAGTTGTACTTTTTGGTCGTAAATGGTGATAAATATATCAAATTCGAAAACAAGTTTATATAAGTAACAATAAGGATAAGTTGGACATACAATATTAAATTTTTTGGGAAGGAAAACAAGTTTTTAGGCAATAACTCGTAGTAGGGCCGCGTGACAATGTAATAAATATGATTAGTTTGGATGATTTATATTTGATTTTCTATTTAGTCTAGACTACATGAGGGTTTAGAGTATATTTATAAAAATATATAAGGGTTATGGGTCCGAAATTTATACTACATGAGGTTTTAAGGTAACTTTTCCTAAATTTTTTGAGGAAAAGTTATATTTTTCATTAAACACTCGCTTTAGAACGCGTGTTTTTTAGACCTCGTTAATTTGGATGATTTTTGTTTACTTTACCTTTTAAAACAAATCATATAGAGGTTTAAGGTATAATTTGAAAACGTATGGGTGTTATGAGTCAAAAGGCTATACCGTATGGGTGTACAACAATTTATCCTTAAATTTGCTATTTTTCCTTTGTTTTTAAAAAATATATATATATAGCAATTTTAGGTGCTCAAACAATTTTCAAATGTTGCAGTAAGGCACATAAATTTATAGAATGAATCTAGAAATCTAGAAGAAAATTCTGCCAACTTTTTGCCTAATGTATATAGCATCAAATAACAAGAGAATTGGTAACAATCACAAAACAAACAATTTACAAAAGAATCTTTATTGTGCATAACTAAGATTCAATTATTCACATTCTTGTTGGGTATAAGAAAATTCAAACACTGTTACATGGAGGGATTAAAGTATATATTCTTTTAATTTAAGAGGCAAAATGTAATTACTTCTAGTTAAGTAGGGTAAGGTGTTATTATAACTCGCAATATATATAAGAAAACATTTGTGAGATGAAAGCCAAGGGCACATACTAAAAATGAATAAATAAATTTCACACCCTCCTAAGATGTTTAGAAGTACAAATATTTGAAAATGTAGAGTGTATATTATTTTAATTAACAGGTAAAGTGTGACTTATATTTCAAAGAATAAAGTGTTATTAACCTTAAAATAATTAATGGCATATTGAAAGTTCATAAGGAATTAGTTAAGTTCAATAAAATGTGTGTACACACATACTCAGAAGCTCTTGTTGCCACTTAATATATTGTTTTCTCTCTTCGTACATATTATTTTAGCAAAAAAGAATATTAGAATAAAAAAATGAACTTTTGTGGGACAGTGTAATGGTGATGATAAATTCCATTTACTTAGGTGTCATATACTCGTATGACAATGTAGAAATCTGAATTCTAAACTTTGAAATTTAAGTAATGAAAGTACAAACTTATTGAATTGATAAAATAGTATTTATTTAAAAATAAACTGAATTCAAGTATTAGACAAAATTTATTGAGTCATAAATATGTTAATATATATATTTCTTTGAGTAAACCACATGTCCTAAGTCTTATGAGAGTTGACTTGTCACTAAACCAACTTGGTCCTTGTGACTAATTTAAGAACGACGATGCATTAAATCAACATATGTTAATATATTTTAAATAAAGCACCTTTTTTTATGTGCATGTAGGATGATAGAAAGTGCGAGAGAGAGAAAATAAGCAACTGAGAGATGGCGTAAATATTTTTTTTAGAAAGAATATTTATATTATTACTGTGACATATATATAGAAAGTGTGTATAAGTGTGGTAAGAGGGTATGCATGTATTGAGAGAGAGAGAGTATCTAAACATGTGTGCGAGAAGTAAAATCTTTTTCCCTAGGTATGTGAAAATGTGTGTATGTATGAGAAGGAAAGTGAATGTGTGTGTGTGTGTCTAAGAGTGTAGGTATGTGACAAATGTGTGTACGAGAAAGTGTGTGCATGTGACTATATGAGAGAATGTGTGTTCGATGTGAGAGGTATATTGTATGCGAGTAAAAGCCGAGTGTTGTATGTGAGAGAGACTAAGTGGATATATGTTTAAAAGAGAATGTATGGGATAAAGGGTGTATATATGGTATGTGGAGAGCATGAGACAGAGTGTGTGTATAAAAGTGGACGAGAGTGTATATATGTGTTTTAGTAAAAGAGTGGGTGACAAAGGGTCTATATGACACAGCGTGTGAATGTGCGTGAGAGTGTGTGAATGTATGTATATTTAAATTTTCAACCTATAATTAAGCAAAAATTTTCACTTAAAATTTTGAGTAAAAGTAGTGCTTAATATATTAAGTGGTAAGGGAATTTTGTTTAAAATAATCTTTCTTACACTGATAATATAAAAAAAAATTCATCATTGCATCATATATGTGTAAAAATAATATTTAAATTTAGGGAATTCTATGATCCCATTATGATACCATATCGTTGTAATTTAAAACCTATATTGTACAAGGATTCAAAATATATAGTATTATATTGTACAAATATTTAAACCATAACGGTAAAGCACCTTAACGGAATCATAAAATTTTCTTTAAATTTAAAATAGGGTAAATTTACCATTTGACCCATAACCTCCATATATTTTAAAAATATATCTTAAACCCTTATGTGGTCTAGACTAAATGGTAAAGTGGACAGAAATCATTCAAACTAATAGTTTTCGTTGAAATTACGTTTTTATCCTATATTTAAATTAGATTAAATTATTGTAAACCTCCATGTGGTATTACTCTTGAGTACCCATAACTCCTATATATTTTGAAAAAAAATATCTTAAACCCCCATGTGACCTGGACTAATGATAAAACAGACAAAAATCATCCAAAGTCACAATTTTTGTAATTATACTTTTACTTGATATGTAATTTAATATCAAAACTTTCAAATAATTCATTTTTCCCTATTTTAAAAAATTATAGCTTTCAATTTGCATGATTAAAAATGAAGAAAATGATATTAGTTTATGATTACAATTAAAAATTTGTAAATTAATGCATGAAAAAAAAAATTACGGGAAAATACCTTATGCATCCTTGTAATTGTGCTTTTTGGTTGTAAAAGTATAGATAAGTGTAGCAAATTTGAGGACAAGTTTATATAAATAATAATAAGTGTAGGTTGGGCATACAATTTTATATTTTTTGGGAGGAAAAAAATGAATTTTCTAGGCAACAACTTGCAATAGGAGTGCGTGTATATTAAATATGATTAGTTTCGATGATTTATATCCGCTTGACCATTTAGTTCAGTATACTACATGGGAGTTTGTGGTATATTTACAAAAATACATGGGGATTATGAGTCCAAAATATATACCACATGGGGGTTTACGGTAATTTATCCTAAATTTTTTGAGGAAAAATTAAATTTTTCATTAAACACTCGCTTTGGAGCGCGCTTTTCAAACACTGTTAATTTGGATGATTTCCATCCACTTTATCATTTAGTCCAGATCGGTTTAAGGTATATTTTTAAAACATATGAGGGTTGTGAGTCGGATAGCCATACCGCATGAGGGTTTGTAGTAATTTACCCTTTAAAATATGACCATGTGATATTCATTTATTTGATAGTTGTAAAAAATTTTCTACACCATCGTAAAGATTAATCCATTTTGTTATCAAATATGCTAAATTCAAAAGTCGTTAATCAATTAATTTTTCTAGTAGTAAGTATAGTTCTACCGTGCTCTAAAACAGGAACAGATAAGCAATGGTTGATCACCAACTCTTGCATGATTAGGAATTACATGAAAATTTTCCTCAGAATTCTCTCGCCAAAAATTGTATGGTTACGAACTAAGGGCGGAGAGACCAAATATGTGGAGGTGAGCAAGTACGAATTCTTTGTCAAGTCATTTTGAAGAAGACATTTATTTTGAAATAATTGCAGAATATGAGGGAATGGAATTAGAAACGAAATACCGTAGGAAAATGACACCCTCGATGTCGTGCGGTTTGGAAGTCTATAGCATTAGAAAGACAAAGTCGTTAACTTGCCATTATTGTGAATAATTTGTAGTCAAGATTGAGAGATAAAACTAATAAATATTGATTCTGGATGGTTAGCATTAATCCATGGAGATACGTATCTTTAGAACGTAAAGATGTTCTAGTAGACCTTGGCCTTGCCTTGTCCAATATATATTTTTCTTAAAATACATTTAACCTTATAAAATACAAATAAACAGGAAAGGCAAAAGGTATAAAAAGCATCATTCTAAATAAATGTAAACCATAAAAAAGATTTTGAAGAGTCATAAGTTGATTTTACGTAAAATCTCAAATGTAGTATTTGTAGCAAATTCTGAATGCAGAGTAACAAATAAATGTAAAGGGGTTATTCAAGAATATGGCACAGGTTATGTGAAATAGCAATTACCAAAACAATTTTGCTAAATCAAAGTCTTTTTCAGTAAAACAATAAAGTAATCCATTTCTTTCTTTTAACTCATATGCAACCATCAATATTGACAGCATTACTCGTTCTCAATCTTACCCTTGAAACAAATAGAAAAATTATTAACACGAAAGAAACAACTATTCAAATACAATCACACTACAATTAAATAATAATGCAAAGTAAAATTAGGTCAAAATAATTGTCAAAAAGTAAAAATATTAACATGTTAATGTTGAGATACATGTCAAATATAGAAAAGGCAAGAAGAATATTAAAACTAAAAATTGCATTGTATCTACTTGATATTGTCTTATTGATCTTGCATAATTTGTAAAAATGTAGATCTCACATAGTCATATTATCTGTATATAATGAATGCCATTAGTTCAATCTCTTTTTCGATAGATTCAATCACTATTACAAGCTTATTGTAGTACATCAAACGATAAGCCAAGAACACCCCAAGAAAAGTATTTTTTTGAATAAAATTATTGTCATTTGTTTTATAGCAACAATTATAAAATGATAATTCAGATCATCAATAATGCACAAAATTTATTTTTTTCCCTTTTCAAAGAACCAACAAAGATTCAACTTTGTACTATAAATTGATTAATTTTCCTTCTTCAAGTAATCAACAATATTTGGTCATCTAACCCACTATTTTCAGATAATAGGAAGAGTAGTTTTATTTAGCAGGTTATAGGAGGTATGATTTCATTTCCTAATCCTTTTCCCCTCCCTTTTAGGCTAAAAAACTAGTTCACAAAATCAACCAAGAACTATGCTTTTGATTCAAAAATTCAATCTTCTCTTTGTTTGCGGTTAGAAATGTCCTAGCTTTGTTCCTAAAAAATTAAGTCTTTTATATTTCATTGACCTCAAACTTTAGAATTAACTAAAAATTGATCAATTTGTGCACAAAATTGAATCTTTTTTAGCAAAATATATAAGACCATTCAATATATTCCTAATAAAACTGTAAATTTCGAAAGCAAGAGCACCTAAAATGTCTAAGATGTGACTCAGCAACCACAATTACATTATTGCAATAACTATAATTTTTCTCACTTAACCAAAGGGAAAACTTTTAGATCTTTCAACCTGCAAAGATAAAATACAATAGCTTATCTTTTGGCTTTACTTGTCTACTAATTTAATTCAGAATTTCGCAGACATCATCAAGCATAAATCAACCAGTAGCAGGGAATTGTATGAGAAAGGCATAAAAATGAAAGTACATGAGTAAAACATAAAAAACAAGGAGAAAAAAAAATTCAAAATTTAAAACGATTTTGTGGGGAAAATGGCAGAGATCTATCCTACTTGATCGGTGTATGAAAAAAGGCACGAATCTACAATTGAAAAATAAACTAGTCAATACTTTTTTTTTTCCACAAAGCACAGTAGTATATTTACTGGAATAAGATTTAGAAAATCATCCAAAATAAATAAACAAAAACATTCACAAAGCTAAACAAGAAAAAGTAAAAGAAAAAAATAACCTCCCTTTACGCAGAAATAACCTTAATCTACAATCAAATCATGTAAAATATCGATTTAAACAATATTGGATTCATTATCATTATGGGAAAAATGGAACTAAAAAACAAACAAAAAGAAGAATGAAAAGAAAAAGAAATCAAGAAAAGAGAGAGAGAAAGAGAGAGAAAAAATAATAACAGTGTGTATTGAGGAATATGGAGAGAAATAAAAGACAAAGGTGGAGGGAAATGAGACTCGTGAAATTTTGGGAAAAAGCAAAAAAATCTTCCTAAAAATCTGGCAGCAGAAATCAATAGAAATTGGCTAGTAGTACAAATCCAACAAAGAAGATGTGAAGGGCGACTTGTAGTAGGTTTATATGGTTTTTTTTTTGTTAATTAACTTTTTAAAAACTTGATCAACGGTTGAGATGAGTTGTAATAAGATTAAACACAAATTGAATGGTTAAAAAAATTGACAGGAAACCTAGTCAAAAATAGGAGCTATAGGCCAAAACATGTTAATTGTTGTGTAGGGTCTAATTATAGGGAAGAATTTATGGTTCCAAGTTATAGGTATTAGAATTACCCATAATATCTCTTCACAGTTCAACATTGTTTATTGTCAAAGGATAAATCTATAATTTCATGCGAAAAAGCGGCAATTCTTGTTGCAGTGACATAGCAAAAATGGTTATATTGACAAACCTATCCAAAAATACTCAAAGCATGTACAGTACATAAGTGGCATAAAAAGTCATTTTTCATCTTAAAAAAAAAAAGAAGAAAAATCACCCCTCCATGTTAGCTTCCATGTCAGCCTGAAAGTGCTACATGGCAATTGTATGAAGTTTTCAAGGTTCTTATCTAGTTGTTGAATTTGGGTTGAATATTAAACCCAAGATCTGGAAAATACAATTCAACAACCGAAAAAGATGTAGAGTAACTTAAAATTAGGGTATTCATTAAGTCGGTAAACAGTTCCTCAAGTTATTTTACTTGACTTAATTCACTTTTGATTTGAAAATTTTAAATTCAAAATCAAATCACATAAATTTAAAGTCAAAGAAAGTCGAGTTATTTAAATTCGACTTATTCAGTATGTAAGTTGAATAAGTCAAAAAAAAAAAATACTTTGTATGTAATATAATTTTTTCCATAATCAATAATTTCAAATTTTAGTACATTATTTCACAAATCCAAAAACATAACATACCAGAAATTAGAAATTTAGTCGAACATATCATTTTTTTCATTTTTTATTTTTCATTTTTTTTATAATATTATTTTACTTTCCTTATGTTATACATATCTTTTATCAATATCGGATTCTCGAACACCAACTTTCGCATCAAGACCCTCTTCACGTTAACTCCTGGACAATCTAGTTAGATTATAGGTTAATGCCTAAGAACTAGCATTCCATGCTTCTGATGAAGTTAAGTTATCTCTACCTTCATGCTAACAAGCCATTCTCTTTCTAAAGTGCCAAAGCCTATTCTCTAAGAGCTTGCAGTTGATGCATGAATCCTCTTCAAAAACTAGAAGCAAGCTAGTCTTCGCAAGACGATTTACTTCACCAACAAATGGGGTTCGCCTCAAGCCGCCCTGGATATTCTTAGTTCCTTAGAAACAATCTCTGCGTCTACAGGAGATTCCTAGCCCTAGCCATCACCTTTGACCTTGCCCTTGAAAAGAGGGCAGATTGGATTGAGACAGGCTTCCCTAATCCCCCTATCATTTTTTTTTGGACTGTTTTAGTTTCACTAGATCTCAAAGAGGAAGAAGGAAAGACAACGAAGGGAAGTCAGGGCGACCTGTGGAAATACATTACTCGTGCAAAGAAATTCTTTCTTGGTTACTTTTTAGTTATTTCACAATATTTTCTTCATATCTTTATGTGAAGATTCATTGACCAAAATGTGTGAAATATATATTAATATCTTCTTGGATGTATATTTTTTTAGATGTTATATACTAATACCACGACACTATTATTATAACTTTTTTTTTAATTCACTTATTCAGTCATAGATTGATTTGGAAGTTAAAGACAAAGTCAATTGAGGAGTCGATTACTTGATTGAAGTTGAACAAAATCAGATATTTTTTTTATTTGACTTACTCAGTAATTTGACTTGACCAGCTTTTAAATAACCTATTATAATATTCTCACCCATCACCTCCACTACTTATTGGGATGGTGGAGACCCTAATTCTTGTACTAATTTAAGGAAAATTCTAAAATGAAACTGATTTACGACACCATAATTGTGGACCTCGTGATCTAAATTTAGATGGCTAAGTCGTTATAAAATATTGAACTTGGTCCCACAACACTAGTACTAATTAGTAGCATGTATACATAGTTATTAACTACTTTGCTTGTTTAACTATATTATTAGTGAAAAAATCCAGACTATGTAAAGGAAAATAAATATATTTAACTTGTAAAATGGAAATAATGTTAGTGAAATCATGATGATGACATGAAACATTTAAAATTAAATCAAATAAAAGTAAAAAAAAAAAAAAATTTGAGTAACAATATTTGTAAGTATTACAATATCAAAAATTAAAAATAAGAAGATAATTGAAGGAACATGATTATTGAGCATACATTTAAAGTCTTTATGTTTCTATCCTACACAAAAGTTATCAAAAAGTAATTATATAAATTAATTATAATTAAGAAATATATGGATATATCTATGATAGAAACAATAATAGGCTTTGCTTTAAAAAAAAAATTGTGAACAGAGCATGTTTAGTGCAAAGATAGATAATAAATTTATTGTTTTTTTGAAATGGATAAATGTACTTTTGTAGATATGAATTATCAAATAAAAATACAACAATTATGAAATGTTTTGTCAGAATATTTATTTATCTTGTATTCATTTTTTAATAAAAAGTCATTTATTACTTGTGAAGATAAAGCAATTTTTTTTAATATTCGAAGATTAATCTAGTTTGTTATGTGTTAAGTAGTAGTAGTTTTTTTAACTTTATCCGTTATGAATAAAAAATAACTGATAATGGAGTGAAACATGGCATTTTATTGTTTACTTTTACAAAGATGTATTGTTTTAATATCTAAGGATATCAGTCTTTGCATAAAAACAAACCCACGTATATAGCATTTATAGTGCAAAGATAGAGGATAAATTAAGTATTTTCAGAATGAATGAACTTAATTTTGTAGATTTACATGATGAACCAAACACAGCAATTAAGAAATATTTGGTCAAAATCTTTATTTTGGGTTGGCATTGTTGCCAAAGCTAATTATATCCTACCAAAATAATTTTGCTCAACAGGACAAGAATAGCCTTAATCAAAACTTCCAACTTATGTGGGACCCGTCCTCTTCGTTTATCCAATATTTCTCATTTCTTACTATTTCGTTTTCCCAATTTGATTCCCCCCCCCTCCCTCTTCATATTCTTTTAATATTATGTTGTTGCTCATGATAAGCTCCTTCAAATAACTAGTTAAAACCCTAAGAATGTTGGACCCTCCCTTATCTCTCTCAAACTTTCTTCCCCACTCTTGAGCACCCCCTATATTGGATTTCCCCTCTTCTCTAACAATCCTCATTTCAAGACCCTAAAATCATTATAGGCTAAAGAAAATTATCCCCAATATTATAATCTTTATAAAATGATCTTCACCGTAGATGTAATACCCCAGGTCCTAAGCTGGCCCAACAATTTTTGAAGGAAACGGGCTCAAAATGCTTAAACCAAGTTGTAAGTAGCCTACAACCCATGGTGTTATAAACAATACAATATCCCCTCCCACTTTCAATGTGGGACGGGGCGTCACAATCACCCCTCCTTAAGTCTTTGCGTCCTCGCAAGCCAAGTTGGGACCCAATAACATATCACATACAATGCATAGCATAACCCAATATCACTGGCCCAGTCTCACCCCGTGCAGAGACCCCGGGTCCTGGGCTGGCCCAACAATTTTTGAGCGGAAGCAACGGGCTCAAAGCCATGCTTAAGCCAATGTGCAAGTAGCCCATGACCCAAAGTGCTATAAACAATACAATATCCCCTCCCACTTTCAATGTGAGAGGGGGCGTCACAATCACCCCTCCTTAAGTGCTCTGATACCAACTGTAACACCCCGGGCCCTGGGCTGGCCCAACAACTTTTGAGCGGAAGCAACGGGCTCAAAATGCTTAAGCCAATGTGCAAGTAGCCCATGACCCAAAGTGCTATAAACAATACAATATCCCCTCCCACTTTCAATGTGAGAGGGGGCGTCACAATCACCCCTCCTTAAGGCTTTGCGTCCTTGCAAAGCCCAATAACAAATCACATACACTGGCCCAATCTCATCCCGTACAGAGACCACACGAGATTCACTCTGATACCAACTGGCTCAAAATGCTTAAACCAAGTTATAAGTAGCCCACAACTCAAGGTGTTATAAAATAATACAATATCCCCTCCCACTTTCAATGTGGGACGGGGCATCAAAGTAGAGCTCTCATCAACAACTTTCGAGATCATTAGCATTCCCTGTGAAAGTGTTCGGTGTAATCTCCTTTAAACCCACCACCAACGCCTTGGTTCTTCTTCTTGAGTTTTCCCCCTTTCTCAGAAATTTTTTTTTTTTGATCTGCATAAATGCATAAACCTTTTACAAAGATCCAAATGTCTTTCCAGGGAAATAATATTGGAACCATTATCTATAAAATTTTTAAAAAAATTAAAAAACAAGAAAAATTTGAAGAAATAGAGCATAAAAATGATGGTTTTTGAGGATTTACTTGAAGGTTTAGAGTGGGATTCTTGGAAAAGCTGAAGATATCATAAATTTGAAAAATTATCCCTACAAAATTGGTGGTTTTTAGCAAGTGTTGAGTCTGGATTTGTGATATATTCTTAAAAATGAGTCCGTGATATAATTGTTTTAGATTCCACCAAAGAAAAAAAATATTAGGACGGCCACAGGTGGTGGTATATCTACCAAGGCTTCTGGTATAAGAAGAAAGATTACGGAATGTTGAAATGCCATTCTACTCCATTGATGTCAAAAGAAAGTGGGAGATAAGGAGTAGACAATGAAAGACAAATGGCCCCCACATCAATTGAAAACTTTTGAAAATCTAAGGGTATTTTTGTCTTGTTGAGCAAAATTACTTGGGCAGGATATAATTAGCAAGCTATGACAATAACACCAGCCTTTATTTAGTTTGTGTTTATTTTTTTAGTCAAAAACTACTTGTTAGTTATGAAGATAAAGTCAAATTTTTTAATATTTGAAGATTTATCTAGTTTGTTATGTGCTAAATAGTAGTTTTAAGTTAATTTGTAATGAATGAAACACAACTTAAAATGAGGTGGTACATGGCATTTTCGTGTGTATTTTTACAAAGACGGGTTTTGCTTTTATATATAGTACTAGCTGAACAACCATGCTATGCACAAGAGGACTAATATTAATGTTCAATTTTTAATAATACAATAATATTAGTTAAATAATGATGACAGCATAAAACATTTACTAATTAAATTATACTACTATTAAAGACAAACAAGCTAAGTAATAATATTTGTAAAATTAATAATTACAATTAAAAATAAAAATATCATTGTTAAGTATGCATTTAAAATGGTTCTAATTCTGTCATATCAAAATAAATAAAAAGTAACTATCTAACTTAAATTTTATTTGAAGCCTTTTTGCTTTTATTTTAAAAAAAAAATAGTAACGATATTATTATGACTTGGATATATAATTGTTTTCAAAATTATGTCTACAATTTTATATGAAAAATAAAGGATAAAAATCTTTTTGTTGAATATGAATGAACAAATTCTTTTGGTTGTAAGTGATAAACAAACACAACAATTTAGAAGTATCATGTTGTGTAGTATAAATTGACTTAATTCTGTTAATATAAATTGTCAACAAAAACAATAATTAAGAACTATTTTATCATATTTCATAATTAATTTGTATTTTTTTTTCTAATCAAAGAATATAATTTTCAAAAATGTCAATGAAATTTTTGGATAGAATGTGGCATTGGTGAATAGGGTAATGGAAATAGGCATGAATCAGATTGAGCTGAAGTTAAAATCATTCCAAGAAAAACCTTCTAAATGTGGATGTGAATATTCCAAAAACAAAAAAGATATAATCTCTCAAGAAAAAGAATTATATTTTGTTGGGAGAATTCTATATTTATCAATGAAGTGAAGCACACGAAAAAGCCCTCTTATAGTAATTATACAAAGGCTAACATCTTGTATTGAATCCAAATAATATAAATAGTAAAAATTATCTCCCTTTCATACTTAGTCTAATTCTTTTCATATTTAGCATTTAGAAGCCGTGCTATGCACGGAATAGTCACAAATTTTTGTTTATTTATACATCAATTTTTAAAATTCATGTTCTTTAATAAAATTATTTTTAAAAGATTATGCAGGTACTTTAAGAAACAAAATTTTAAAGGAGGGTATGAGAACAAAATCTAATTAAGTATTTGATTTTATTAAAACTACACAATAAAAATATCATAAATCTATGAATATGTAATAAAAATGGGGAAAATTTTCTAGTTAAAAGGAAAAAAAAATAATATTACCAATAATTAAATTTAGGTCCCACCATATATAAAGTATACATATAAAATGATTGTTATAAAATAATATAACAATTTTATAAATATTAACTGAATGTAACTACGTTGCAAAAACAATGGTATTATTTATACATAATAGGCTAAATGTCGTCCTGTTTTTATGAAAGTTATTAGTTGTAACTCGTTAAATATATCTAAAATTTGTTCATTAAAACCTTTTTTATTAATATATATATATATAAGTTTTTCATAATTAATATATATTTGTTTAACTTATTATTGATAACTTATACTTATATGGTGATTTATAATACATTTTTAATTTTGTAACGCTTTCTCGAAAAAAAAAATTATCTCAATAGCCCTCCAACTATTTCACTAAAACTAGAATAATTCTCCAACTTCAATTTTAGCTAATTAGTCCCTTAACTAAATAGTTGTGTTCAATTTGGTTGGTCCCATAAATGACAGACCGCCTAAAACATAAGTGTTTTGAATCTTGACCGGTATTAATTAAGGGCAAATATGTTAGTTCGCCTAAATTTGATACTTTAGTGTTAAATCATCACCCAAATACTCTTCAAATATTTTTATTAAAATGAATTGGTCCCTCAATTAAAAATTTAACCAAACTAGTCCCTCAATTGAAAAAAATCCTAACCTTTATCCTCCCCTCCCTTCTTTCTCCTTCCATTAGCAGCCACATTTTCTACCATCTCCCTCAACCTCTACCAACAACCACTTCCTCACCCACCCTATGTACTTCCATTCCTTCTCTACCATCCGCCATACTCTCGAACCTCCCTTCCTCATCTATCAATAGCTACCCTCTCCACCAACTTCAACCACTACCAATGCTGGTCCTTTATCCTCTCCCTCTCACTCAACCAGCAACCATACCCTCCATCATCCCAACCACTGCCGCCAAACCTGGACTACACTGATTGATTTAGTTCAAGTTCACAGGGTTAGTGGCTCATTCTAAGTCATTTGAAGTACATGTATGAACCACTTATCCTCAAAGCAAGTCATAAGATGATTTCCGTATTGTGAAAAAATTTTCAAGCAATGGGAACTTAAGAGTGACAAAAAGTCTAAGTGTTTAAACATATTTGAAAGAAAAACCAGACTTGCTGAGTCAAATTATCCAGACATCAGAACACATATGGTCATCTAACTCCTTATGTATGTTCTTCTTCAAATCATCTTGAACCCCCTAGTTAACTTACAGATGGAGATAATCATTTGAACCCGAGAAAAGAATGCTAGAGCTTGAAAAATATAATTTGAATCCTAACTACTCTCTAAATCTATACCAGGGAAATGATTCTTCTTGTCACAACTAACTCCTGAATTTCTTAATTTGAAGCAATCTTCAATGTAAGAATTTTTAATTGAAGGACTAATTTAGTTAAATTTTTAGTTGAGAGACCAATTTGGTTTTAATAAAAAAAGTTAGAGGACTATTAAGGTGATGATGTTTTAACACTTAAAATATCAGGTTTAGGTGAATTGACGCTTTTGCCCATAGTCAACACTGGTCCAAATTAGAAAAAACTTATATTTTGGGCAGCATTGCCATTTAGAGACCAAATTGGATACAACTATTTAGTTGAGGGACTAATTAGTGAAAATTTAAGTTGGGAGACTATTCTGATTTAGCGAAATAGTTAGAAGACTATTAGGTAATTTTTCCAAAAAAAAAAAAAACTATATGAGGTGTCATAAAATAAGGGTTAAAAAAATCAAGGTAGTTAAAGATAAGATTTATGGATCAACCTTAAGAGCTGAAAATCAAGAATTCGATATCTTCGATTCTCTTAAGGGTCATGAGGAAGGCGTTAAACTGGTTTGCATAGACAATAATGGGGTCAGAGTTGAGTTTCTAACTGATGAAGTCAAGAACGAAGTTGAGGATAAGTATATGGCAAGCAATTACAAGGAGAGCGCCTATGCACGATTGCTAACAATTATTGAGCTCTCTTTTATTTAATGGTATAGAGATGGTTATTTTGATTATCTTGTTCACAGTCAAACTATGGAGTTTAAAGGAACATTGCATGGGAGGCAACCCATGTCCATTTATATTTTATTCTGTTTATTTATTTTTTAAGTTTTACTGTTGTTTATTTTATTTTTAGGGTTAGCTTAGTTTTATTATGTTGTTAGTGCAAGAAATTGACTTCATTGATAAGTTAAGCTGATAAAATAGTCCTTTGAAAGGGAGTGGAGAGAGTGCCCGTTGACATTTCCACCTTTTCCTTCTTTCCTGAAGGATTTGGGGCCAAATGCTCCATGAGCTTTTATATGTTTAATGCCCTATGTTTAGGGCCATTTTGTTGATCTTTTAATTTTTCAGTTGATTTCTTGAACAGTTTAGTTGTTTTTACTGGTTAGACATTTTAGATTTCATTTTTGTCATGGTGTTTTCGTTTCCTTTTGTCGCGTATTCTCTTAAGGGAGTAAGTTTTTTCTTGATTATTGTAGGATCATTTCCTATAATTTTCTTATTTTTCTTACTGTCTCAAGGGAATTATTTGTTTTGTTCTGTTTTATTTTGTGTTACTCCATCTTTCATTCGCAACAAGGAGAAATTTATAGCGGATATTGCTCCAAACATGGATTAAACCCAGAGAACCTTTTCTTTTTCCCATTTTATGCTATTATTTTTGCATTGAGGACAATGCTTATTTTTAAGTGTGAGGTGAGGGAGTTATTTGGATTTTTAAGTTGTTTGGTGTATTTTGCTCTATTTTGCAGCAATATGTTGACTTTTCTTTTGATTTGAGAGCTTCTCAAAAAATTTTGAAAATTTTTGTGGATTATTTGACCATTTTTGAAAATTTTCAAAAGTTTTTTCTAAACGTATTTTTTCTTTTCTTTTTTTTTTCTGCATAATAAATCTTTAATTGAACCATGCATGAATGAGTAGTCGGTGTTAATATTTTCCATTCATGATTTTCAGGACTTTTGAGCACTAAGCCATACATTAATTTTTGATTTGGGGATATCTAGAGAAATTTATGTAGACTCAATTATGTTGCATCCCAAAAACTCATTTTATTATATTTTCGAAGCGAATTCTTGGATGACTCGATTTAGTTTAAAGATGAGGGTAGTGCCTTTTTCGTTTGTTGAGCCTTTCTAGCCAACCATTTTAACAATTTATTTCTAAGTACCTTATTTGAGCCTTATCTTCTGAAGAGAATCATCATGCACTGTCCTTCACTTAAACCAAATTTACCTACCCTTATTGAGCTTATTGTTTCTTTTATTTGTTTTATCCTAAATTAGTCCTTTAAGACCTTCATGGTGCACATTATATGTTAAGGGGATATAAGAGTGGAAGTATGTGAGAAGTAGGTGGTGTACATTTATGGAGTAAAATAAGGTATTGGAAAAAATTGTTGAAGAAAAAAGTAAATATGGAAGTTTTCGATATTTACAGGTAGTGCATATTACTGGTACCTATATTTGCAGGTAGTGCCCATCTCTGATACCTGCATATTGATTTATATATTGCGAGTAGTACACATCATTGGACCTGCGTGTTTATTTGTTGCAAGTAGTGCCTACCACTGGTACCCGTACTGTGAGCAGGCATAAAAAAATGAAATAATGTTGTGATGTATATATGTCCGGAAGAATGTTGTCATGTTTGGTTAATTCGAGGAAGGGGAACTTATATGATTATTGGTTGTTTGAAATTCTTCATGGGTGTTTGTTAGTCAAGTATGGGGTTGTGGATGTATGATATTCCGCAGGTGAAGATAAGTTTTACTTTAATGTGTAGCCACCATTACTATAAAACTCTTGTTCTTATTTGTTATATCCTCTCCCTTCTTTGACTAACTAATATCTTAACTTCTAGTTCAAGCTAAAAGTCCTACCTAATTTAAATAAAATCGGTTGTCTAGATTAGTGGAGGGGTATAAGAACAGTGAATTATAGGTGTTTAGAAAAATTTTGAGAGTCTTCATGAATTAATTTAAATATTTTTAAATCTAAATTTTTGAATGGTGCTATACACACATACACACGAATTTCATGTTTTGATTTTTATTAGCATTTGACCTCTTTGGTTCTTATACTACTCTAATTGGTGGATTGATTATTGATTATTTATGTGGATATTTGAAGAAATATGTTGAGTGGAATTTTGTTATGCTTAAGTGTTTTAATTTCATGTTTGCTTGAGAACAATCAAAGGCTAACTGTGGGGTGGTCTTAAGCACATGAATGATTGGTTTTAGTGCAAATGGGAGTTTGTTAGTGTATACTCTAAAGCCAATTTGTTTTAGGGATGAATTACACTTTTATATTTATGTATATTTTGTAATATGGAATTTTTTGAATAAAATATGTATGTAAAATCACAAATAGTTATGGTGTAATTATATTTTATTTGTGAATATCCCTAATCGTTGTGTTTGACACTGGTAGACTGGCACATAAGTGTATGTAGATGCGTATTGAGAATAAGTGCATCGTTTTAACCGCTAAGAGTATTTCACACGGATTATTATTATGATATTTAAATGTCAGTGGATTAATCTCTTTGTGATAGTAGTGTAATGATAATTTGACTTGAGATCATGAGTTTATCTTGATTGTAGATTATTATACTTTGACTCTATTAGTCGTTACTCTTAATGAGTCGCACATACTGTAGAGTTCGGATATAATATGAATCATGACAAGATAAGATATGACCAATACAGGATTTTCCACTCCTTATAATAGGAGAGTATATCCCAGTATGGCCACTTCTTGAAATACGATTCAGAATTTTTGCGCAAAGTGGAAATAGAATTAAGAGTGTCTTAAATTCTATTTCAAGTGATTTGTATTTTAGAAAAAAGTAAATTTAATAATTCAATAAGAGTTAACATTATATCTGTACCCTTGAATTAATCGGGATATAGGTTGGTGAAAGGATAATAGTTATATGGGAACTAATCATGGATGGGTGATGTCGAACCACTTGACATATCTCAACACTTGGGTGATCATGATGCTTTTCTAGAAGCCACTCTAGATGTCTGATCTATAAGTGTAAATTAATTAATTGGAGAATTAATAATAAATTAAAGGTGTTTAATTTATCTAATCCTAATTAATTTTGGATTATAATTTATACTTATTGCCAAGGTGATTGGGAACCTAAAGGGTCACACACTTGTGGATAATTAATTCAAGATTAAAATGATTTTGATAAGTATAAGATACTTATGGGTTAATTTATGAGATAAATTAACTTTTTGGACTCAATTGTCATAAGTTACTCCCTCCTTCCCATTTTATATATCACTTTTTCTATTTTTGTTTGTCCCAAATTATTTGTCACCCCTTAAAATGGAAAAATTTTAAAGGTCATTTTACCTATTTTACCCTTCATGCAATTTCCAAATACATAGCATTAAATTCATATTTCAGCATTAATTACTCTCATAAGTCATTTCCAAATTTGAAACTCCAAAATCAACTAACAATTTTTGTATCTTAATTGAAGGACAATTATGGAAAAAATATCTTACTAGTGGATCAAATTTGTGAAACATAGCAATTTTTTCTAAACTATGTGCAAGTTTGACCATGCTAAATAAAATGGGACGGAGAAAATATAAATTTTAGGAACTAATATGTAATACATATTAAAAGTCCTAATGGTTTTATACTAATTCATATGTCCTTAACTTAAACTAATTAGGATTATTGTAATTCCCTAAACCCAATTTGATTGGAAACTACTATATATATATATATATAAAGCCGTACTACTACATCCATTATATCTATATTTTTATATATATATATACTTATATATATATAATATATAGATATAAGGAGTAGTAGTACGGCTTTATCATATGAAAGCCAAGAAAAGTCAATAAAACATGAAAGTCACATTTGGAAATTGTGGACCTAGTATTCCGCGGTTTAGGTCAATCAATTTTGTGAAGATTCTTGATTTAGTTATCTATGTGGATATTATTAGAGGTCGGGTACTTGTGCGGCTTGTGGATCGATGTCCCAAACATATTGGAGATTTTACTGCAATGTGGGTTTTAAGATATGATCTTTATACTTTTCTTGTACTACGCATAAATTAATCTAGGTGATATGTGATAGAAAAGTAAAAGTTTTAAATTTCACTGCGTTATTGGTTATTTACTTTCTTACACATACTACTTTAGAGATGCCATGATCGGCAAAATCAATGAGAAGAGATTCTAGTTTTCTTCATGCATTTATCAGCTAACTTTGAGCAAAAACACATTTATCTGACCAGTGGAAGATCAAAACAAACTTTCAGTTGATGGTTGCTACCCATTGATACCATTCAGAGATTTCTATATGGACAATGACAGTGCAAAAATCAATACCACAGACCTTCATTTATGCATCCTTTAATTAATATTACTAATTACCGTAGAAGTCCACATAATAATACTTATTCTTATACAAAATTTTGCAGATGTTCTATGTGTTGTATTGCATGTAACTGTCTTCCGTGATGGTAGAGAAGTACTTATCTAGGAATTTGCAATGGTTAATGATGAGTAAAGTCCTTATTTATGCTTATTCATCACATGTACCTAAACTATAGAAAACTCATCCTACATTTTTGTTGAAGGTATAAACCTTTGATTTTTACTATGTGGGACGAATTTGCAGATGTTGAAGCCTCATATTTGATAAGTATTGTACATGATTACTAGTCATTTTGATAATGAGAGCTAAATCTACTTCATTCAATGGTAATTTATTAAATCTTATACTCAAATCATCTATTTTTAGTTGTAATTATTATACATCTGGTACAGTATTAACTGACTATTTCATTTTGTAGTGCTATCAATTGGAATGCAAGCCACTACTATTTTCTCCATAATCTTCCCATCCCTGAGACACTTGCTTTGAAGAATTGATAACTTCAAACTGCCAGATTAAATTAAAAATAACTTAG
Organism: Cinchona pubescens; assembly: GCA_025175665.1. NCBI lineage: Eukaryota > Viridiplantae > Streptophyta > Magnoliopsida > Gentianales > Rubiaceae > Cinchona > Cinchona pubescens. Next base: position 437,632 of record JANKKI010000212.1, on the reverse strand, counting down.
ATTATTCAATTTTAAACACATGCCTACGTTCTATTGCTTGTGGCTAGGTAAAATAAATTAAACAAAGAATATATAGAAAGAGTCATTGCAGAAAAGTTATAATTTGTATGATCGAGAACTTCAAACAGTTCAAAGACCCTCTGTGTAGCAGCTGCGCTAGATTCGGTGTATTAGTACTTTGGCACATATGGTATTTCACATCTCAATGAACTCAATCTCATAATAACCTACCACCCCCTTCTCCCACCAAAAAAAAAAATAAAAGAGATCACTTATGAAATGACTAACCAATCTCATATTGCAGACAAAAACATTATAGATCAAGGCACGAGCACATATACCAAATATCTACCAACAGTTTTTTGTTCTAACTTGCCCAAACTGCTCAAAGCCATCTGGACTATATGATGATATGGACTTTGATTGCTTACATTGTGATATGCATATACCAAGACCGCGGTCAAGGTAATTATAAACACTACTTTTTAATTATGCTCTTTTCTTAATATCATTTACAAACTATTAGTACTATTAGGGCAATATACTTTCCTCTTATCAAGGTATTAAATCTACTATTATTTCTCATATATTATAAGACTAGGTTTCAAATTTTCATTAGCCAAATGATGTTCGATGTCCAAATAGCAGATCATTATGCTGAATATATACTTGGCATAACAGCTGAACAAATGGCACAAATGGAAATTGAGATATGTATATATCGGCAATTCCAATCACCGTAATTACTATTCTCTACCAAAATAATCTAAAGTTAAGATATTACAGAATCAAAAGCTTGACATTAACCTTATCAATGAAAGATTGAGAGATGAAGCTCTTTGTTTCCAAATTAGACAGTCTTCCTTCACTACTCCTAGAGGTACCATAACCCGCTACAACGTTATGGCATGTTATCTCTCGAACCAGAAAACGTGTTGTTCCCAACGCTTTAAATTGAAGGACCATCACAAAACACGCGTGGTGAAACCTCACACCAAAATGAGGAGAAAGTATGCCACAATAGTAGCACAACTGGAGAACATAATCTACCAATAGCAGCATCCTTGCCATGCATATCCCTGAATTCAGCCATTTCAGAAACTCCTAATACTGGACAAGTTCATAAGCTGCACAAACTGCCACACCTTCAGGAAAAAAGAACTCTTTCTTCTCAGCCAGGCACTGTTGCTAAATATCCCAAGTCTGACTAATACATTAACTTTGCATGCTTTTGTTAATCAGTTTTATCTTTTGAAGATATATCCTTATTGTCGAGCAATTAGAGGGGAAAAAAATCAGTTTTTGGAAACCTTGATCCATTCAAACTGCTCAATATGTTTGCAACTATTACTTGCAAGTATAGAATATTTAGTCAAAGCCAAAAAATTAGAGACAAGTAATGGTTGTTAGATGTACCAATGCAATACACCTTAATTGGCTATCAACTGCCAAAAAAAAAGAAACCGTGCAGACCCTCCCATCTAATAAACTAGATAACAGATGGAATTTTGATGACCAAAAGAATTGTTAATAGTAGGAATACAATATATAGTATAGAATGGAGTATGTAACTATATTTGTATCCTTCAAAAGAAAAAACTTTTTTCGTATGAACACTTTACATTTTATAATGTCTTAACTTATGTAAATACCACTTGCTCTATTATTGTTCACTACTTTCATTCATTGTATTTCATTAGTTTAAATTCCAATACTTCACTGTTGAACATAAATCTTGAAATGCTCACGCAAAGCGTGAACCAAACAAGTAGTATACATGAAAAGTGGAAGCACTTCGGGTTTAATTGTAATTGCGATCACACACACATAATCATTGGGTTGGGGTAATTTTGCTGCTTTGCAAGTGATTAATGATGACGATGGTATTATTTGTTGACTAATGATGTTGTCGTTGTATGATGTTTTTGTCATGATGAACAAAGAAGTTGATGGATGATGCTTCTGTTTGCGGATGATTATTTTCTTAAGAAAAGTACTTTGATAGATTTGGTATTTAGCCCCACTTGTAAGCCTTATAATGTGGATTAAACCCTATGGAATATATGATATCAGTTGATGTAAGTAATATTCCATAAGATTACATCTTGAGCGCAAAGTTTACATGTTGGGCCAAAGACAGAATTTATCTAAGTGTGGATTTTTTTTTTTTTTGTTAAAGCTTGGTTGTGTATTATATACACACATACATATATACATACACATATATATGCATGTGTGTAAATATATACATGTTTATATATATATATATATATATATATATATATATATATAAGCACAAAATACCATGCTATGAAAGGGGAGACCAATATATATAATTAATAGTAATGAAATATGTTAGTAGAAATGTTGAAGACATAAACCTTTTTAATAATAAAGAAAGAAAAAAATTAAGTAAAAATATTTCTATGTTATGTGGCTCCAAGAACTTAAAAGAAAAAATAACAATAATAAATTAAGGAACATGTAATTATTGAATATGCAATTAAAAATTTATATTGATATACTACTATAAAAAATTAAAGCAAATATATAAAATTGTCATATGTCACAATAATAACGATATCAAATTTTGACATATATACGTGACTAGATGTGTATAAAGTTAGATTATCTCGTATCTATCACGTTTATACACAAAAATAGAGGAATCAAACCATTATTTTTTTTCTATAAACTTATTTTAAAAATATAAATAGTTAAGCAAACAAATCAGTCAATAAGTATTTATCAAGTTTACTAATTATTGGAGATTTATTATTTTAATCAAAATCAACTTAGATAGTTACGAAGATAAAAACAATATTTTTCTAATTTTCAAAATTTATATAGTTTGTTGTGTTTGTTAAATTGAATTACCTTTTAAGTTCACTAATGATAAATATAACATTTTTTTTTTCAATTAGCTAACTACCGAATCTATAGTGGAAGGCCGCTACTCCCAAATTTTACTGAAATAAGAAATGATAATACAAGAAAGGGGACTAGACCATAACCTCCAAAAAATTTGAGCAAGATTGGAAGCCCTAAAAATAAATAACTAAGCTCCGATGAATCTAATGTTTGGGACACGCATGTGATCAAGTTGATTAGCACCACGAATACAATACGGAATATCATTGTCAATTTGAAGGAAGCGCCCAGGATAAGAACTAGCCAACATCTTAGCTAACTTATCAGACACCATATTGGCTTCTCGAAAGATATGAGATATCTGAAATTGCCCAAGGAAAATTGGGAGCATGATTTACAAATAATTGAGCTTAACCTCTAAGGAGTCGGCATGTTACCTTTGATAAGCTGGACAAGTGCAAGCGAATCAGTTTCAATATGAACGTTCTTGAATCCTTTTCGAAGAAAAGATTCAAATCTGCCTCCAAAGCATTAATTTCATATTCCATGTTGGTTTTAAAACCAAATGCTAAGGCAAAACCAGCCAGAGGAACATCTGTACTGCCATTCTAGGATTTTTGATTGATAACCCATCAATGTTTACTTTGAAGACCTCCTCAGGTAGGGGAATCCCAACACATTGGCTTTGGAGCAGTTACCATTTGCTTGGCAAAACAACAGCTTATCCACCTAGGAATAGGAATGGATTCATGCATGCGCATAGAAAAGTGTTTAACGTGGCTTATGAACCAAACATCCCTTCTAAGACCAGATATCTATAAGCAATGGAAAATTGATCTTTCTATCATAAAAAAGATATGAGTTATGAGCCTTCCAATATTCTATAAAGAAAGAACTGGTAACAGTAGCATAAATCGGCTGTTGAATCGAGCGCAAGAAGAAGAAATATTCCAAATTTGCAGCTTGTGTTGGATAGAAAGATCTTGAACTTGAGGAACTCCATTTTAATGTGTCCTAAAGACGAGAAGTCAAAGGGCAAAAGAGGAAGCAATTAAGTAGGGAATCACAAGATTTACAATGATAGCATTTGAAAAGCATGTTAAACCCCAACTGCTTAAGCACATTATCAAATTAAAGCCATCCATTTAAAACTTTCCACATAAATATTGAGATTTTAATCGGAATTCACATGTTCCAAATCATTTTTCTTTAACTTATCACACTTCATTTATGCCTAGATATGTGGTAGGTCTAACGCGTAGAAAAAATTCCTTGATTTGAGGGAGACCAAATTACTCTATCTTCATCATCAGAAAGAAAGATTTCTCGTGTTGATGTGATTAATAATGGCAAGTTCGGACATCTCCAGGAAGTAAATGATCAATAGCTTGTAATGACTAGTCTCCAAAATTATAGCAGAAATCCCTAACCTTAGCATGCGGTAAGAGAATATTTGGGTTTAAATCTGCCAATGGACCTAACCCTAACCAATTACTATGCCAAAAGGTGGCTTCACCCGATTGGATTGGAGTCTGAAAAGAAAATCCACCAAGTTTTGGACCTTTTGCATGCTTTTCCAAACCCGCGACAAATTTGTATGTTTTCCAAAGCCATAATGAAGCTACTCATAATGAAGAAGAAGTATAGTAATTCCATGATAACACAAGGAAACTAGACTTATATCTACCCCAAACTTGATGGTTTTGCTTCTAGTTTCGTGTATTTTTAGTGTTTTCGTGTGTATTTTTATCTATTTTGCTTTTATGTGTTAGAATGTGTTAGTATGTCTTTATTAGGTATTTTAGTACTTATTTAGGTCTTAATTGTCATATTTTATTAATAATATGTGGATTCTTATATTTGGAGTTGTGTCGTGCCTTTAACCTAAGTTCATTGGGAGTTAGATTTTCATTCGTCTTTGTTTGTCTTTCGCTTTTTGGTCTATTTTGTGAGAATTTTATTTAAATGTTTAGGAGTCATTTTAAGTGTTTATTATAGCTAATGATGTTCTCCTATGTGTTAGAGTCACATGAAAAAAATGGCGCATCACTCGGACGTTGGATGAAGAATTTCAAAACAAAATTGTGAAGTGCTACATTTTAGAAGTTTCAGTCCATGTCATGACAAGGAGGCGGCTGGAGGAAAAATGACTTTGTTTGGGGCTAATTTTTGCTGCACTATTAGCCCACGACCCTAGCACTATTTATACCCTTTTTAAACCTCATTTGAGGCATAGAAGACCCATTAGAAAGCTAGTAGGAGTAGGCTACATTGGAGAGTAAGTTTCTTCATTTTTTCTTCCCATTTGGGAAGGATTTTCTTAGATTAGATTAGAGTAGGATTTCTCTTTCTAACTTATTGTAATCACAATTTCCTAACTAAAGATTGAACCTTTTTAGTAGTAAGTTACTTGTTTATGTTAAAACTCCTTTAGTTAAACTTTAATGTCATATTTTCTTTGTTTAATTAGTCTAATTACTTCCATATATTTGCTCTCTTTGTATGATTTCTTAGTGTAATTGTTAGATTAGTTAATAGATTTCCTTCAATTATGCTTCCTTAGTGGTAATTGATAGTTTAGATTTGTTAATTAGAATATATTAGTTCATGAGTTTTTCATTTAATTGCTTTCTTTACTTGTTTTCTTAGTTTATGGGATTTCCTTAATCATGTTTTCTTAGTATTAATTTGTAGTTTAGGTTAGTTAATTATTTTTTAAAAATAATTTCTTTTTACATGATTTCTTAAAATAGGTTATGGGCTTTCTATAATTGTGCTTTCTTAATGATAATGAGCAGTTTAAATCAACTAACTGCTTACTTAATATGCTTTTTATTTTAAATTGTTCCCTTTAGTTACTTTCTAAAGATACTTCCTTTTTAATTGGTTTGTTAGTGTTTAATCTTTACTTTAAATTGTTTCTTTAGTTCCATTAGTTCTACTTTTAGTTAAATCTCTTCTCTTAATCAATCGCTTTAACTTGTAATCTAACCAAATAACTAGTAATTATCGATCAATCCTTGTGGGTACGATCCCTACTTCTCTTTACTACTTGTTGACAACTGTATACTTGCAGTATACCACCTAGTTAGTAGTAGGATTTAGGTGTTTTACAAATTTATAACTAGGTGTTTGTGCATCAAGTTTTTGGCGTTGTTGCCATGGATTAGTTTTTGGTAATATCGATATAATTTGGTTGAAAGATTAGATTGAAGCCTTTTATTTTCTTGTATAGTTGTTTCACCTATTTGAAGACCAAAAGATTTAACTTTCCTAATTTTCTTGTTCGTATTGTTTTAGATCCTTTTCTTTTCTTTTTTTTATTTGTGTTATTGGTTGTGGTTGTTCAAAGAACATACAAGGACCTAATTGTAATGATTTATATCGAGGAGATTATCATTTTTATGGTAATAAAGGCATGTCCAATTAGCGTGATTCTTGTTGTGGTTATTGTCCTTACCCTTTAGATTACCAAGTGGGATAGTCTAGCCATCAATTCGCTTATGAGAGCTACCAAGATTATCAAATTGAATGGTCTGGCCATCCATATCCTTATGAGAGTTATCAAGAAAAGTCCTATTCTTTTCCTCCACAACAAGAGCCTTCATATGATCAAATTGAGTCATATTTCCTTCACCAAACAACTCAAGTAAGTGAAGAGGAAAGTAGGATGGACATGTGGATGCAAGTTCAAGAACTTTGAGAAGAATTAGCCCAATTTCGAGAAGAAAAGGTCCAACACCGAGAGGCGATGGCTATACTTCGAGAAGAACATGCTAGATTACAAGACCAACTTTCCCAAATTCAAGGAATGGTAAATGGTGAAGTACAATGGACTCTAACACCTCCATTAGTACTTCAATGGGTGAAGAATCAGTTCAAGAAGACAAAATGAACTAATATATCGTAGAAGAAACCAGTACTCAAGAGCCTTATGAATTTGAAGTCACCACAACCGGGAAGCTCAACACTTATGCAGGGACATTACCAACTCTCCCTTTATTTGAGTATGGGTTGTCCCGGTTACAACTAAGGAGGTTCCATTTGGGGTGTTCATGGACAAAGAAGCGGCTCGAGAAGGAAGAGAAGAAGAAAGATATTTTCTAGATGGGGCCGGGGAGGCACAACCTACATATGCCGAAATTCATTTCCTTGGAGACTTCGGAGGAGCTCAACAATGTTGCAAATTCACCAAGCATTACAATATCCTTGGGAAGCCTCCTTAGTGTTAAGGGAGTACTTGTTTCATTTCTCTTTATTGTGCTTTCTCTACTTGCTTTAGTTTAAGTATCTCATTGGTAATAAAGGCTTGTAGTCTTATGCATAATTTAATTGTGTTGTATTATTGGTGAACGATTTGTATGGAATCTCTTGGACAAATATAGTTGTTAATGAGAATGTATGACTTGTTTTGATTTGTGAATGATGTACAAGATTTATTGGTTGAATTTGAACTTGATTTTATCTTTTGGTAATTGGAAGCTAATTGATGGCAAGGAAATAAACTAATGATGAATATGATGATTTGGTTGATTATTGGAGAAAATAATCAAAGTATAAGCCATTGGAGAAAGTAATCAAAGTATAAGCCCTATAAGTCTTGTGGCCGTGTGGTGCGTGGGAAGCAGTAGAGTAGAAATTAAAAGTACTGTGGGTTAAAATTCCTGTTCACGCATATGAAGATGGACAACTAGCTAGTCAATCTAATCCATCGGACGAGCAATAGTGGTGTTTAATCTCTAATTTCCTTTGAGTTCTGTTTGGGGTCTAATTAATTATTATTGTAGGATGTTTTTAGAGATTTATTTGAGTTCTAAATTGAGTGTGTTTTACTGTCTTACAGGTGCATTGTGAGCACAAATAATGACTTCAGATAAGATACTTTTTATTTGCACTTGATATTAAGGTAGGTGGCTCTCCTTTATTTCTATTATTTTCCAAATGTTTAATAACAGATTGATTGTTTAAATGTATTTTATTATATAAAAATCGAATTGAGTACACTTGATACATGGTGCATGTGGAATACTTCTACTATAAATATAACAGAATATTAAATGCATGCGAGAATCTGATCGAATGTGGTCAAGTGTGATCGAATGTGTATGTATGTGTGTACAACTCATTGGTAAACATATGCTATTTGGTAAGAATTAGTTCTCATCAATATTACTGCCAATCGGCCAATGTCAATGTTACCGCTAATGTTGCTGCTACCACCACCGAATTTGTCTAACAAGTATAATAATAGTTGGACCTGGATATCATAGCCGATTAACCTACACAAACTATTAGCTAACCGATTGAGTGTTTATCGTTATTGTTAGAATTCACTGAATGTATGAATTGTTAATGTGCGACTGATGCATGATTCTATGTCTGAATGATAGTGTATATATTATTGTGTGCTCAATCCAATAAAAAGAAATTGGACCCACTTGCTAAACAAAGTGTTTGCTCACCCCATTATTATAAAATTTTTGCAGCGTAAGAAAATGATAAGTTGGTACCCGAATAAAGGATTACTAGTAGAAATTATGGATTTGGCATGGACTAGTTAACTATTTCCTTCTGTTGTCCACTAGCTTTTGTAATAGGTAGTTCATTGATATAAATGACGGTCTATTATTATTTTTTAGTACATGTTCATTATTCTGGTTTAAGATTGACTCATTGTACCGTTGTCTAGCATGCACGGGGTTTACCTTGACATGCAATGTACCATAATAATGAACATGTACTAATAATGAACCATAAAAATGAACATGTACAATGAGTCAATCTTAAACCATAATAATGAACATGTACTAACATGCACGGGGTTTACCTTGACATGCAATGTACCATGGTGCCGAATTTGGGGCACAACATAAGTGGTATCTTACTTATGAGCCAAGGTTATGATCTCTGAGGAATGTCCCTAATTAAATACTTAGGATACCGAATAGAGAGTATTTTAAGAGTATTTGATTTTATGATTAACTAAGTTGTTTGATCTTTGGGGTTTTGTGTGATCCACGACTTGAAAATTCCAAACTAATTATTGTGGCCCTAATGATTGGATTGCTCAATTACTAGGTTAAGAATAGAGCCTTAGTATTTGGTTGGTTGTTGCAAGTAGAGTGAGCAACGAAAGTTAGCCTGTGAAGTTTCAGAAACAAAATTTATTGCAAGGAATGTGGAACGTGGAACCTTGCTTTTTGTTTTATTTGTCATTAATTATTTATTTATTTATTTATTTTGACTTCCGCTAATTGTTTATTCAAGTGATTATTTGTTAGGACATATGTTAAATATATGTTTAATTATTTGTCTTGATGTCTAATTAAATTTGTATAAATTATTTATTTAGACTTAGGTCAATTGCACATTTCAGTGGTTATTTGTTTGGACTATAAGTTAATTATTTAATTGTTTTAGATGTCTATCGAAAATAATTAGTTGATTTTATTTACACTAAATATATATTTAGTTGATACTTGTTTAGAAGTATTATACTTATAAGAACTATTTTTTTGTATTTATATTTATTAATGGAGTATGGAGACTTATTTTGAACTTATTCTAGTTGCCTCTTTAACTTTAGTGGTTTTGGATTATATTAACTGTATGTCTATTTGATTATTATTTTTTTTTTTTTTGGGCATTTGTTAATTGTGTAGGAATAATAACTAGTTGTAGCATCTAAATGATTTGTGTTGACTATGCTTAAAAAAGAAGATTTATTTAAAACTAAGTAAATAAAGAGTAAGTATCTTAATTCCATGTTATTCTCATTAATATTAAATGAATATTATCATGAATCTCACTAACTGCAAATCCAGTGGTCATTTGAGTAACTTATGCATATTATATGCAACATTAATTAATTGTATTATTTATAATTGTATATGAAAATACTTATTTTGATGTATACTAGTCGCATATTTAAGTGATAAGTTGTTTAGTTATATGTTAACCATGTCTAATCGTTTGGTTGCTATTGATTACATATAGATTATTTATTGTGATTTGTGCACATTTAGTCGATACTTGTTTGGGTGTATGTTAATTATTTGCGTAGCTATTTGTTTTGTTGAATTTAATTATATATGAATTATTTGTTTAATTTACCCTAATTGCACTTCTACTTGGTAACTTGATTGGACGTAGGTTAAATATAGACATAATCAATTATTTGTTTTGGCTTAATAGTTACATATAGATTATTTGTTTCAATTTAAACTAACTACATATTTAACTAATTACTTGTTTTAATTTTTTTTTGTTGCTTAGGGGTTTGATTAATTATCTATATTGAAAGATACTAATTTTTTTATATGATTGACTAATTGCATATTGCATTACCTAGTTGGTTTTGGATGCATGCTAGCTATATTTCTAATGAATTTTTTGTTTCTCCTGTTACTTAATCGCTTAGGGATTATTTGTTTTAACTCTCGTTAATTATGTTTAATTGATTATTTTTGGGTGTACATTGATTATAAGTTTGAGTATTTATTTGATTTGATGTTTATTAATGATAATATGGATTATACTTGTTTTGATTTATACTAAGTGAATATTTAGTTGATTAGATGTCGTGATGAATAATGTATGTCCAACTAGTAAATTTCTAATGTTTAATAATTGCATAGGGGTAATAATTCAGTATGCTAGTCTAATTATGTGTTTAATATAGATTTACTATTATAAAAATGTAAAATAAGGAGTAAATATTCTCATTGAATTAGGGAATTAATCAATTTATATGAAAATTCCTAACTTAGAAGGATTTAACTTAAATATTACTAATCCCATAAATACTTCTACCCTAAAAAAATTCTAGTAGTATAAGAAAAGAAAGAATCAGCACAATAATAATAATAATAATAATAATAATAATAATAATAATAAAATAGAATAAATTAATAAAATAAGAATTTTCATATAGACCCTTCCACCATGCTAAGTGTATTTTTGCAAGTTAATGGGCATTCTTATAGAGAGCATCCTATGTCATATGGGTCATTAATTAAAAAGATGCTTGAAATGCATCTTTCTTGAATCATGAACCTGTGGTAATTAGGGTTGCGTACTACTTCATTATTACGTTTACTTTCCATGAATAATCTAGGGGAAAAAATTGAAAAACAAGTATGAATCTAGAGATTTTGTGGTGTGAACTACTTTGTATGAATTTGATAGTGTTCCTTTTTGAGTTAAAATATTAGAATTGAGTGAAAAAATGGAATACATGCATGTTTTGTTTATTTGTTAATTGTGAATGATTTGTGATGCAATTTTCAATATGCTTTCTTTATAATGCATATCTCTCTTATATTTTATATCAATAAATTATATATCTACCTAATAATGTACTTCAGTAACTTGTAAGACTTGTCTAACTTTAAGTGTGAAATTAAGTATTAACTATGTTAAGTAACACAAGTTCTATAAAATCTTGGTTGGAAAAAAATTCAAAAAAAAAATAGTTTTCATACAAGGTTGGGATTTGTTAACAATAATAAAATACTATTTTATTGCGTTTTGTATTTTGAAGTATGAGAGCTCGTAAAATATATGATTTGAAAATAGGAATTAAAAAAAAAAAAAGGTTGGCAACATTGTGACTGGGTTAATACTTTTAAAGAAAGAATTTGAAAAAAAATGATTCCATCATGGAATGTGTCTCACAGAGTTTCTTTAGCTAGTACTTTGAAGTATTTTCTGACAGTATAAGAAATAAATCTATAAATAGACAATGTCGAATTTGAAACTTTTGTTAAGAAACCCCTTTAACTTGTCTGTGACTTAATTGTGAAACTTATTTGCTAAAATTATTATGATGATTGTGTTCTTTACGAATAGTAAATGTTTAATTGAGTATCCTAATAAAAGGCTTGTTGATTGAACTATTTGCAAGATCTTTTATGCTTGTAAAATCAAATTTCACTGTTGAATTATATGATAAGTGAGTGAAGTTGCGCTTTTCTCAGCTATATATTTATGAAGTGATGAGTTTGAACCATGAGGTTACTATAGCAAACACTTTTAGAACTCTTGAACCGAGTTGAGGATGCATATAGTGTAGGCTGAGAGCACCTATACAGTACACTAAGTTTCGAGGACGAAACTTTTGTTAAGGAGGGCAGAATGTTAAACCCAAGAATTTTGTGGACTTACTTGTAATATTAAGAAATTGTATTAATGCCTAAACAATTTTAGGGGATTAAGGGCTAACCTAGTAATTTAGAGGGATTAATATTGCAATTTTTTGAAACTCTTTTAATAACTAATGTTGTGAGTGAGTGATATATCAAAGGTTATGTATAATACATCATTTACTCTAGCTAATTGGGAACAGCAGAAGAACGGCTCTTAAAGAAGGATAGAGAAGGAGACGAACGAAACTTTTCCAAATCACAAAGAAAGTAAACCTCATAGCTAGCTATTAGGATTTTATTTACAATTTTGAATGAATTCAAAGTTTTATTATGATCCTATTAGAAGTTTAAAATAAATAAAAATAAATAAATAAAAGAAAGATTATGCTTGGAGCATGTCTGTGCATGCGTTTGTGAATGAGTTTTTATGAATACGCTTGATGGTAAAATGATATATATATATATATATATATATATATATATATATATATTTTTAAAAGGGATAGTTGCATGGCTTTAGTCATGCCAAGCACACACCTGGACAGCCTAAGTAACTAGAATGTAATTGATGGCAATGAAATAAACTAATGATGAAATAGTGATCAATATGATGATTTGGTTGACTATATATTTTATTGGAGAATGTAATCAAAGTATAAGCATTATAATTCTTGTGGCCATGTGGTGTGAGGGAAGCAATGGAGTAGAAATTAAAAGTAGGGTAAATTATAATCATCCCTCTTGTGGTTTGGTTAGTATTTACGTTATCTTTTTATAGTTTTAAATGATTTATAATTCGACTTTTTATAATTTGAATTTCTTATAAAATGGATGAAAAATTAAAAAACTAACGGTATTGTGCAAAATATCCCAAATACCCCTAAATATAATACCACTACCCCGAAAATACCTTTGTCAGAAGGGAGGGATCGTATTATATATTAAAATACATAACTAACCTTAATAAGAGGCTTTATATGACTAAAATATCCCTTCAAATTAAATTTTTTTAACCTTCTAATGGCCACTTAATGGAATATTTAAGAGTTTCACTTTACCTCCAAACTATAAGGGGTTAGATTGTAGGTTTGAAAATTATAAGGGGTTAACGTAAATATTAGTCAAACCATAAAGACGTTCCTTCTAATTACCCTTAAAACTATTGCAGGCCAAAATTCTTGTTCACGAGTACGAAGATGGATGACCAGCTAGTCAGTCCGGTCCATCAAACCAGCAGTAATGGTGTTTAATCTCCGATTTCTTTTGAGTTTTTATTGGGGCTAATTAATTATATATTCGAGGATATTTTAAAGATTTATTTGAGTTTAGAATTGAGTATGTTTTACTGTCTTATAGGCTAAGAGAGGATTGTGGGTTCAAGTACTTAAGATAGGATACTTTTTATTTGCACTTTGATGCCGAGGCAAGTGGTTTTACTTTTCTTTAATTGTTTTTCAAATGTCTTACAGCAGATTGATTGTTTAAATATTTTATTATATACAAATCGGATTCAGTATGCTTGATACACGGTGCATGTGGAATACCTCTATTATAAATATAATCAAATGTTAAATGCATGCAAGCATGTGACCAAATATGGCCAAGTGTGATCGAATGTGCATGTGTGTATGTACAACTCATTGGTACACATATGTTATTTGGTGAGAACTAGTTCTCATCAATGTTACTGCCAATGGCAATGTTACTATCAATGTCAATATTACCGCCAATGTCACTATTACCGCTACTGGTCTTGTCTAGCGGGTATAATAATAATTAGATCTAGATATTCATCATCTAGTTGATTAATCTATGCGAACCATAAGCTAATCGATTGAGTGCTTATCATTATTGTTGTATGAGTTATTAATGTATGACTGATGCATGATTACCTGAACGCTAGTGTATATATTATTGTGTGCTCAATCCAATAAAAAGAAATAGGACCCACTTGCTAAGCAAAATATTTACTCATCCCATTATTATAATATTTTTGCAGTACATGAGAGTGATAAGTTGGTTCCCGGATAGAAGACTGCAGGTAGAAATTGCGGATTCGATATGAATAGTTTACTATTGCCTTTTGGTGGCCACTAGCTTCTGTAATACGTAATTTATTGATATAAATGATGGTCTATTATTGTTGTTCGTATATGTTCAATATTATGATTTAATATTGGCTCATAATACCATTGTCTAGCATGTTCGTGATTTATTTTGAAATACGGCATGTCATGATTTCGAATTTGAGATATGACAAGAGGCGAATTTGATATTATTATATTCAAATGATAAAGGAAAGAGACACACTGAATATGCTAGGTGCATTGTAAAGAAAATGGAATAAACTTTTTGTTGATGGTTTCAACACAAAAAGGGAAAGAAAAAAAAAAAAAAGAACTAGTGACATGATGACTGTAAATCAAACAAATGGCCCTTATTTCTTCTGGGTCTCATCCCATGTGAAGATAAAATATCTAGTATAATTAAAAATCAAAATTCTCTACAAATTTATTGGGATTGTAACACTAAAATTGGTAATTTTGCTATTAGTTTTAAAGTTGTAACCTAAAATATATCTGGTAAACTCTAGTAGGTAGTTTTGTACTAAGCAACCGTCTCCTAAGTAATCAATAAATCCCACATTTAAGGCCCCTGCCACATATACAAAGTTTACATAAATAACTAGTTTTCACTTTTCTTACACTAAGAAAATAATTTTACAGTGTGTTTGGTATCCAAATGTTGCATTTTGTCATCTTGAAAACTTAGATTATATAGCATATGAGTTTCATACTCTTAAAATTTACTATTTAACCAAAAAGGGAAAAAAAACATCTCCTAATTTTGTCCCTCGTCTTTTAAAATGTTAGTCAATATAGATCTTTTAATGCTAAAGTTAAATAAATTAACATGAATGTCATGTGAATATCACAAGGCCTTTAAAATGCAAATGATTGGAGGGTAAAAGTTCGAAATTGATGAAATTTATTTTGTTATTTCCTACCATTAAAAGATAAAAATAGAACTAGATTTTTTATATTAGCCCAAAAAATACCCCATAGAAATGACTAGTAATTCATCCAATATTAATTATAGCACAAGATCTACAAACTAGGGGTAAAGACTATGAGTGTGCAAGTATTCAGTTAATTGAATTTATAACCTATTTCGAATTCAATTGGATTAATAAATTTAGTTAATTTTGATTTCGATCAGAAATTAGTTAACCAATTCATGAATATGGTTAATGAATTCAAAATGATAGAGGTTTTTTGAATTTGGTTAACCAATTACTGAATTCATATAATTAAAATCCTAAGTTTTATTAAAATATTTTGATATATAAATAGTACATCATTAAAAATGATAAATTTAGTTATTTGACTAAAAATATATTTATTGATAATTATTATAATTAGCTTTATCTGTAACTTAATTCATAAAATTGTTATATTCTTATACATTAGTTCATACTTAATTATATTATTAAGTTAGTATCCATAAATCAAATTAAATAGTCTTAGGATACGTATGTCATTAATACTTACAAATTACATAATATTCTAGAATTGTACATAATTCTATTGTTTATTATTCAATTAAGTTATATGATATAGGTTTTTTACTTATTTTTCTTAATCATTTCTCAATAAAAATTCACACAATATATCAAATTATGCGGCAAAAATAAAAAATAAAATTAGAAAAACTTTGTTTGAAAAATAAGTTTTTGTATAGGATTTTCGTAAAAACACAAACCAGTCCACTGTTTGATATTAATTAAGACCCAATAATAGATTATAACTCTTTTGAGGCCACAATCTAAGTTATAAGATTGGTATATTAGGTAATTACGTAATAAGGAAGGACTAAATGTTAATTGCTAGAACTCGATTATTATATATCCAGAGTTAAACAATGAGACAACTTATACTATATTGGTACTTATGATTAAGAGCCGCACATGGGAATCAAGTAGAGTCGGCTACAAGTCTCGCAATTGTTCATAGGTAATTAGGTTATTAGATTATATAGCATGTGTTCACAGGTGAAATTATGAATTTAAAGTTGTGTTCATTGAGTTGGAATTTTGCAAATCGCATGAGGTGTTGTTGACTGGAAAAAAAAGAATTGAAAGCGAAGCTGTGGTGTTAATGTATCAAAAGAAGAAGAAAATCTCTTGGTAATTAATAGTAGTAAAAGTCAATAGATTACTAATGGACATGATGATAGCATCATAACTATTCCAGTTGAGTAGTAAATTGCGTGAAGGGTATTATTTATAATATATAGACACGTTACTCATTGTTTTGTTTTGGCTCGTGAAATTTTAGTTGAATTAGCAAATATAATAGTTATTGGTAATTTTCTTTTGAGTTCAATAGAGGTCTTCTTGAGCAGAATATATACTTTGAGTATGATGAAATCTTTAATCGGGTTTTGCTTAGATTAGTCAGAGAGATTAATTTTGGTTTAAGAACTAAATATGTTAGTTGTGCATTGTTTGGGAAATTATAGGAATTATTTTGTAGGGAATTAACTTCCATTGTAATTGTGTTCTGGGTGACGAGGACTCTTTGAAACCTAAGTATTTGAGCTAAATATAATACTTGGGTAAGTCGTTGAGATAAGGGGTCTACCTCTCTTCCATATTTTCGAAAATTCTTTGTAAATCTCTTGTTAAAACATTATATTTATGTATTGAACCGAATCGAATATGACATATTTCTATGATTTAATTATATGAAATTATCGTAAGTAGTAATTTTACTTGATAAATGATTTGTGTGATGCATGCCTAATATTTTTACTATATATATTATTTTCAATGGCTCTTGGATATCTTTAGTAGAGTTGGTGGGAACTAGTTTTCAATACTCTATATAAGTATTTGCATGGCCTTTTTCCCAATGAGGTATAGTAGTTGTACTTTGTTATAACCTTTTCCTAGCAGATTATGATAGTTAGGATTGGATATCCAACTTTCCAGTAAAGTTATAGAGAACCCATGAGCCTAATATCGATTATTGTATCGTGATTGTACTTTTATCCTGGATATTCTTCTTAGTATTGTATTGTAGTTATTTGAATTTTTGATAGTTACACTTACCTATATATGTACTTGTATCTCACATGTTTTAAAACATTTGTCAATATATATATATATATATATATATATATATATATATATATAAATGTATGCATGTATATGGTGTGTTTGAAATATATTAAAAAATATATACTATAACATACTCGTTCCAATAGAAGAGAAATTGAACTTCTTACTAAGCAAGTGTTTGCTCACCCTATTACATAATATTTTTATAGGTGTCCTCTTGTAGTTTCTTTAAGGCAAGTGATCAGAGGTTTGAGATTTTGAGCCTTGTGTCCTCGTGGGAAGGTACGACATATTATGATCCCGAGAACAGGGCGTGACGTTAACTGGTATCAGATCGAAAGGTTAAGATATCTATATCTATCCTAAACTGGATATTTATGATACCGGACTTTGGGGTTTGTTATAGTTAGGTGTCAACTTGTGATTTTATTATTAGGCTTTGACACTTAGGTTTTTTATATCTAGTTTGTAGTTCAAGTGGCTCTAGGTTGAAGTAGATCCGCTTGGCTCAAAAATTTAGGACCGTATATGATCCTTGTATTGGAATAGCGAAACCATATTTCAATTTTTGTATGTAGTACTTGAATTAGAGTATAGGCGATTGAAAATTTTAACTAATGGGCTTGGCCAACCCATATTGAGTGTCATTATATTTTCTTTGAACTGGGTATAAGGATAGTGATGAGTGAAGTTAAGTGTTTGACAAATTGGAATTGTCATATAAATTTTGAGGGATTAAAGGTAAGAATTTATCGATAAAGAATATGGGAATTTTTAGGCATTTGCCAAAAGGTAGGAATCTAAGAAAGTGAATGATAATTGGTCTTTTAAAATTTGATAGTAATTGGTAATTTTTAAAGATTTACGATAATTGAGGTAAAGGTATTATAACCAGTTTGAGTAGACAATTGATAAACTTTAATAATGCTAATAGATTTAGACGGATACTACCTTAGCTTGAGATAACTTAGATAAGAATAGTATGTGCAAGTTTGAATAGTGCACATGTCGAGCATTTTTACTTTAGAAGTGGTAGTGTCCATACTTTCGCAAAAAAATAAAAGATAGCTAACCAATGCTTTTTATTGTTCTTAAATAATTAGTCTATCTATTCCAAATTATTCATATAAGAATTTTGATGAAAAAAATAAATATTTTACAATTTGAACGTGATTTCACATCATATATTTTATCTATAAAAGTTTGAAATCAAATTCCTGTAATATGTTGATTTTGAAGTGATTTTGAACAATGATTTTCATAAGCTATAATTTCATGTAAGAGAACTTCAAATTGATCAGCATGTGTTTTAAAGTAAACTCATAGATATCTAATTTGATTTAAACATCATGATATAGTTATTTGCATACTACTCGCAATAAGTTTTGAATGTTACCAAAATTTGCCCCATAGTTAATGTGGGCATCATTACATTAACTTTATTTTCAATTTTGATCTATTTTGAAAAAGATATGATATGTTTTTTATATGATTTTTTCATTGGAGTTTTATTTCGTTGAAATATTGTATCTATATCTATAAAGACCATAGAGGAATAAGCTATAGGACTCAATAAATGATTATTTTGAATATTATTGAATAATCAGCCTATAGTGTATGTGCATATATATATATATATATATCTTATATATATATAGCATTGGACTAACGTTGAGACTAATTTAGATCCATGCATAATTTGAATTAGAGATTTTTTTATATAGGAATGTTATAGTAAGATGAATCTAATTTTATTATATTCGAGAATCATATTCATCTTATTTTATTATATTCAAGAATCATATCAAATTTGATCAACCATTAATGAATAATCTTAATGTAGGTGGATTTGGTGAGAGAGATGTAGAAATAGTACTTCAAGATCCATTACGTGTCCAAGGCCTTTTGTTCTTCTTGGCATCTGTATTTTGGCATACAAATCTTTTTGGTTCTTAAAATGAAACTATTTGAGAAGTTTCAATTGGGCGAAATGAATTTCTAGACTTGCAGATTTATCAATTTTGCCTGTTTATACTTTTTTCTACGAGATATAGGAAATTTCTTGTATTGCGTTACTAGTCTATAGTATGTAGATTTTGAAGAAGACTATTTGACTTTACCCCTATATATATATATATATATATAATATTAGTGAAACTATGTAATATAAAAAGTCTCAATAATATTTAAGATAATACTCTAATTTTGTGGATAACTTTGAGCACTAATTTCAGTTGTTGATACAGAAAAGTTTTTTTTTACATAAAATAAAATTTAGTTTATCATGTAAAGATTCTAACAGTACCTAGAACATTAATTTTGGATTTGTACTACTTAATTTATGATTATTATTCTAAAACTTGTTAAATTTGGAAAATGAGATTTTACACTTGTGATGATTATGTAAATTGAGGTCATTTTTTAGGCAAAAAAACCTAAGAAAGGATTTGATAAACTACGAATTTTCTTGATCTATAAATTTCAGAATCTATTTATTCTGTAAATACTATTGAAATTGAAATTGCAATCACCTAATAACTTTCTATTATTTCGAACAAAGTTCATAATTCTGCAGTAAAATTAAAGTTACTCTAATGTCATTTGTTACTAGAGTCTAAAAAAAACATTCTATAGCATGACTTGTAGGCAAGAGTATTGATTACTATTGGAGCTATCTTTGCTATTTAAGACTGGATCCTCCAAATTGCATAGATGGATACCTAATTCTTGTCCCCCATTGGTTGTAATGTGTGATCTCCAATGGAAAAAAAGTTTTGTATATTCGGGACATTAGATAATTGATATTGGAATAATTTAAGCATTATCATTGGAACTAATGTGGGAGTTCCACTTATCTATGTATATTTAGTGATACATAATAAGCGTTTTTGAAGTAAGATATCAAAATTGTTTTCATCTGAGAGAATGATGTTGCAAAATGTAAAAAGATGAATTAATTTAAAGGGTGAGAGTTCTGCTTTAGAGATTGTATGGTTCTATTCTCTATACTCTAGATGCTTCAGCTTAGTATTTAACTCATATAAATTTGTGGATAACTAATATAAATTAGGAAACAAGGTATTTCTAAAATTCTATGATTGTTGCAGTTAGCGGTGTAGTGGGTTCGTGGTAGAATTGACACTAAGGAGACCCAATTCGACAATTATAAGCTTTGGATATGGACAATAGAGAATGTTCTTAAAATTTTATGCAATGGAGATATTTTCATTACAAATTTGAGCATGAAAGTAATTTAGGTAAGTTTTGAGGACAAAACTTCGTTTAAGAGGGTTAGAATGTGATTACCTAAACTGGTCTACTATTTGATATTAATTAAAACCCAATAATAGATTAGAACTTTTTTGAGGCCACAAGTTATAAGATTAGTATATTAGATAATTAAGTAATAAGGAAGGACTAAACGTTAATTGCTAGAACTAGATTATTATATATCCAGGGTTAAACAAAGAGACGACTTATATTATATTGGTACTTAGGGCTAAGAGTTGCACACGGAAATTAAGTATGATAAAATCTTCGATCGAGTTTTGCTTAGATTAGTTAGAGTTTAATTTTGGTTTAGGAAACTGAACATGTTAGTTGTGCATTGTTTGGGAATTATAGGCATTATTTGGTGGAGAATTAACTTCCATTGTAATTATATATGGTATGTTCGAGACATATTAAAAACATATACATATATACGATATAACATAATCGTTCTAATGTGTCATGGGCTGGCAGTTATTTGGCTTAATGCCAATGCCCGTAACCGACTGGCTTAGACGGACTAGTCGGGTACCAGGAGGGCTAGTGAATGGACCACAACTCATCGAGCAAAGTGTGGAGTTTTGAGACGATCTCTAATGGGACACTTTCTTGGGGCGTGGAAGGATCTCTCACCAAGTTTACATTTGATCCGTATTTGTTTGGTTGAGGAACGACACAACCGGTCACAAGGTTTAGCATAATAGGGTGCACGGAGGTGCACATTTGGGACTCGTGTTTGGTAGGAAGCTTGGATGGCTATGGGACAGCGTAGGATGATAGAGGAAGTCGAGACGAAACCAACACAGCTAACGGATCATAATTTGGAGCTTTGGAGAAAAATTTATGGGATTTCTTTGTTTCCAGAAAAACGGTGTCTATTGCTGTCACTTTGAGATTTTTCTCCATGCCATATATAAGAGAGGCATGCAAGATGTGCTAGCTACCATCCTTCCCAGTACTTATGGGCAACCATGGTACTAATATCAGCACTTCCTAGGAAGATCCTATATGCCGGCTTTTGGCACTCAAAGGAGTGTCTAAGGTCAAGGTTAGGGAGCCTTGTGAACGGCACTAGCCTACGGGCTTGTGTTGGGCCATCGATTGGGGCCAAAGGCTCAGGTAAGGCATTTTCTAGGCCAGACGATTTGGCTGATCGAGCTATCGAAGCACCACCAAGGTTTTGTGTGCTAACTTATGGCCTTGGCATCGAGTTCTTGCCTGCTATGCCAGACAATTTGGCTGATCGAGCTATCGAAGCACCATTAAGGTTTTGTGTGCTAACTTATGGCCTTGGCATTGAGTTCTTGCCTTGGTTATAACAGTTCATTGGCTAAGAGCATGCAACAACGAAGCAAAGTTGCATCAGTGGGCAGAAAATGACTTGTGATGTGGACATATTTCATAATGCTATTGTGTATACAATTGTTGGGCGATCTTTACCCGAACGTTAGACATTCTAGTGTGGTGGAAATCATTATCAAATAAGCCTCCTTGAGTGCCATGATGGCTTTAATGTTATTCTACTCGGTGAGGCATGAGTGAGCAAGAACTAGGCAACACGAATGTCGACAAGACTTGCATGCGAGTGTTGAGCCCAAGGATTGGGTCTTGGGCGCTCACATGTCCCTTGGTCCAGTTGGCCCTAGTAATATGCCGGTTGTGCCTCAAGTGCGAAAACAACCCCTAGTGCTGGGTTGGCATGGCAATGCACTATGTCCTTACGAGATGCAGACATATCCCATGTGGAAAAAGGGACTTGTTGATGGTTGTGGGTGACTTTGATTGTTTACATGTTGATGGATGAATGTACGCTACGTATGAAGGGTACTTGTCGGTGATGGTCGAGGAATGGGTAAGTGCTACGTGCAATGGGCACTAGTACGATGAAGTGTTCTCGTGTTCATAAGTGGCCTTATGGGGAACTTTATACTGAGGATTGTATTGAGGGACGAGTGTTGTGTGAAATATGTGCATAGACATGAGAACCTTTGTGGGATTCTTGTCAAATATGGCAAGTTTTTGTGTCAAGACATGTACAGATAAAATCTAGCGACTCGTATGTCGAAACAGATGAGACCTTTGATTTGGTGGGATCGAAGGTGCCGCACGGGCAAAAAATATTTGCTATGACGTGCCTGGCGAAGAACGAAAGGTTGGCCCGTGACACAATGGAAGAGAATTTGAACTTTTTACTAGGCAAGTATTTGCTTACTCTATTACATAATATTTTTGCAAGTGCTCATAATTTTTTTAAGGTAAGTGATCGGAGGTTTGAGATTTTGAACCTTTTATTTTCGTGAGAAGGTAAGGGTATGACATTTTATGATCCCGGGAATAGGGTGTGACAATTTTTTCCCAATGTTAATGGTCCAACTAACTCAAGTTAAATTTCGTTAATCGAATTCAATACCGAGTATCGAATTCAAATTTGGTTAATTGAATTTTCTATCAAATTGAATTTAAAATTCAAATTGGTTAAAAGTTTTAGAATCTTTTCCAAATTTTGACCAATTTTATTAACTGATTAACCGATTGATTAACCGATGCACACCCTTACTAGAATCTATGTAAGTTTTTCTTTTTTGTTAAACACAATCCTAATTCTTAAGAACTTTTTACAAGCATCTAGTGTCCACATCTAGAAATAATAAAAACAAAAAAATAGAAAAAAATTAAGAAAATAAGAAAAATGAAACTTATGTATCATGAAAAGGGTTTATTACACTTCACCTCCTTAAACTTTTAATCTTATAACTCTAACTCGATTATTATATATCCATGGTTAAACAACGAGACGACTAATATTATATTGGTACTTAGGGCTAAGAGTTGCACACAGAAATTAAGTAGAGTCGGCTACCAGAGAAGAACTTTTCAATAATTCGCAATTGTTCATAGGTAATTACGTTAAATCTTATTATTATATTATTTAGCATGTATTCATGGTTGAAACTATGGATTTAAAATTGTGTTCATTGAGTTGGAATTTTGCAAATCCCATGAGGTGTTGTTGACTGGAAAACAAAACGAAAAGAAAACGATTTGAAAGCAGGGCTTATATGTATCAAAAGAAGAAGAAAGTTTCTTGGTAATTAATAGTACTAAAGTTAGTAGATTACTAATGAATATGATGATAGCATCATAACTATTCTAGTTGACTAGTAAATTGGGTGAAGGCATATTTATAGTATATAGACACACCGTTCCTTGTTTTATTTTGACTCGTGGCATTCTAGTTGAATTAGCAAATATAATAGTTATTGGCGATTTTCTTTTGAGTTCAATAGATGTCTTCTTGATTAGAATATATAGTTTAAGTATGATAAAATCTTTGATCGAGTTTTGCTTAGATTAGTCAGAGAGTTTAATTTTGGTTTAGGAAACTGAACATGTTAGTTATGCATTGTTTGGGAAATTATAGGCATTATTTGGTGGGGAATTAACTTCTATTGTAATTATATATGGTATGTTCGAGACATATTAAAACTATATACATATATACGATATAACATACTCATTCCCTAATGTGTCATGGGCTGGCAGTTGGCTTAATGCCAATGCCCGTGACCGACTGGCTTAGACGGACTAGTCGGGCACCAGGAAGGCTCGTGAGTGGACCACAACTCATCGAGCAAAGTGTGGATTTTTGAGACGATCTCTTATGGGACACTTTCTTGGGGCTGCAAGGTTCCCTCGCCAAGTTTGGAACTAATCCGTGTTTGTTTGGTCGAGAAACTATACAACCCGTCACAAGGTTTAGCACAATGGGGTGCACGAAGGTGCACATTTGGCACTCGTGTTTTGTAGGAAGCTTGGATGGCTATGGGACATGGTAGGATGATAGAGGAAGTTGAGATGAAACCAACACAACTGACGGATCATAATTTGGAGCTTTAGAGAAAAAGTCATGGGATTTCCTTGTTTTCAATAAAATAGTGTCTATTGTTGTCACTTTGAGATTTTTCTCCACGCCATCTATAAGAGAGGCATGCAAGATGTGCTAGCTACTAGCCTTCCCCATACTTCTGGGAGCAATCATGGTACTAAGTCAGCACTTCCTAGGGAGATCCTAGTTGCCGGCTATTGGCACTCAAAGGAGTGTCTAAGGTCAAGGTTAGGGAGCCTTGTGAACGGCACTAGCCTACGGCTTGTGTTGGGCCATACATTGGGGCCAGAGGCTCAGGTGTGGCATTTACTATGCCGGACGATTTGGCTGATCGAGCTATCAAAGCACCACTAAGGTTTCGTGTGCTAACTTATGGCCTTGCCGAGTTCTTGCCTTGGTTATAATAGTTATTTGGCTAAGAGCATGCAACGACGAAGCAACGTTGCATGAGTAGGCAGAAAATGACTTGTGCTGTGGACATATTCCATATGCTATTGTGTATGCAATTGTTGGGTGGTCTTTACCCAAATGTTAGACATTTTAGTATGGTGGAAATCATTTGGAAAGCATTATCAAATAAGCCGTGGGTTTAATGTTGCTCTACTCGGTGAGGCATGAGTGAGCAAGGACTAGGTGACACGAATGTCGACGAGGGTAGGACTTGCGTACGAGTGTTGAGCCCAAGGATTGGGTCTCGGGCGCTCACATATCCCTTGGTCCCGTTGGGCCCAGTAATATGCCAATTGTGCCTCAAGTGCAAAAGCAACCCCTAGTGCTGGGTTGGAATGGCAATGTGCTATGGCCTTACGAGATGCGGATATATCCCATGTGGAAAAACGAGCTTGTTGATGGTTGCAGGTGACTTTGCTTGTTTAAATGTTGATGGATGAATGTACGCTACGTACGAAGGGTACTAGTGACAGAGTACATTCTAGGTGATGGTCGAGGAATGGGTGAGTGCTACGTGCAAAGGGCACTAGTACGGTGAAGTGTTCTCGTGTTCATAAGTGGCCTTATGGGGAACTTTATACTGAGGATTGTATTGAGGGACGAGTGTTGTGTGAAATATGTGCATAGACATGAGAACCTTTGTGGGATTCTTGTTGGCAAGTTTTCGTGTCGAGACATGTACAGATAAAATCTAGCGACTCGTATGTCGAATTACAGATGAGACCTTTGATTTGGTGGGATCGAAGGTGCCGCACGGGCAAAAAATATTTGCTATGACGTGCCTGGCGAAGAACGAAAGGTTGGCCCGTGACACAATGGAAGAGAATTTGAACTTTTTACTAGGCAAGTATTTGCTTACTCTATTACATAATATTTTTGCAAGTGCTCATAATTTTTTTAAGGTAAGTGATAGGAGGTTTGAGATTTTGAACCTTTTATTTTCGTGAGAAGGTAAGGGTATGACATTTTATGATCCCGGGAATAGGGTGTGACAATTTTTTCCCAATGTTAATGGTCCAACTAACTCAAGTTAAATTTCGTTAATCGAATTCAATACCGAGTACCGAATTCAAATTTGGTTAATTGAATTTTCTATCAAATTGAATTTAAAATTGAAATTGGTTAAAAGTTTTAGAATCTTTTTCGAATTTTGACCTATTTTATTAACCAATTAACCGATCGATTAACCTATACTCACACTTACTAGAATCTATGCAAGTTATTTCTTTTTGGTTAAACACAATCCTTCCATTTTTAAGAACTTTTTTACAAGCATAGCCCAAAAAAGGAAAAAAAAAAAAAAATAAAAAATGTGTAAAGAGAAAATGTGGAGATAAGAAACATAAAGAAAATAAGAAAAACGAAGCTTATGTATTATGAAAAGGGTTTATTACACTTTACACCCTTAAATTTTAGTTTCACTAGCATTTTAGTCCCTAACATTATCTTTTAAGCACTAAATTCCCTTGTTGGCTAAATGGACAAAAATACGCATGAATTAATTTCACTTTACCTCCTAAACTTTAGAATTACTAACACTTTAGTCCCTAACAATTTTTTTTTTGTGCATTTAACCACTTTGCTTATACCAATTCAACGTTTCATCATTCTATCCCTATTCTATTTTATTATTTTATACTGTTGCCTCCATTTAATTTAAATTCCTCCACTAACTATGAAAAGTTCTTATATGTCCGATTCACGATCTTACTTGTAAAACGCGTGGTTAAAATAGCTAGATACACATCCTCATTTTTTTTATATTATTATACATCATTTATAAGCATTATGTGCATCCTATTTAAATTGCAAGGCACACAAGTGAGGCTAATTCAGACAAAAAAGTTTAGTAAATACGTTGAATTAAACTTCTAGGTATTTGCTCATATTTAATTCTATATTAATTCAAATGTTCTCTTGAGGAAATATATATTCATTAAACTAAAATAAACAAAAACTATATTAAAATAAATAGGATTACAATTGTCAAGTATGTAATAAGTGTAACCGAAGGATTTTATCGTCAAAAACAACGTTATGGACTAAAGTGTTAGTTTTTTTAAACTTTAAGGGTAAAGTGTAATCAAACAAAAAAAAAAGGAATAAAATGGTCAAAACATTAAATTGTAATAACGAAAAGGGTAAAATACTAAAAAAAAAACGTTAAAAACTAAAGTGTTAGTAACACTAAAGTTTAAAAGGTAAAGTGTAATTAACTCCTATGAAAATGAAGATCGGCTGTATCATTATACAGAGATTACAGTTACATGCTATCCTAACTTTCCCACCACCAAACAGCTGAACCCCCATCGACACGTCAACACACACAAATTCAACTCTCCTCTCTCTCTCTCAACGTTGAGAGGTAGAAGAGCAAGAGAACCACCGGTCCAGCAGCAGCAGCAGCAGCAGCAACCACCCCCGCTACTAGTCATGTCAACCACCACCTTCTCCAATCTCACCCACAGCCCACTCCTCTCCCTCACCCCACCACCCCACCGCCACCACCACCACCACCACCACCTCACTTTCTCTTCCCTCACTTACCGTACCATAATCTCCACACAATTCCTCTCACTCAAATTTACTTCCCTCAACACTCCACAAAAATCCCATCCATCCCTCTTCTTCTGCACCCTCAAAGATAACCACAGCACTGACACCGGCAACAACGGCGGTGACAGCGGTTACACTGGAAGTGGCGGAGCTGGTGGTGGTGGAGGAGGAGGAGGAGGAGGAGAAGGGGAAGAGACAGTGGCGATGCAGGAGAAAGAAACAAGGCCGAAGCTTTAATGGCATTGGCTGAGGTGGGGAGATCATTGGATAGCATTCCTAAGGACTTGGCCGCGGCTATTGAGGCCGGGAGGATTCCGAGTTCCATTGTTTTAAGGTACTTTGAGCTGGAGAAGTCACCGGTGTTCAGATGGTTGCTTAATTTTGGAGGGTTCAAGGAAAGGTTGCTAGCCGATGATCTTTTCTTGACTAAAGTTGCCATTGAATGTGGTGTTGGAATCTTCACTAAGGTTTATTTTAATTCAAATCTATTTATTTTAGTTCTTTTTCTTTTGAAATGTTGAACTTTGTAATCTTGAAAATGTGACAAACGTTGATATGGACTTTTTCTTGATGAGAAAATTTGTGAAAAGAGCTGGCTTGGATGCATAATTCAGTACAAATTCCCTTTCTCGTAAATAGTTAAGTTGTCCAATCTTTAGGAATTACATATCCAAGCATGCATTTTTCACAAAATTTCCTTTTCTTGAATACTGTCTTCGAGTTAGGCCAATGTAATAGTAATAGTTTGTGGCCTTGGCAGTAGAACAGTGATCTTGAACTCTGAGGACAAGGAAAGTATTTTTTTTTTACATACTTTGTTTTGGAGGGCTGATAGATGTTGATATAGAAATGCTTATACCAGAATTTTTGTTTGATCGAGTTTAGATCGTTTGCATAAAATAGGTCAATATGTTATAAGTTTTAGAGATACTAAGTTATCTAGTTTTAGATCAAGTTTGAAAGATGATGATGAAGGTCGATTGTGATTGTGAAATAGCCCGAGATATCTAACTCAAAACAAATAGGTACAGGTAGAGTGACCAAACATCGTTCTTGTGAGATTGTTGTGGAATTTTCTCCAGCAATGAATGCTCTTAGTCAAGCCTGTCAACCATGTCAAATCAAATGAATGAGGTTAGATTATTATCAAATATAGAAGAGAGTGTTTATGGACTGAGTTTGCCCACTGTATCTTGGACCTTAACTATCATAATGTCAAATGATGTCATAACTGGATTTTGTCCATAGAATGACCTGACATCAATGAGATAGTCCATATTTTCCACCTGAAATGACAGAATGACACGATATATATATTGTCAAATTTGATTGTCTAATTATATTTTCATGAGGAACTAAGTCAATCTTGAAGGCTGCAGTAGGATTTAATTTTCATTTTGCTTTATTTTTATAATTGGAATCCATTGTTATCCTTTGAATGTTTTCCAAGTTTTAAGCCCTTTAATGCTATTTGGAACTATGAACCAGCTTTGTAACATAAAAGGGTAGTTTCTCCACATTCTGGACAGAATCATGCATAATATGTTTATTGCTTGATTTGTTGCTGTGTGAAATTTCAGTTTTTCTCCTTTTTTTTTCCCTTCCTTTGTCATTGATATTTTAAACTGCAGTTATTATGTCTATATAAAGTTTGAGTTCTCTCGTTTGCATTCTAGACTGCTGCAGAGTTGGAAAGGCGCAGAGAAAACTTAGCAGCAAGGAGCTAGATTTTGTCTTCGCTGACGTGGTATGTTTATCTCTCCTGAATTCTCATCTCTACCCTGTTGTATGAAACTTTGTTAAAATATGGTCAAAATCTTAATACTAGCATATCTATGCTTTGCATATACGGGAAACTTCAACAAAAGCTATTTTAACATTCCAACATAAAGGAAATAGGCTAAAGGAAATGAAAGTTAATCCTAGCATGCACTACTGTACATAGTTGCTTTACTATTCTTGAAGTGCAAATTATGCTTATGCACTTAACTTGAGCTTATGTTGGTGAGAGAATGACTGGAAAATGAGGACAACAATATGCTGATTCTCCTTGACAAGTTGAGCACAAATAAACCTTTAGAAAATAAGTGCTGAACTTGCCAGTTTTAACGAAAGCTAGAATGCTACTCCTTCAAATATGTAGTCATCATGATGAATTCCTCTACCCCCCTTCAACCCAACAAACAAAGAAGAAAAGGAAAAAACGCTCAACATTCAACATGGGGAAAAGAGAAACAGAAATTTGTTCTGTGAAAAAATGGCAAGCCCATGGTTAGTTTTCATGGATTTGATGGTTGAACAATTACCTGTGGAGCTTATGAATACCTCTCCAAGAATATCTTGCCTGGATATGTATTCTGCGCCTGTTTCAAGTGTGAAAGGATTAATTAACAATCAAAACGGGTAAAGACACTCTGCAAAGGCCATGAATTGGTTAGGCATCTTATGATGAATTAATCTTTTCGTGTTTCCTTTCTGTTGACTAGAAACAGCGTGACATGAAAGGAGATTATTGATGCCTTGTGGTAATCTGACTATTAGTTTAAAGCTGAAAATCAATAATTTGAAGCCTTGAAGGAGCGGTACCGTGGTAAAAATTGAAATTATCCTCTACCAAATTGACAGCACCATGTGTGGAATTGTGTTGTATCCATACTCTTTTTAGAGCACTGTAAATTCTATTTAACTGAGAAAGATTCTGAAAATGACACTAGAAAGGTAAAAGGTTTGGACTGACATGAATAGTAAATCAAAGAATGAGGACAAGAAAGGCTTGGGTATGTGAAGAACAATCATAATTCTTGTTTAAAACCTTTACCTTCACTTTACTAAGAGATGAATGGAATGAAAAGTTTATACTTGAACAGTAAAGCTTTCGGTTTCTTACTTAACTTTTAGCATGTAGGTAAATTATTTTTTGCATGTAGATAATTTTCTTTGCCAGTAGCCCTGTACTCCCCGAATCTGCAATATTCCCAGATAAGAACGATCACAAATGTGCATATGACAGTAAATGAACTTCGAAGCGGACAGGGATAAATCACTTCATTAAGCATTGATAGTGTCCTACCAAAATCATTCTATGCTTCCTTTACTGTTATGACCTGTGTTATACTAAAGATGGTTTACATTTAAATTTCTTCTCACGTCTAGAAAATGATTTTTTCACTTTTCAGTTGCATTGGCTCATAGTTAAGAATGGAGTTACCTGTCTTCTATATTCACTGATGCTTCATTAGAATTCTAACGGGGATAAACTTTCAGTGTAGTCATTTTCACAATTAATCTTGATCACTGTCCTACTATTGGGACACTTATTATCAAAGCTTATTCCAGTGTTTCCTACTCGTCTGACGTTGTTGGCAAGGGTGTTGCAATTAAATAGGTCCAGCACGTGGTTAAGGTTTTGCAACCAACAAAGATATGGTTGGTCAGACAGAGATGTTCATCAATGTTGTTAGCCTATATATTTAGATGGAAATTCATAAATATGAAAGGTTTTGAGCATAGCCATCGTATGCTAAAAATCTAGTACTAATATTCTTTTATCAGAAATGCTTTCATATTATTCCTGCATATTATCTCTCTGGCAGGTGTATTAGCATTCTCTTCCTTTTTGAAAATCCTGACTTTCTTATGATGATTATTTAGGTAATGGCCATTATTGCAGATTTCATGCTAGTCTGGCTTCCGGCACCTACTGTTTCTCTACGACCACCTCTTGCAGACAAATGTTAGTGCTGGACGTCTCAGCAAGTTCTTCTATGGCTGTCCGGATAATGCTTTTCAGGTGAGGAGTTCAGTATATGAAACTTTTGCTGCTAACCTTTTGCATTTCTGCAGTAAAATTTTTATATTTCTTTGCTTCCCTCAGTATTCATATTACAAATACTATTCTTCCTGTTAGTCTTATCAATCTTCATATTGTCAATGTCATCAAATTATCATGGTAATTGTTGTTATTTTTATTATTATTGCCCTCGTTTTCTGTATCATGGTTGGAAGAGGTTGTAATAATAAAGAAAACCTGCTTGTGGGCCACTGAACAAGTTCATTTGTTAACTTTTCTGCAGGTTGCCTTGGCTGGGACATCCTATACATTATTACAACGAATTGGTGCCATAGTGGTATGTTGACAAATGAACAACGGTTAACTCTGCAAGCTTAAGTTCTGAGAAAATAGTTCAATTTGAGCTAAGATTATTCTCAACTTCTCTGCAGAGAAATGGAGCCTGCTGCTATTTGGTGTTGGGACCAGTGCATCTCTGGTGAGTTTAAACTTGATTAAGTTTGCATGTACCATCATTGGAGTTTGGATGTTTCTTGTGATGTTCCATTTGCTAGCTATAAGTTACTACCCTAGTATTGGAAACTTGTTGGTGTCTACGGATTTGTCCCTTTACTTCTCAATTTTTACATAGATGCACATATAGGGGGCCACTTTAGAATTGCTGAATTTTTCAGTGGCACATGCTTGATGAATGTCAAGCCAACCCGAAGGGGTAGTTCTGCCAAAGCATCCAAATGACCTGCAAAACATGTTGAGCACTATCAGATGTTGGCTCTGGATAGCCATTCTAATGTTAAACCACGGAGACATAAAAGTAGAGACAGAAGGTAGTTAATGTATAGAGAGAAAGTGTCAGGAATTAATTACCAATCATGAGGACCCAACCACCTATCTATAGACGATGATGGACCAAATGTATAGGTTTGACCTTAGACCAATTTGACCATATTTCTATAATAGTGCGCTTAGCGAGGTTGACACATGGTATTTGTTCATCAGTGTATACTTGTGTATCATCAGTGTTCATGTATAGTTTGGAATGCTGGAGCTGGACTATGCTATAGCTTAGTTGCAACTCCAAATACTGATCAAGGGATTAGGTCATCACCAGCATACATGTCATACTCATACACATTTGATTCTTCATGTAAATTAGTTTAGACAATTGTGTTTGGGTCTGCTGTGTAACTCAAGCAATCCACATGAGGTAATGGCTGGAAATAGCAAGAAAAAAGGACAGTTTGCGTGCTTCCCTGCTGCATCTGGGTCTATGCCATCTGTATAGCAAGAGGGTTTGAAAATTTTATGCTGCAATTGTACCTTAGTAATTTAAATTTGGCTACCATCTAACAGTTGGGATAATAGCAAAATCTACCTTGATTTGGAGAAGGCCCCTACTTCACTTACCAAGACTATATTAAATATCAAAACCTGTCCCTAGTTTTTGTTTTTCTCAATACCTCCAAAAGACTTGTTAAATTTTTGGTTGATGTACCTTTTTGTTTTAGTCATTTAATTATGACAATTAATGGAAAATTAAAGAAAATCCTTTTTGATTCTATGTCTGCTGCAATATACTATTATTGTTAATCTAATAAGAAGAAAATCATTTTCGTTCTATAGCTCCTGTCTAGTTGCAACTAGTGTGAAAGGCACGCCCTATGGGTGTGCAGTTTAAGAAAATTACAAAAAATCTCAAAAACAATAGTTAAAAAAATTAATAGTTAGTGAAAATGTTAAAAGAATAATTTAAAAAATTAAAAGATAATATAGGCAGTGGATGGTGGAGGGTGAGAGGAAGTTATGGGGTTACCTTATGAAGATAGGGGTATAATAGGCAAAACAAATAATGACATCACACCAAACCCCTCCCCATGCTTTATATATGGTGTAGACAATTCCATGTCATTGAAACTTTGGAAGGAGAAGCAATTTTTACTGGGGTTCTTTGATGAAATGCCCAGAATCATAGCGTCTCTCTTCAGAATTCCATGTCTGTTTCTGTGGGATGTGTTTTTATTTATTTATTTTACTTCTGCGGGGGGAACTGCTTATGTGCTTGTGTTTGTGCGTGCATGGTTATGTATTGTTGCAACATACCATCATAGTCTCATGTTTCTCTGGGTTTGTATCAATATTGTCCACACCATGTTTATTGATTTCATCTTTTTCTCAGATTGGTACAGGCATCACAAACGTATTAATAAATGCACGAAAGGCCATTGATAAAAACTTTGCTGCTGAAGCCGAGGACCTTCCAGTTTTATCAACCAGCGCAGCATATGGTGTCTATATGGCTGTTTCTAGCAACCTTAGGTACACTAGTTTATGCTCACAGTTGCCATTTAAAGTATTGTTTTGTTTAAAAAAACCTTATTGTTATTGAAACTTAATTTGTTCTGTCAAGAACCAAAAATTCCTCTGTTTTTGATTTATCTCAAATATTTGAAGTTATGTTAAGCCCTCCCTGTATATTGCTTATGTGTGTTTGTCCCTCATGCAGTTGAATAACTTTCTTGATTTCTCACAAGGTTTTGTCAATATTTATATGTTAAGGTCCTTTCCTTGTCTTAAAATGTATTTAGTGGTAACACATGCATCACTATGTATATCCTGAGGTACTTTCTTTCTCCTGATGTCATAAAATGCATTTAGTGGTAACACATGCATCTCAAGATGCAACACTTAATTTTGAATATTGTCTTTAGCAAGACCTCATATCATGTAATTACAATTAGTTGCAGTTTTTCAGATGCCGTAAGCTGCAGTTAAGTCTCTCGAATATTAACATGCATAGGCTAGAAAGTGGCTTACAATGTAGATTTACAAATTACAATAAATACAAGGTGCACACCTTGAGAATGGCCATCCAATCACTTTTAAGTGTCTGGATACTGGAGAATTTACTTTATCTGGTATTAAGATCATATGATACAATCTCACTATTTCTGTATAGAATACCATCCTTGATCTTATTACTTACTGACATCATTAGCTTTAGAATAAA
Organism: Cinchona pubescens; assembly: GCA_025175665.1. Taxonomy (NCBI): domain Eukaryota; kingdom Viridiplantae; phylum Streptophyta; class Magnoliopsida; order Gentianales; family Rubiaceae; genus Cinchona; species Cinchona pubescens. The sequence continues at coordinate 403,534 of JANKKI010000212.1, read as the reverse complement.
CTGACGATCCTCTGTGGGGTTAATTTTAGCCTTCTCTCACTTAAGCTTCTCTACTAAACTGTAAAAGGAGACTCGGTCAATGAAGTACAAGATTAAGACCATATGGGTGAAGACAACATGATTTATCCTCCAAAAGCTTGGGAGATTGCTCTTGTAATCTGAATATCTGATAAAGCATTTAATCCAGGGACAACTGTATAGGATTGTTGTAATTCATCTACTTTGCTGCTTATTTGATTAGTTTATATGACAGGTACCAAATACTTGCTGGGGTTATTGAACAACGAATATTAGAACCTTTGCTACACAACCACAAGCTCGTTCTCAGTGCAATCTGCTTTGTTGTTCGAACAGGCAATACCTTTTTAGGCTCTTTGATGTAAGGATTCTTATATCTTTTCAATTCAGTATATATTAATTCCATGCTTTTTTTAGCTTATTAGGTAATAATCTACTTTGTTGACAGGTGGGTGGATTTTTATGCACGTTGGACAGGCATCCAGAAGTCGAGGGATTAAAAACATGTATAAGTGTAATATACAATTTTTCATCTACTAAATTTTTCTGTATAGATGGTTCGTTTTTGTTGTTACAGAAAACATACTGTTCTATTATTGATTCGTTCTGCCTTTGTTGCCTTTTGTTTTTCCTTGGTTCAATAAAGCCAAGAAGAACATTACTCTGGTTTTGTTGAATAAAAGAAAATGGACCTTCAAATTTTCACTTCTTTCCTTCTCATTTGCTTCTATCGTGTCATAACTCAACCTTTTTTGGCCTCCCTTTTTCTATTCTGTGTCATCTGGGAAATTGAAGCATCTGTTTAACTTGTCTAGCCTAAGGATGCCACAAATGCTACATCATCAGCTGCTTCTACATGCCCCTCACATAATCAACTCTTTATCTTGTTTCTGGCATGTAGCAATGCCAAGTCAAGTGAATTATTTATGAAATCACAAGTACTTAATGCGTCAATATGGAGGGGTTCCTAAAATGCAAAAAGTAAATAAGCCATTGCACTGGGTAGTGTGTGTGTGTGTTTTTTTTTTCATCGCAATGGCTCTAATACCAACTTATGCTGAACCTCAAAAAAAATCTAACAACTAAAAACTAGTCCAAATTAAACTTCAAGAGGGAGAGAGAGAGAGCAATTTTACTTGAATTCTTCATTATCTTCCATGGTTTAACAAACAATAACATGAAGCCTATTTATAGAAGACTTCGAACAAAATTACTATCAATCATCAGGGAAATAGGGAAATGACAATTAATTTAAAAATTTATCTCAGTCAAAATTTACAATATTCTTCTAAATCTTACAATTGTCCAGTTTTCCATGGTTCCTGGTTTCATTTTCCATCAGCAAGTTTTGATCTTTTTCTTTTGTGTTTTGATATTTCCAATCTTCATTTACTTTAACAGTCGCAAATTAATCTGAAGACAAGTAGGTTTGTTCTCTTTTTGTGTTTTGATGTTCTCTAATTTCTAAATTTTATCCTTACAATTCATATGTTTTTCAATATTCAAAAACCATGAAATTCTGAGAACATCTAAAACTAATGCTTTCACGACCAAATCCCTAATAACATGTTGAAATGCAACCTTAAAATATCTTGTCATTAAGCTGCAAGTTGTGTTCAGGCAAGCTTCAGAAATTAATGTATGCGTTTAGACAACAAGAGAAGATACAATCCAGCTGCAAAACATGTATCAACAAATCCACTGACGCCAAAAACAAGTCCACAAAATATCAACATTCCGGATGCAAAACTAAATCCTTGTTCCATCAAATAAAGCAAAATTACTTTCATAAACCATGAGCTTATGGCAACTCAAGGACAAAAATCTCTTGCTGCTGAAATGAGAGGTAGCAACATAAAAGGCAGAATCCAATTGTTTGCACAAACATCCCACATCTTGTATCCTCCCCCATTACCTTCTATAACACAAATAAAAACTCAAGTAATGGCTTTTGTTGAGTACTTTAGACGGACCAAAATCAGGTGAATCTTCACACCTGACATAAGATTTGTCTTCATTTATCAACTATTTCTTCATAAAAACCATCATGTGGATGATTTGTAATAGTCATCATTCACCCCACTTTAGTAATTTTCCACACTCCATTCTCGGGCATCATTGTTCTCCATATCCTTCTCCATCTGCGTACAGCAACAAAAAGGCATATGACAAAGAAAGACTAAACAGAAAATAAAGAAGACATTAGAAAATAGTCACTGGGCAATGCAACTAGATACCTCATAATGAGGCGTTAAATAAAATACAGAATGGAATTAATAATTTTTTGACCCACTTTCATATGGAAAGCCTTTCAAAATTTTTTTTAAAAGATTCTATAATATGTTTTATAATTACTTTTTTTATCTCATATACATCATATCTCAAAAAGTATTACAGTATTATTTTCTAAGAAACTCTTCTATAGAATGCAATCATATCTCTTCCAAGATGATAGAGGTGGCGAAGAGAAGGTATTAGATGCCTAATAATATACAGTATGGAAGTTTGTGTATTATTGTTCCAACCAGATGCCTAACAGTATGGAAGTTTGTGTATTATTGTTTCAACCAACAGACACGAGCTATCCCCAAAGTCGTACATGAAAACATGCAAAGTAAAGAATCATGAACCACAACATATCCATGTTTCTCAAATGAAAGGCACGACTAACATGGCAATTATAACAAACTCCGCCAAACTAGAACTCCTTTTTTAACAAATTGAGCCTCAACCATTTCCAGAATAACTTTCTTTAAAATCCTCAAAATCTTTCTTCAGTAGCTTAAATTGTTGCTTGGGCGTGCATAATGAGTTTGCAAGTTTCCGCAATCCATTCCTCCTCCAATCCAAGTTCTAACCAAAGTACATTAAAGGAGCTAAAAATGTAAAAAGTATTACTGCCATCCGCATGCTCATCACATAATATAAACATTGCTGGTGTAACACAAGATTTGGAAGATCCCTCGTCACTAGCACGAAAGAATTAACAGTGGATGTTACATGATGCATGTTTGGATGGAGGGATTTAAGTGAATTTAATTTGAAATCTTAATCCATAATAACTTATCGGAATAAGTTAATTAATTAAGTTATAGATTTGAAATCCAACAATAATTAGGAGTGTGATTTTAATAGTTAAATGAGAAGATTTAAAATTCACCTAAATTTTATGTCATTTCAAATTCATCTAATTCAAATTCATTCAAATTCATAATTTTAAATATTTCCTTCAATTCAAATTCACCTATCCAAACACAACCTAAGAAAATTTGGGTCTCTTTTGATACTGTGAATATTGCCCTTGAACATCAAAGGGGAAAAGAAGTTGAAGAATGCCGGAAATTCTAGGAGAAGAGAAACAAAATAAGATAATAATTAAACAATTGAATTCTTTATCTATCAAAATCTAGCTAGAAGTAAGCTAGTTACAAGGGTATTAATAAGCCATAAAACCAACAGAATTTGGTTGTGGCTAGAAATGTATTCCTTATAAAACAACCAATTACCTCTATGAATTCTGCTAAATCAACTATGATTCCAGAGTAGATCCTAATACAAATGAATAACTAATCAAGACTCACGAAACACAATTACAGTAAATTTGTATCTGTATATCATTTACTAGAAAAGACTTAATCACACAATTCAATTCCTAATTTCCTACTAAGAAAATACTTGAAGAAAGAGTTAGTTGACCTGTTCCAGCTCCCGAAAAGACTGATTAATGTCCAGGAAAGCCTAATAGAGACTTGAAACTAATTATGAAAATTATTAATATTAGATTTCCTTGAGTTCGTTTTCAGTATTTTCCTCAGAAAGGGGAGCAAAGCATGACTTGCTTTGTGGGAACAGAAATTGGCAATCATTTATGATAATTTTATGCAAGGAATTGGTATTGAGTTACTAATCTAGTCCAAAACTGCAGGCACTGGATTAATTCTCTAAATCCAGCTTGCACTCGGCCTATGTTTGAGTAGTGTATTGCCAAGTTGTAGAAAGGGTATTCTTCAGTTCTCTTCCAACATAGATAATACGGGCCACAAATAATTCAAAAGGTTCAAAGTCCTCTCAATTTCCTCATTTAAGTCTTTCTTAAGTATGGTGCACTCAAGTTGGAGGTTAGGGCAGTTCTCATGTATTTTGAAATTGGTATTGACTTCCTCTGTTACATCAACTTTCTAAATTACAGGACTAAGGAAAATACTATCATAAATCCGATTTTATATTCTATCTGTAAATTTTGCGGTCAAAATTAAATTTTATAAAATCTTACTTATTGTAAGAAAGTAAATAACCAGTAACGCAATGGAATTTAAAATTTTTACTTTCCTATCATGGATCAACTTGATTAATTTATGCGTAATACAAGAAAAATATAGAGTTATACCTTAAAATCGCAATAAAATCTCCAATATGTTTGGGGCATCGATCCATAAGCAGCACAAGTGCCTGGCCTCTAATGGTATCTATACATAATTAAATCAGGAATTTTCACAAGATTGATTGACCCAAAAACTATTAACATGTTATCCTAAATTATTTTTCCCTTTTTCCAATCGTGACTTCCATGATTTTGATTTTTTTATTTATCTTTCACGGCCTTTTAACATGTTTGCCGTACTAGTACTAATCATCGATTAGTACTACTTGTCTGAACATATCTAAAAGGCCGTGATTTATCCACATATATATATATATATATATATATATATATATTATATATGATAATTTAGAATTTCAATCAAATTGGATTTAGAAAATTACAATAAATCTAATCAGTTTTGATCAAGAGCATATAAATAAGTATAAAACCATTTGAACTTTTAATATGTATTACATATTGGTTCCTAACATTTATTACTTATTACAATTAAGTCCAAAAGTTAATTTATCTCATAAATTAACTCATAAGTATCTCACACTTATCAAATCATTTTAATCTCGAATTAATTATCCTTAAGTGTGTGACCCTTTAGATTCTCAATCACATTGGCAATTAGTATAAATTAAAATCCTAAATTAATTATGATTAGATATATGAATTAAACACTTTTAATTTATCATTAATTCTCCAATTAATTAATTTACACTTATAGATCAAAATTGGCTTCTAGCAAAGCATCATAACCACCCAAGTGTTGAGATATATCAAGCGATTCGAAATCACCCATCCGTGATTAGTTCCCGTGTAATTTTTATCCTTTCACCAACCTATATCCCGATTAATTCAAGAGTACAGATATAATGCCAACTCTTATCGAATTAATCAAATTTATTTCTTTCCAAAATACAACTCACTTAAAATAGAATTTAAGACACTCTTAATTCTATTTCCACTTTGCGCAAAGATTTTCGAATTGTATTTCAAAAAGTGGCCATATTGAGATATACTCTCCTATTATAAGGAGTGGTGAATCCTCCATTGGTCATATCTTATCTTATCATGATTCATATTATATTCGAACTCTACAGTATGTGCGACTCATTAAGAGTAACGACTTATAGAGCCAAAATATAATAATCCAGAATCAAGATAAACTTACATGATTTCAACTCAAAGTATCATTACACTAATATCGCAAAGAGATTAATCCATCGGCATTTAAATAATATTCCGTGTGGAATACTTTTAACGAGTCAATCCGATGCACTTATTCCCTATAAGCATCCACATACACTTATGCGCTAATCTACTAGTGTCATACTCTACGATTAGAGATATACACGAATAAAATATAATTATATCATAACTATTTATGATTTCACATATATGTATTTTATTCAAAAAATGTCATATTACAAAATATGTATAAATATAAAAGTGTAATTTATCCCTAAAATAAATTGATTTTAGGGCATACACTAACAAACTCCCACTTGCACTAAAACCAATCATTCATGTGCTTAAAATCGAATTAGTTAACATGACTTTCATGTTTCTTCTGGGATAAGGCTTTAGTGAACGGATCAGCATTATTATCATCCGTGGGGATCTTTTCTATCTTTACTTCATTTCTATCAATGGTCTCTCTAATCAAATGATTAAGCGTCGTAATACATGTTTAAATCGCTGATGAGACCTGGGTTTCTTTACTTGTGTAATAGCTCTATTGTTATCACAATACAAGAGTAGAGGATCGCTAATGGAAGGAACCGCTTCAAGTTTAGCCATAAACTTCCTAATCCAAACTGCCTCTTTTGCTGCTTCTGAAACTACAATGTATTCGGCTTCTGTTTGGAATCAGCCGTTGTGTCCTGTTTGAAACTTTTTCAACTTTTCGCACCACCATTAAGAGTAAATACATATCCATATTGCAACTTGCTATCATCCTTGTCAGATTGAAAGGTAGCATCTGTGTATCCACAAATCGTCAATTCTTGTCCACCATAGATCAAGAATAACTTTAGTCCTTCTTAAGTACTTAAGAATATTATTGATTGCTATCTAATGACCACTCCCTGGGTTAGATTGAAACCTGCTTGTAACATTTAGAGCATAGGAAACATTGGGTCTAGTACATAGCATCGCATACATTATAGAACCTATAGCCGAAACTTACATATGGGATCCTTTTCATGCTATCTCTTTAGACATCTGTCGTAGGACACATGTTTTTAGAAATGTACACATCATGAGATATTGGTAAGTAACCCTTTTTTGATTGATCCACACTAAACCTCTTTAGCATCTTATCTATGTACATTGATTGAGTAAGACCAAGCAACCTCTTTGATCTATTTCTATAGATCTTCATTCCCAAAATATAGGTTGCCTCTCCCAAATCTTTCATAGAAAATTCTTGGACAACCATACCTTTACACTTTGATGCATAGGTATGTCATTTCCTATTAACAATATATCATCCACATAAAGTATCAAGAAAATAATAGCACTTCGACTAACGTTCTTGTATACACAAGATTCATCCTCATTTTTTTATAAAATCAAACTCTTTGATTGTCTCATCAAAACGGATGTTTCAACTCCTACAAGCTTACTTTAGTCCATAAATAGACCTTTGTAACTTGCATACTTTGTTAGGATCTGTGGATATAAACCTTATCAATTTGTATCATATACACCTCTTCTTGCAAATTCTCATTAAGGAAAGTAGTTTTTACATCCATTTGCCAAATTTCATAATCATAATATGCAACTATCGCAATTAAAATTCGAATAGATTTCAGCATTGCAACTGGTGAGAAACTTTCATCAAAGTCAACTCCCTATCTTTGTATATAACCTTTTGCCACCAATCGCGCCTTATAGGTAATCACATTACCATCCATGTCGGTCTTTCTCTTAAAGACCCACTTGCACCCTATGGGTTTAATTCCTTTAGGTGGATCGACTAAGATCCATACCTTATTATCATATATGGAATCCATTTCAGATTTTATGGCTCTTAGCCACTTTTGAGAGTTCTTATCAGATAATACTTATTCGTAAGATATAGGTTCATCATTCGTAATGACTACTACATCATTGTGCCTACTTACAAGAAACTCATATTTCTTTGGAGTACAATGTATCCTAGTAGTCCTACGAAGAGCTTGTGTATCATTAGTTTCATCCTTTATCACATCATCATGTGATTGAAACTCTTGTTTCACTTGTTGATCAATACCATATTGTGTTTCTTGAACTTCTTCAAGATCTATTTTACTCCCACTTGCCCTTTAGATACCCCACAAATAGGTATTTATCTGATTTAGATTCAATTTTGTCAGATTCTACTCTTTTCACATAAGTACAGCAACCCTAAACTTTCAAATATGAAAATTTAGGTTTCTTTCCAAACCATATCTCATACGGAGTGGGATCAACAACTTTTGATGAAATACAATTTAGTAAATGGGAGGCAGTATTAAGAGCATAGCCCCAAAATGATTTTGGGAGGTTTGCAAGACTCATCATTGATCGAACCATATCCAATAGAGTTCGATTACATCTTTCAGATATACCATTTAGTTGTGGTGTATAAAGAGGAATCCATTGAGGTATAATCTCATTCTCTTTAAGATAATCTTGAAACTCTTGGTTCAAGTATTCCCCACCTCGATCAGACAAACTCGAAGTATTTTAATACTTTTACCAAGTTATTTTTCAACTTCATTCCTGAATTCTTTGAACTTTTCAAAGGTTTTATACTTATACTTCATTAAGTATACATAACCATATCTAGAACGATCATCCGTAAAAGTAATGAAGTATGAAAAACCTTCTCTAGCATGAATTGACATAGGATCACAAACATTAGTATGTATCAGCCCCAACAACTCACTAGATCTATCACCTTTTCCAGTAAAAGATGATTTGGTCATTTTACCAAGTAAACAAGATTAACATATATCACATTTGATTCATAATCAAATGATCCCAAATAACTATTGTTGTGTAATTTGGAAATGCGTTTCTCCTTTATATGACCAAGTCTATAATGTCAAAGGAAAAATTATTTTAAATTATCAATTTTGGACCTTTTGCATTTATGTTGAGAACTAGATTTTTCATGTCTAGAATATAAAGACCATTATTCAAAGGAGCAGTTCCATACACAATGCCATCACGTGAAAAAAGAACAACATTTATTCTTTTGCATAATGACAAAACCATCAGTGTCTAAACACGGAATAGAAATAATATTTCTAATAAGAGATGGAACATAATAACAGTATTTAAGTTCTAAAACAAGACCACTAGACCAAGAAAGATAATAAGTCTCTACGCTAATGCAGCAACATTTGCTCCATTTTTCACATACAGGTCCACTTTTCCCTTAGCCAATATTCTACTTATCTTTAGTCCCTGCATACTTTTACAAATATGATATGCTAATCCGGTATCTAATACCCAAGAATCTGATTTAGAAGTAGAAATATTGATTTCAATCATATACATACCTGAAGTAGAAGCTTCATTAAGCCTCTTCTACTTCAAGGTATCAATATAGGCCTTGCAGTTCTTTTTCCAGTACCCTTTGTTTCCATAATGGTAACAAGTACCCTCGGCCTTATCATTCTTGATCACAGGTGTTGGTTTTAACCCAGACGTGACTTTCACAAAACCAATTTTGGATTTCTTTTTCGTCTTATTATAAGAATCAACAACCAGCACTTGTTTTCTTTCTTTTTAATAGTCATCTCAGTAGTTTTAGCATAATCAACAGTTCAATGAGAGTTGTGGATAATTTATTCATATTGTAATTCATCACGAACTGTGAAAAGATATCAGGCAGATATTGCAAAATTAAGTCAACATTTAACTCATGATTTTGCTTAAATCTCTGTCGTTCTAATTTTTCAATTAGTCCGATCATCTTCAGTACATTAACTGCTATTGAAGTACCCTTTGCCATTTTACAATGGAATAACTCTTTAGATGTCTCATACCTCTCATTCCTAAATTTTTCATCAAACAACTCCTTGAGATGAATAATCATAGAGTGAGCATTCATATTGTCATGCTGTTTATGTAATTTAGAACTCATAGTGGTCAACATGATATAAGAGACAGTATTATTGTCCTCTGTGTACTTACGATAAGCATTCTGAACTACTTCATCAGCATTATCTGCTGGGACATCAGGAATAATTAGTAGGTAGATCAAGAACATAGCCAATTTTTTCGTGTTTGAGAACAATTCTCAAATTATGATGCCAATCCCAAAAATTTGGTCCAATGAGTTTCTTATCATATAAAATGGGACGTAAATTGACGTTGCTACTGATATTCTACAACATATAAATAAAGATAGCATAAGAATTTGTTATTTATGCATAAACAAAACCAAAATATAAGATGGACTTCTTTTTAAATTGGTTTTGCTCCCATTATTTTAATTCAAATCAATAACCCTCACATATTGATTCGGGAGCCATCACATAACCCCTAGTGAGCTAGGATCCCATCTAATTATTTTGATCTTGGGTGTACCCAACAAACCAAAATAATTTTGAAAGATAGGTAACTCTTAACAATGACAACTCTTTGTAATTCCTAGATAGTTAGGTATCAACTCTTTGATAGTACATCTTATGTGACTCCTAACCTTTGCCTTAAAGACATGTAACCTTGAGTGTGCCCAACAAATTATATGTGTATAACCTTCGTTAAGTTGTACCCATTATTCAGATGTCTTATCTCATAGCTCAAACATGTCCAATGTAGAGTAACTTTGGATTAGCCCAACAAGTTAAATCTAAGAAGAACTTATGTTTGTTGCTACAATAATGGAAGGCAACTTATTTATTGACTTAATATTAATTTGAGGGATTTTCTTTTATTTATTTTATTAGGTCTCATCAAAATTGCATGCACTATTACCATAATAGAATATAATAAATAAAACATCCATAAAACCGTGGATGATTATGGACTTTTACTAAACTAGTTTCCTTAAGTCACAAAGGAAACTAAGTGGTCAAATTCTAAGGGTAATCTTCAACTCTTGAAAATTTCCTTCGTGGTTGCACCTTTTTGCTGTCTCCATCATCTTGTACACTACAAATGTAATTTTATCTAAATATTTTAGATATTCAATCTTATCCCTAACCTACATCTGTGTACGTGACATGATTGGTTAAGAAAACCTCATTACATTCGAGAGAAATTGAGATGAGAAAAGAATTACATTCAAAATAATAAAAAAATGCAGGACAAGCTGGCCCTATTTAAAAAATTTATAACCATTGAATTTAAACCAAATAAATCAAACACAATCACATTGGCCTTAAGTCCATAATCATCCTTCATGCAATTAAATAATTCAATAATTAAATAAAAGTATAAATCCATATTTAGTATCTAATCATGAATCACTATACTTTATAATTTCAATCTCATTAAAATTATCAATTTTTGAATTATTTATGAAAATATTTTATGGAGAAAAATTATTATTTTCCAATCTCATTAGAAAATAATCGGTTAAAAATTATCTAATTCTAATCACATTAGAATTAAATAAATATTTTCAAAGATTTTATACTTTCTAAAGTTTAATCAAATTAAAAAAAAAAAGAAAGTGTCTAAATTTTATCAACTAATTTTAAACAACAATTGTCAAAAATTAATTAGTGATTTCTAAAATCAAAATTTAGAAAAATCTTTAAAATTTGAAAATATAAAATATTTGTCGCTAAAAGTAATTTAACTCGTTAAATACTTTTAACGACGAAAGGCTTAAGTGTCACTAAAAGTGACAATATGCAATCAAGATGATGTCATCAAGAATGACATCATCAAGAATTGCTTGCTTGACCCGTGAATCAAATTCACGGGTCTTCATTTTTTTTAAAAAAAAAAAAATTCTCCAATATTTTATAAAAAAAATTCAAAAATTCATATAGTTTGAACAATTCAATAGCATAACAATTAAATACAACTACATCATAAATAATCACGGGTGGTTCTGATACCACTGTAAGAAAGTAAATAACCAGTAACGTAGCAGAATTTAAAATTTTTCCTTTCCTATCACGGATCACCTTGATTAATTTATGCGTAGTACAAGAAAAATATAGAGATTGTACCTTAAAATCGCAATAAAATCTCCAATATGTTTGGAACGTCGATCCACAAGCCGCACAAGTGTCCGGCCTCTAATGATATACACACAAATTAACAGTTAAATCAGGAACCTTCACAAGATTGATTGACCCAAATCACAGAATATTAGCTCCTAAATTTTTTTTCCCTTTTTCTAATCGTGACTTTCACGATTTTGATTTTTTTATTTATCTTTCACAACTTTTCAACATGTTTGCCGTACTAGTACTAATCATCGATTAGTACTACTTGTCTTATATATATATATATATATACACATTATAATATATATACATAATATGTGATAATTTAGAATTTCAATCAAATCGAATTTCGGGAATTAGAATAATACTAAAAAATTTGGGTCAAGAGCATATAAATAAGTATAAAATCATTAGAACTTTTAATATGTATTACATATTAGCTGCTAACATTTATTACTTATTACAATTAAGCCCAAAAGTTTATTTATCTCATAAATTAATTCATAAGTATCTCATACTTATCAAATCATTTTAATCCCGAATTAGTTATCCTTAAGTGCGTGACCCTTTTGTTGGTCCCAAAGCAACCTAAGAAGCGGTGAGGATATTAGGTTTTTTTAAAAAAAACTTTTAGAAAGATTGAACTTATTGAGATTTTTCAATTAACAATTAATATAATCGAATCAATGAAACTGTGAAGTAAGAAAGAGAGGAAATTAAACAACTAATACTTCCAAACTAACAAGTTTGAAGTCTTAATTCACTAGAATGCTTCACACACTTGGTGAGCCAATAATCTTTACAAAGTTGGAAAATTCTTCCTCACACGAAAACTCTTTTAGTTGAGCCAAGAATTTTACTCACAACCTCACTTTCGTACAAGATTATCACTCCACTCAAAATGGAATTGCACTCTAAGCTGTAAACTAATACAATAGAGCACTATAGCCAATTTGTACTAAAATTGCTCTTTTCTAAGGCTTGTATTTAATGTATTAAATGATTTTTACAGAATGATAGAGCAAGTATTTATAGGAGCAATAAATGGTGGTTGTAACTACTTCCTAACGGCTAAATAACAAATGCACAAAAAACTAGCCCTTGAGGTTTCGAAATTTGACGTCCGAGATAAGTATGATGCGTCCGACACTGCATCCGACCTCCGTGTAGTAGGTGAATGACATTGTTCGGACGACCGTGCATGCGTTCGAACAGAGTTTCGGACAGTTATGTTTATCCGAAAGAAACTTCGTTCAGACAGTTGTATGCGTCCGTAGAGAAGCATAAAGAAACTTACTTTCTGACTGTTAGTTTAGAAGATGAAATGCGTCCGAGAAACTTGACATAGTTCGGACGGTTTACTGCGTCCGAACACCCTATTTCCAGCAGAAAAAGTAACAGACCTGCAAAGGTTATTTTTAGAGTTTAATGCTTATGTCATCATCAAAATAAGGTTTGGAAAACATCAATCTCCCCCTTTTTGATGATGACAAACAGTCATAGAATAATTAACATGTAAAATTAACAGATATGAGTGATAACCAATCATTTTGCTTTGCGATATATTCCTACTCCCTCTTTTGACATCATCAAACAAAGCTCTCCCTAAGAAAGTGTACTTAAATAACATGCAATAAGAATTTATATCAAGGTTAAGCTTGGATCATCATCAACACCAATAAAAAAAAGTCAAAATTATTCATAAAATGATAATGAGAGCAAATCCAACTAGTGAAAGGAAAAAATTCAAAGAATTGCCAAAACTAAAATACATATTATCATAAAATCTAAGTTGAGTCATTTTTCTTCTTAGAGCGTTTTTCTATCTTGCGGCGTTTGGAGGAGTGTCATCATCAGTAGCCTCACTGTCTTCATCTTCTTTATTAGATCGTCGCATGATAAAATTGAATGTGTCGTCAACGTCCTCATCGTTGCCTTCATCTTCATTGGCATCACCTTGATTATTTGTGTCCTCTTTGTCATCCTCATGAACATCTCCTTCTTCGGCATTATCATCACTTTCAGTAGAGGAGTCGAGTGGATACTGTGATTGAATATTGGCAAATTGAACCTGAGCTGAAGAAGACATGCCCAAGCTAAGTGCCTCTTGGAGGATCAATCTACGACTTTCAAGTCAGTGGACTTTAACTTACGATTAGTACGACGTTGAAAGGAGCTTACTTGAGTGCTCAAAGAATTGAGAAGGTCACAGATTTGAGAAAGTGAAGGCTCGGAGGAAGATAGACGTGGATCATGGACTGGTGAAGGTGTTTAAGGAGGAAGAGAAAGGTACGGTGCCAAACCAGAGGTAGATGCTTGGAATTTTGAACGTTCAATATCAAAGGCTGCCTTAGTTAACCATTGATCATTAAAAAAACTGAGGCCTTTTCGCTCAATATAAGATTTGTTGAAATAAGGAGAAAATTGTTTGTTTCCGCTGAAAGGTACATCAAGAAAATCAAATACTTTGGTGAGAAATTTTTTGAAAGGAATGTTTCGTCGGGTATCAGTAAGAAAGAGTTCCCACAGGGAGCAGAAGAGATACCCAAAGTCAAGAAGAATTCCTTTGAAAACACAATAAAATAGGTAAAACTGCATCTTTCCGGGCTCAGTACAATGCCCATCTGTTGGTAACAGCAAATTTGTGATAGTATCAGAGTGTACAGAATATTTAGTTCAGGAGTGAGCAACATAGTTTTGGCTTCCGAGGCCTGTTTGAAATTGATGTTAAAAATTGCTCTGACCTCATCAATGTCAAAGCGAGTGTCAAGAGCAGGCCATTTATCTAAAGAAAAGAAATAAGAAAATTCATTCGCATTTGAGACTTCACATTCAAAAATAGTATTGATGATGTTGGAGGAAATTTCAAGATTTGTGTTGTTTACTGGAGAAACCAATGTGCGAACAGTGGGGCCTTTCCTACGATTGGCTGTGAATTGGAGCACCATCTCATGATAAACGGGTAAGTATGAACTAAGTGACACCAATTTTGTTTTTTAAAACACGATTTGACAATGGAAAGATTAAATTCATCGAAAAAACCATGAGAAGCAGGGTGTTGAACGATTATAGATTTGCTAAGAAGATATGTATACCGTTCGGATGTCTTGACATCGATGAATTTTGGTAAGGTTGGATTTGATGAGGCTTGAGGATCGTAGTAGACGATTCCCCACGCACCGGAGCTTTCCCTTTTGATTTATGTCCACGAGTTGCTGTTGAAAAACCTCCACGGGATTTAACCATTGTGAATGAAAGATATAAAAAAATATATATTTTTTGGAAAGTTGGTGGGAATTTGATGAAATGAGATGGTAGATGGGTGAAATTAGGTGTAATAATGGTGATGAATACTTTGGGAATGACAATTTTCCAAACAATTTGTGGAGAGAAGGAAGAAGTTGGAGGAATTTTTTAAGAGAAAAATTTTGCCAAAGAGGGTTTCGGTGGTTAGGGTAAGTCCGAAAAAGGAGAAAGTGAATGGTTTTAATCCAGCAGAGAGACTGTAAGGATGTCCGAACGATTGGTGTGCATCTAATGATGTGTTCGAAAGCTGATGAACGGACGGCCGATCGAAGAGCTAGTGCGTTCGATATTCTTTTGGACGATGGGAAGCGTCCGGTAGAATTCCAGTGAGAAAGTGAAGAAATTGAGGAAATCTGGACGATGCCATCATAAGCGTCTGAGGCAGAGAGGAGATTTTCAGACGAGTGAGAGTTTCCGAGAAAGAGTGTTGTTCCGACGATCGGGTGCGTCCGATCGAAGAGATTATGCCAAATTGAACTGTAAAATCTCCAAACATTTTCTGAGAGATTCAAAACAATCTAGAGCCAAGGATTTTGTAAAAATGTCAACTAGTTGATCTAAAATAGACGCAAAATCAACACGTATTTCCTTTTTACAATCAAGATCTCTAATAAAATGGTGTTAACATCAATGTGTTTGGTCCTAGAGTGCATAACAGAATTTTTTGTGAGATTAATTGCAATAGTGTTGTCACACCTTATAGGCACACAATAAAAAATAACACCAAAATCTTTTAGAGTATGTTTCATCTATAGAAGTTGAGCGCAACAATTTCCAGCAGTAATGTATTCAGCTTCAGCCATAGAAAGAGAAATATAATTTTATTTTTTGCTAAACCAAGACACAAGACAATTACCCAGGAAATGACACATACCCACACTGGTACTTTTTCTATCAATTTTACACCCAACAAAGTCAGCGTCAGAATAACTATTTAAATCAAATGTAGAGGATTTGGATACCACAGACCAAAATTCATTGTACCCTTTAAATATCTAAAAATCTTTTTTACAGCTATCAAGTGCGATTCTTTGGGGCAAAATTGAAATCTAGCACATAAACAAACAGCAAACATAATATCTGGTCTACTAGCTGTTAAGTAAAGTAGGCTTCCAATCATAACTCTATAATGTTTTTCATCAACACTATTACCTCCTTCATCTTTATCAAATTTGGTTAAAGTGCACATAGGCGTACCAACTTGTTTGCAATCTTCCATTCCGAATCGTTTGAGTAGCTTCTTTGTGCACTTGATTTGTATAATAAACGTTCTAGATTGTTTGGTGAACTTGTAGTCCAAGAAAAAATTGTATCTTTCCCATCATATTCATCTTAAACTCTTTTTGCATTAAATGTGAAAAATCCTTACACAAGCTTTCATCTAGTTGCTTCAAAAATAATATCATCAACATAAATTTGAACAATTAACAAACCATTGGAATTTGTTTTTGTAAAAAGAGTGGTGTCAACTACACCTCTTTTAAATCCAATTTCAATCAAAAAATCACTTAATCTTTCATACCAAACTCTTGGAACTTGTTTCAAACCATATAAAGCTTTAGAGAGTTTGAAAACATGATTTGGAAGATATTTATTTTCAAAGCCCGGAGGTTGTTCAACGAAACTTCTTGATCAATAAAACCATTTAAAAATGCAATTTTGAAATCCATTTGAAATAATTTGCAACCATTGAAACATCCAAATGCGAAAAACATGCGAATGGATTCTAATCTAGCCATGGGTGCAAAGGTTTCATCAAAGTCAATACCTTCTTCTTGAGCATAACCTTTTGCAACAAGTCTAGTTTTGTTCCTTATGATTTCACCTTTATCATTTAATTTGTTTCTAAAAATCCATTTTGTTCCAATTACGGGATGAGAAGATGGTCTTTCAACTAAGGTCCATACGTTATTTTTCTCAAATTGACTAAGTTCATCTTGCATGGCAATGACCCAAGATTCATCATTCAAAGCAACATCTACATGTTTAGGCTCAATGAGAGAAAGTAATGCACAATTACTATTTAAAGGTTTATGAGAACTAGTAGTTATCCCATCGGATAGATCACCTATGATTAAATCTTGAGGGTGACTAGAGACGAATCTCCAAGCTTTTGGATCTTTTGGAGTATCGTCGTTCTTTTCTTCTTCATCATCTACTTGATGGTTGTTGACATCATTGCTTGATGAGATAGTTTGATGATCTTCATGGATAGTGAGCTTCTTGAGCTCCTTTTGAATACCTACATCTTCATCTTCACATAAATTCTTTGAGATAACATCATTAGCTCCATCAAAAGTAACATGTACAACTTCTTCAATCAAGAGCGTTCTTTTATTGTATACTCGGTATGCTTTCTTGTCACTAGAATATCCTAGAAAGATCCAACCCTTCATCCGATTTTTTGTCAAATTTACAAAGATTTTCTTTAATTTTTAAAACAAAACATTTGCAACCAAAGACTTTAAAATAGCTCAGAACGGGTTTTTTTACAAAAAAGGAGTTCATAAGGAGTTTTGTTTAAAATGGATCTTAATAAAACTCGATTCATGATATAATAAGCCGTGTTACGGCTTCGGCTCAAAAATATTGTGGTAAGTCGCATTCACTAATCATAGTTTTAGCGGTTTCTTGAAGAGTCCTATTTTTCCTTTCAACAACACCATTTTGTTGAGGGACTCTAACAACTGAAAATTCATGTGAAATACAGTGGTGATCACAAAATTCGGAAAAATCTCCAAATTTAAATTCGGCACCATTGTCACTTCTTAAACGAATGATCTTTAAATTCAATAAATTTTGAATTTTGGAAAACAATTTTACAAATTTTTCAAAAGGTTCATTTTTGTGAACAAGAAATAATACCCAAGTGTACCTAAAATAGTCATCTACAATAAACAAAGGCATATTTACAACCACCAAGACTAGCATGTTGAGTAGGTCCAAACAAGTTTAAATGCAACAATTCTAAAGGTTTATGAGTGGACACAAAATTCTTTGGTTTAAAAGAAACTTTAACTTGTTCACCAAATTGGCATGCATCACAAATTTTTTTTTTTAAACTTTAGTTTTGGCAAACCTCTTACCAAATCCTTCTTAGCAAGTTTTTCAATTAAATCCATATTAAAATGACAGAAGTCTTCTATGCCAAAGCCAAGGATCATCTATGGAAGCGGTAAGACATTTTACATTGCTATTGCTTATTTTATCAAGGTGAATCACATCAACATTATTGTGCCTAGTGCCCTTAAATAAAACAACATGATTTTTATCAAGGATAAGACATTCATGCTTGGTAAAAAATGCATATAAATTTTTATCACAAAGTTGACTGACACTTAATAAATTGTAGTTCAAATTATCAACAAGAAGCACATTCTTTATCAAGGTTTCACCATTTTTTTTACCTACATCATCAATGCCAATTGATTTTGCTTTATTGTTATCTCCAAATGTTACTTTTCCACTATTTTTGAATTTGAGATTTGTGAAGAGAGAAGCATCACCCATCATGTGCCTTGAACATCAACTATTTATGAACCACCTAGCATTGGTGGTGGTGTTAAGTACCTATACAATAGATTAATTGATAACTTTTGGTACCCACATTTTCTTGGGTCCATTTGAGTTAGTGAAATTTCTATTAATCCATGCGACTTTCATTCCAAGTATATCATTTTTCTTGACATAACGCATATTCTTGACATGTCCATGTTGTTGGCAATATCTACAAATAATATTTTTATTTCCATATAAAGAGGATTTTGATTTTACAAATCATAAGTCAACCCTTCTAAACATGATAAAATTTTTGTTGATTAATACATTTCTATTTCTTTTCAAATCAACAACATTTTCTCTCTTTCTAGTCAAGAGAACATGCAAATCATCCAATCTTTTTTTTAATGAGTGGAGGAGGCTTGTTCTTCCTTGACCTTTGATCTCACATGCATTCTTTTCTTCAAGTCAATATTTCACAAGTTTAGAGTTAGCATTCAATAGAGCATTTGATTTCTTCACTAACTCCTTATTTCTAGCATATGATTCCTTTAAGCTATCATGCAGTTTAAAATGAAAGCTTCAAGATCATTTTCATCATTGGATTCATAGTTAGAATTTACCTCATCATCTCCAATGGCCATAAAAGCCATTTGTGCCGACTCCATTTATTCTTTAACTTCTCCTTCGGAGTTGCAATCATCCCATGTTATTTGAAAGCTATTGAATCGAGGCTTTCTTTCTTCCTTCTTTTTCTTGGAAGGACACTCATTTGCAAAGTGTCCGGGTTGACCGCATTCAAAGCACTTTTCATTTTGCTTCTTCATTTCTAGTTTAGTCTTTCCTTTGAAATTATTTGTATTTGTAGCTCCATCTCTTCTCATTCTCCGTTTGTTGATGTAATGTGTAAGAAATCACTTTGGTGATGAGTGCAAGATCTCCTTCATCAAGATCTTCGTCTTCTAGATTGATGGAGCCATTTTCATCCTCTTCTTGAGAGGTCTCTAGAGCAATACTCCTTCTTGGTCTTGTTTCTTCATCATCCACCACTTTGGACTTCAACTTCAATCCATAAGATGTAAGAGAATTGATTAGCAATTCAATAGACATTGAATTTAAATTCTGGCTTCCTCTATAGCGATTGTTTTGGCATCCCATTCTTTGGATAGAGCATTTAGGATTTTTCTATTCTTTTCACCCAAAGAATACTCCTTGCCTAAAGCTTCAAGATCCTTAATGATGTCATTGAACCTACAATACATTTTGTCAATATTTTCATGTGGTTCCATCTTGAAAGACTCATACTTGGCAACAAGTAAAGAATTCTTTTGCTCACGAACATCGTTGCTCCCTTCATGGATTTCCTTTAATTTATCCCAAATTTCTTTAGCGAAAATGCATCCCTTGACACGAGTTGTGATTCATTAGCATCCAAGGCATTATATAGCACATTCATGGCTTTTGCATTTAAAGTCAAGTTTGCCTTGTCTTGTGGAGTAAGCTCATTCCTTGTCTTTTCTCTTCTTCTATTTGTGTGATCATCAATGATAGTAGCTTCAAAGAGACCTTCATTAACAACATACCGCAAGTCATTATCAATAGATTGCAAAAATATTTTCATTGTATCTCTCCAACTAATAAAATTTGCCCCATTGAACATAGGGGGCCTAGAAACGGATTGACCCTCAAAAAATAAAGCATTGTTGGTTTCCATAATAGTTCTTTTCTCAAAAGCAATTTAAGCAATAAAATGAGACCAAGCTCTGATACCAATTGTTGGTCTCAAAGCAATCTAAGAGGGGGTGAATTAGGTTTTAAAAAAAAAAAACTTTTAGAAAGATTGAACTTATTGAGATTTTTCAATTAACGATTAATATAATAGAATCAATGAAACTGTGAAGTAAGAAATAGAGGAAATTAAACATAAGACCAATACTTCCAATCTAACAATGTTGAAGTATTAATTCACTCGAATACTTCAGACACTTGGTGAGCCAATAATCTTTACAAAGTAGGAAAATTCTTGCTCACACTAAAACTCTTTTAGTTGAGCCAAGAATTTTACTCACAACCTCACTTTCGTACAAGATTATCACTCCACTCAAAATTGAATTGCACTCTAAGCTGCACACTAATACAATATAGTACTATAGCCAATTTGTACTAAACTTTCTCTTTTCTAAGGCTTGTAGTCAATGTATTAGATGATTTTTACAGAATGATAGAGCAGGTATGTATAGGAGCAATAAATGGTGGTTGTAACTACTTTCTAACGGTTAAATAATAAATGCACAAAAAACTAGCCGTTGAGGTTTCGGACGTCCGAGATAAGTATGATGCGTCCGACACAGCGTCCGATCTCCGTGTAGTAGGTGAAGGTCATCATTCAGACGGCCGTGCATACGTCCGTTCCATCGTCCAAATAGAGTTTCGGAATCGATCGTGTTCGTCCTAAAGAAACTTCATTCGGACAGTTGTATGTGTCCGTAGAGAAGCATTAAGAAACTTGCTTTCTGCCTGTTAGTTCAGACGGTGAAATGCGTCCGAGAAACTTGACATAGTTCAGACAGTTTACTACGTCCGAACACCCTGTTTCCAGCAGAAAAAGTAACAGATCTGCTGAAAACTTGTTTTCAGAGTTTAGTGCTTATGTCATCATCAAAATAAGGTTTGAAAAACATCACCTTTAGGTTCCCAATCACATTGATAATAAGTATAAATTATAATCTTAAATTAATTAGGATTAGATAAATTAAATTTTTTTAATTTATCATTAATTATCCAATTAATTAATTTATACTTATAGATCAAGATTGGCTTCTACTAAAGCATCATGACCACCCAAGTGTTGAGATATGTCAAGTGGTTCGACATCACCCATCCGTGATTAGTTTCTGTGTAATTTTTTTCATTTCACCAACCTATATCTCGAATAATTCAAGAGTACAGATGATATAATGCCAACTCTTATCGGATTAATCAAATTTACTTCTTTCCAAATCACAACTCACTTAAAATAGAATTTAAGACACTCTTAATTCTATTTCCACTTTGCGCAAAGATTTCCGAATCGTATTTCAAGAAGTGACTATACTGGAATATACTCTCCTATTATAAGGAGTGTTGAATCCTCTATTGGTCATATCTTATTTTCTCATGATTCATATTACACCTGAACTCTACTGTAGTGCGACTCATTAACAGTAACGACTTATAGAGTCAAAATATAATAATCCAGAGTCAAGATAAACTCATGAACTCAATTCAAAGGATCATTACACTAATATCACAAAGAGATTAATCCATTGGTATTTAAATAATAATCTATGTGGAATACCCTTAGCAAGTCAATCCGATGCACTTATTCCCAATAAGAATTCACATACACTTATGCGCTAATCTACTAGTGTCATACACTATGATTAGGGATATACACGAATAAAATATAATTATATTATACGCATAACTATTTATGATTTCATATATATATATTTTATTCAAAAAATGCCATATTACAAAATATACATAAGTATAAAAGTGTAATTTATCGCTAAAATAATTGGTTTTAGGGCATACACTAACACTTATATCAACTGATATCATAAATTTCACAACATTTAATCTACACCACATATCTACAAGTGAAACTATAGATCAGATCTACCTAAATATTTCTCCATGACTAAAAGAGTTCTGAAATAGAATCGTAATCAAAAGTCTTTCCCTCCCCACTGTGTACACGCCCTAAAGTTATTTACCTAGTGTTTTAGACTTTTAGTTTATCTATCTACTACAAGAAAGTAAGCTTTTTGTGACTTGCAAACTTTTGATTGTCATACTAGGTGATATAATGCGTGGTGAAATAATAGATGAATATAATTGCTCGTTCAATTCACAATGAAAAGCAAGAGCCTTCCATGAAGGTTTCATTTTTGTTCACGACAAGCTTATGGAATTTATTTCTGTATAACTACCTTAATCTCACTTGTGATCAATCTTCCTAATCTAAATTGCCATACATGGATTTAAACAATCTCAATCTAAGGTTCCTAGCTAGCATAAGAAGACAAATAACTCTCCACCCAATGAACAAAATAATACTACTTGTTAATAACATATAAATATAATAAAATACAAATTTATCTACAAGTTAAAAATTCTAAAGTAACTAACTAAAGAGTAACTAACAAATAGGGCAGGAGTTTGCTGTTACCAAAGTCAAAACTGGAGCTCTATCCTATTACTTTGTACCAACTATAGTATAAACCTGCGATAATGTAATCAAAATTAGTTCCTTTTCGAATACCTCAGTATATAAACAAAGCATCACAAAATTTGCAGCAACAAAGAAAAAAAAAACATGTTTCAGTATTATGTAAGTAATCAAGTTTGGCTCTTTTTGCCTGTAGAGTAGGGGTCTCAATGGGTCGGGTTATCAGATTATCGTGTCGTATCAGGTGTCACCATTTTTTATCGTGCTCGTGTCATGTCATGTCGTGTGGGGCCCGTTTCTTGTCGTGTCGTATTTGTGTCTGACCCATTCGAGTTCATGTCGTATTTGTGTCTGACCCGTTTACTATTAACAGAGAATATCAGCCTATTTAACAATTACATAACTTGCGATCCATTTGAATTAAAATCTCAAATTTTGATTATTTAATAACTCAAACAATTATTAATACTAGCCTTATTATTATAGTAATTTAAAACGCATATTAGAATTATTGAATTTTTTTTAGATAATATTTAAAATAATTGTTATGTTTGATTTAATGTAATTCTATTATTCACAATCTTAAAATATACTATTTTAAATTATAATAAAATAAAAATTTCAACAAAATCTGTTCATACAGTAACTTAACGGGTTATCGTGTCAACCCACGAGTTGACCCAACCCAACCCATTTAATTTCGTGTCATAAATGGGTTGACCCAATAATGACCCGATAAATTTTGGGTCGTGTCATAACTTGCCCATAATTTTGTTCGTGTTCGTGTCGTGTTATTGGGTCATATCAAAAATTGCCAACCCTACTGTAGAGACAGAGTTGTGCACCCAATGTATCCTTGTGACAAAACATCCACATTCTTCTTCCTTTTCCCTTCATTTTTTTCTTCATAAAAAGAGATGCATGTCTACATTAGTTTGTTCACATGCAAATCATAAATTATATGTCAAAATTATAAATTATGTGGTGTAAAAATTTCTAGAAATCTGAATATTAATTTGAAGGGGTACAACAACATCACAAGATGAAATAATTCTTACACCAAGATAAGTTCCAATCCAAGAAACATTAAATTAACTCTCATACTGTAGAAATTGCTTTGTACTTTTCTAGATGATTAGGAATGTGATTTAAGTTAACATAGGCCTAAAAGCATGCTTTCATCAAATGAAAAGAGCAGCAAATAATGTATAGAGCCACCCAAATGATGTAACAGAAACTTTATAGCGCCCATTTACCAAAGTATTGAAGCAAATTGTTATTTCAATTTTTCCAATTCACAATTGTAAATCTCAACCATTGCAACCTAGACGTATTCTAATACATTTTTCATATACTAATGACATCATAAAATCATAAAACTAAAATGCTTTGCTACTTGATTACACAATAAGCATTGCTTGAAGATACATATATGCTTTACTACCAAAAACAAATGAAGATTACACAATAAGCCTTACTTGATATCACAATTATAAGCAAGAATATGGGACCTTTGCAATTACATGCTGTTGAACCCCAGTTATGTTAATCATATTTTGATGATGACCAAATCATACTAATGGTTTGATAACAAGTGTGCAGAAAAACAGGCAGGTTCGGACACAAATGATCGTCGGAACAAAACAACCACAAGACTTCACGGACGCAAATGACTGTCCGAATGACAGAGCTTTGGACGATGGTAATCGTCCGACACAAAGAATTTGAAGCAAGCCTCTGATGTGAAGAACAACGTCCTATCATATTTCCAGAAGACATTGACTTCGATCGGACGCATGTTCAGACGCATCCGCGGACGTCCGAACGAATACCCTCAGAGAATGGACGCAGTCTAGATGTTTATTTAGTAGCGGCCGTCCGAATAGTCCAACGGCTAGTTTTTTCTAGATGCACTCTTGCTGCATCGGCCGTCTGAAAGGTCCAACGACTAGTTTTCCAGTAAACAGAAAATAGCCGTTGGGAAGTTGTTGGAAGCAGATATTTGGCAACTATAAATACCCCTAGGTCTGATTTAATGAAAAAAATACTTCTACATTGATTACAAATAATACTTGAGCTATTTGGGAGAAATAGTGGGTACAAGTGTTGTAATAGTGTAGGTAGTGTGAAAAGAGCTTAGAAGTGTAAGAGTTCTTCAAGTATAAGAGTGGAGAGATAACAATTGTAACAAAGGGAGGTTGTGAGTGTAAAACTCTTGGCTCAACTAAAGGAAATTAGTGTGAGCAAGAGTGATCCTCATTTGTGTACAAGAGGTTATTGTCTCACCTATATTGCCTCTTACTTTGAAGAGACTTTTAGTGGCTGAACTTCAAGTTGTGAACTTGGTAGTTGCCTTGTAAGAAGCTCTTTGTAGTTGCAAGCTCCAAGCTTGAGAAGTTAGGGAGTTTGGTTTGATTCTCTTAATCTCAATATTCTTATTTGTTCTTTAAGCTTAAAGTGTTGAATATCTATTGTATTCATTTGTGCTTAAGTTTTCATTTGGTGCATAAAGTTTGAATTTCTATTAAGCACATAAAAAGGTTTGTTTTAGAGACAACCTAATTCACCCCCCCTCTTAGGTTGCTTTTGGGGCCAACACATGCTATGTTACTTTCAAATATTATGGCACTATATTTAGAACAATGCATAATTTCACTTCTTGTACTTCTGTATAAAAGAGGGAATGAATATTATTTCTTATTTTAGTGAAAATAAATTGGTTCAGTATTCAAAAAAGTAGGTTTTAATTAAGCTAGCCAATAGGAAAAAAGAATAAAAATTTAAGCCTATCCAGTAGAAGTGACAAAGTATGTGCAGGTTTTGCATTAGTTCCACTTACTATTATATTTTAATAATCGTTTCTCCTTTACATGAGTACAGCAGGTTTAATAAGTTTTGTAGTACAATATTTAGTTTTTCCAAAATCATGTACTGTCCCTACATTGATATCTAAAATATAATTGAGGGAGTGTTTTTGCAGTCAATTTCCACATGAAACAGTAACTTCACTTTAGATTTGCAGGAAATATCAATGGCAGTCAAGTAATATAAATTTATCATACCTTGTCGTGCCGTATTGGAATAGTTCTAAATACAACTGCAGGAAATGGTCAGCTTTTCTAACTGAAAATCACAAAGACAACATGTGAGCTTCTAGAATGTCTTTCTAGAGAGTTCAAAATTTTTAATGGATTAATAAGGAAAAAGCAAGATATCTACAATGGGCTTATCTTTAAGCACAAGGATTTTAGAAGTTGCAAATGCACCAAACCCTTTGCAAGTTTTCATTGTTGCTCCACCAACAAAAAGGAATCATAAGACCTTTATAATACAATAAATAATTAGCAAAAGAGGTCCGAACAAATAATTTTAAAAAAAATTATAAAAGATTATCCAAAGGGAAAACATTATATCTTTGCTTGAATTGTTTAAAAAAATATATATATACAGAAAAAAAATATTTTCAAATTTTGTTGTTTGCCAGAATAGGGATCATAATCAACCGTTGTGCAAGAGTTAACAAAAAATCGAAACACACGTAGAACAATTGAAGAAACATCTCCATTATTACAAACCAATTTTCCTTTGATTGTTGTGTATGCTAAGATATTTTCCTATTAAAGAAGCAGTTAGTTTAACTCAAGGAAACTTTTTTTTATGATTACTCAACTATTCTTAGTAACTATTCCGGAGTTCATCTTGAGTTGATGCTTGTTTAGTGTTATTTCTTAAATTTTGTTTTGCCTCTACTTTAAGGATTTTGATTGTGTGCAGAACACAGGCAAAACATCTACAACCTATTATTGCGTTTGTTTCGATATTCCCTTTGCACAACCATATAAACAACTATTTTACTGTTTATATTTCCCTTTTATTTCAAATACTAATTTCCGTTAGTATTTGTCCTATTTTAAATCCCCTGCTAGAAAAATACAAAAGGAAGTTTGCACATAAACATGTTTATAAAATGGGAATTAAAGATTCTAGACTTGTTTGCCCCATATCCCTTGTATCGCTTAACATTTTACAACCCCAATTGAATTTTATAGTTTGAATATTTGCTTCACAGTTTTTTGGAATCTTGTCAAATCCAACAAAAAAAATTTACACACAATATTCCAAAAATTTTAAAAAACATACATAATTTAGAAAAAATGTTTAAAAAAAGAAAAAAAAAAAAGTAAATGCCTTGTCGAATCCAACAAGTCCAAGAGAAGATATGACAATATTATCTTATTTTTTGTCAAAATCTTGTATGTGGCTTCTAATATCTACCAGCGATCAAGATTAAATTTTTTTTAAAAAAAAAGAAAATTAAAAATTTTGAAAAATAATAAACAAACTTTTAAGGTAGTAAAGATGGAAGGAAGACAAATTTTTAGCTAGAGACCGGAAAGATACCTCCTAGCAATTAACGATATACAGCAAATATCTTTCAAAAAAATGGGCCTCCTATGAGATGGTAAGATCCAAATCAAAACAAAAGAATAGATATTTCAGAAAAAAATGCCAAAAAAAAAAACAAGGAAGAAAGATACAGACAACAAAGATAAAATGTAAGCCAAGAAAAGATACCTAAATACCTGAATGCTTTGCATCACCTGTTAAAAAAAAAAAGGAAAACAGCAGAAAAAAAACAAAGTACATGTAGATTAGAATCTTTAACAAACAAAGATGGAAGTGAAAGGAGTTACAAAAGATGGAAGTAGCGGAGAGAGAAAAAAAATTCTTACATTGATGATGCCTTGAAGATCTAATAGCTAACCTTTTTGTACGTTAAAAAAAAGAAAAAAGAACAAATAATCGCAAAAAATTCCAAGGAGAAAAAAAAAAGTTTACCAAAGGTATGCTTTATCAGAAATTGTTGTGATGCCCGAAAGAGTTCCGTAGAAGATGTGAGGTTGATGTTTTAAAGAAGAAGAAAAGTATAGAGAGAGCAAGAGAGAAATGGCAGAAGGGACTAAAGACAAGGGAGAGTGAAAAGAGTGAAAAAAATTTTATATGGACGTGATGCACGTGGATGGACCCTTGGTCCCATAATCATAGTTAAAAGTCAACATCTTTTTCTCAATCTTTTCTATTGAGCTCTCATCCTCATGCACTAATTTGAAAAATCTGAAGAAAACGTTAGGAAATTTGAAAAATTTGTGGAAAAAAGTGAGAGTAACGGTGATAGTGGCGACGGTGACAATGATGACCAGAAGGTGGAGACTTTGCTGTGAATTTTGCAAAATCGAAATGGTTGACGGCGGCAACGTGCATAAGGTAGTCATCGCTAGTCTCATTGTCGTCATTCATAAGGTAAAACCATTAGTTCTCATACCATTATTGCAAATTTCAGAGTTTTCCTTGCTATTTGAATCCTAGGGTTAAGCAAAGATAAATAGGGCTTCTACGTTAGCCATGTAAGTATGTGTTTATAGATGATCATTGTAGATTAGCCATGGTAGGATAGCAGCCGTAAGTTTCTTTTTATTTTTTATTTTTATAGTTTACTTAGTTAAGGAAGGATTGAAAGATCCTTTTTTCTGTTATTTTGTTGGTAATTTTGTTGCTTCATTGAGTTCATTGATGAACTTGTTCTATGCATTGTGTAACATAGTGTACATTCATTTTTAAAGAAAGTATGAGAAGCAAATAAGGTGATTTACATCTCTCAGTGATTCTAATTCTAGTTGTACAAAAATATATTTAATATCTACGTTTTTGTGACTATGTAAATGGGACAGCTAGTGAAGAAAGCGAGGAAGTTTGCAAAGAAGAATCATCATTCCGTGCTTCCTCAGAGAAGAAAGCAGAGAAATTTCTTAAATTATACTTATTTTGAAAATCGTTCTTTTTCGATGTTGATTTGAAATTGTATATCCGGCAGAGAGGACACTCGCATTCAACAAATGCGAGTTTAGTGAGCTCGCATTTGTTGAATGCAAGCTCTACGAAAAATAAAATTATAAAAAATTCAAAAGTTTTTTTTTTTTTGATGATCTCGCATTCATGAATGCGAGGTCAAAGCCATTTTTTTTTTTTTTTTTTACAAAAATTGACTGACCTAGTAGTTAACTGCAATTGCTAGGCAACAAGGCATCGAATTCCCCAGTTATGATCAGAGAAAGGGCCTGTTCCCACGCCAGACACTACGAAGACTTCCGAACGTGCAGTAGTGTAGGGGGCCTTTTTGCCTTCACCAATTCGTGAACATTCACTACAATTGTTAGATGGCGAACATTTTGCATTGAAAGATTCAGGGAAAGTTCAGGAAGTTGCTTTAGATAACTCTTCGAACAAACCTCAGGCACATAACCTCAAGAAAATCTGTGATGAACAACAGAAGGACAAACGTCAGGCACATACGAAAAATGGCTTTGACCTCGCATTCACTGAATGCGAGGTCGTCAAAAAAAAAAATTTAATTTTTTTTTATTTTTACAATGTTATTTTTCGAAGAGCTCTAGCATTCAACAAATGCGAGCTCACTGAACTCGCATTTGGTGAATGCGAGTTCCTCCCTGATGGAACTCCCATTTCAAATCAGTATCGAAAAAGAACAATTTTCAAAACAAGTACAATTTAAGAAATTTCTCGAAGAAAGCATAGGGCCTTTGCCCAAGAAGAAATCCTCCTATTCCAGTAACTATTTTATTTTCTCTCACGATGCATATTCTTTGTGTAGGTAAACTTGAGTAACTAGTTGATTTTGACTGATTTTGACTTATCCGGTTACGTATAAGTACTTATTTTGGAATTCAAATTGAAGCATATTTTGAGGACTTGTCTCCTATTGAACCTTAGGGTCTAAAAGGAAATCTTGTTTAAAATTCCAGGAAAATTGTTATAGTCTTGCTATATTAATTTGACCAAAAACGTGATGACTATATTGGTTATACTTATTCCAGAACATGATCAGAAAGCCCTATCAAAGATGAACTTGCAAAAATTGTGGAGCACTCTAATTGATTCGAGGAATTTGCTACAGTCTTGATGCGTTAATTTGACATTTAAGAAAATGTTATTTATCTTTAATTCCTAATGACTATGTTGGTCATACTTATTGCAAAAGATGAACAGAGCCCTATCAAAGATCAACTTATTAAAATTATGGAGCACTCTAATGGCAAGTAAAAGATGAATTTGTTTGCATATTACAGTATGTTTCTTGAGGACCATTGCTTTTGTTTGATGGTATATGAGTGTGGAAATTCATTAGAAGGTCGTTCTTTTTCCCTTGGTCTATATTCTTTTGGAATAGTCATTTTGTCCTCCCTGAAAACAGCTGTATAATTGTTCATTTTCTCATTGGTTTATTCTTATCCAGACAATAAAGGTATTAGTTCACTGTAAAAGCAGGATGAAAAAAATTCACAAGGATCTAGACATTCAAAGGAAGAAATTGAACTGACTGAGGAAGAATCAGAAGTTTAACTGTGACTGGTGTTGAATGGATTAAATTATTTTCTTTTCTCATGGTGTTTTAAGTATGCTGATGATTGGTAATTTCTTATCAAAATGAACTGTTAATAAGCCAAATTTAAACAAATGGACAAGTTTTGTATGAGAGTTTCTTGAAATTTAGTGAACTTTTTAGCGATATGTTTTCATGATGGATGAGTATCTTTCTCTCAATTATCCTTTTGTATATTATCTAAAATATGCTAACCTCGACTCGATTCTCCCCCAGGATGGTTGGTAACATTTTGCACATGCATTACTTATTCCTTATTTCAGTGTACCATTTATTTCGTCTTCCTCTGTTTATTTCTAGTATGTTGTTATAGTGTACTGGATATTCCTTCCTTGGCTCATGTGATAGAAATGGCACACAAGGGTAGGCTAGGCTTGATTTGATCTTTCTCCAAAAGTTGGGGGTGAAATGGATATTCAGTATTTCTGTGCATGATTGTTCCCTTTATTTTGAGTAACTTGCAGAAGCTGCAAGATATTTTGGTAAGTTATTTTCCCTTTTTGAGTAGTGTACCAGCTTATTCGCATATTTTGGGTAATTAACTGTGGCCATTTAAATTCTTTTGTCTTTACTCTTTGGCATGCTATATATTTTTGGGAAAATCGCCAGAATAGTCCCTCAACTTTCTTTTTAGCCGGAATAGTCCTTCAACTTTTTTTTTAGCCAGAATAGTCCTTTAACTTTTATTTTTTAGCCAAAAAAGTCCTTTTATGGTGCAGTCACCATAAATTTTTTTTTTTTTATTTATAAATTTCACATGAAAGGACTATCTTGGCTAAAAAATAAAAGTTGGAGGACCATTTTGGCTACAAAAAAAGTTGAGGAACTATTTTGACTAAAGTAAAAAAGTTTAAGGACTATTTCAGCGATTTTCCCTATATTTTCATTCTTGTTTTGGTTTAGTCTAATTTTATATATTACTCCATGACCTGGACTGACTGCCGTAATTTAATAATTAACCCAATTAATTTACAAGACTGGACATCAGTTCATTAAATTAAACTGTCAAATTTGAAGTTTCTAATTTCAAGCAATAGGACTTAAGTTTTGGAACTAATATTGATTTACATGTTCATTTCCAGTTTTATCTTTTTTATTTTGCTGCATGTTCAGTTGATTCTGTACTTATTCGAGGTGATGAGGTGTACGAGCTTGTCCTCAATGAATTTTTTTTCTGCGTTTTTTCAAGTTTTTTCTCTATAATACAACTCTTCCATCTGTTGACGACAAACTATCCTTTTATTCCATGAGATGCATTGCTTAATTATAAGTAGTATGTTGATTATTAGCCTCTTGGTTTCAAAAGTTGCTGTTTTCGTTCTACAAAGAATGTGTATAGAGTTTAAAGAAGATAAATTTAAGCCCCAACAGGGCTTAAATAAGCAAAATTTTCTGGTGAAAGGAGAAGTATTTTGTTCCCATGTCTTTAGTGTCTACTGTGAAACAATTATCTTGCGGAAAAAATTGAAGCATTATATACTATCAGTCTTTCTAATCCCATTGCTGTTCCTTAAATTTGCATCAATAGTTAGATGGCCAATTAACATGCACCAGCTCTGTAAATGCGCAACATATGGAATTGTAAATAAACCACGCCTTCAATGTTTAAGGGCAGCTCTGTCACGCTTTTGATCCACACTTGCCAGATACGTATCATTTGTCACGCCTCTGATCCATACTTGCCAAACACATATCATTTGCCATATCGTCAAGAGCAAATCCCAAGAATATAAAGCATTATAGCATGTATTATTTACTTTAAACATCTAACTATAACAGCAGAAGCAATTCTCTAAAAATATATTAATTTCAAATAGTGTGATTTTTACCAAATCATAAACAAATGTACAAACTGTTAAACATGGATAATCTTTAGCAGCATAAGCTCCTAATCCTGGACATCACTTCATTGAAACTGCTTTGGTCACATCAGTTCCTTCAGGTTCATCTCAACCAAGGGAATGCCATTATTGTCATGATCCTGGTCATTGGCTTTTATATGACCAGATCAATTGTCCTATTCGCATTTGTCATATTTGTCGCAAGAAAGAACCTCGTCATTTTTCATCCAACTGTCCCAAGAATCCCATTCGCACTTCAACAAAATTCGGACAGTTCCAACCTAAGTATGGTCCATATCGTGCTGCTGCTATCACTGATATTGGTGATATGCCTGCTGAATCTTCCTCTCCAGCTATTACCCTCACTGATGTTGAATCAATGTTTAAACAGGTTTTGCTTAAATCTGCTCCATCCACTACCCTTTCTGTCATTCCAGGTACTTTTTCTTGGTATTTCGATTCTACTTGCAGTAATCATATGACCTCTGATTCTCATATTTTTTCTTCACAGTCAACAAATTCTTCTTTACCACCTATCCATACAGCTAATGGTTCTACTATGCATGTTAGTCACATAGGCCATATCTCTACATTAAATATTTCTATTCTTGATACTTTTCTTATTCCCCAACTTAAACTTAATCTTGTCTCTGTTGGTCAATTATGTGATTTGGGAATTTGCATTTATTCTTTACACCGTTTGGATGTTCTGTGTAGGATCCCTAAAATGGGGCAAATTCTTGGGATAGGCCGTAAAGTTGGTCGTCTATTCGAGTTGATTCACCTTCGGCTTCTGCCTCATTTATTTTTTACCTCCTGTTCTGTTGTTTCAACATCATCACTTGATTTATGGCACTCCTTCCTTGATCGTGTTTCCATTGGTCATTTAAAAAACTTTAGTTTCTCAGGGTCATCTAGATTATGTTAAGAATGAACATTTTGAATGTGTTTCTTGTCAACTTGTAAAATATCATACTTTACCTTTTAATAAAAATGATTCTGTTGCTACTGCACCATTTGATCTTGTCCACTCTAATATTTGGGGACCTTCCCCTACACCCACTATGGGTGGTTCTAAATATTTTATTATTTTTGTTGATAACTATTCACGATACATTTGGATTTATCTTATGAATTATAAATCTAACTTATGTAAAATTTATTGTGATTTTGCCACTATGATCTGGTGCTCAGACTCAATTCTCTAGTATCATGAAAGTTCTTCGTACAGACAATGCCATGGAATATAAAGAAAAGTCCTTTTTAGACTTTCTTTATCAAAATGGTATTGTTATTCATAGATCTTGTCCAGGTACCTCTCAACAGAATGGTCGTGCTGAACGTAAACATAGGCACATCCTCGACACAACTCGTGCTCTACTAATTTCATCTTCTTGTCTTGAGAGGTTTTGGGATGAAGCGACACTTACTGCTATCTACACTATTAATAGGGTTCCTTCCTC
The DNA here is from genome assembly GCA_025175665.1 of Cinchona pubescens. Classification (NCBI taxonomy): domain Eukaryota; kingdom Viridiplantae; phylum Streptophyta; class Magnoliopsida; order Gentianales; family Rubiaceae; genus Cinchona; species Cinchona pubescens. Next base: position 370,201 of record JANKKI010000212.1, on the reverse strand, counting down.
TGCCATTAACAATCAGATTCCCTATGAACGTCTCTTTAAATCCCCCATGATTATACATCACTCAAAGTTTTTGGTTGCGCTTGTTTTGTTCTTCTTCAACCCCATGAGCACATCAAGTAAGAATCTCGTGCTCGCCTCTGTTGTTTCTTAGGGTATGGAATTGAACATAAAGGCTATCGGTGTTGGGATCCTCTGTCTCTTAGGCTTCGCATATCTTGTCATGTAGTCTTTTGGGAGCCATCAAATGTTCTCTTCCATGTCCAAGTTTCATCTTTTCCTTATTTCCTCTCAACCTTTCTTTACTAATCCCTCGTTTGATCTTTTTCCTGATGAGTATGCTATAGATTCTCCAGTTGACTCCACCTCTGAATCTCCTCTTGATGACTTCCATGGCTCTCAATATCGTGCTCCTAACGGTGATCCTCTCCCAGCTATTTCTTTAGAACTGTCTCCTTCATCTCCAACTCCACCTACTCTTCGTTGATCTAATCGTGTAAGAGATATTCCTTCTGACTTCGTGACTTTCACTATTTTTCTACTATCTTATATTTACATGAACCCATTTTTTACCGAGAAGTAGTTCTAATCCCATTTGGCAACAAACTATGTTAGATGAGTTGCAGACACTTGATAAAATGTATATTTGGGATCTAGTCGACCTACCTCCTGGAAAGTCTGCTGTGGGTTGTAAATGGGTTTATAAAATTAAGACTCATTCGGATGACACTATTGAGTGACTAGCCACATTTAGTTGCAAAAGGATTTGCTCAGGAACACGGCATCGATATGAAGAAACCTTTGCTCCTGTTGCACGTCTTACTTCCGTTCGTAGTTTAGTTGCTGTTGCTACGACTCGCAAATGGTCCCTTTTCCAGTTGGATGTCAAGAATGCTTTTCTTAATGGTGATCTTATTCAAGATATCTACAAGAAACCACCTCCGGGTTATTCTCATCCGTCGAACAAAGTCTGCAAATTTCGTTGAGCTCTCTATGGTCTTATACAAGCTCCTCGAGCTTGGTTCTCCAAGTCTAGTTCTACCATTTGTCAGTTTGGATTTACTTCCAGTCCTTATGATTCAGCTCTATTTCGTCGAGTATCTGATCATGGTACTATTCTTTTATTATTGTATATAACCGGCGATGATATTGCTGGCATCACTAATCTCACAAATCATCTTCATCAGCATTTTGAGATGAAGGATTTGGGTCTCTTGAGTTATTTTCTTGGCCTTGAGGTTTTGTCAACAAGCCTCTGATGGTTACTTCCTCACTCAAGCTAAGTATGCTTCTGATCTTCTTGCTTGTGCTGGCCTCACAGATTATCCCATTGTCTCAACTCCTATTGAAGCTAATGCTCGTTTTACTCCTACTGATGGATCTCCTCTCTCTGATCCTACTTTATATCGTCAGCTCGTGGGTAGTTTAGTCTATCTTACTGTCACTCGCCCTGACATTGCTTAGGTTGTTCATGTCGTCAGTCAGTTTATGGCAACTCCGTGGACAACTCATTATGCTGTTGTTCTACGCATTTTACGATATATCAAGGGTACCCCCTTTCATGGTCTTCATTTTTCTTCCCGCTCTCCGCTTGATCTACATGCATACTCTAATGCTGATTGGTCTGGCGATCCAACATACAGACGATCTATTACTGGTTTCTGCTTCTTCCTTGGTACTTCTCTCATCTCTTGGAGGAGCAAGAAGTTCTAGTACTGAAGCTGAATATCGGGCTATGGTTGATGCTACTCAAGAACTTGTTTGTGTATCTTGCTTCGCTGGTTACTCGAAGATATGGGTGTTACTCATTCTTCTGCTACTCTTCTTCGTTGTGATAATCATTGCTCACAACGATATTTTTCATGAGCGCACTAAGCACATCAAAAATGATTGTCATTTTGTTCCCCAGCATCTAGTTCATGGTACTCTTCAGTTACAATCTGTCTCTTCCCCTGATAAAACTGCTGATATATTCACTAAGACTCATCCATCTGGCCGTTTTCATGCTCTTTGTTCCAAACTCCAGTTGGATTTGCGTTCAACCGCCTTGAGTTTGCGGGGGGATGTTAACATACTTACCATATTTACCTTTTAATATATATGTTAGGAATATATTTAGTTGTATATATTTGTTAAGTGTATATTTTATTCCTTAATTATAGATTTTGATTAGCAAGGCATTCCTTATTTGTTTCATAGAGTAGTCTATTTAAGAGAATTTCTTGTATTATTATATTCAGACAAGAAATATAATTCTTCTTCAAAATTCGTTCATTATTGAAGAATTAAGAGTTAATATCCCTCATGTACACCTACACTTTTTCTTAGATAATGAGCAAATAAAAGAAAACTAAACTTTCCACTTCTCAAAAATATTTTTCTACTAGACATGGATTTTATCCCCTTGCTAGTAACCTAACAAGCCTCTACAGTGGTATGTATCTATCTTACAATTGTGAAGCCTTGTGTAGTTGAAACTATTTTCCCTCCATATGAAGAGAGAACGCAAGAGAAAGAGGTGAAGCTTCATAAAAAATATTTCACAGTCTAACTTTGACCGCACCCCATAAATAGTACGAGAAAAATAAGCACAATACCCAGTAAGACCAAAATCATTATATTTCTATCCAAATCTTAAACAATATAAAAGAACTGCGTTTGGATAAGTATTATTTGGGACAAGATTAGTTGTTCTATAAAATTATTTAGACCAAATAATGTAAAAAAATAACTATTTGAATATGGGATATTATTTCAGAAAAAACAGAATAATAATAATTTGAATTTTTAAAACTAAATGAAACTTTATTTTGAATAGGTAGATAGATAAACATAATTAAAAAAAAAAGAGGTAAACTCACTTGCATCCCCAATTTGCCTTTTGACACATACCCCTTATAGTTTAAAAAGTTAAGAAAAAGCCCTTGTGTTTTTAACTTAAGTGTCCAATGGATGGAAAATACTTCACCAACAGAATTATTAATTTAGTCCGTTATACCCTTGTGTTCTTTGTTTTTTTTATTAAATATTATATCTTTTAAAAAAATAAAAAATCGTAAAAGTCAGAAATTTTTTAAAAAAAAGCAAATTTTCAAAATAAAAAAATGTATAGATGGAATGGGAAAAAACAAAAAACAAAAAGAAATCTATATTATTATAAAAGTGTGAGTATATTTTTTCATTTAAGTGTTTCTTCTTTTTTTATCTATCTAAATTATCCATAAGTCAAAGATAATTTATTACTTAACTATTGGACAAATATGTCTCGAGATTTATCCAAACCTTGTATCCATAGAATTTGACTCGCAATCACATAAAACTTGTGCATGTCATATCATTATGATTAAGTTATATCCAAGCACAATGTAAGAGTCCAACATATAAGTAACTTTTAACCCCTTAGAATTTGACTTGAAAAGAACTTGTGCTTCTTCCTTCCAAAAATTCAAAAAATTCTTACGTTAGGCATGATATAAATTGAGGAGAATTCTACAGTTCTTTTCAGAGAATCATTTTCTTAGTTTTAAAAATTTGTGCAGTACAAGCTTTTAAAGTACATGGTGTTGTACTGTACAATCATTTAAAATACAAAGGAATGGTTCCCTAAAAGGGACAGTAGAATTTTTCATAAATTTGATGTACTCTGCCCAAAGTGATGGCATTTTTTTTCTAATAAAAACAAGTTGGAAAGATAGAACATGAGGCATGATATAATTAGAATTGTTTGCACATATGGAAAATTAGTTGAGTTAAAGCATTCTCTAGGTCAATATTATTAGTTGTGTTTATAAAGTAATGCTACATTAATTACTAATGGTAAATTTTGGTTACTTGTGTCTCTTTATTAATGTAAGTTTTGTGTTGTCGTCTACATTTCAGTTTATTTGTACGAAATAATATTTATAAAAGTTAAGGGGTGCTAAGTGATTTAGGCCAAATTTTAAGGGAGATTTATAAAATTATCCCTATAAATATTAGTAAACTTAGTTCTCAAAGATATTACACATGCAGAACATGTGCACTTTCCTAGTAAGAATAAAAGTAAAAAAAATAATAAAAAAAGAATAAAAGTAAGAAAATCAAGAAAAAAATCATAAGAAAAATAAAAATACTCAATAAAAAAAGGAAAAAAACAATAAGAAATTATTTAAAAATTAAAAAATAAATAAAAAAACAATAGATTAAAAAAAGATGGTATGTGATGGCTAGATGGTGGTAGAAGGAGTGGAGATGGGTGGTAGGATAGGGTGGAAGGGGGATAAGAAAAATGGAAATGAGATTAAGGAAAAATATCAGGGAAGGGAAGGGAGCTGGGATGGCAGCATGGTGGGAAGTAGATAGGGTTGGTGGGGGGAGCTGGGGAGGTGGGATGGTAGTGGGACTCACAGAGGGCTAGCGAAGCAAAATGGGAGGGTGGCGATAAGGAGTGTGAGATAGGATTTCAGATTGAGTGCTAGGAGATAGGGTGGGGTGGCGAGATGGGATGGGGGCCTCGGGAAAGAGGTAGGGTGGTGGGATGAGGAGTGATCAACTGATGGGGGAAGGGATGGGGTGGCGGGATGAAGGGTGGAGGTGAGATTGGTGGTGATTGGTTAAGGGTACTAGCGGTGTTAGTGGTGGTAGGTGGTTGATAGAAGGGAGAAAGTTCGGCTGCAAAGTTCGGAATCTTTTTTGTAAATTAGACATCGGAACATGAAATTTTTTTTTAAAAAATTTTTCCCTTAACACGATTTTCGAGGAAAGCATTTACTACACACATCCAACTTAGCCTGTCCCATGTGCAGATTTCAAATCTGAAACTCTTTTTCGAACAATTTGGTAAGAAAAGCATTCATATGAATTTATTGAGTCGATTACATACTAAGTTGCTTCACGTACAAAATTTTAGATTGCAGCTAAATTAGTAATGAATAGTTGCACTCATGAAAGAATATTGTAAAAATAATATGAAGAACAAGTGTATAAGAATAGTTAAAATAATGAGTAGTTGGTGTGATTAGGAAAAATAATAAATAATGTAAATAATGGATTAATGGAGAGAAATGAATGAGACAAATAATGCATAGTATAAATAATGAATTGGTGTTATTTTTTAAACTGAATTAGAAAACAATGATTAGTGCAAATAATGATCAAATAAATAAACAGAGTTTTTCTTTGACCCAATAATTATTGTGAATAATAGGTAAAACAAAAAAATCCAAACGGAGATATTTCTCAAGCTTTCTCTTCTTTTGTTTTTGTTTTTTTTCCTCCCAAAACTACATTTAATAAGCTTAGCAGCCCCAATCAAAAGTAAGTTATAGCTCATGAAAGTGAGGAAGAAAAAAAAAGAAACAATGCTGGCTCTAGTCTTTGGATTAGGACAATAATATGATTCTCAAAATATTATTTTGTATCATTCTTAAACACCTTTTTTCCCGTACACTTTTTTCATCCCACACGCATTACATCCAAAAAAAAGTTTTTGTTGTACTGAAATAATATTAAAAATAGTATCCTGACTGTCTAGACAGAGTGGATACTATTTTATAAGTTACCAAATTGTCTAGCAAGTTATACCATATAACCAAACAAGGGAAAATTTCTAAGATTATGCTACTTTTAAAATGTATTCTATTTGTGTGCCTATTTTAAAGTGGGATTCTGAAGAAGTGGAACTCGCATTTCCAGAAAATTAAAAATAAAAAAATAAAAAAAAATTTGACTGACCTCGAATTCCTCGAATGCGAGGTCAACGACCCACTTATCTTCTGCGAGGCCAAGCCTCGCAGAAGATAAGCCCCCCAAATTCACCCCCAAAATACGACAAATTAATAAATTAACGGGTTTACACATTTCATTCGCGTACTATTTCGTTATCCATGTTATAGTTTATGATTTAAAGATAATGGTTTAAAATTCCCAAATAATGCTACAACTCAAATGTTATAGTTTATGATTTAAAGATAATGGTAATAAACTATAACATTATAATTTACTGTTATACACATTTAAATGTGTTGTAATAGACACGATTTATACATTCTAAATTCTAAAAAAATTATATATATATATATACATAGTCAAATTTGCTATAACCAAAAAAATACAAAAATTCATTACAACGTATTTTTTAAATGCGAGGTTAAAAAAAAAAAAAAAATGCGAGATGTTCAAATTGACCTCGCATCTAGGGAATGCAAGGTCATTCAAATTGACCTCGCATTTAGGGAATGCGAGTTCAGTCAAGAACAATTTTTTTTTTTTTTTTTTTAAAAAATTTCTTGAACTCGCATTCTCCGAATGCGAGTTACACTCCTTTGGAATTCCACTTTGAAATAAGCACACAAATAGAAGAAGTTTGGAAAAGAGGCATATTCTTAGAAATTTCTTATGAACCCAAACAAGCCAATAATCTCTTTCTCTGATATATCTATCTAAAACACAAACAAATAAAGTTAAGATAAGGAAGAACCCTTACCCAGCAGACATCCAATAAAGAATGTTAACCAACCACAAAACCTGGCCTCGGTCAGGATTGGGATCATTAGTGACCTGCAAGTATAATAACAACAATAATTAGTACAATTTTTTCAAAAAACTAGCTTCATAAATTAATTAGAGTATTAGACTCGCAAAACATTATCCAACTGCGCGAATGTTTCACCAATATCTTTAATGTTCTCATCAACGAACATTGCTCTGTATTCATAACTTCTTTTGTTGGATTGCCATTCTATTTTCTTACGGAAAGCTCTGTCAACCATACCCTTCACACGTAAAACAAAACAAATTTCAACAAGAACATACCAATGCGAAAAATCAGAATTCCAAAATAATACTGCTACTTAAAAAAAAGAAGAAGAATAACTAACTTAACTGTTGAACCACATCACAAAATAACAGTGTTTAACCATATCACGGCAGTGTTCAACATACGGCCGAGTAAAGCTCTTAACTTGCTCTTTTAGCAACTTGTGGCCTGCATGAAATTGGTAAGTTAAGTCATAGATAACTACGTGTTTATTTAATATTTCATGCTGATTTGAGGGCAATTCCGCTGTCCCTTTTTGCTCCTCCTTTCCCATGTTTTCGACGTGTTCATAGGCGTGCGGCTGCTTTTCGCTGCCGTTTTGGATGTGTCAGTTGCTGGTCCTCTTCGTTTTCTCTCTCCTTGAGTTGCTGATCAACTTAGGTCCGTGAAGTCATCAATTGCCTCCCTGCAAGTTTATGAGTTTGTTGGATTGTTTAAAAAACAAAGGAATCAGGAATTTTACAAATTCGTTATAAAAAATAGAGCTACGAATCAATATAGTAGCACCACAAGAAGACGACGTAAAAAAGACCAAAACCTTATAGTAGTTTCCTTGTGTTTTGTACCGGGATCGACTTGAAGTAATTATAGTAGCCTTATAGGGGTACTACTGTTGGGCTTTCAACCGGATTCCTGATCACAATTATAATTTCATTTGTTTCTTAAACCTAAAATAAATATAATATGGGATTCCCAGCCCTGATTCTATCACAATTATAATTTGATGTTTCTAGGCCTAAAATACTTTTTTAATAATTCAGTATTGGTCCCTCAATTTTAAATCGAGACAATTTAGTCATCTACTTCTTTTATTGGGCCAATTAGGTCCTAACCAGGTAGCACCGTCAGAATTATTAATATCTCCATCCAAATGATTGCTCGTACGAGTTAGTCATTTAACGGTAAAACAATACAAGTCTTTGTTTGATTAAAAGTGACAAAGAAATAGAAAATAATAATAATAATAATAAAGAGCCAAATTAAGAATACACTTGTATTGCCATTTGGGAAAAAAATTAGCGTCCCGATTTGTCCCAATTTGGGTTTTTCCATTTTTTTTTCCTATTTGCCCATGTTAATCAAGTAGAGACTTCTATTGTCATCTCTGCTAGATGTGATAAATATGTTAAATGATTAAATTGCCCTCATATAAGCGGCTATTTAGGTGGAGATTTTAATAATTATGGTAGTGTTGCCCAATGGGGGCTAAATTGGCCCAATAAAAAAAGTTTGAGGAATAAATTGTTCCAATTTAAAGTTGAAGGATCACTACTAGATTAGTAAAAAAAAATTGGGAACCATTTATGTCTTTTTCCCAAAAATACACGATCAAGACTAAATTTGATATACCTAATCTAAAGTCTAATTACGTTATTTTAGTCATAAAATTCTTGAATAGCCTCTCATGAGGATGAAAATGGATTAATATATTAATTAATCGATGAACATCAAAGATAAGTCAGAGTAAGAAATTCTTTATTCGCGAATTTTATATAACTTTTTAGGGATAAAGTGAATAGTTGAGACACTATAGGGGTTAAAGTTTAAGTTTTTACTACTTTAGGAGGGGGAACTAAATAACCTTAAAACTATACGAGGACAAATTTAAAATTTAGTGCTACTCTCTCTAACGTTTTGTCTAAAAATTAACTTTGACCGTTAGTCAAATAAGGACTAAATGTATATAATTTTTTTTTTTAGTTGCGAGGGGGCAAAATGTAATTACCCCTTTTTTAAACTTTTAATTATATGCAAAATTATAAAATTACAAATAACAACTTTTGCCTCTCAAAACAAAAGTTAAGCTACATGATGAAACTAGATTAAGATTCTAGGTAGTGAGAGAAAATAAAAGAATTGAGGAGAATTTGTGATTGGTATAATTGTGGAGAGATTGGGCCATATTTTTTGTGTCCAAGCCCCTATTTATAGATTTACATAAAGGAACATGATGCTACCATTCCACTAGCTCAATTGGGGTCAAATTACATAACTACCATTAATTAGACTGTCACGTAGATACTTACAGAACATTCTTGAGGCGTGAACCACACGCTAATTCCAAACATCGTCACTACACAAATTCGTATTCAAGATTGAGTTCCTACAAGTTTTTCGGGCTTTATTTTAGGATCCAGTTCACTGGAATTCAAGTTCGACCTCGAGTCAATAAACAATTGATGCTTTGGTCAGCTCGCTTATACCTCAAAACATAATGCACCAATTTGTATTAATAAAAAATGATTTTTCTGAATTTATTTAAGTTGTATCATACTTCAACAAAAAATTTATAACTGCATAACTTTCTAGGACAAAATTATTATTACTATTTTAATTATTTTTATTTTTATACTCTACTTTTTCCATTTTGTTTTTTGTTCTAACATTCTGTCTTACCACTACTTATAATGATTCAAGTACAAGCTCTACCTTTTACATGTATCTAAATAAGAAAATATTTAGATAGATTCGGTATTTGGCCTCACCTGTAGACCCTATAGTCATGATTAAATTTTAAAGAATCTTGGTTACATCAGCTGATGTCATAGATTTTCTAAATCCACATTACATGATCTATAAGTGAGGTAAAAAATCCGGTCTATCTAAGTATTTGCCACATAAATATATAAAAAAGTAACATAACACATCTTTATGATTAATTACATGTGGTCTCGTTAACCCTTCAATTCTGGTGGTTTTGCTATTTCAGGAGTGGGATTGAAGAACAAAAATGATGACGTGTTTGATAACACAAAATCTGTCCAATACCTGGGCCAATTATTGGAGAAAATAACGGATAACATAAGTATTTTTTTTTTTTTTTTTTTTTATTGTAACAATATAGAGGGTTGGCTGTTTGTTGAGGTGTAGGATATTCAAAAACAGATTTTTAATAGTTAAGTGGAAGACATTATCAAAAATGTGAAACTTGTCTTTACTCGAATCAAAAATACTTACCGTTCGTATACAGGACCATTGGCGTAATTGTTTTTGTTTTGCAGATCAAATATTATGCGTTCTCATTCTAACTAGAACGGTAAAAAGAAAAGAAGTAATTATGCAAGGAAGATACTGATTGCCTTCAAAGTAGAGTGTACACAATCTGATTGTCTTCTACTTGTATTTTCTTTGATTACTAAGGGATCTTTTATCCTTGACACTGGAGTATTTAGAGCCTAAGTTTATCTGTAGAAGTAGAAAGGAGTTGGTTTGTTTGCATACAGGAAATTTTTTTGGATGGCAGGCAGGCAGGATTTCTGAATCCCAAGTTATCAATGCCAACTTCCCTCCATAACTAAAAAATTTTCTTACCTTTGTTAAAGCATGGACTACTAAACTTCGCGGATGTTGTACAACAGCAATAAAAGCATAATAATTATCATATTGATCCAGCTGTAGCTACTGTATGGTATAGTCCTACAGAGATTTTATTGACAACTAACTTTAATTATCTCGCACTTCAAAACAATATGCATGGATGAACATATCCACAAGATCAGTGAAAGATCCCCTGAAACCCTAGTGAAATCATCCCTGCAAAAGGTTGTGCTCCAGCTACATGAATCATACAACCAAAACATAAGTTCAATGAAAATGTAACGAGAAAAAGAAAATGAAAGGTGAAGCAGATTGGAGCAAGAAAAACATGCTGAAAACTAGCGGTAGAGCCTGTCTCTTGGGAGGATAATAAAAAATATTGTAAAACATGTCAATTAGACTCTCATCTTACAGACAATTATTATACCTGCGACTTCAGAACAAGTGGACAAAAAACTGAATAATATCACCAGATCCCTTGTTCAGGCATACTTAGCAAGCCCCACTTGTCTTTTTGTATTTATTAAATACACCAAATGACAAACAAGAATGGTTTCTACCCTTTTTAGTTTTCTTTTTCCCCCACAGTTGAGAATATTCATTTGACCACAATAAAGAAGATAAATATTGAATAGCAGTATACAATCAAGAGGATAAGAATCCTCAAAGAGAAAATACCAAGAGACAAGTTAAATAAATATTGCTAGTCAAGAGCTTTGATCTGTTGATGATGACTAAAGAGTTTGAAAAGGATACCACTTGTTAATTCTCAAGGGGCAAAAAACTGACTATTCTAAGCAAGTTTAGAGGACAAGATTGATATTCAAACATCTTCAAAGTTCTACTAATCACAGAGAATCCTAGTACTTCTTCAATAAGCAGATAACCTTCTTATTTTAGGACTTCCAATTAAATCATAAATCCCATTATCTAAATGAATGTTGATGTGGTCACCAAGTTTCATTAACTCAGAAAACAGCTGAAGAAGAAGCATAGAGACCTGTTACTAATCAGTTTGCTGTCTCAACCCATCAAGTATTTCATTGAGGTAAAATTCAAATTAATCGAATCTCAAGTATTATTCATCTCAAACAAACTTGTCTAGATCATAATAACTCCAGAGATCATGATATGTCATATTCAAAATGATTATTAAAAATCTTTTGGAATATTCCATAGTTCAAACACTGCAGTTCATGAATGCAATGATGACAAATCAAGAACTAACCCATCCAAAAATCAAGAATCAGAGAGACTCAAAGAGACCATAAGCAATAGATTATTCACGAGATTATGCTGAAAAGAAGCAGTGCAATTTGATGTCAAAGAAATGGGGTAACTGTAAGATGAAATACAGATTTAATAATAATGATAATAATAATACTAATAATAATAATAACAATAATAATAACAATACTAATAATAACCAAAAGGAAATGTGAAGAATACGTGTTTTCTAGGGGTATTCAGTTTAGTGTGAAAAGGAAACACACAACTTTCATCCCATTCAAACTGCACATTTAAGATCAAACAAATGATGTTTCTACCTCCACGATCACATTTTATTTAAGACTATTTGATTTCATCAAATAATTGAAGTGTCCATAATTTCTGTCTTCTTGGTGTCCCCTTTTTCCTTCCGCCTCCATTATTTACCAAACTCTGAGGTCTCTCCTACTTATTTTCTTCCTTCAACTCCTAACATTTTCCATGTTATCTAACAATTTCATTGTTAAGCTCATCATCACATTGTCCTAATACATCAGATGAAGATTCAGATTTAGGAAATACTCTTCTCACACATAGCCCTAGAGCCTGGATATGAATATCCTGAAATTCTTGTGTTACATAATCTATTTTGGTTGATAAAATAGATAGTTTACATACAAAGTTTAACCTCAATTTGCATTCTTCCCCAATAACCTTAGTACTCAAGTTGGAACAAAAGAATCCATGATGATAGCAACAATGTGAAGCAAGCACTTACAAGAAGCTGGACCGCTTATTTTCAAAAGCAGAAAGACACATCAAAACCTTGTCACAGAGTTTCTTAGCTCCTACGCTGCCAACACAAAACAAAAACAATAAGCATCCCAATAACAAATACAAATAAACAGTGTAGATGAGCACACCACTAGCTTTACTACCAAAATCACATATACCAAATGGAGCTCACATTTTGGTTTTCTTAACTTCGCAATAGTTTATTTTCTTCTAAACATTTGATTGAAGCCATGAAATTATTAACAAGTAATTACCAGTTATGTAAAAAAATTTCTTGGGTGGAAGGGGGGAATGTAAAAAGTTATGTCCAACAAATAGATAACTCAGAAAAAAAGAATGTAAACAATTCTGCCCGTCCTCAAGAACTAGTAAATTGAGCATACCCTCTAAAAACGGACTCAATTTTCAATAGCTTACTCTCAGCCTTATGGTAATCCATATTTTCCTCTTTCCTGCATTAAGAAACAAAATTTCTATTTACTTGCTACAACTATCCGAAAATCAAAACAAATTTTTAGATAAGAATTCAGAAAATACACATACACAATGTTCTCCAATTCCCTGAAATCTGCGACCATTGGTCCCTCAATGAGGGCAAGCAGATCCTGGAGAAGTTCCGGATTGCTCCGTTTTCCCGGGAATTAGTCCGCGGAATCTCTTTGAACACCTCCTCCTCAAATTCTCCTTCCTACATAACACGGGAAAAAAAATTGCGACATGAAAAGTAACATTATAATAGTCCAAAGTTTTTGAAGACAACATCAATGGTAACTACGACAAACGGCAAAACCTCCTTGTAGTGCTTCTCCAAGTAAGAGGCGAGCTCGGTTTCTGAAACGGTTGGATTGCTCTTACTCACCGTTGCAGTTTCCCACTTTCTCTCCCTCGGCGTTGCTAATCCCAACTTTCTCTTCCCCATTGTCATCTCAGGTACAAGGAGAGGTAGAGGTTCCAGTCGGAGGGAGTCCCTCTAATAACCCAATTCCTGATGTGGTCTAATCTTGTCTCGTCTTTCGAAACAAATACAGAATTTTATAAAAAAAATCCTCAGACCCGGAGTAAATATTCATTGATACGGGGTAAATTGGAAATTTAAGATGTTATAGGGATAGGATGTAATTTTGTACATTTAGTGAAATGATGTAATTTGATTCATGAAAAATATATTAATATAAGTTAAATTAAAATATTATATAATTTATTTTTATTTATTTTTAATTAATTATTACATTATTATCAAAATTTAAATATATATTTCTGAAGAAACAATTTTAATTGAAACTAATTTTAATAAATCTCATATTATAACTAGACAATCAATTAATTTAAATATATAAAAATTAAAATATAGTACGAAAATTTAGCCATTTAACTAATCATTTTAATATTAATTATAAATGAATAGTATAATAAAAAATAAAATATATATTTTTATAATTTAAAAAATAAAATATAATTATTCATATAATTTATGCGACATAGTGTAATCTACCCTTATATCTACAGATCAGATTAGATTTCATTCACGTGTACGGTACATGAGCTTGGTTTTTGTAGAAGAAGGCTGAAGGATTGTGTGGCTAAATTCTTTTCTTACCCCTTTTAACAAAACATGGGCCAACAACAGTTAGCTACTGTTGAGGGGTATTTTTGTAAATTGATGGCTAAGTATCAGCATTCGTTGGGTTTGTTTGGGACATTTTAGCCGATGTTTTGAAAACCGGACCGGCCATTGAACCGGTGGCCTATTCGGTTCGCGATTCAACCTGTCGGACTGGTTGAACCAGTCGGTTCACTAATTAAGGTGTTTTTTTTTTATACCAAAGTGTGATATAATTTAAAATGACCTAAAATATATTTATATAAAATCTAAAATATAAAGTGAAACACTATTTTTGGATAATTATAGTCCTAATACCCAAAATTACTAATCAAATTTCAAATAAGAAAAGTGAAATTTACACAAAAATAAGTATAAAAAATGAAAAAAATAATAACTTAATAGTTTAGTCTTTGGTGTGTTTAATGTTTTGCTATTTTGGAATTTATTTTCACGATTTTTTAATTTTTTTCTTTATTTAAATCATTTTTTATTCTGAAATTTAAAAAATCGATTTTTTACCAGTTCCCAGTTTTCAGTTTTTACCAGTTTTCAATTTTTTACCGGTCTGTCTGATAAGATCCATTTTTGGACAAACCGGATAAGTAGTTGGACCGGACCGGTGGTTCTTCCGGTTCGCAGTCCGACCGGTCGAATCGGCCGGTCTGGTCCGGCTTTCAAAACACTGATTTTAGCTGAAACTCCTTTGTTACCCTTTTGAACGAAGCATCAGCTATCAACAATGAATAACTGTAAGGGGTTTAAAAGTAAATTAAAGCCCAAAATACCGGCATTTTCTCACTCTTTGCTTGGATGTTATCCTTATCATCAAAGTTTTCCACATTTTCAACCGACAGGAAGGTATGCTCTTCAGGCTTGTTTTTTATGGAGGCAGTCTCAGTTAATTAGGAAGTTTTCAGGAAGATTCCCCCCTCCCCACCCACAAATTTTGCACTCCTATCTTCCTCTTGACACTACTTTTTTTTAAAAAATTTTTTAACCTTTTTCTCCACAAAGTTCTCACTTCTCTCTTCCTTCTTTGGACCGGTTACTCTTCTTTTTCTCTATATTTTGTTCTTTCTTTGGGATAACGAGAAAAATATTTTTACTTTTATATTGAATCTAACATTGTTTTCAAGGTGATTTTGTAGGAGTTGCTAGGGCTTGGTTACCACTGTGATTGGTTCAAAATTTGTTTTCCAAGTTTGCTAGAAAAATTTTTGAAATTGTGTTCGTTTTCAAAATTGTTCTTTTTTTATGTTGATTAAGAAATTCGATATTCAGGAGAGAGGAACTCGCATTCAGTGAATGCGAGTTCATTAAACTCGCATTTACTGAATGCGAGCTCATGTCGGATTAAAATTGTGAAATTAAAAAAAAAATTTCATGACCTCGCATTCAAATTAATTTAATGCGAGGTAAGTTGGATTAAAAACAGTTCTGCGAGGGTCAGTCGCAAAACCCTCATCTTTTCTCTTCCTTCTCCTCCTCATTCCATTTGCAATTTCAATCATCAATCACCACCATATCATTTTCCTCCTTCTCTACAATCACCGCCATCTCCTTTTCCTCATTCTCTACAACCACCACCCACAATCTCTTTTTCCTCCCCCTCTACAACAACCACCACCTCCATTCCACCACCCCCACCACCACCATATTCCTCCTCAACAAACACCACCAACATATTTCAGGTAGATTAATTTTTTTTTGATTCAGTTATTTTAATTATTTATTTTTTTAATTTTTTTTAGTTAATTAATTTTGTTAATGTAAATATTTTATAAAAATTATTTGTGATGGTAGCTGATATTTTTGTGATTGTGAATATAAATGATTTGGTATATAGGGTGAGGGGCTGTTAACAATTACTCTCCTTAAACGGAGATGGTGAAATTTATGAAACTGTACTTTTTGTTGTTATTGGGTCATCAATTCTGTCAATTGGATAATTTGATGAAATTGGATTTGGTTATAATTAAGTTGTATATATGAAGTGGTTATATTTGGTTATATTTTGTTTAATTATGTTTGTATCCCTTGTCGAGCATATATTACTGGTAACCCTTGTCGGTTTATTGCATTGTTTGTAACCCTTGTAGGGCATGTATTACTTGTAAGCGTTGTGGTCAATAATCGATTTGTTGTATTGTTTGTAGCCCTTATCGGGTATGACCGGCATAAGAGAGAATCCTCAAGATATAGAAGAACTCTGTAGATTTTTTTTTTAAAAAAAATATATATTCCGTATCTAAAATTAGGGTCTAAACATGTTACATCCTTATAGGAAAATGACATTTGATAGACCTCGTCACATCCTCTTTTATTGGGAAGGGAAAATAACTTATGAAGGCGATACTATGTCCTACCGGTCAATGGTGTGCAAATAACTATTCTGAATAAAGCAACGGATTAGGTTTGTTGAGTTGGTTGACAGGATATACTAATTCATGGAGGTTGATAGGGAGCAGTTGAAATTGAATATTTTGTACAGGCATATAGTTAGTCATGGTGTTTACTCTGGCATTCCATTGACAGATGATAATGGTATGAATGATATTTTTAATTTGTATGATGTCGATCCTACTTTTTGCGCTGAGTTGTTTATCGAGACAGTGAAAATTTTCCAGGTACCTGTAACCAACAATCTAGGGCTGTATAGTATGGGGCCAATGATGTCTCTCATGCATTCGACCATGGACGACGAGTCGCTGCAGTCCAATGAACGGAGTCTCTTTGAACATTCTTGGTCATTTGAGTTTTACAACCCAACGTGATTGTTTTCAATGTCAAACTCAATGCCATCTGATCAATCTATTGGTACGCAATGTGACAGAGACACCACAGCAGGTGAAGACCCAAGTACCATGCAATATCAATATATAGAGAAAGGTTTCGTAGATGAGTGTTTGACATATGATAATGCTAACTCGTCGTGGCATGCATTAGACGAGGATTACGAGTCAGGGCCAGACTCAGGAGATATATCGGATGATGATTATGACAAGAATTTACAGACAAATAACGGTGAATATCAGACGCAAGAGGATGTTCCTGTTTATCAATCCAGAGGAATGACTTTTTTCAATGATATTGGTAACTACGGTGATTATTTTCCCATGGACCGTAGTGATAAAGATGGGCTGGTTTAACATTAGAATGAAGAAAAAAATGATATTCGGTTGCACATGTGCTTTGATAGCAAGGAGCAAGTTAGTAAGGCAGTTAGAATATGATCTATAGCTCAAAAACGGGAATTCAAAGTCATAGAGAGCTAGAAGAGGACATGGGTAGCTAAATGCAAGACTGCGTCCATCGGTAGATTAGCTCCCGGAGATTGTGATTGGAGTATTCGAGTACGTAAAAATGAATCTCACACAGTGTGGAAGGTCACGAAGTGGATAAAAGATCATGTGTATCTCGGTGAAATATCCGGTAACAACAACAGAAATCTTATATCTACATTCATTGCTAATCAAATTATGCACTTAATTGACAATGATCCTGGGCACAAGGTCAAATAAATTCAGGCATACATTAAGAACAGTTTCAAGGTTGACGTCACTTACAAGAAAGGTTGGTATACTAGCAGAAAAGCGATTGTGCTTGCATATGGAAGTTGGGCATTTAATTCCAACAATTACCCAATAGTACTACGCTCCAGATAGATCCCCAAACAGTGGTGCAATGACTCCATCATCCCAACAGTAGCTAGATTGTGAAAATATTTAAATACATTTTTTGGACATTTCGGCCATCGATTGATGCATTCCACAAGTGTAGACCTGTTATATCTGTTGATGGCACCCATCTACGAGGGAAATATCCGGGTAAATTACTTATTGCCGTTGCTTTGGATGCTAACAATCAGATTTTACCTGTTGCCTATGCAATTGTTGATGAGGAAACAATACAAAGTTGGGGTTGGTTCATGGAGCAGTTGAGATACCATATTGTGCGTGACTTGGAGATCATTTGTATAATATCTGACCAGTATCGTGGCATTCTTCATGCTATGAGTAAGTCTCCTTTATGGTAGGAACCATTTGCATATCATAGATTATGTCTGCGTTATGTTTGGAGTAATTTGATCACCAAATACAAGAGTGTAGAAGTGAAGAAGTTGTGTTGGTCTCTTGGTATCAAGATACAGATGCGGAAATGGAATAAGCAGAATCCAACAAACGATACAGTTTCAAAATTTAGAGGTTTGGAGATATCTGGCAGATAATGGCCTTGACCGTTAGTGCCTTGCTCACGATGGAAATCGTAGGTAGCGAATACACAGTACAAATTCTTTTGAGAGCTCCAATAATGTCTTGCGCGGAGTTAGACTACTTCTGATCAAGGCTATAATTAATAGTACATTTCATCGTTTCGTCAAATTATTTGTTGATATATTGCACGGGGTGAACATTGTCGCACATCAATTACACCAAAGAATTGGAAGAGGTTGTTGACTATAGACAGAAAAGGTGGAGGACACACAGTCATGATTTTTTATCATTCTACTGGTGTCTATAGAATAAAATAACTCATCGTGTGACTGGACGTGGTGGCAATGTACAAACTGTCAATTATGTACAGAAGACATGTACCAGTGGTAAGTGGTAAATGGCAAATGTACAGGTTCCCATGCTCGCATGCGTTGGCAATTTGCAGGCTTAAGGGTTATGAACCTATGCTATCACGTAACTTGTAAAACTTATGATATTAAATACCTACTTTCTATGGGTTTAATTTTTCACTTTTTTCATATTACTTTGTTAGGTATGGATGATCAGTCGTGAGAGTTTGTTCATCCTGGACCATATATTGATGATATTATATCACCTACGACGCCGCATAGGGCTAGATCTATTTTTGACGGTATTATCGATGATTTCACACTACAGGTTAAGCGTTGTGATGGGCTTTTTGGGATCACAGGCCCATACTGGATCGGGTATGGCATTATATTTGGTTGGCAGGTTTCGAGGGTATCGCATCTTTAGAATGTATTTCAGTGGACCATGCTTTGATCACCAGTCTTGTCGAGTGATGGCGACCTGAGACACATTCTTTTCATCTGCCCATTGGAGAGGTCACCATCACATTACAGGATGTAGAGCCACTTTAGGTTTACATATTGACGGACCGCACATGACGGGTAGAGACACTACTCATTCTGCAGATACTTGGAGCCAGTTATGCATAGAGTTATCGGGTTTCATGCCTACCAGATCAGACATTGACGGTGGTCGTTTGAAAGTTGGATGTTTGTCTGTTACATTAGATCGTCCCCTTCCCGATGATGCGACTGATGACATGTGTTGGCAGATGGCTCAGACATATTTACTTGTACTTATTGGAGATATTTTATTTCTAGACAATTCAGGTAATAAAGTGCTATTACTGTATCTATACTTGTTAGGGACTTGGAGACTGTGGGCCGTTATAGTTGGGAATCAGCAATTTTAGGCACAATGTATCGCAACTTGTGTAATGCTACTTCACCCAGAGCTAGAAAATCTGTGGACTAGTACTATTGAGTACATGTATATTTGAATACTCTATATTTATTTATTGTATACTTCTGTCAAAATTAGTAGAATGCATACTAATTAAGAATTACAGTTATGGGTTTGGGAGCGCATGTCGACACTGAATCCTAATCGGTTAGAGCCTGCACACCAGCATTACGGAGCATATGGATCTCTGTATATATATTTTGTTAAACTGTTTAATTAAACATGTTTACATTGGATTTGATATTTATTAATTTATATTGCAGGTGGGATGTTGGATTTGATTTGCGCAATCCTCCTCGTCATGTTTTATCTATTTTTCGAGATCAGTTACATAGTTTGCGACCCAATAAGGTACATCATCCGTCGATTATATTTCTTTTGCACTTTGTCGTCCTCATATTTTGTTTATTTACTAACTTTTTGTCAAATTGTTTTGTATTAGTTTATATGGCAGCCATTCTTTGATGATGTACTTGATATACTTTCCCATTACTGCACTGCTGGTCGTGACATATGGCGTGCAGGTACTTCATTCCCATTTGATATGTTGGGAGATCGTGAAATGTTACCTACCTTATCGTGTTATGTGACAGTTCGGTTGAACTGCCCATTGATAGCGAATTTTGTATTGTTTTTCTCATTGAATTTGCAGTTCTTTTGAGGAATTGTCCTTGGATGCAGCTACCTGTATTATTATTATTTTTTCTTTTGAACGTATAGATGTGATGTTGATTCTATTTATTTATCTATGCATATCAATAGAGGCGTGAGGAGATATGAGAGTTCACAATTGCAACAGAAGAGTTTGGAGTGATTACCAAAGAGAGGTTGGTAGGGTCAAAAGGAAATAACCCAAAAAAGCACAAATAAATCACGCAACTACCTTTATTCATGACATAGAATATGTACAAAATAATAATAACAATAATAATACACTTTTTTTAACTATAATATTCAGCAAAATGTTAGTGGGTCTTGGCTGTTCAAGCTAGTATTATTTATTTTTATATAATATTTTTATATTTTTAATGGATTCAAATTTTAAAATGAATTTATACCCAAAACCGAATTTGGATAAACGGGTTAAAATTGGATGAATTTGAGTCTAGGTTTGGTGGATCATTGAGAGGCCTATATGAGAGTAATTAATTTTGAGTCATTCCATCGTTAACTAATAGTTGACTTTGACAATTAGTAAAAGAGATCAAAATATATATAATTTTTATAAGAGATAAATCAAGCAAAGTCAAATTTATAAAGATTAAAGTGTGTAGCCCTTTAATTAATCATATTATATAAGTTTTTCATTTTATGCGACTCTACATCAAATTAATTTCCCTTAAAGTTTTATTTTAACAAATTATTGAATCTAAGGGTCCCTTGGCCGTAAATTTTTCTTAAAGTGTTGGGCTCATTATACTTTGCATTTCTCAATTTATACCCAAATTTTACTTTGCACTACTAATTTTAATTTTAGACATTTTGCATTCTAATTCCCAAATTCATTCCAATATAGTCCAAATTTTAACACTACCACTAAAATTACAAGGGCTAAATTTTGCACGTGCACAACATTGTTCAGTGTGACGTATAACAATGCCATGATATTTTGGGTAGGGTCGGCAATTTTTGACACGACCAGATAATACGATACGAGTACGACACGAAATTGACAAGTTATGACACGACTCAAAATTTATTGGGTCATTAATAGGTTAATCCGTTTATGACACGAAATTAAATGGGTTGGTTTGTGTTAACCTATGGGTTGACACAATAATTTGTTAAGTTATTGTATGAACAGATTTTATTGAAAATTTTTCTTTATTATAATATAATACAGTATAATTTAAGATTGTGAATACTAGATTTAATATTAGATTATTAAATCAAATATAATAATTATTTTAAATATTATCCAAAAAATTTCAGTAATTTTAATCATGTGTTTTAAATTACTATAATAACAAGGCTAGTATTAATAATTTTTTCAATTATTAAATAATCAAAATTTGAGATTTTAACTTAGATGGATCGTAAGTTATGTAATTGATCAAATAGACTGATATTCTTTGTTAATAGTAAACGGATCAGACACAAATACGACACGAACCCGAATGGGTCAGACATGAATATGACACGATAAGAAATGGGTTTCACACAACACGATACAAACATGACACGATAAGAATGTGGAAAAGGACGTTAAGCACCTATCTTACTCATTCCTGTTGGAACGACAAGTTGGAAAAGCGTTGTGCTCTATGCTTTAACCACCATATTGTCACACCTGACACGACACATAACCTGACAATCCAATCCATTAACACCCCTAATTTTGAGTAATGCGCAGAGATTCCGTTAATTTTCTCAATAGTGTTAAAATTTTGACTGAAATATCAGAATTTGAAAAATTCGAACACAAAATATTCAAAATTAAAATTGCGACAAGGTGTGCCGACACTAGATGCAACCAACAGGACTATGTTTTGAATGCGGGTTGCGTTATTATGGATAATTAATGATTTTCCCGCATATGGAATGTTGTTTGGTTGGAGTAAGAGATAGCCGGACTTCTTAGCTGTCCCATATGCATGGAGAGATCAAAGGCTTTCAGATTAAAGCATGGTAGAAAAGTATTCTACTTTGATTGTCGTAGATAGTTTTTGCCTGCAGATTATCCGTATAGACGGCAAAAGAAGACTTACCAGGAGTAGGGTTCAACGAGATGATCCACCGCAGAGATTGTCAGGAGACGAAATTTATTCGCGAGTAGAGAGCATTGAACATGCACATGACAACTCTTTATGTACATCTAGTAGATATGTTGATTTTCACAAGTGGACCAAGCGTAGTATATTTTGGGATTTACCGTACTGTAAAACAAACCTTGTCCACATAACCTTGATGTTATGCACATAGAAAAAAATATTTTTAACAATATCTTCAACACTATCATGGAAGTTAATGGGAAGACAAAGGATAACATAAGCACAAGGAAAGATATGCAGGAGATTTGTGATTGTCTAAGCATTGGCCGTAGATGCTCGGAGTAATGGGCCAAAACCTAAAGCAAAAGTGTACACTTTAACGAAAGAGCAAAAGAAATCAATGTGTGAATGGTTAAGAGAGTTGAAATTTCCAGATGACTATGTATCAAACATAGGAAGATGTGTGGATTTAAATGACTGTAAGTTGATTGATATGAAGAGTCATGACTATCACGTGTTTTGGAGAGACTAATCCTAATTGCTCTCAAGGAACTTTTGCCAACTTTTGCATGGGCAGCGCTAATAGAGGTCAGCTTATTCTTCTGAGATAAATGGTCATCGGCTTGAAGGGTATCCCACATGAAGAAATTAGAGCATGATGCTCCCGTTATCTTGTGCAACTTGAAAGAATATTTCCACCAGTATTCTTTGACTCAATGGAGCATCTTATGATCGACTTGCCTTATGAGGTGAAAGTGGCCATGTGTATTTAATATCGGTGGATGTACCCATTTGAGAGATTAATTTTATTTTTGGTTTAAACTTTTACCAAATTTAGGTCATTCAGAATGATATTATAGTTGTGTTTTAACTTCAATTATAGGTTTTTATTTCACTTGAAGAAGAAAGTGAAGAATAAGGCATGTATTGAAGTATCGATTTGCAATGCCTACATTGTTGGGGAAGTAACAACATTTGCTTCTTACTATTTTGAGCCGCATGTGGAATCAAAAAGGAAAAGAGTTGGAAGAAACAATGAGGGAACATTTGATCCTAATGTCCATTCAGTCTCAATTTTTAATTATTTAGGTAAATCCAATGGTGTAGGTAGTCATCGTTATTTGAATGACGATGAAATGCATGTTGCTCAAACGTATGGCTTGATCAATGGCCCACAAGTGGAGCCGTATGTTCAATAAGTATATACAACAAATTAATTAATTAGTTATTTCATGTTTCGATTCATGTAGCTTAATTAATTGAATTTCTTATTTACATAGGATGTTTCGGTCTTCATGTGGAGATAGGTCTGATAAGCAAATTGACGCCTTCTGTGTCAAACAATTTGCACAATGGTTCAAACAACTGGTACATGAAATACTAATCAATTACTTTTTGAAGGATTAGTAACTATGTGTTCTTAGTTAATTAATTTTTAGTGTTATATTTTTATCGGATTTTATGCAATAATGAATTAGTTCAAGAGCAAGGTATTTTGTACTGTCTGGCCTGGGAACCTAGCCGAAAAGTCAGGTGTTGGCCAACATATTTCGTGAACGGGTATAATTTTCACACTTAGGAGTATGGTTTTGGGAAGGGAAGTGTTGATAGTGGTGTATGTGTGGAGGGTGTATTGAATGACTTCTACAACGTGATTGAGGAAATTATCGAGTTAGATTACATTGGTCTCGTAATGCGTGTAGTTTTATTCACATGCATGTGGTATGACCCTATAAGAGGAGCCAACGTGCATCGCGAGTATAACTTGGTTGAAATTAATCAAAAAAAATGATATAGGAATTACGAACCATTCATCCTAGCACAACAGGCAATTTAGGTGTATTACGCTTCGTATATGAGTTTAAAGAGAGATCGCACAGATTGTGGTTGGTTGTTTGCCAAACAAGAGCACATGGAAAAATAGAAAAACAGTGGAAGGAAACCTCCTACCAACAAGTTGAGGTTACCCGACCAATAGACCCTGATATGCATGACATTCCAATGCTTCGCTATCCAAGTGGTGAAATGGTTTTAGTGGATAATATTGAAATCTATTTATCTCAATTGGGACAATTTGAGATTAGTGATGTTGAAGAAGAAGAACTTGATAATGACGACGAAGATGATGTAGAGGAAGAAGACGACGATGATGAAATAGATGATTTTGATTTTGACTAACTTGCTTGTTTTATTATTTCCCATTTTCTAGATTTTAATTATATTTAATTCAAACTTCGTCGCTGAATTCAAATCAAACTTCATTTTTTTTTTTCAGTTTTTGATAAACCTAGATCCAAATCAAACTTTTTTTTTTTTTTGTTTCTAGGAAGATGGTTAACTAAAAATTAAATACATCAAAAATTAAAATATAATACTAAAGGTATTTTAGTCATTGTAATTAAATTTTCTTAATATTTTAAAATTTTTAAGAATGAATAATGTGAAGGGGGATAAAGTATAATTATTTTAGTTTGGGGGTAAAGTGTAATTGCCCACCAAGTTCAAGGGGTAAAGCATTATTAACTCTCATTTTTATAGATTAAAGTGATGTGAGTGATTATAAACCAATAGATACATGATAATTACCATGAACCCGATCTACCTAAAAATTTCTCCAACAAAAGTTATAAAAGACTAACTCACACTACATCGTTTTACAGTAATAGAAACAAGAAAAGCATAAAGGAAAACCTAAAAATTTAACCACTAGAAATCAACCGCACGATCTCCTTGCAAAAATCTTTAATTTTTTTAATCCATAGATCTTAATCTGCAAAAACCTTGTTGGTCGATTGATCTTAATCTCAGTGCTTTTACCAGAATTTACAAGGTATTTATTTCATCATCTTTTCATTTACTTATTTATTTTAGGTTTTTTAGGTTTTGTTTACTTAGGGTTGTTATCTTGAAATTTTGGGTCTTGATTTACCAGATACGCCTAAGATTTGGTTTGATGAAAGAAAAAGGCATTTTTTTCTTCTCATCCCACTATTTCACTGCGTAACGATGAAAACAATGTAGATTAGGGCTTTGTTTGTTGCCGATAATGATTCCGATGACTCATCAAATTCTCACAGGTGTTTCATTTGATTATTGTGATATTGATATTTTAGACCCTGTCTAAGTGACTCTACAGTTCTACATCTTTCAAATACCTGCATGAGTAAAGTAATTGTTTCACTACTTATGTAAAAGTAATTCTTATGTATTTTTATCCCAAGTCAATTCTATATTAGAGAGAACAAGAACACAGCAGCTGAGTAGGCTGGCTGAGTAGGCTGGTTGTATGACGAAATTTTTTAGGGCTACTAAAATAACTTATTAAATGACTAGTCCATGAGTCTCTTTGGGTTTTATCATATTCCCTATCATGAGTTCACCAACATACATTCACTAGGTGGCTTTAGCAAGTTATGTAACAAAAGCACTTGAGATAGGGCCTAATGTGGCAACACACCAATTGGTCTCCATACATGCATTCCAAAACTGACAAAAGAGGTCATTATGCCTAAGATAAAAAGATCCACTCAGAGCATCTAATTGACATATATCAGCAACTGAGAACCTTTTCTCTCTGTTTATTGTCCTCACCTCATTAATCATAATTCCTCACACATCTTTTGAGGACAAAAAATTAGTTTTGATACTTTAGCAAAGCTCTTGGCCCTTGTGTTGTACTTGACATTATATATACAAAAATTTAATGGCAAAATTTACTAATACTTTGTACTAGGCCTCAACTTCTTTACTAGTGGATTGCTTATTTTTATAATAGAGTTTTGTTTCTTCTCTTCAATTTGATTTTTTGTAGTTGATAGAGCTGTTAAGTACGAATGAGTGCTTGCTCTTCACTTGTTTAATTTTTATTTCAAATGTTATTAGACTTAAATATGATGTATAGACTACTACATAAATGTTATTGATTTTCTTGTGCTCATAAGTGATCTAGAGCTTGGCCGTGCAGCTATTTAGATGCACCTTCTAGTCTTTTACTCCCTATACAAATAATGAAAGGGACTTAAATGTGAATGTGAATTATTAGTATTGTGTGTTGAAAAAAAGAAGCCACATGAGATGATGTTTGTGGGTTAGATTAGTGTTAAAATTCCGTAGAAAAACAGTGTTGAAATCTTGAGTTGCCGCATACTTGTTTATAATATGAGACTGGCACCATTTTCCAGAAATCTGTTTGATAATATTAGAATAGTAGTCCGCAGCATGAAAAGTGGAATTTATGAAAGTTGGATATTTGGGTACACACCTTGCTATGCTTATTTGCTTCCTACTATAGATAGTCAAGAAAGATTGCTGATTTAACTTACTTTACATGTGAATATGATCAAGCTAATGACATCCAACAAAAGTTGTAAGATTGCATGATTATTCAGAGACGAAAAAATTCAGCTTGGTTTCTATGGTAATGGACATACTGACATAGTATTTCTTGATAGGAAAAAACTTAATACAAACATGCAAGCAATATCAATATGTTACATCTTGGAGAAGGTAACTCCTGGGTTATTGATTACATTGATTGCATGGTGTTATTAATATGAATCTGCAATACTATTTTTTAGCTACTAGTAATATTTTAGTATTTTTTAAGACACTAGCACTACAGGAAAAATGATCATTTGTGACTTGCATTATTTTGTACGTCGCAAATGTAATCACTTTATGACACTAAAATCACAAAAATTAATAATTTCAAATCACAAATGATAGTGTGACATTCATTTGTAAGTTACAAATATTTTTTTGTGACTTTGTAGATGATGATCATCATTTAAGAGTCACAAAACTCAAATGTGACTTGCATTTTAGTTTGTAATTCTCAAGTGATGGTCACCGTATACAAAGTTACAACAATATTGGTAACTTATAAATGAAAGTCACATTATCATTTGTGATTTGGAATTACGTAGTTTTTGAGAATTGTCGTGTCACAAAGTGGTTGTATTTGTGACTATCAAAATTATACAGGTCACAAAAAATGAATAATTTTTGTAGTGTAGTATGATGGGTTAATGAGTTTGGGTCAAAATTAGAGAAAATTCATATATTTATGTTGTGTATTACATGCTATTGCATACATCTGTAAAACTATGACTTGGATTGCATATTTATAAGCTGATTTTAATATCTTGACATCGATTTGTTCTTTTTTAACCTTTCAATTATTTGCTCCATTTATCTCTCATCACCTTTAAAACTTTACTAGGGGAAACTTTGTGAAATTTTTTGTAAATATTTGGTGTTATTAAATAATTTTAGTATTAATCTTATTCTTGTAAAATACTACTATGTTTTAAGCCTCCAGTACAAAGATATTACTTGTATTATACTAATATTTTTTGAAAATCCTATATACATATTGATTAGAATCTATGAGCATATCTGGATCGTTCTGGACTGGCCCATCCACTTCAGTACAGGCCCATGCCAACTCAGAGGACACGGTTGGGGTCTGGACACAGGTAGGTTAGTACGACCCCATTGGGTTCAGGTCTTGAGTGGTCTTCTATCCCCCTTTGGGTTCTGGTTCTTGATTCGATTCACTAATTCAGTCATGTCTAAATACCGACAGCACTGACCCACGGGGAAGGGCTACACATGATATCCGAGTTCTCATTTGGCCCATTGGATCCATGTAAGTACAATTTATTTTGTTTTAAATTAATTAAAGTTATAAACGTTGATTTATTTACACCATATGTGTTTTAATATATTCTAACAATTTAGGTTCTTGGATTCAAAGCATGTTGTTGCAAACTTAATCAGGACATCGTTAGGCCTCGTTGGCCTGAAAAGGCCAACAACTGGACTAGCACTCCACAGTCGACATGCGACTTATTGTGGCAGGAGTTCTAGATAATTAAATAGTTTGTTTTAATTTAAATTAAATTAACCTTTTAAACATATTTAAGAATAATGTAACTCAAATTTTTTTGTTCTAATTTATATTTTTAGCGCATTTATCGTTGGGATCCATTACACGAGTTAGAGAT
This sequence comes from Cinchona pubescens, assembly GCA_025175665.1. NCBI lineage: Eukaryota > Viridiplantae > Streptophyta > Magnoliopsida > Gentianales > Rubiaceae > Cinchona > Cinchona pubescens. The sequence goes on along the minus strand of JANKKI010000212.1, from coordinate 342,257 downwards.
ATACAAGATATTTAAGAAGAAGGCAGGTGATGGGATGCGCGATGCCATTCACAAGGCCAAAATGAGAGCAAAAAAGCCTTAATGGATGCTTGAGTCTGCCTGGAAGGCACTACAGGAGGAGTGGACAAATGATAAATATAAAGTGTGGGTCGAGGCAAACAAGAAGAATAAGGTGTCTACTACTTGCCAGGGTATCACATATGTAGGCGGATGCATCAACGTCGTCGAGCACACACGAAGACTGGTATGTTTTTAATAAACATACTACAATTTTTACATTAAATAATTAGATATTTTACTAATTTCTACTCTCTTTTTTTTTCCCCTTTTAGCTAGTAAAGTCTCCAGAACGCAATATTGAATTCCGTGAAATTTTTCGTCATTGTATCAAAAGAAAGAAAAATCATGGACTGGTTTGCAAGCTCCGCAAATACTCGACACAAAACGATACTGGTAGCCAACCAGACACAGCAGGCAGAGAATCTCACTGAAGTTGCAACATCTCAGTTATCGGTTAATGAGAGTGAGGTATGGGTTAAGGCTGCTGGCGGAGTCAAGAACAAACGTGTTTTTGGGATGGGTTCGATGGCACGATCCTATGTTCTTAGGGCTAGTTCCACAATTGCTACGTCTTCCGGTTCCTCCCAGGCAGACATTGACCGGGACATTGAGGTGCGCCATATATGGGTGGAGCTTCGTAGCAAGGACGAAGTTATAAATTCCATGAGACAAAAGCTAGATGGATTCACAGAGTCATTCGATGATTTTTGGCAAGAGTTCAACTCATTTGGACATCAAATCAATCTAATATTTCGGGTGGTGGGACAAATTCCTTGATTTAGGTTTTTGTTTTTTGCTATTATATTTTATGTATAGTGAACGTTGTTTTGTATATTATAATTGTATTTAATATACATTTTATAATTTGTTACTATTTTTTTATATATTTTTTACTTAAAATATCGCTAAATTCGTCGCTAAACATATTTAATTATTCAAATTAAATAACCAAATTCGTTGTTAATTTCGTCCCTATGTTCCAACGAACAAGTATCATCGCTAATGTCATTGCTATGATCATCGCAAAACTCATCGCAATACTTGTTGCTAAAGTCTGGTGCCATATTTGTCGCAACATTCCTCGCAAATCTCATTGCTAACAAGGTAGCAAAACTCATTGCAACACCTTCATAGTTAATTTCGTCACTACATTTGGCACAAATAATGTTGCTAAATTCGTCGCTAGGTTCATGGCTAATTAGCAACAAGAGGAATTTTTCGTGGCTATTTGTTTGCGACGATCGAAAAAATGATGTGTTTTTTTTCATTGCTCACTTTGTTAGCGATTTGTAACAACCACTATTTTTTGTCATTAAATCCGTTGCAAAATGTGCCATTTTTTGTAGTGTAAAAAATTGCATCACCCGTACTCAACACTAATTAATCTAGTGCATCATGGTCTTTGGAGTAAATACGCAAAAAGTGATTAAATTGCAAGAACTCACAATTAAACAATAACTAGGGTTGTCACGGTAAAACTTGAATCAGAATAATAAGAAGAATGGAATTACCTAGAATTAGTCAGTAAATATTGGAACAATTAAAGTGCGGTATAAAATTATCCTTAATAATAATTGCTCAACTAGAACCAAAAGCTAAACTTGAATTGCAGGTTTCGAACTAGATGTTAAAATGTTTTGAAGTAGAAGAAATTAATGCAAATAAAAACCCTAGGGATAAAAGTAAAGAGTTGAATATCTAAATCCTATAATCGGAGGTGTATAAACAGTAAAGTCGCTTGGCCTAGATTCCTAATCTACCTGGTTCGCATGAAGCAAATGCTTTATACTATAGCTGTTCGCATGAAGTGAATAGCATTCTGTTCTATTCGTTTAAAGGGATCAAAATTGCCTTGTTGGTTCACTTTAAGCGAACATACTTCTGTCTAATTTGCTTAAAGCGAAGATTCAACTTCCTTGTTGCAGTTTGCATAAAGCGAACATACTTGTTCCTTATCAAAGCTGGATAATTCCACGCCTGATCCCGCCTTAGTCTTCAATCAAAATGACAATCTTGCCCTTCGACGTCTTGGACACAACCAAAATAAAATAAATACCTATCGACCCTTATTAACACCAATCAACTATTAATCACAATAAAACTCCACGAACTAAATAACTAGAAAGAACTTACGAATATTGGGGCTAAAATTGTAGAAGTTACGTACAAATTAACCGTAAAATAGCACTAATTATAGAGCTATCATGCTACAATTGTGAAGTGTATAAAGTCTTTTATATGTTTGTTAGTTAGGTTATTTGTTTATTTTTGTTGTGTTTGATGTTTTTGTTTTGCTGGGAACTAACAAAAGTTTAGAATGGGATGTGTGATAACTTTATGAAAATAAAGTTATTTCGAAATCATTTCAGTCTAGGTTTTTTATAGTCTTTTAGGCATTTTTATAGTTTTTCTAAATGGTTATATTTTCATACTTTTGATGATTTAGTGATTATTCTTAATTTTATGTGTTTTTGTGGTTCTTATGTGTTGTTTGTGAGTTTTGTAGGTCGGTGTTTGAGTTGGTATTTTATTTGGTAAAGGATATGTGAATCAGAGCTGAATATGACAAATGATTCTACAGCTTAAGCACCATGGCATTCAACATTACACTATTTCGAATAGTACGATGTTATTTCATTATTTTTGAGAATGCGAGACTAGAATGTCGCGGTGTTATATCTAAGTCAAATTCTAGCATCGCGGTGTTACGCTGAATGACAGAATAAGTCAAGTATCTACGCATGTCTACTTTCCCATATGTTCTATTGCAATTCATGTCGTGTGACATGTCTACAAATGATTTACGGAAACATTAGGTTCAAACTCAGCAAGCATGATCATGTTTAACAAATTTGTGTAAAATGGATAGCAAGAAACAGATATGCTCTACTCGCATAGAAGATAATGCTATTCCTGAGCATTCGATAAAATCCACCATTTGTTGACAACATTGTATTTATTTCGCTTTTGAAATCACTTACACATTTGGTAATAAAAATTCTTGGAAAGTTAATTAACATGAGCTCATCAAACACAATTATGAGTTAACTGAAGACCATGAGCTCGGTTGATCTGAGTTCGAATCGAGCATTTAGTTTCACGAGCTCGAGGTCTCGTGTATCTGCAAGCTCAAGACAAGCTTTTAGTATCATGAGCTCGAACTTGAGCTCCAGGATATGAGGCTTGAAAGTTGAAAGCTCGTCATTTTTAGTTGAGCACACATATACACATATATACAAGAAAAAAGACTAATATATATAGTTTCTTATCTTTAGAATATCGACCAATTTTATTCCTTATTTTTAAAAAAATCAACTAATTTAGGACCCATGACGAAAATTATAGACACACTAATTGACCAAAACACATGATAATCATGTCCCTGTTAACATGCTATAGATGTGTTGTCAAAAACTGTGTTAGTTGCTTATCTACAATTTCTATTATAAGACTTAAATTAATAAATTTTTGTATGAACGAAGGACCTATTAGTCTTTTTAATAGAGAAGGGATCAAATTGATCGATACTCTAAAGATAATGGACCAAATTGGTTTTTTTGCCTATATATATATTGCCTATATATATATATATATATATATGTATTTATTATTGAGCAAGGTGCCAAAAAACTTACTATACTTTAAAATTTTATGGATGTTGGTTATCAAACATTTGTGATAAAAAAAAGTCATTAAAGTCGTGAAAAATATTGCATTATGCCCCTTCGGTCTATTTCATCTATTAAATGCAATGTTTGTGGCATACAGACGCCTTGCACGTGACTTAAAATGGGGTAAAATCGTAAAAAAACACACTTCTTCATACTTTGCCAAATCAAGAGCTATAAAAAGAATGTTATCAATTCCTTCTTCAGTAGTAGCATCATCTTCATGGGTTAGGCAGCTCTTAAGTTTATTTCTCTCTAATTCCCTCTTAACAATGATCTGTTATATTTAAATAACTGAATTCATAAAAATTATCAAATTATATCAATATTTTTTTTCGATGAGTATATCAACATATTTTAAAATCAAATTTATTCGTAAGTATTTTATCATTTAATTTGCACGAAATATTTGAACGATGTAAAATAGGTCAAAATCAAGACAAAAATTGAAACGTTTATCAAACGGAAAAAATTATTTTATTTTATTTCAAATTTTTTATATAGCAAGTATATGTAATAAATTACATTATGATCATATATGATTTTAAAAAAAATATTTTTGAATATTATTTTTATAAGGTGTATTAGTGAATTTTTTTTTTCCAATTACTTGAGAGGAGCTTAGTCTTCATCTTCATACTCATGCTAGCCACTTTCAAAAATCCCACTTTTCTACCACCACATTCTTTTCCTCTAAATTGCTCATTTTGCTAATCTTACCTCCATCTAATATGTCAACAAAAATTAACACAAATCCGTGTCTATTCGATTTTCAGTACATCTTAAAAACCAAACAAAATCAAAACTTTATATGCTTCTAGAGTTATTTATAGTTACAAGATTACGGAAAATTTGAGGTAAAAATCCAAAGGGAGCTTATTTTTGTCCTTTTACAAAGCCATATTTTTGGATTTAAAGTGGATTATAGCATATTGGCCTAACACTTTTAGGTGATTCTTGCCGAAAAAAGGATATCAGGAGTTTTTAGGGAGAGGAGGTGTGGAAAAAAAAAAAAAAGAATAACTGGAAATGGAATGGCTGTTAGAGAAGATGGTGGTGAGGAGAACGGAGGATGAAGAAGAAGGCTCAAGTTTTTACTATTTTTATTTCTTTTTCTATTTATAAATAAAATGAAAAAGATAAAAGAGGTCTGAATTTCAAAAACTCAAATAAATGTAAAGGTCAGAAAATTGAATAATATTCCTCATCAATCCAAACCCACCACTGAAATTTGGCACGAAGTTTATTCTTTGGAACATTATATACCAACAACGGATAAACCAATGCTCAAGGGCCCGGCTCCGACTAAAACTCTTTTCATATCCTGCACAACACTGCTTCCTCCACCACCACCATCGTCAGTTTTAAACAAAGCCTCATCACTAGCAGCTGATTTCACCAAATTATAAGATTTTTTAAGTTTCAGGATCTTTGGCCAGCATTTAGCATTAAAAAGTAAAATCTACTTCAATCTAAGTCAAATCCTCATGAATATAGACTTGGTATGAAAACATCGATAGAATGATAAAAGAAATTATTTTGGTTAATTTCTTTTTTATGGAAGAGAAGGAAAAAATGGATGATATTTGGTTTTGGGCTTTTAATTTGGTAAAATGTAAAAAAGGGTGTTTATTTGATAGTTTTGTCCATATTAAGTCACGAGAGTGGCATGTGTGTGACACAAACGGTGCATTTAACAGATGAAATAGACTGCAGGGGCATAATGCGATGTTTTTGTAAGTTCGGTAATTTTTTTGGCTACAAAATTAATTTGATGACCAAAATCAATTAAAACAACATAGAAGTGTAATGACCTTTTTGGTACTTTGCTCTATGTTGTTTAATTTATTTTTTTTTAAAACTTGATATAATTCAATTAAGTTCGTTTGCACTCGATTGAACTTGAACTCAAATTTAAATTTGGTTGAACTCGAGTTCAAATTCAAGTATGTGAAAATGTTATCGAGCTTGATATTAAAACTTCGGTCCACTTCGAACTTGAATTTGAGTACGGTAAAATTTAGTGAAGCCGAACTTGAGTAGAACGATTCAATTTGTTTACACTCCTACCTAGTTTATTATATGTAATAATATAAAAACATTCTATGCATGCTTGGTTAGGGTGACTATTGTTTTCAAATTTTGGAGGAATTTAATGACAGATTATTTGGTTTTGCTTCAATAAATGAAACATTTTAGTGAAACCAGTAAATTAAGCGAACAAGGTGGAATCCACTCAAGAATCTACTAGTTTAGGTGAATATCTCATGCATTCCTCAGCTTGAGAGGCTTTTTTATGAACAAACAATGCAGTTTTCAATAACGTCAAATGGAGTGAGGAGCCTACATAAGGACATTGATGAAACATAGACAGATTGCTTGTAATGAAAGAAAGTTTATTAAGGCAAAATCTTAGTTAGTCTTGAGAGTAATGTTCAGTAAATGCTGGGTAGGCAAATTATATGCAAACAAGTAATAATAAAGAAAAGAACCCAATTACACCTAAGCAACACCTACATACTTGCAAGTATACAAAGTATGTTTTACGTTAGTGGTGAGTGGGTGTCGTTCTCATGAGGATTGATGGGGATTACTAGCCTAACGAGTCTATGCACTAGTTAGACAAATGGCAATGATGATTTTTCTACTCTACTAAAGCAATAGGAATTCACAAATAAGAAAGCTTTAAATTAACCTAAGGAGCAATCAAAACTACCAGTAACTAAGCTAGAAAAATAAGAAAAGAAATGAGCATATAATTAAACATACTTTACTAGGAGAAATATAAAGTGTAAGGGTAATTAGAAAATAGAATTGATGCTAAAGTAGAGGACTATCTACTAGTACAATGATAATAAACTAAGTGCTATACTAAATTTCCAAGCTAAAGAGCAATAAAAAGATAAGCAACTAAGTAGGCAATTAAAATACTACTCTAGGAGGCAAATTAAACTAAACAAGTGAACAATTAATTAAACTACACTAGTACTAAACTATTCTATAACTAAGAAAGCAATTCAACTACCACTATCTCGGAGGGAAAGTCATTAAAATAGCATATAACAAAAATCACACTAAACAATACCCTGAGAAATCACATAAATGTCAACTAGTTAATGATTGGAAAATGATTGAGAGGAACATGAAGGAATATACGAAAATGGAAGTTCCTATGCTAAATGCTTGAGTGTTCTTGAATTTTACTATTTTTGAAAAAAAATTAAAATGCAATATTTCTAGGGTTAAGCTAATGTTTAAGTTAAGAAAACTAGATTTACTAAAAACACACAAATAAATTTAGAAGCTTAGAACCTAAGAAAACACAAGATTTAAAACAAAATTACCAACTAAGATGAAAATTTAAACTAAATCTAGAAACTAAGATTCATTTCTATTTTTGTACATATTCAAGAGAGAAAAAGAACTAAGCACATCATGAATAGAAATGAAAACGAATTGACAAGGGGAACGAGAACACATTCAAGCATGTGGAAATGGTGATTTAATTCGACAAATTAAATATGTTCAATCATTTGCTAAGTTCAAAAAATAAGACTAGTTCAAATGTACGTCCCATGTTGACAAGTGAAGTATTAAGAGAATACCAATTTAATTCCAAGATAATTAAGAGTAAATAAATCAAATTTCTCAAAATCGGCTTCAAGTGTAGAAAGATCACTAAGATTTTTTTTAAAAAAAGTGCAAAGATACAAGTGAACATGCAAGGATGTTTATGGATACCATAAGACTTAGCCAAAATACTAATCACGGTATTGCTTCACTTCTATTAATCTCTAAGATCTTTATGGATAGCCTAGATTAAGGATCCCATAGGACTTTCCAAACTTGTAATATATGCTAAGGGTGTGGGAAGGATAAAATTTGGATAACAGTGACTCAATTTCACCTTAGTCATTCATGGCAAACTTTAGGACCTTTCTCATGAACAAACACCCCCACAAATGTCACACATTAACCAATTTCTACTTGAAGTACCGGAACACTATATCTATTCCTAAGGATATATTTTTGAATCTTCTTTATTAAAGAATTGACATACAAAAACTATAGAAAATAAATGGACAAGAATGAAGTAAAATTTTTTTTTATTTTTTTTTGAAGACTACATTGAAGAGATATCATAGAATATAAATAAATACTAGACACTTTAAATTTATTACATCTATCACACAAAGGAAATTGATAAAGGATTAAGCAATGAGATTTTAATTTCCCACACATTGAGCAAAATTTGATTTCATTCCATCATGTCATTTCAACTTTACGGCTTAGGTCTTAATTTGATCATGGTGTAGGTATGGGATGAAGAGATGGTAAATCAAGAAAAGGGAATGGTTGAATTGTATGGTTATCAAAAGAATCAAGGCTTATAGGCTTAAAAGAGGACACTAGAATATAACAAATTTCCGGGTAGGCTTTAATAGGTCAAATGCTTCAAAGAAATGACTAGTTCATTTCTAAAATTTAGCTATGTGGTAAATAGAGTATCACACTATATTAACTAATGTCCTAAACTAAACCTTACTAGCCCATAAGACATCCCAAAATGCAAACCATGCTAAATGACCAGAAATGCTTAAATCATCTTTTTCTACACTATCACCAATTTCCAAAAGGTTCAACATATTTAAACATAATCAACTAAGAAATGAAAGTGGCATTCAAACAATACTTGCAGTCAAAATAAGCTTATCATCTAAACTAGCTAAGAACAACATTTGCATACAAGTGGTTGAACAATTGATAAAGTTTATAGAGTTAAAGGTCATTTTGCACAAGTAATACAACCAAATTCACCAGTCTTAGATGTTGTGCAATCACTACATCCATCCCAAACACACAAACCATAGAACATGCATAAAATACACCACCATACCTTCCGTCTTATTATCATGATGAGTATTACTCATCCTACCACTCACCATTGAGCACAAGAAAGCAAAATAAAGCAATTAAACCTAGGCATCTTGATAAAAACCAAACTTGGATTATGCCGACAAGGTGTCCAAGAGTCAAATATCCAAACAACATAAGCATGAAAACTAAGGGTTAACCATACCAAAATGGTCCAACAATCATCCTTCAAAATGATAATAGCTATGTTAAGGGCTCAAAACTAAATAAGCATCCAAACTAGACCTTTTAAATAAAACCATTATTCAAGCAAAAAGCTAGAAAAATATCTATCAAACCAAATATAACGAAAAATAGTGGAAATGTATTAATAACTCTAGTAAACTAGAGTTATTTCCCTCTAAATTATGTCAATTTGATAGTTTAAATCCCGAACTTTGGGTAAGTAATTGAAGATTTTAGAGTCAATTTCTTTCATATGTGTTTGTATTTTTGTTCTTGTTAAATATTATAAGTTTTTATTAAATTTCTATCTTAATTAATTGCTTAATGGTGCTAATATTATGTAGGTCAAAATTAGAGGCTGGAAGTTGGAATGAACAAAGCTCAAAGGACCAAATTGCAATAATGGAAGAAATGGAAGAATGCTGGGAAGAGAGTCTAGATCGCGATCTAGACTCCTCCAAATTGCTGTCTCGACCCGGGAAAAGGCCCTAAATGTATTAGAGTCGAGATCGCGATCTCAAATTCCCAGATTACGATCTCGACTCACTGGTGGATAAGTTGTAAGGGCAATCTTGTAATCTTCCAGCAAACAAATTTTCATTTTTGCCTTGTATAATACTACACTATTTAAGCTACTTAAAAATTTTTAATAGAGTAAGTAGGATAGATTTAAGTAGGAAATTAGTAGATCTTAGGATAGATTAGGAAAACTTGACTCTCAAGTTTCTTTTCACTACAAAGAATCAGACTATCTTCTTCAATAATTTCTTAGATCTAGTTTTAATTTCTTTGCAAGTTTAAATTTTGATTAGATAGTTGTAGTGGGTTAATCATTAGTTTCAAGTAGATATAATATTTACTTGCTTTCTAGTCTAATTTAGTGAAAATCTCTTTGCTTGCAATCTAGGGTTTCTTAGAAAAATTAGGATTCTTGTTAATTTCTTGCTTTTTAGTTAAGAAATTTCAATTTCTTGCGTTGATTTCTAGTTAATTTTTAGTGGGCTTTCTTTATTATCATCAAAAATCCAAAAATATTTAGATTTCAATTTTAACTTTTTCCAATTTCTAGTGTGGAAATGGTTGCTTTTAGTCTTCAAGGTTCTCATTTGTAGTCTTTTTAATTAGGTAACTTGCTTGCTTTTAATTTTAGGATTATATTGGTCAATTTAGGGTATAATTAAGTGCTTTTAGTTAATTGCTGTTGTTAGAATTTAGTAGCTAGTCTCTTAGTTTCGTAATTGCTTAGTTTCCATTTACTTGTTATAGTAGATAAATTATCTTAATTTGGTATTGTTTACTTGAGTTTAAATATGAATTTGATTAGTTTAGTTTCATCTCTCATTGATTGATTTTTGCTTGACTATAAAAATACCCGTAAATCTTGGTAATTGCTTACCAAACAATTTTCGTAGGAACGATATCCACTCATCCTATACTACTATCAACTCCATATACTTGTGGAAGTTAGGTAGAGTATAGTGATCTTGTGAGGTTGTTCATTGTTTGTTTGTTTTTAAAGTTGAATCTACCTAAAACAAGCAATCAAGTTTTTGGCCCGTTGCCAGGGATTATCCTTGGTTTTTGGCAATATCAAGTGCTATACGGGTCGTGTAGATTAAGCACTTTAGTTTAATTTAGTTGTTAACTTTGTTTGTCTTTTATGTTTGTTGGTTGTCTTGTGAAATTGACTTGGCACTTCAATTGACTATTTGCTTTGGTTTTGTTGTAGTGCATGATAAGAGGTGATAAAGGGCTCAAATGAATTTCATTCATTTGTTTGGACAAGGAAAAAGGAAAGAGAGTTACGGGAAATCCAGAAGTTGAGAAGGGTACAACAAGAGCACGAAAGGATTGAAATGGCGAATGCTAATATTCATCAAAGGAATTTGAACATGGAAAATGAAGAAGAAGAGGTTGTTGAAAATAATGGGATAGGTGGTGGTTACGAGAATGGAAATGGCATGAATGGGAATGGAAGGCCATTGAGGGAAAATGCTTTGCCGAATTTTGATGGAGAGAACTCTAGTATTGTACGGATGTCTGTGCAAGCTAACAACTTTGAAATTAAGCCCTTCTTAATCCAAATGCTCCAAACTTATGCCATGTTCGGTGGTAGTCCCAATGAAGATCCCTATACACACCTCACAAACTTTGAAGAAGTTTTAGACACGTTCAAGTTCAATGGAGTACACCCGGATTGTGTGCGAATCAGGTTGTTTCCTTTCTCTCTCCAGGATAGGGCAAAGTCATGGTTACAATCCCATGCCCATAAGGAACATTTACTACTTGGAATCAACTTGCTCAAGAGTTCTTGGCTAAGTATTTTCCACCTGTAAGAACCGACAAATTGAGAAATGAAATCACCTCCTTTAAGCAAGACGTTGGTGAAAACTTAGGAGAAACTTGGGAGAGGTTTAAGGAGTTGCTAAGGGAATGCCCTTATCACGCGATTCCTTTGTGGCTTCAAATCCAAACTTTCTATAATGGTTTGACTCAAGAGACCAAATCCATAGTGGATGTGTCCGCCGATGGGTCTATCTCATACAAAACTCCGGAGGAAGCTCAAGAGTTGCTCAATAAGATAGCATAAAATCACAATTATCATGAACCGATGACTCCAACGGTGGCTCAACACCAAGCCAATCAAACCAATGCCAATAATGGAGTGTTGAATTTGAATATGCAAGATACTCTTTTGGCACAACAAAGTATGCTCATGAGTGTGATGAATAACGTTGCAAAGGCGTTGGAGAATTTAGGGAAACCAAGTCAGTGCAAATGCCATGTCTTCTTCTCCCACTCAACCAAGCATGGTATGTGATTTTTGTGGAGGCAATCATGAAAATGAACAATGTGAAATGCCTTATGGGTCCAATAAGCAACTCAATTATATGTCTAATCAATCATCATTTCTATGGAACCCATCTGGAGATTATGGGGACACAATAATCCTTCCTGGAGGAACCATACTAATTTTTCATGGAGCAATACCAACAATCAATCCAATCCTCCTTACCAACCAAATCCACCACCTCAAAATGTCCAACACACTCAAGCAAAAAGTTCCTCACCTAGACCTTATCAATCGCCACATCAAAAAAATTTCCACCCCAACTTGTATCAATCTTTTCCTAACCTTCATTTCACAACCAACAACCAAAACATCCTTTATAATATGCAAATTCTTCTCAATCTATGTATCATGACCAATATGCTCCAAGAGAGAATATGGGAGAAGATGGTTAGAAAAGAGAAGCCGAGTATGTGAGAATATAGAAAGTTGGATAGGAAAAATGAAGAACACAAGAGAGTTTATGAGAATTTGAAGGCATCGACGAGGAATTTGAAGATTCAATTGGGCCAATTGGCAAGATTGAATAATGTGAGACCTTTAGGGATGCTTCCGAGTGATACCATTCCAAATCCCAAGGAGCAATGCAAGGCCATCACCATTAGGAGTGGTAAAGAGTTGGAAGAAAGGGTTGGGCGAAATTTGTTGAAAAGTAGAGAAAAAGAAGGAATTGAGGATGAAGAGAAGGAAAAAATGAAGTCTTCAAATGGGCAAGATAAAATGATGAATGAGTCTACTAAGCTCAACTTACTAAGCAATGAAGGTAAGGATCCGAAGCATCATGAGCCGAAGCAAGTTAATGTGTCATTTCCTTAAAGGCTAAGGGATGAAGAAAAGACAAACAAGTTCAAGAAGTTTTTTGAGATTTTCAAAAAGTTTGAAATCAACATTCCATTCATGGAGGCACATGAGAATGAAACAAGTCCTCAATACTTCAAAAAGAAAATTGTATGGGGATGAAATCTTATGCTTATGGAGAATTATAGTGCACTCCTTACGAAGAGGTTACCACCAAAGCTCAAGGACCTCGGATTATTTTTCATACCTTGTGAAATTGGGGATTTACAATTCGGAAGAGCATTGTGTGACTTGGAAGCTTCAATAAATCTCACACCTTTTGCAGTATTCAAGAAGTTAAATTGAGGACAATTGAAGCCAACAAGTATCTCATTGCAACTTATGGACCGGAGCATAAAGTTTCCAAAGGGGATCGTTGAAGTGGTGATTGTGAAAATTGACAAACTCTACTTTTTGGCAGATTTCATTGTGCTTGATATGGAAGAGAATGAAGAGATGCCAATCATTCTTGGGAGACCTTTCCTTGCTACCGGCCGTGCACTTATTGATGTTCAAGAAGGAAAGTTGGAATTCTGAATAAATAATGAAACTGTTACATTTAATGTTTTTAGTTCATTAAAGCTTCCTTCAATTTTTTTGAAGATGTCATGAATATAAATGTAGTATATGATCTAATTGATGATTTTTGTAGGAATGCAATGGAGAATCTCTCAATGGATGAGGAGATCTTAGAGTCAAATACTCTAAATCAAGATAATGAAGAAGGGATGAAGAATTTGAATCAATTGGAGAATGCTACCTTATTGCAAAACGAGGATGAGGAAAATCAAGAAAAAGGTAAAAGGGGGTCTCTGACCAATGAACCCCCTAAGTTGGAGCTTAAACCTCTTGCTACTCACTTAATGTATGCATATCTTGTTGAAAATGAGACATACTCGGAGATTGTGAATGAATCTTTGACTAGTGAACAACTTGAAAGATTGATTGTGGTTCTTAAAATGCATAAAAATGCCATTGCTTGGTCCATTGATGATATTAAGGGAATTAGCCTTTTCATATGCATGTATAAAATCTTGTTGAATGATGGAAATAAACCGGTAAGGCAACCTTAAGGGAGATTGAATCCTACTCTAAAAGAGGTTGTGAGGAAGAAGGTTATCAAAATTTTGAAAGCTGGTATTATTTACCCTATTAGCGATAGCGAGTGGGTTAGTCCCACTCAAGTTGTTCCAAAGAAGGGTGGTATTACCGTAATCATAAATGAAACCAATGAGCTCCTTCCCTCTAGATTGGTTACGGGATGGCGAATGTGCATTGATTTTCGAAGGTTGAATGAGGCCACCCTAAAGGATCATTTTCCTTTACCTTTTATTGATCAAATGCTTGAGAGGTTAGCCGGCTTTGCATACTATTATTTCCTTGATGGTTATTTCAGTTATCTCCAAATTGTCATTTGTCCGGAAGATCAAGACAAAACAACTTTTACATGCCCATTTGTTACCTTTGCATATAGGAGAATGCCCTTTGGGTTTTGCAATGCTCCAAGCACGTTTCAACGTTGTATGTTTGCCATTTTTCATGACATGGTTAAAAAGAGCATAGAGATCTTCATGGATGATTTTAGTGTATTTGGTGTCTCATTTGATTTGATTGTCTTGCAAATTTGTCCAATGTGTTGAAAAGGTGTGTAGAAACTCATTTGGTTCTCAATTGGGAAAAGTGTCATTTCGTCGTGACAAAGTTTCATCAATGGGGATAAAAGTTAATAGGCCAAAGGTGGAGGTGATTGAAAAGTTGCATCCTCCAATTAATGTTAAGGGGGTGGGCTTTTATAGAAGATGCATTAGGAATTTTTCATATATCGCAAGACCTTTGTGCTTATTACTCCAAAAAGATTGTCCTTTTCATTTTGATGATTCTTGTTTGGAAGCATTCAATGAGTTAAATTATGCTCTTGTGATTGCACCGTCATTGTAGCACCAAATTGGTCTCTTCTGTTTGAGCTTATGGTGATGCTAGTGACTATGCAAAAGGTGCCGTCTTATGTCAAAAGGTAAATAAGATGTTGCATGTCATTTACTATGCAAGTAGGACTTTAAATGATGCACAATCTAATTATTCTACAACGGAGAAGGAACTACTTGCTATAAATAGTTTTTGCATTTGATAAATTTAGATCATACTTGATTGGATCAAAGGTAATTGTTCATACCAATCACTCTGCATTAAAGTATTTATTTTCTAAACAAGATGCCAAGCCACGTTTATTAAGACGGATACTTTTATTGCAGGAGTTTGATTGGGATGTAGTGGACAAGAAGGGTGTGAAAAACATGGCATCCAATCATTTGTCGAGAATTGAAGCATCTAGACTTGTTAGTCATGAAGAAAGAGCCATCAATGAAGAATCATCAATTGAGAAATTGCTTGAAGTGAAGGAAGTGAGTCCATGGTATGCGGATATTGTGAATTATTTTGTGGCAAGAATAGTACCAAGATGTTAAATGTCAATGAGAAAAGGAAATTCTTTGCAGAACTTAAGCATTACTTTTGGGAAGAGCCATATTTGTTCCGAAGGTGCAATGGTCAAGTCCTTAGGAGATGTGTTCCGGAATGTGAAGTATCCGATGTATTAAAACATTGTCATTCATCTTTGGTTGGTGGACACCATGGAGCTCAACGAACGGCTTTTAAGATTCTTCAAAGTGGTTTGTATTGGTCAACTATGTTCAAGGATCCCCGAAAATTTGTATCAAGTGTGATGAATGTTAAACAGTGGGTAATATTTTAAGGTAACATGAAATGCCTCTTCATGGCATTATTGAGTTGGAGGTATTTGATGCATGGGGAATTGATTTTATGGAACCTTTCCTGGTTTCTTATTCCAACAAATATATTTTGGTTGCGGTGGACTATGTGTCAAATTGGGTTGAAGCAATCGCCACCCCAACCAATGAAGCCAAAGTGGTCACTTCAATTCATTTGAAAAAACATCTTCTCTCGGTTTGGAGTGCCTTGGGCTATCATTAGTGATGGGGGCTCTTACTTCAAAAATTCACATTTTGAGGCCTTGATGACAAAGTATGGTGTGAAACACAAGGTTACTTTATCCTATCATTCTCGAACATTGGGTCAAGTTGAAGTTTCAAATTGAGAATTTGGCTGAAGAGGATTTTAGAGAAGATGGTGAATAATACTAGGAAGGATTGGAAACTTAAGTTAGATGACACATTGTGGGCTTATTGGAAGGCATTTAAAACCCCATAGGTATGTCTCCGTACTGTATTGTGTATGGAATAGCATGTTACTTGCCGGTGGAACTTGAACATAGAGCATATTGGGCAATAAAGAACTTGAATTTTGATTTGAAGGAAGCATATGAAAAGAGGATGTTTGATTTGAATGAGTTGGATGAATTTCGGAGGGAAGCATTTGAAAATTCTTTGATCTATAAGGAGAAAACTAAGGCATGGCATGACAAGCTTGTTGAACCCCAGTTGTGATACTCATGTTTTGATGATGACAAAATCATACTAATGATTTGCAATCAAGTGTGCAAAAAAGCAGGATAATTCGGACGCAAGGTAGTGTTCGAAAGAAAGGTGTTCGGACATAAATGAGCGTTCGACAGAGAAGAATCTAAAGTAGCCTCGGAAGTAGGAGAACGAACATTCAGAAACACAGCGCACATGACCGTCCGAAGAGAAGAACTCAAAATGAAGAAGTTTCTGTCAAAGCTATAGGACGCATACAACCGTTCAAAGAACTGTTCATATTGTTATCGGATGCGTTATCAGACGCATCATCGGATGCAAAGGCTTTACATCGGACATCCGAAAGGTCCAACGGCTTGTTCGTTCGGATGCACATTCACAGCATCGGACGTCCGAAAAACCAAATGGCTAATTTCTCAGGAAACTAAAAATAGTCGTTAGAGAACTGTTGGAAGCAATTTCTCAGCTTCTATAAATACCCCTTTGTCTATAATTGTAAAAAATAGGGAGTAGAACTACTGCTTTCAGTACAAACACTTGTAAGAGCTATTTGGGAAGAAATAGGCTAAAATATTGTGTTGTATTGGTTTGGGTAGTGTAGTTCTCTTGGCTCAACTAGAGGGAATTAGTGTTAGCAAGAGTAGACTAGTGGGTGATCTTCAAGTGTAAGAGTAGAGGAATAACAACAAACGTGTAAAAAAGTGAGTTTGTATTGTAAAACCCTTTGGCTCAACTAGAGGGATTTAGTTAGTGCAAGGATAAGCCTATTTTTTGTACAAGAAGGTTATTGCCTCACATTCTTTGAAGAGGCACTACTAGTGGATATACTCCAAGCTTGAGAAGTTTGAGAGTTTGGTTTGATACTCTCTATCTCAATCATCTTTATATTTGTTCTTTGAGCTTCAATTATTGAATATCTTTTGTATTCATTTGTGCTTAAGTATTGATTTGTTGCATAAAGTTTGCATTTCTCATTAAGCACATTAAAAGGTTTGTTTTTGAAACAACCTAATTCATCCCCCTCTTAGGTTGCATTTTGGGCCAACAATTGGTATCAGAGCTTGGTCTCATAAATTGAGCTTAATTGCTTTTGAGTAAAGATCATTATGGCAACCAATAGTGTTTTGTTTTTAGAGGGGCATTCTATTACTAGACCTCCCATGTTTAATAGCATTAATTTTGTTTTTTGGAGGGATAATCTAGAATGAAAATTTTTGTTCAATCTATTGATATTGATTTATGGTATATTATTTGTGAAGATCCTTTAGAAGCTGACATCATTGATATAAATATTCATAGATTAAGACCTACAACTAGATATGAGTTAAATGCACAAGATAAAGTAAGTTTATCTTTAAATGCTAAAGCCATTAATATTTTGTATAATGCTTTGGATACAGATGAGTTTTCTAAAATAAAAGGTTGCAAATCAGCCAAGGAAATATGGAAAAAATTGAAAGATCTCCATGAAGGAAATGAAGATATTAGAGAGCAAAAGGAGTCACTTCTTGTGGCTAAATATGAATCCTTCAAAATTGAACCTCATGAGAATATTGACAAGATGTATTGTAGGTTTAATGATATTGTAATGGATTTGGAAGGTTTGGGTAAAGAATATTCCTTGGGTGAAAAAATAGAAAAATTTTGAATGCTTTACCTAAGAAATGGGAATGTAAATCCATTTCCATAGAGGAGTCTAAAAACAGTTTTAAATTCTATGCTTATCGAATCTTTGATTAATTCTCTAACCTCCTTTGAATTGAAGATGAAATACAAGGTACAAGATGATGAAGAGGTAAAGGGAAAAAGAAGCATAGCATTTAAAGCTTCATCAAAAAGAAGAAAAGACTCAAAGAAGCCTCACTTCAACAACTTCCAAATCACTTGGGATGATTGCAATTCAGATGGAGAAGTTGAAGAAGAATATGAGGAGGCTCAAATGGCTTTTATGGCACTTGGCAATAATGAGATATCCTCTAGTTGTGATTCTTGTGATGATTCATGTGATAATGATGATGATGATGTTGAATCATTTATTTTCAAAATGCATGAATGTTTGAAAGAATCATATGCTAAGAACAAAGAGTTAAAAATTAAAGTTAATGCTTTATTGAGTGCCAACTCAAAACTTGTCCATGAAAATAATTATTTGACAAAAGAAAATGATGTTTTGAAGAAAAAATTTGTTGAAAAACCAAGATCATGGAAGAAAAGAACAAGATTCATTGAAGAAGAGATTAGATGATCTTGATGATATTTTGAAGAAGAAGAAATAAAATGTTTTTGAAAAGAAAAGAACTAGAAATATGTTTTTGAACAAGAATTTTATCACCTGTAGAAAAAATGATTTGTGCTTTGTTAAATCTAAATCTTCTTTCTATGGCAATAAGAATATTATTTGTAAATATTATCATCAACATGGCCATATAAAGAAAAATTGTTATGTTAAAAGAAATGAAATATTGGGAATAAATTCTATTTGGGTGATTAAGCATGTTACTAACCCAATTGGACCCAAGAAAGTTTGGGTACCAAAAGTTGTTGCTTAACTTTGCATGTAGGTATGCTTGGAAGAGCACCAAGGAATTCAAGATAGATTATCAATGGAGGGTGTTCAAAGCACGTGAGCTAAGATGACATTAAAATGGGTGACATGTAAAATTTTGTGTTAAGAATGTGCTTTCATTTATTAAGTTGAACTATGTTCTCTTGAATGTTACTCATCTATGTGATTGAATTTGTTTAGAATGTTAGGGAATATGTATCCCCAATTTTTGTCTATAATAAGTCACTACTTGCAAAAGAAAAGGAGAGCATTCTCTTTTTTAAATGGATTATTTTGCAAGAAATTGCATCACACTTGCTTTGATGATGCTTTTTGGTAAGGAATGAGTGAAAATTGTTCTGATCCTAATTTTTTGCATGAATTCCCTCATATCTTATTGAATATATATTCTTGAAGGGAAGAATTGTTTTGCATAACTTAACTTATTCTCCATGTACTCATGTGAATTATATTCATCTTTCAAGGGGGAGAATAAACTTAGGGGGAGCTTAAATTGCATTATTTTTCTTATGTTTTGATGATGCCAAAAGGGGGAGAAAATAATGGACAAAACTTCTTGACTTATGGTTCATATCTTAGAAATGTTCTTTTTGAAATGTCCAAATGATTTGTCATCATCAAAAAGAGAGAGATTGTTGAACCCTAGTTGTGATACCTATCAGTTTTGATGATGACAAAATCATACTAATGATTTGCAATCAAGTGTACAGAGAAGTAGGATAATTCAGACGCAAGGGAGAGTCTGAAAGAATGGTGTTCGGATGCAAGGGAGCGTCCGACAGAGAAGAATCTGAAGTAGCCTCAGACGCAGGAGAATGTCCGAAACACAACCAAAAGCTGTAGGACGCACATGACCGTCCGAACAGAAAAGCTCAAAATGAAGAAGTTTCTATCAAAACTATAGGACGCATACAACCGTCTGAATCACTGTTCATATTGTTATCGAATGCATTATCGGACACATCATTAGACGCATAGGCTTTACATTGGACGTCCGAAAGGTCCAACGGCTAGTTTGTTCGGACGCACATTCATAGCATCTGGCGTCTGAAAGACCAAACGACTAGTTTCTCAGGAAACAAAAAATAGCCGTTAGAGAACTGTTGGAAGCAATTTCTGGGCTTCTATAAATACCACTTTGTCTATAATTGTAAAAATAGGGAGTAGTTATTCATGAACTACTGCATTCAATACAAACACTTGTAAGAGCTATTTGGGAAGAAATAGGCTAAAATATTGTGTGTTGTATTGGTTTGGTAGTGTAGTTCTCTTGGCTTAACTAGAGGGAATTAGTGTTAGCAAGAGTAGACTAGTGAGTGATCTTCGAGTGTAAGACTGGAGGAATAACAAGTGTACAAAAGTGAGGTTGTATTGTAAAACCCTTTGGCTCAACTAGAGGGACTTAATTGGTGCAAGGTTGAGCCTACTTTGTGTACAAGAAGGTTATTGCCTCACATTCTTTGAAGAGGCACTACTAGTGGATATACTCCAAGCTTGAGAAGCTTGGGAGTCATGGTTTGATACTCTCTATATCAATCATCTTTATATTTGTTCTTTGAGCTTCAATTATTGAATATCTTTTGTATTCATTTGTGCTTAAGTGTTTATTTGTTGCATAAAGTTTGCATTTCTCATTAAGCATATTAAAAGGTTTATTTTTTGAAACAACCTAATTCACACCCCCTCTTAGGTTGCTTTATGGGCCAACCAAGCTCATCCTAAGGAAGGAATTTAAAGTTGGTGATTTGGTGCTACTTTACAATTCACGGGTCAAGCTATTCCCGGGAAAACTCAAGTCAAGATGGAGTGGCCCCTTTGAAGTGGTTCACACTTGTTCTCATGGAGCGGTGAAAATAAAAGTGAAAGAGGGAGCTTTCAAGGTTAATGGTCATCGGCTCAAACCCTAATTTGGAGGAATCATCGAAGGCGGACCAGAGATCGTCCAATTTGTGCAAGACTGAAGCCGTGCCATAGCCAAGCTAGTGTCTATAAAAGAGTGTTTCTTGGGAGGCAACCCAAGTATTTAATTTAGTTATTATTTTGTTCTTTTTGGTGTGATTTTTCATTAGTTTGATTTTGAGTAAATTAGTTTGAATTAGGTTAGAATTTTAGTCAAAAATCTAAGTTTTTTTTCTTACTTGAATAAATGGTGCTAAAGAATGAGAAAAAATTGTCATCCTAATGTGTAGCAAATTTGTTCTTGTAGGTTGTGCATGGAATTGGAGAAAGTGATGAAGAGTGGGTAAATTTTGGCTAAGTGTAAAAAAATACACTTTATAGAAGTTCAGCTTGAGATCACGATCTTAAATTCCAGATCGCGATCTCAAGCTCAAACTTCTGGAGGGCATAATCGTAATTTGGTCGAGATCGCGATCTCAAAATTGAGATCACGATATCAAAACTAAACTTTTGCAAAGGAATATTTTTTTCACCGAGTTGAGATTGCGATCTCAACTCTTTCAAGATCGCAATATCAAAATCGAGATCTCAATCTCGAGATTAGGTCGGATTGCGATTTGGAAACTCCAGATCGCGATCTCGACTCACAGACCCATTGATATTCTTCTTTTCACCTCTTCTTTTCTCACAATTTTCTTATATTCTCTTATTCTTAACCAAAAACACCAAGCCATTTGTGGAAGATGAACAATTTTATCTGTTTCTCATGACTTAGCACCTTGACATTTAACTATTATGTTTATTTTATTTTCAGTCATTTGATTTGGGTTATTTTAATTTTCTTTTTTAGTAGATTGACTAATGGCCTTAAGCTGACGCCAAGTAGATATCTATTTTGATGTTTCATGGATTAAATCTTGTTGGGAATTCCTCGTTGGATACTTGGTGTAGTTTTGGTCATGTTATTGCCTAATAAGAGTAGAATGGCTAAGGGCCCTAAGCTGATGCCATTTTTGCATTTGTTGATGAATTGAATTAGATATTGATTTTTATGGGACTTAATTGATGAGATGCATGGCATGGTTTAACACTCTTAGCTCTTTTACTCTGTTTTAATTTTCACCTTTAAATTGTGTTGTAGTTGAGTAGCTCTTATTATTGTTGGATATATCTTTATGTTGGATTTTAGGTGAGCAGTAGGACGAGTCGTACTCATCATTTGAATAAAATGACAAGTTTGGGGGTATTTATTTTTTTGTTGGGATTGGCTGTTTTGTGCAAGTTGATGTCACTTGATGCATCACCCAATGGATAGAAAATTGATCAATTGAGTACTCAATAATGATGAATTATGATGTACAATACTAAGTGATTGAAGTATTTGATTAAGTCATTTCATGGATTTAAGTGTGAGTGAGTAGTTCTTTTACAACATAAAGATTTCAAAAACTTAGAGTTACTATTTTTCAAAAAGATGTGCTAAAAATTTAGGAAAATTCATGCGAAATATTGTTTCTGATCAAATCACTTATATTATTTTGTTAGATGATTTATCTTTTGAAAAAAATGAGTTAAATGAAATAGAAGGAATTTTGGGAAAATTTGTGTGTTTGCATAGGGAATGTTCTTCTAATTTGTGAATAATTGATATTCGAGATTAATTTTCAGTACATTTCATTCCTTTTCCCTGGTTTAGGACCGTCTTAAAAAAAATGTTTTAGGAATAAGGCGAGTACGGGATTTCAACATGTACCCATGTTGTTTTTTTCGAAATAAGCCATTAGAGTAGAAGTAAGGCAAGTATGCGATTCACTTCCAAGACATGTACCCATATTATTTTTCCGAATTAAGCCATTAGGAATTAAGTTTTATAGTATACCAATAAGTTAAGGAGTAAATATTTGTAATACTTATCATTGATCTCATATTACTTATTCCTTGTTAGAGGTCTATTCCCAAAATGTATGACATTTGAATTTAAGTTGATTCATAAATGAACTTCTATTTTCATGATGCCTAGTCGGGATAATTGACTAACTTCATAATATTTGTGATTTGAGAAGCAACGATATTTTAAATGAATAGATATAAAACTTTTGGTAACTCTTTTTGAGAATAGTAATTCTTGGTGATGTGAAATATTGTGTAGTAAATGAACATGTGCTTCTTTGTAGAAAAATTGAAATTGGGATTGACTCATTTAAATACTTCACCTATCATATAGTATTGAAAATTTCTTGAGAGATTTCTTAATTGTTCTAAGTACATCCACGATTCATCAAGTGTCTTGTCAATTTTGGTGGTATTTATGTGTTTAAGTGTTAGTAGGATTCTTTTAATTTCTATTTTGCTCGGGACTAGCAAAACACTAAATTTGGGGGTGTGATAACTCCAGTAAACTAGAGTTGTTTCCCTCTAAATTTTTGACATTTTGATAGTTTAAATCCCGAACTTTGGGTAAGTAATTGAAGATTTTAGTTAATTTCTTTCATATGTGTTTGTATTTTCATTCTTGTTAAATATGATAAGTTTATATTAAATTTCTAGCTTAATTAATTGCTAAATGGTGTTAATATTATACAGGTCAAAATTAGAGGTTGGAAGCTGGAATGAACAAAGCTCAAAGTACCAAATTACAACAACGGAAGAAATGGAAGAATGTTGGAAGAGAGTCTAGATCGCAATTTGGGCTCCTCCAGATCGCGATCTCGACTCGGAAAAAGGCCCTAAATGTATTAGATTTGAGATCGCGATCTCAAATTCCTAGATCGCGATCTTGGCTCGCTAGTGGAAAAGTTGTAAGGGCAATCTTGTATCTTAAAGTGACTAGTAAACAAATTTTGATTTTTGCCTTGTATAATACTACACTATTTAAGCTACTTCAAAAATTGTAATACAGTAAGTAGAATACATTTAAGTAGGAAATTAGTAGATCTTAGGATAGATTAGGAAAACTTGACTCTCAAGTTTCTTTTGACTGCAGAGTCCTCTGTAATAATTTCTTAGATCTAGTTTTAATTTCTTTGCAAGTTTAAATTTTGATTAGATAGTTGTAGTGGGTTAATCATTAGCTTCAAGTAGATATAATTTTTACTTGCTTTCTAGTCTAATTTAGTGAAAATCTCTTTGCTTGCAATCTAGGGTTTCTTAGAAAAATTAGGATTCTTGTTAATTTCTTGCTTTTTAGTTAAGAAATTTCAATTTCTTGCATTGATTTCTAGTTAATTTTTAGTGGGCTTTCTTTATTATCATCAAAAATCCAAAAACATTTAGATTTCAATTTTAACTTTTTCCAATTTCTAGTGTGGAAATGGTGGCTTTTAGTTTAATCACGGTTCTTATTTGTAGTCTTTTTAATTGGGTAACTTG
Source organism: Cinchona pubescens (assembly GCA_025175665.1). Taxonomy (NCBI): domain Eukaryota; kingdom Viridiplantae; phylum Streptophyta; class Magnoliopsida; order Gentianales; family Rubiaceae; genus Cinchona; species Cinchona pubescens. The sequence continues at coordinate 318,452 of JANKKI010000212.1, read as the reverse complement.
CTTGCTTTTAATTTTAGCATTACATTGGTCAATTTAGGGTATAATTAAGTGCTTTTAGTTAAGTTCTTTTGTTAGAATTTAGTAGCTAGTCTCTTTGTTTCGTAATTGCTTAGTTTCCTTTACTTGTTATCGTAGATAAATTATCTTAATTTGGTATTGTTTACTTGAGTTTAAATATGAATTTGATTAGTGTCGTTTCATGTCTCGTTGATTGATTTTTACTTAACTATACAAATACCCGTAATCTTGGTACTTGCTTGCTAAACAATCTACGTGGGAACGATATCCACTCATCCTATACTACTATCAACTCCGTATACCTGCGTAAGTTAGGTAGAGTATAGTGATCTTGTGAGGTTATTCATTGTTTGTTTGTTTTTAAAGTTGAATCTACCTAAAACAAGCAATCAAGTATCTCTCTCTACTATAACATAGATAAATAAAGGGTGAGTGATGGGGTAATCATGCATGCAAATAAGTGGAGAGACTGTCTTCTTAATGGGGTAGCGGGGCAGAGCTCAATCATCATCTTTCTCGTCATCCTCCTCTTCATCTTCCCTTCTCCATAGATCTCGAACATGCCCTCACCTGAGTCCTCAATTTCGTCCTCCGCTTTATCTCATTTCCTTCATTAATGTCCTCTCTCTTGCCATCTTGTCGTCATGGTTGTTGTTCGCCATGTGGTTGACAGTACACTTGGCCACGTGGTCGTCTGAAATGCCAACTTGGTGATGGTCTTGGGTGGATCCAAGTGTTAAGGATGGTCGTTTGGAGGGGTTGACCAATAAGCACTATGTTATTGTGTAGAGCCATTTGCTATATGTCCAATAGGCTTGGTGTTCTTCTTGCTCATGGTTAGTTTGTGGAGGATTATACATATAACCACCTGGCATGGCAATGAACTGTGGTTGTGAAGGAGGAGCTTGAGCAACCTGTGAACCTGAAGCTTCTTGACTTGGATGATGCCTATTATAACAGTATAACTTGTTCACTATGTTGCGCACATAATTCCCATTGATTTGCCCTTTTGGATGGATTTCTTCCTCGCTTGGATTTATCTCAACACCTGCATCCAAACAAAGTTTAGTGACAAGACTGGGAAGAGAAAAAGTGAGTTTTGTTGATGGGAGTTCTTTAGAAGTTCCAAGTAGATGATTCTTCCCAAATCAATGGTCAACCCCTCAAGTCTACCAAACACAGAACATGGTTTTTCACATTACACAAAACTAAGTGTGGTAGTCCCCAAATTCGACTGCAATCAAAGTACAAACAAATTTTTGTAATAACTGTAAATTTTCCCTATAAAACCCCAGAACTATGGGTTGAGTTGTGTTGTACTCCTACTTGGGTTTGCACCACACAATCATGCCCAAATCTCAGTGTAATCTGGCCCTCCATGTTCCAGATTCATTAAACCCCATAAGCAGTGCCATTATGACGAGGAGTACTCAACACATAATTAATTTTTCTCACACTCACATCCAGATACTTATCCACTTACCCTGCACATAAACATTATCCTTGACCATTCCACTCAAATTGCCGTAGAATTCCTTAACAAGATTCACATACCCCACAGATGCAAATTTATTGAATTTTACTCAACTCCTTTTAATTAATTGCCAATCAATTTTCATTCTAATTCCCTCAAACTTGCCCCAGCTCGTTGATGTGTGAAAACTATGCTCAGGAATAACATTAAATTCAACCCATTTTTGATAAAGTTTAGAGGTTTTCAATTTCACAAAGACATGTTCATCATACTCCCCATTGCCTATTTTTTAGATTTAATACTGGGTCCTGTTTTCTTCATTTTGTTGCCTGGAGCCTTACCTCTTCCCTTGTCTTTAGCCACATGGTTTCAATTATTGAAAGATATAAGCAAATTTCTCTAGCAAAAGTCAAAGAATAAGTCATAGCAAAAACAAACACCCAAGCAGTTCAATTGATCAACAATAACCAAAAACTTCCTTATAATCCTAAGAAGATATCAGCGCAAACTTAAGCTTTATAGCACTTATAAACTAGGATTTTAAGATTTAGAACGAATTTACCTGGTAGTAGTGTGAATTAGGAGGTCTCCTGATGATGTCCTTGCCCTATTGGTCCTCCACACCTTTGTTTTGGGTGCCTTGTAGAAGATTAAAGGGAGTTTATGGAGAGAAGAGCTGGTTTAACATGTGAAGATGGGGAAAAATTAGGGTTTCAGAATATTTTGAGGTTAGAAATTATTTAGACCCAGAGGATAAGGCACTACGGTTTTGGATTTTCCGGCTAAAAAAATTTGACAGCGGTTTAGCAATGCACCTACGGTTTCCATTTTTAATTGTAGTTTTAAAAATCCCTATTTTGAAAAATTGACCACGGTTTTCTTTCCTTAGGAAAAATATTCAAAATGAAAACCTCGACCATAGTTTTGAATCTAAGGTAAACTTTCTAGAGACTCAGTTGGGAAGTGAATTGTGGTTTTAGAAATGGAAAAACTGCAATTCTCTTTCCAAAAGGAAAATTTTTTACATTGAAACACTCATTTTGACCATGGTCTTCTTTTTCTTTCTTCAAAAATAATGACCACGATTTAAAATACTTAGAAACATTTTTCATTGAAACACTTCAGTGAAATCGCAGTTTCTATAGGTGGTAAACTTTCCAGAAACTCTAAATTGGAGCAAACCATGGTTTAGAAAATTGGAAAACCATGATTTTCTTTACTTAGAACAATTTTTCTTCAACATTTCTCAAACTCCTTCTCTGGATCACTCCATCACCTATAATTATAAAACATAGACTTAGACAGTCATTCTATACCATTCCAAACAAAACAACTTTAAAATAAAACTAAATCATATAGACACTAGGACTAGGCAGTTAACCTATCTAAGCTTAAACAAACAAAAATATAAACAAGTAAGGGAAAAGAAACTTGGATTGGTTCCCAGGAAGCACTCATGTTTATAGTTACTGGCTCAACTTTGGAATGTGAGATCAAGTTCTGGTGAGATGTACAGTTTCCCACTCTTCTTCAATCATTCCTCCATAGTAGGGCTTCAATCGATGACCATTCACTGTGAAATTTTCCCCGTTTCTACCACTCCGTATGAAACATTTCAACACTTCAAAAGGGGCCACTCTACCTTGACTTAAACCTGCCTGGAAATAGCTTGAGGCAGAAATTGTAGAGCAATACCAAGTCACCCATCGTCAAATCTTTTCTTATGATATGTTGGTTATGCCAAACCTTGGTTCTCTCTTTGTAGACCATGGAATTATCAAAAGCTTTTCTCCTAAACTCATCATGCTCATTGAAATACAACAACCTATTTTTAGTGGCACCCTTCCAATCAAAGTTCAAACTTTTTATGGCCCAAAAGGTCTGATGCTCTAGCTCCACCGGGAGGTGACAAGCTTTCCCAAACACCATCCAATATGTTGACATCCCAATGGGGGTTTTGAAGGTAGTTCTAAAAGCCCAAAGCACATTATCTAATTTCTGCACCCAATCCTTCCTAGAGAATTGTTGACCGTCTTCTCCAATGTCCTCTTGAGTTCTTGATTGGAGACTTCTAGTTACCCCGATGTTTGAGGATGTTAGGTTAATACAACCTTGTGCTTCACTTAGTATTTTGCCATTAAAGCTTCAAATTGGGCATTCTTAAAGTGTGTTCCTCCATCACTTATAATGGCATGGGGAACTCCAAACCAGGAAAAAATGTGCTTCCTCAAGAACTTGGTGACCACCTTGGCGTTATTTGTTGGTGTAGCAACAGATTCAACCCACTTCGAAATGTAGTCAATGGCCACCAAGATATATTTGTTGAGTAGAAATTGGGGAAAGGACCCATGAAATCTATACCATAACAATCAAATACCTTAAGTTCTACAATACCATAAAGAGTCTCATGCTTTCTTGAAATATTGCCAACTCTTTGGCACTCATCACACTTAACAATGAAGTCTCTTGAATCTTGAAAAATTCTTGGCCAATAGAATTCACTTTGAAGTACTTTGAAGGCAATTAAACTATGTCCTTTGTGCTCCATGATATCCCCCAACCAGAGATGAATGGCAATGCCTTGGGATGTCATTGAGCACGCTTTCCGGAACACACCTTTTAAGAATTTGATCACTACAATACCCAAAGAGGTACGGGTCATCCCAATATTAGTTCTTGGCTTGGGCAAATAACTTTCTCCTCCTATTCATACCTGGGAACTTCGGTGTCACTCTTTTCATAAGGTAGTTTACTGTGTCTGCAAACCATGGATGACAATCTTTAAGGACCAATAATTTTTCAATTGGGAACTCTTCTTGGATCAAGATTTACTCTTGAAAAACAGGTCTTGGCTTTTTTATCCTTGAGAAGTGATCCACGACCAAATTCTCGCTTCGTTTCTTTTCCGTAACTTCCCAATCGAATTCTTGCAAAAGAAGTATCCATCTTAGCAATCATGGTTTAGCATCTTGTTTAGAGAGAGGTACTTCAAAGTGGAATGATCCATGTGCACAATGGTTTAAGTACCAATTAAATGCTCTTATAAATGATCGAAACTTGTCAAATGCAAGAAAATAAAAGGGCGAATCCCTTTTATGTCATCTATTGACCTTGCAATTGCAGCTTTAAATAATCTAAGTACATATGACAATCGAGCAAGTTGTTCATTAGACAAATAGGCATTCACAATAATAAAAAATGTATCATTATCACCCAAGTAAGCATATTGAAAATAAGAAAGGAGTGGTTTGAGTTCAACCTTGAGAGATTCATTGGTTGAGGCCCACTTTAACCTATGTTCCTTTGAATTTGCTCTTCTACCTTCATGTCTGACTCATCTTTCTCATTGTCCATGTTTTCATACTTGTCCTCACCTTATTCTAATTCTTCATCTCCTCGTATGAGCCATCTCCATGGAGTCATCTTTGAATGCGTCCCTAAAAAATTCATCAACCGAATTATCAATCAAATCAACTCTCATAACATCATCATGAATGGAAGAAAATTCCAAAGAATCAAAAACATTAAATGAGAATATATCCTCATTGAAGATGAACTCTAAGTTGGAGTTTGCCCTCTTGGACATCAATGAGCACCCTTCTAGTTGCTAACAACGTCCTTCCGAGGATTAAGGGTGTTGAAACATCTTTTTCCATTTCTAGCACTATGAAATCTGCCAGCAAGAACACTTTTACCACTTTGACAATGACATTCACAATACCCACTGACTATCGTATGCTTTGATCGGCTAGTTTGAGTGTAACATTTGTAGTCTTCAATATTCCCCTATTTAACGTCCTATATTTAGCATGTGACATAAGGCTAATGGAAGCCCTAAGATCATCTAATGCCCCATTGAAAGTCAAACCCACGATCTCACACAAAATGGAAAAAGAGCCCAAATCCTTCAATTTTGGAGAAAGGTTTTTTTTGGATTATGGCACTAAATCTTTCATTCAAGCACAAGATTTTCGTCTCCCATAAGCTTCCTCTTGTTGGTGACAAATTTCTCTATGAAACTTAGCATAGCTCGGCATGTTTTTCGAAGCCTCAGTGAAAGGTCCTGATGTTGATTTCTATCTTTTTGAATATATCTAAAAATCTTTTACACTTCTTTGTCTTCTCATCCTCCTTCATCGTTTGAGTAAATGGGACTTTCACTTGTTTTGTCACTAATGCCGGTGGATACTTTCATTTGTTTTGTTAGGTAAGGGGCTTAATAATTTCTTCATCTTTTTCAACCTTGTTGATCTACAGTCTTGATTTTGATGATGACAAATACAATCTAATAGTTTGAACACGAGTTGTGCAGGAATTCTACTTTATCTGTCACAATAGGGTTTTTGGACGCTACAAATTGTCCGAACGGGACAAAGTTTCTTGGATGCAAGAATTCCTCCGAACAAAATTTTCTCGGATGAAATACACCGTCCGAAAGATCAGGCAGAGAGCAAGGATCTGAGGTATTGACAACGGATGCTCAATATCGTCCAAAAGAAATTCTATCGGATGTGCCTGACCATCCGAAGGAAGAGCAGCACCTGGATAGAATTAAACCTTCCGGATGCACTACTCTGTCCGAGGATCTAACAATGGATGCAACCTTGGCTATTTGAATGATGTTTTCAACACAATGATATTGTTGATCAGACGCTGGTTCGGATGCTTAAAGAAGGTCTCGGGCATCCGAAACCTATAATGGCTAGTTTTTTAGCATTTATTACTTAGCCGTTGGAAAGTGGTTGGGAGTTGTTTTATTGGATTTATAAAACTCAACCTATCTGTAATTAATAGGAACAACTTACTCATTGAATATAAGAAAGTACAAAAGCAATTTAAGTGCAAATTAGCTTTGAGTAATATTGTATTTGTGTGTACTTAGAAGTGTTATAAAAAATATTGAGTGGAGTGATAATCCTATACAAAAGTGAGGTTGAGTATAAAATCCTTGGCTCAACTAAAAGAGAAGTAGTGTGAGAAAGGATTATCCTACTTTGTGTACAATTTGGATTATTGACTCACCAAATTTTAATAAGCATCTTAGTGGATAATTACTCCAAGTTTGCTAGCTATAACTACGGGAGTATTATTTGTTTAAATCTCTCTCTTCACTTGTTTTGCTTATTTTGTGCTTAATTGATTATATTTCTATCAAATTATTTGTTAGCGTGAAAGATTTTATTTGAGCATCATTTGTAAATTATTTTTTAAGAAACCTAATTCACCCCCTTCTTAGGATGCATTGGACCAACAATTGGTATCAGAGCTTGGTCTCTTTATTTTGCTTAAATTGTATTTGAGTAAAGATCTTTATGACAACCAATAATGCTTTATTTCTTGAAGGTCAATCTATCACTAGACCACCTATGTTTAATGGGGTGAATTTTCTTAGTTGGAAAGATAGAATAAAAATCTTTTTGCAATCTATTGATATTGACTTATTGTAGATTGTCAATAAATGTCCTTTTGAAGCCACCATTATTGATGATCACACAAATAGAAGAAGAGAAAAAATAAGGGATGAGCTCATCCTACAAGATAAAGCAAACTTGACCTTGAATGTAAAGTCATGAATGGGCTGTACTATAATGCCTTAGATGCTAACGAGTCTACTCGTGCCAAAGGATGTGTTTCAGCTAAGAAAATTTGGGATAAATTGAAAGAAATTCATGAAGGAAGCGACGATGTGAGAGGAAAAAAGAAATCCTTACTTGTTGCCAAGTATGAATCTTTCAAGATGGAACCACATGATAATATTGATAAGATGTATTGTAGATTCAATGATATCATTAAGGATCTTGAAGCCTTGGGTAAGGAATATTCTTTGGGTGAAAAGAATAGAAAAATCTTGAATGCTCTATCCAAAGAATGGGAAGCCAAATCTATCGCTATAGAGGAAGCAAAGAACTTAAATTCCATGCCTATTAAGTCATTGATTAACTCTCTCACATCTTATGAATTTAAACTCAAGGCTAAAGTGGTGTATGATGAAGAAGCAAAACCAAAGAGAAGCATTGCCTTGAAGACTTCTCAAGAAGAACATGAAAATAGCTCCATCAATTTAGAAGATGAAGATCTTGATGAAGGTGAATCTTGCACTCATCACCAAAGGATTTCTCCATCAATTTAGAAGATGAAGATCTTCATGAAGGTGATCTTGCAAACCTCAATAAACGGAGAATGAGAAAAGAAGGAGCCATCAACTCCAATAATTTCAAAGGGAAGACCAAGCTAGAAATAAAGAAGCAAAATGAAAATTGCTTTGAATGTGGTCAACCCAGACACTTTGCAAATGAGAGTCCCTCCAAGAAGAAAAAGGAAGGAAGGAAGCCCCGCTTAAACAATTTTCAAATCACTTGGGATGTTGCAATTCCGAAGGAGAAGTTGAAGAAGAGATGGAATCGGCACAAATGGCCTTTATGGCTATTAGTGATAATGAGGTAACAACTACTTATGATTCTTATGATGAAAATGATGATCTTGAAGCCTTCATTTTAAAATTGCATGATAGCCTAAAAGAATCATAGTCTAGAAATAAGGAGTTAGTTAAAAAAACTAACGCCTTATTGAATGCTAACTCCAAACTTATGAATGTGCCGAAAATAATAGGTTGTCACAAGAAAATGCTGATTTGAAGAAAAGAATGCATTGGAAAACAAAGATCAAAGAAGAACAAGCCTCCTTGAAGAAAAGATTGGATGATCTTGATGTGCTCTTGCATAGAAACAGGAAAAAAATTATTGATATGAAAAAGAATAGAAATATGTTGATCAACAAGAACTTTGTCACTGTTGAAAGAATAATTTATGTTTTGTAAAATTGAAATCTTCTTTTTATGGAAATAAGAATATTATTTACAATTATTGCCAACAATATGGACATGTGAAAAATAATTGTTATGTCAAGAGAAATGAAAAACATGGAATAAATTCCATATGGATTTGTAGTCAATTTGCGAACTCATACGGACCCAAGAAAATATGGGTATCAAAAGTTATCTCTTAACTCTTTGTGTAGGTAGAGAGCACCACAAAAAATGCTGAGTGGTTCATTGATAGTGGAGGTTCAAGACACATGACCGGTGATGTATCTCTCTTCACCATATGTCATTTGAAGTCCAAAAATAGTGGTAAGTTGACCTTTTGGAGATAACATGAAAGCGAAATCTATTGGCATTGGTGATGTAGGTAAAAATGGTGAGACATTGATTAAAAATGTGCCCTTAGTTGACAATTGAATATAATCTTTGAAGTGTGAGTTGATAGAAATTTGTATGTGTTATTTACTAAGCATGAATGTTTAATTCTTGATAAGAACTTTGTTGCTTTGCTCAAAGGAAAAGGCATAATGATGTTTATGTGATTTATCTTGATAATATTAATAGTGGTAATGTAAAGTGTTTAACCGCTTCTATAGATGATCCTTGGCTTTGGCATACAGGCTTTGTCATTTCAACATGGATTTGATTGATAATATTGCTAAGAAAGAATTGGTAAGATGTTTGCCAAAACTGAAGTTTTTGAAAAACAAAATTCGTGATGCATGCCAATTTGGTAAACAAGTTAAAGTTTCTTTTAAACCAAAAAATTGTGTGTCTACTTCCAAACCTTCTGGAATTATTGCATATGGACTTGTTTGGTCCAACTCAACATGCTAGTCTCGGTGGTAGTAAATATGTTTTTGTGATTGTTGATGACTATTCTAGGTATACTTGGGTACTATTTCTTGTTCACAAAAATGAAGCCTTTGAAAATTTTGTAAAATTGTTTTCCAAAATACTAAATTTGCTGAATTTGAAAATTGTTCGTTTGAGAAGTGAAATGGAGCCGAATTTAAATTTGAAGGTTTTCCTGAATTTTGTGATCACAACGGCATTTTAAATGAATTTTCGATTGCTAGAGTGCCTCAACAAAATAGTGTTGTTGAAAAGAAAAATAGAACACTTCAAGAGGCCGTAGAACCATGATAAATGAATATGATTTACCAAAATATTTTTGGGTTGAAACAGTTAACACAACTTGTTATGTTATGAATCTAGTTCTTTTAAGGCCCATTTTGAACAAAACTTCTTATGAACTCTTGTTTTGTAAAAAACCCGTTGTGAGCTATTTCAAAGTTTTTGGTTGTAAATGTTTTATTTTGAAAATTAAAGAGCATCTTGGAAAATTTGATAAGAAATCAGATGAAGGGATTTTCTTAGGATATTCTAGTGACAAGAAAGCATACCGAGTATACAATAGAGTAACTTTTATTACTGAAGAAGGTGCGTGCTATATTTGATGAGACTAATGTGTAATTTCAAGAAATGTTTGCATAGATGTAGATGTAGGTGTGCAAAAGAAACTTGATAAAATTACTATTCAAGAAGAACATCAAGAGACCAAGGAAAGCAATGAGGACGACCCTCATCACTTGGATGAAGAAGGAGAAAGGAAAGAAGATTCTCCAAAAGATCTTCCAAAAGCATGGAGATTTGTCTCAAGTCATCCTCAATAATTAATCATAGGTGATCCATCCGATAGGGTAAAAACTCGTTCCAATAAACTTTTGAATAATAATTGTGCCTTACTTTCTCATATTGAACCTAAATGTGTGGATGATGTTTTGAAAGATGCAATCTTGGATTGTTGAAATGCAAGATGAACTTAGTCAATTCGATAAAAATAATGTGTGGACTTTAGTTGAAAGACCCCCAAATCATCCTGTGATAGGAACAAATTGGGTTTTTAGAAATAAACTAAATGATAAAGGTGAGATAGATAGAAATAAAGCTAGACTAGTTGCGAAGAGTTATGTTCAAGAAGAAGGGATTGACTTTGATGAGACCTTCGTACCCGTTGCTCGTTTAGAATCTATTCATATGTTTCTTGCATATGTATGCTTCAACAATTTTAAACTATTTCAAATGGATGTGAAAAGTGCCTTTTGAAATGGTTTCATTGATAAACAAGTTTTTGTTGAACAATCCCCGGTTTCACAAATAAAGATGAAGAAGGTAATAGTGTTGATGGAAACACTATAGAGGTATGATCGGAAGTTTACTTTATTTAACCGCCAGTAGACCAGATATTATATTTGCCATTTGCCTTTATGTTAGATTTCAATCTTTTCCAAAGGAATCATCAGTGACATTTGATTGCTGTCAAAAGAATTTTTAGATACTTGAAAGGGACATTGAATTATGGTATTTGGTATCCTAAATCCACTAGTTTTGATTTAATTAGTTACTCAAATGACGACTTTGCTGGTTGTAAAATTGATAGAAAAAGTACTAGTGGTATGTGTCACTTTTTGGATAATTGCTTGGTGTCTTGATTTAGCAAAAAATGAAGTTCCATTTCTTTGTCTACGGTAGAAGCAGAATATATTGCTGCAGGAAATTTTTGTGCTCAATTTCTTTGGATGAAACATACTTTAAAAGATTTTGGTGTTATTTTTGATTGTATGCCTATTGGATGCGATAATACTAGTACAATTAATCTCACTAAAAATCCTGTTTTGCATTCTAGAACAAAACACATTGATGTCAAGAATCATTTTATAAGAGATCTTGTTTGTAAAAAGGAAATTTGTGTTGAATTTCTTTGCTTTAAAGATCAATTTACTGATATTTTTACTAAACCTTTACCTTATGGATCATTTTGAATATCTCAGAACTTGGTTGGGCATTAAAAATTTTAAAATATTGTGAGTTGTGCTTTCGGATACAAATATACGTCCTAAGTTCTTTGAATTCTCAGACGAAAATATCCGTTCGAACTCATTTTTTCTTAACTTTTGGTATCGAATGTTTTGTTTCGTCCAAACTTTTTTTTTTCTTTCTCAAACTCTCTGGAAAAATGAATAAACGATCGCATTTGTCTAACATCCTTTCAAAAGCTTGGTTATGTATTTTGGCCATCCGTTCATCTGAGAACGGACGCACGATCGGACGTATATCAATTGTTCGGATGTCCGAACGACTGTTCCATTCCCTTTAAGCCTTTCAGTTTCCCATTTTCGGACATATCTCCTTCACCGAACCCTTGCTCTAGCGAAATAAGAGAAAAGCTCCAAATTTCTCCAATTCGTCTCTTTTTCTCTAAAATTTATCCAAAAATTCATCTTCCTATCTCTTCACCTACCCTATTTGAACCCTTTTTCACCTTATTGCAAGAGCACCCCTTCCTTCAAATTCCTTAAAATATCTTCATTCTTATTTTCACACTCTCCAACTCTAACCTCTGATTCAAGATAGTTCGATTGAGCTGGGGTTCTTCAATAGGCACCAGAGGGAAGAAATCGAAGGGGAAGGCTCCAGTTCAAGGCCAAACGTCATCTAATCCTCAACCCACTCTAAATCCCACCTTGCCCAAATTCATTGATGCCAATGCATCTGAAAGGTATACATCTTTGCTTACTAAATGCATTATAGTGCAACGTCCTGTTTCCCAAGGCATGCTTGACGAATTAAACTTATCTTTTATTAAGGAATGTTTCAAAAAACAAAATGGGGGAATTTGATTCATCTTGACTTGCCTGTGTATCATGACATGGTCTTACAGTTTACTGCTAATCTTGGCAAAGGTTCAACTGTTCGAACTTTAGTGTCTCGTGTGAATCACATCAATCTTGAGTTTAATTCCAATATCAGTAATTCGATTTTTGAATGTGATGTTCTTCCTTCCGATGATCAAATTTCATATTTCTTTTCTTTGGACAAATGGCCTACTGTTGATACTCGATTTGATGTTGAGGATGTCAAACTAATTTTCATGTTGATTTTAAACAAGGTTCGAAGCCAAAACCACTTTGCTTAGTCCTGAGCTCAATGTTTTGTACACATTGGTTACAAATTTGCTATTACCTACTAATGGACATCGTATTGAGTAGGGAAAAATGCAATTGTATCTGGTCTATTGTGTTTTTAAGGGAATCAAACTTGACTTTGGATATGTATTTTGTTCCTTGTGGGTATTATTCATGATTGATACCCGAAGGAACATTCCATTTGACAAATTTTTAACTAAATTTTTTAATCATTTTGATATTCCCTTTACCAGAAAAAAATAATATCCCCCATATTTTAATAAAGCTTACATTGAACGTAAAGGATTGCATTTTTTCAATGAAAAATGGTTCACTAAAGCTGATTATGAAATTGAAAAATCAATGGATCATGCATCAAGTTCAGGACAAGCACTGTACGGTCATTCCACTCCTCCTCAACCCTCATCTTCCACTCCTCCACTACCCAATCCTTCACAAATTTCCTCTTCAAAACCTTCCCTTTCACAACTGTGCACCCTTGTCACAAATCTGGGAAATCAAGTGAGCACTTTTCAACGCTACACACTTCGAAAATTAAAAAGGTTGGAGACCAGACTATTCTTTAGGAAGCCTTAAGTTTAGGTATGTCTACCTCTGCTCAAGTCCAATTTGCCAACATTCAGTCGCAGTACATTCTCGAGTCTTCTTCCAACAGTGACGATGATGACATTGAAGATATCGGCTACTCTAATCTTGAGCCAGAAGCCCATGAAGATTCAACTGGTGCATCAAATCCTGAGAAAGCTACTATTCCAGGCGTTGATGCTGATGATGATGAGGATGTTGATAACACATTTAATTACATCATGCTACGCCGTGATCCTCAAGAAACCAATGACCATGACAGTGAGGCTCGAATGATGATTTGCCTACAAAAAAGTGAAAACGCGAGGAGGAACGATACAAGAAGAAAATGATTTAGATTCAACCTCCTAGTTTACATGTTTTAGATTACATTTGATTAGTTTGTCCTTGGTTTGTTGAACTTAGATGTAATTTCTTAACTATTTCTTCTATTAATGATGCTACTTTTACCTATGTTTTATCATTTCTTGTTTGCCCTTGTTTCTCGTGGTTTGAGTAAGGGGAGCATTATCTCAGGGAGAGCATTATCTTAGGGGGGGAGCTTGCTTTGTACTTGTTTTGTTTTCATGATACCAAAAGGGGGAGAAATGTGGTTGATTGATTATGGTTTTTTGTGGTTGTTGGATTGATTGTTTGAGTTATGATTGGTTATGATTAGTTTGCTTTGCCCTATGATTTGTCATCATCAAAAAGGGAGAGATTATTGATCTACAATCTTGGTTTTGATGATGACAAATACAATCTAACAGTTTGAACTTGAGTTGTGCAGGAATTCTGCTTTATTTGTCACAACAGGGTTTTTGGACGCTGCACATCATCTGAACGGCCCTGACAAAATTTCTCAGATGCAGGAATTCGTCCAAACAAAATTTTCTCGGACGCATTAAACCATCTGAAGGTTCAGGCAGAGAGAAAGGTTATGAGGTATTGACAACAGACGCTCAATATCTTCCAAAGGATATTCTATCTGATGCGCCTGATGTCCGAAGAAAGAGCAACACCTGGATAGATTTAATCCTTTCGAACACACTAGTCTGTTCGAGGATCTGACTCAACAACTTACTAGCTTCGGACATAGGAATAGACGCAACCTTGGCCGTCCGAATGAAGTTTTCAACTCAATGATATTGTTGATTGGATGCTGGTTCGGAAGCTTAAAAAAGATCTCGGACGTCCGAAACTATAACGGTTAGTTTCTCAACATTTATTACTTAGCCGTTGGAAAGTGGTTGGGAGCTATTTTATTGCATCTATAAAAGCCAACCTATCTGTAATTAATAAGAACAACTTATACATTGAATACAAGTAAGTACAAAAGCAATTTGAGTGCAAATTAGCTCGCAGTAATATTGTATTAGTGTGTATTTAGAAGTGCTATATAAAACATTGAGTGGAGTGATAATCTTGTACAAAAGTGAGGTTGAGTACAAAATCCTTGGCTCAACTAAAGAGAAGTAGTGTGAGCAAGGTTTATCCTACTTTGCGTACAATTTGGATTATTGACTCACCAAGTTTGAAGAAGCATCTTCGTAGCTTGGGAGTGTTATTTGTTTAAAGCTTTCTCTCGTCACTTATTGTGCTCATTTTGTGCTTAATTGATTATATTTCTATCAAATTACATGTTTGTGTGAAAGATTTTATTTGTGCATCATTTGCAAATTAGTTTTTAAGAAACCTAATTCGCCTCCCTTCTTAGGTTGCTTTGGGCCAAAAAACCTCACCCTTCGAAGACTCCCCTCTTTCCATGCCTTTTTCTAACCATCCTCCATCTTCCTTTGTCTTTGAATTTGAGCTCTCCCTTGATCATTCTTCCAAAGCCTTCTCACTCCTAAGGATGACGGGTTGAACTTGTTAAGCTCTTCCATGATTATTCCTTGGATTTGGAATGGTATTACTCAGCAAAGTTCCCAACGGCCTTTCATTGTTTTGATAGGCCAGTTGACCTAATTGAATTTCCAAATTTCTTGTAGTGGCCCTCAAATTCTCATACTCCTTTGTTTGATTCTCTATATCTCTTCTTTGGATATCCAAATCCCTTCTTTAAGTCTCATTTTCTCTTCTCAATGTCTCCAATTTAGTTCTCAAGTTATCCTCATGTGAATGATCCTTTTGAGAGTGATGATCATTGTATGTGAGTTGGAATAATTTGGGGATTGAATTGGAGGTCTTAATTGTTGGGTTTGATATGGAAGGTTATGTTGAGATTGATAGGATTGGAGATTTCTTTGATGGGAAGTTGATAAGGCCTAGAGTTGAGGCTTAGTTTTAGAAGTTTTAGGGTTGGGAATTGGTTCAAAATGAGGGATTTTGTTGGTTTTCTTGGTTGATCCAAGAGAAATTGGGATGGTTTCTTTATGAGGGATTTCGCCATAAGTGTTGCCATATACTTTGAGTGTATTTCGTGAGCTTGATGGTTGATTTGAGACAACTTGTACTTGCTCACTTGAACCAAGAGGAACCTCACATTTACCATTTTGGTGAATGCCCCCATAAAAATCACAAGAAAGTGGCACTTGAGAGGTCGAAGATATTGCATTGACCGTACTTCCCCTCCCAAGGTTCTGAATTGCTCTAGTCAAGATTGTCATCACGTTTATCATGAGACCTTGTTGGGCAAGGAAAGCGTCATTTGGATTCAAATTCAACATCCCTCCGTGTTGGACATTTGCTTGTGGAGCTTCTTGTTGTTGCCCACTATTTGGATTGGTTGGCCTGTGGTAATGGTAATTTGAGACCATCCTATTGAGTAGTGCTTGTGCTACTTCCGGAGTCTTGAAAGATATGAAGACATCCGCGCTAGCATCAACTATTGACCTTGTCTTTGGAAACAACCCATTGTAAAAAATTTGGATTTGAAGCTATAATGGAATGGCGTGATGTGGTGTTTCATTTCCTCAATAGATTCTTGAATTGGTCTTATGCTTCACTCAACCTTTCTCCCGTGTCTTGTTTAAAAGATGTGGTGTCATTGCAGAGCTTAGCGGTTCTTGAGGGCGAAAAAGGTTTAGCTAGGAACTCTTGGGCCAATTCATTCTAAGATGTAAACTTCCCATGTTCAAAGGAGTGTAGCCATGCCTTCGCCCTATCTCTCTAGGAAAACAGGAAAGATCTAATCCTAACACAATCCGGATGCACACCATTATACTTGAATGTATCAATAACCTCCTCAAAGTTTACCAAGTGTGTGTACAGGTCCTCATTGGATCCATCCCCAGACATGGCATGAGTTTGGAGTATTTTAATGAGGGCAGATTTAATCTCGAAATTGTTGGCTTGCACGGGCATCCGGCCAATACTTGATTTCTTCCTTCAAAGTTTTGTGTCGCATAGTCCCTAAGAGGTCAAGCATTGGCATTAGCCCCATCTCCGTGGTTACCAAATTCACCATGGCATTCCATTACTATTACCACGCCCAATTCTAGGTCCATTATTACCCACCACTTATTCTTGATCTTCTTGTCTAAGCTTCTCATCAAAAGCTCTAGTGTTGATTGGTTGATTTTCCATTCGATTATCGATTTGCTCTTGGTGTGCTTTTTCTCTTCGGAGTTTTGACAATGTTCTTTCAATTTTCCAGTCAAAGGTCTCAAAGATCGCCTTCCCGTGAGCATAAACTACACAACAAGAACAAAAACTTAAGTTCTAGTGGCAAACACAAAAACAAAAAAAAAAAGTAAGCGAAAATTAAAGCAATTACACTAATCTAACTACAAGTAACACTAATAAAAGAAAGCATCTAATCTAGTATGATGAGCTAGTATTTAATATCACCATTATAATTCAATCACCGACAACGGAGTCAAAAACTTATTGGTAAATGCTGGGTAGGCAAATGCTATGCAAACAAGTAATAATAAAGAAAAGAACCCAATTACACCTAAGCAACACCCACACACCTGTTTCTCGCAAGTATACAAGGTTGGTTTGTATGTTATTGGTGAGTGGATGTTGTTCCTGCGAGGATTGTAGGGTTTACTGGCCCAAACGAGTCCATGCACTAGTTTGACAAATGAAAATGATGATTTTTCTACTCTACTAAAGCAATGGGAATTCACAAATAAGAAAACTTTAAATTTAACCTAAGGAGCAATCAAAACTACCATTAACTACACTAGATAAATAAGAAAAGAAATGAGCACATAATTAAACATACTTTACTAGGAGGAAATATAAAGTGCAAGGGTAATTAGAAAATAGAATTGATGCTACAGTAGAGGACTATATCTACTAGTACAATGATAATAAACTAAATGCACTAAATTTCCAAGCTAAAGAGCAACAAAAATATAAGCAACTAAGTAGGAAATTAAAATATTGCTCTAGGAGGCAAACTAAACTAAACATAAGAACAATTAAACAACACTAGTATTAAACTATTTTATAACTAAGGAAGCAATTAAACTACCACTATCTAGGAAGGAAAGGCATTAAATAGCATATATCAAAAATCACACTAAACATTACCCTAAGAAATTATATAAATATCAATTAGCTAATGATTGGGAAATGATTGAGAGGAACATGAAGGAATATGCTAAAAATGGAAGTTCCAACACTAAATGCTTGAGTGTTCTTGATTTTTACTATTTATGGAAAGAAATTAAAATGCAAGATTTCTAGGGTTAAGCTAATGTATTTAGAGAGGCTAATCAAATAGCTGACTGTTTAGCCAATGAGGGTTTAAATCAGGCTATGTATGTTGATTTCAGCCAAAGTACAATTCCAAAAGAAATTAAGGGATTACTTAGGCTGGATAAAATGAGATACCCGTTTATAAGGCTATGTAAACCATGATTTCCATATAATAAAATACCTCTCTTTTAGGGGTGTTGCTAAAAAAAAAGCTAATGTTTAAGTTAAGAAAACTAGACTTAATAAAAACTCACAATTAAATGAAGCTTGGAACCTGCTTAGGAAAATGCAAGATCTAAAACAAAATTAGCAACTAACATGAAAATTTAAGCTAAATCTAGAAACTAGCTGAAATTTGACTTGGACGAAAGTGTAAGAGAGAGAAAATAAAAGCAAGTAAAATAGATTTCAAATTGAAGAGAATTGAAAACCCAATAATTTAGAACTAAAAGGTAGAATTTTTACAACTAAAATTAAACTAGAAATTGAGTTGAAAATGAAAATATGGAAAGAGTGCTTGACAATACTAGACTACTACTAAGGAGGCTATCTACTAAAATACACCTACTACTATTGTTTGTAGGTGTGTTTCTAGGATAATTTCGTAGTTGGTCAAAGTGCTGACTTTTCGTCCATACCGTGGTCACCATTTTTCCTATATAAATTCTGTACTGCTGTTCTTGAAGGAATCACATTTCTAGCTTGATAACCATGGTTGTCAAATTTGCTATTGGAATCTCATAACCACGGTTATTGCACTTTGAATTTGAAGAGGTAAACAACTGAGGTTGCAATCTTCATGGCTTGTATTTCATGACTTCAATTTTGAACTGTTGATTGGACTTTGACTTTTTCAACTAATTGCACTCCAATCCCTACCTTCTTCCACTTCTTCAAACAGCTACAAATTTCCAATTACCTGCAAAACACACCACAATATTTAAACTAAAGTGCACCTAATATCATAAATGTTCATTAAGTTCAAATTAGTGCATATTTATACCAAAAGTCCTAATATATGTCTAATGTCCTAAATATCATGGTTAGTCAAGAATTATGTACGACAATGCACAAAACCAATCCAAATGGACTAAAAATGTAAAAATTGTGTAAGAAATAAGGGTAAAATAACTCTATGTAATCGAGTTACCAAGTAAGGAGCTTTACTCCTCTACTCTTGCCTATCAATAAGGGGAGGAGAAAATCTCAATCACTTACATTTAATAACATTCAAGTACCTTTATTACATTCCTTTTCTCAATTACTTTACATTTTACATTTTATTTTATCTGTCAAACAACTTCTTGTTCACCAAGTGGCGTCGCCTGTGGGAATTTGAACAGAAAGCCAACTTGTTCTTTGATTTAGTCTTTGGTTCAACAATTAATAATAAATTCCTATTTGGATCTGATCATTTTTCTTCGAATATGAAGATCAAACAAAGAGGAAATGGTAGAGATGAGTTTCTTCCTCTAAAGAATCTAAAGGTAAGTGCTGAGTTTAATGAGTTTGCAACCTCTCAGGCTAAGTAAAGCCAAGCTCAGGAACAAATTCTACAATTCCTCTAGGATAACTTAGCAATCATACGACAGTTCATAGAGTTGAATAAACAACCCTTGAATACCATTTCCATCAAACCTGTTGAGAATATAAGGACAGAATGAAGAGATAAGGACACGACTAGTAGAACTCGTGACTTAACATTCCAGTCATCTAGAGCCTCAATTTACTCAAATTGTTAGCAGACAAAATCTCGCTAAGTGCAAAATTGGCTATATCTAAGGGTTAAGACGTTAATCGATGCGAGAAAACTCAAAAACTCTCACCTTAAACACCTGATGTAGATATAATGGACAAAGTGGAGCTTTGACTTCAGAAACTTTTTTATAAAAATAAAATGAGTCAACAGATAATGTCGGATATTGATTGGACCCATTCATATCCATCATTAGGATGGAATAGATTCTACCTAACTTTAAGAAACATGATCTTAATCATTATAAAGGAACCACTGATCCGACTGACTATATTGCTCATGTATCTGCTATAGCCCAACTTTATGGTTACTTTGATGCCACTAAGTGTAAATTGTTTGCAACAACATTGAGGGGATTAGAGCAAAAATGGTTTAAGGAAGTTCCGTTAGAATTGATATCCTCCTATCACAATCTTGTAGAAAAAATTTTAAGGCATTTTTTGCGCAGGCAGGTCATCCAAAAGGAGGTCTCCCATCTAATGAATGTCAAATAGAAAAATGATAAAAGCCTAAGTCAATGTATTGAATGTTTCAGGGACGAAAAAATACAAATCTGAGATAGAGATGAGAAACTGATGATAATAGTATTTTGCAATAGATTGAAGCCTAGATTGTTCAATCATGAGCTACATTCTAATTTTTTGAAGACCTTCGCCAAGCTAATAAGATGACCTGAAAGTCACATGAGGGGCAAAAGTCTAATAGAACTAAGATGGTGCTTCTGGACTTCAAGTCGAAGGGAAAACAACTGAGGAAAGAAGAGGCTGAAGAATCTAACAAAATATTTGATAAGAAAAAGAACAAGGATTTTGAACTTAATAAGGTTGATAGAAGAGACTTATCGAATAGACGATTCAGGAATCCTAAGCTACTGGAGGGGCGAGTGGTTTATCCAAGGTCCAATTATTTTAAGCCGACCAAGACCCCTATTTTGCCCAATGAATATTTTTCTCCACTTAGTACATAAAGAAGAGATATTCTTTTTGAAATAAAGATACAGGTATCTTGGAATCCCCTTTGCTTATGCGAACCGAATCGCACAAGCGAGGACAGATCTCGATTATTCTTCTCATGTTGATCATAGGTATGACACTAAAGATTGCAATTATTTAAAAATTAGAATTGATAAGGCAATCTGAGATAGTCATCTTCAATAATATATTCTTTGAATAGTAGAAAAATGAGAAATCAAGATAACCATCATTCTCAGCCAAATAATTATCGGTATCGATACTGAAGGCTAGGTAATAACAATAGTAATCATCATGAAGGACTCCCAGGTATAATAATGTCATTGCAAGGGTAATCAATGTATAGCTGGAGGAGACTGGCAGATTTGCATCAGGCTAGGAAAAGATATGCTAGACATTATCCTGAGGGGGAAGGTATCCTAAAAAAGCTAAGTTGAACTTGCAGATCTCCTTTTTTGATGATGATCCCTTACCTAATCGGATTCCTCATGCTGACCTAGTCACTATTCATGTTAAGGTAGGGGATTACAGAGTTCACAAAGTATTTGTAGATAATGGGAGTTTGGCTGATGTGATCTTTTGGCATAAAGGATAGCATAGAAGCGAATGGGAATAAGTAGAAATCACATTCAACAAGTATGAAATCCCTTGGTCGGCTTTGTTGGAGTTTAGTCATGCCTGAAAGAACTATCTTGCTTCCACTAACTCTCAGAGAGCCACCAAAGAACCAAACAGAACTACCTAATTTTGTGATTGTCAAAAAGTCAAGCTCCCACAACATGATTTTGGGATGACCCTCCCAATATGCTTTTATCATTCTTCCTTCTGTATTCTATCTGGGCATAAAGTTTTCTTTAAGATATGGATTTGAAGGAGGGATTTGGGGTAGTCAACAAGAAGCCAAAGAGTGCTACCTTATGTCTCTGAAGAGTAAAAACCGAACATCAAATATTGAGGAGCTTCCTGAAGAAGATAAGGTAGCCTCAATAAGCAAGCCCCCAGAACCATTGGATAATCATAACAAAGGGTAAAATAGAGCCATAATCTAGAGTGCCAATCGAAGAATTATCCTTTGATCTTGAAACCCAGATCGAAAAATGTCTTCGTATTACTGCTCTTTTACCTACAGACCTAAAAATTGATCTGATCCGATTGCTTTTTTAATACAAAGATATCTTTGCTTGATCGACAGCAGATATGCCTGAAACATTGAGAGAGACCGCTAAGCATAGATTGAGTATTGTACCTAGCCATAAGCCAGTAAAGAAAAGAAAAAGACTGTTTAGACCCGAGCGCAGTACGGTTATAGAAGGTGAAATAGATAAATTGTTAGTTGCTCGGATAATTCAAGAGGTCCTATATCTAGAATGGCTTAGTAACCCTATTCTTGTGAAAGAACCTAATGTATCCAAAAAGTTAGAAGAAAACTGGTGAATGTATTTAGATTTTACTGATCTTAATAAAGCCTATCTCAAGGACAATTATTTTTTGACTCAATATCGATATAGTTATTGATTCTTGAGTGGAATTTATGCTCGCAAGATGTTTAGATGCTTATAAATGGTATCATCAAATATTTTAAGTAAAGAAGATGAGGAAAAACTAACGGTATTCATAACACCAAAAAGAGCATATTGCTATCAGACAATACCGTTTGGCTTGAAAAATGAAGGAGCAACATATTAGAGGTTAGTGAATAAAGTCTTCAAAGATCATATTGGCCGAAACATAAAAGTTTATGTAGATGATTTAGTAGTAAAGAGTCGAACTGAAGTTTAGCTGACAGATGATCTCCGAGAAACCTTTAATGTGTTTCGAATTATTCAGATGTCTCTTTTTTTTTTTTTTTTTCAAGCGAACACCCAGAAGGTGGTTACTTTTGTTGATCAAACATCAAGATTTACAATGTCGTATGTAAGGGCAACCCCAAGAATCCAAGATCTACAATCCTTTTATAGAAGAAGGAATTGTGTCTTGGTTGTACTCTACATAGGAAGAATTACTAATGCCCTCATTTGCCAAACTATCAGCTATTTGATTTGTCTCTCTATAAAAGTGAAAATTTTCCCAACAAAAAACTCCTTAACGAACTGCATTTGTGGATCAATGCACCATGAAACTGACATAACTGTATCATTTAAAATGTTAACCAAAATTAGTGAGTCAATCTCCACCTCTACTGATTGCAGTTGCATGTTTCCACTCATCTTAAGTTCGTCTACAAGTTCCATTGTCTCAACTTGCAGGTTGAATTACTGATTGTAGAAGTCGCAAAAAGCTTTAATTAGTAGCCCATTATGGTCTCTAAGGGCTCCACCTCCAACTTCCATGCCCAGGTTTCCTTTAGAAACTCTATCAACATTAAACTTTACTAGGACAAAGGGAAGGGGTTCCCATTTTATAGCCATTGCATGTCTTGGTTTGGTTTGAATCAATTGATGGCAAATACCTCTCAAGAGAAGAAGATCATCAACAAATACAACCCTTGTAAGGGGATGAATAGAGGAAATGTCCATCAAATAAGCACATACCTCTATGATGATTTGGTGAGCATTGATTGTTCCCCCTTCAAAGACCAACTTGTTTCTTGCTTTCCACACAAACCAATAAATTATGCGTAGGAGAATTTTATGAACAGCTCCTATAATGGCAAAAGGAGGGTTATTCCAACACCAAGAATTTAGTTTATCTTGTATACATGTCGATGAAGAAAACACCTACTCAAGCCAAGCTTCAAAGAACTACTAAACTTGCTTTGTCATTACACAGTCCACAAACAAATGGTCACAAGATTCTTGATTGTCACAAAAATAGCATTTGGAAGCCAAAAAAATACCAATTTTGGAGAGGATATCATCAAGTAGAAGACGCTTATTTAACAATTTCCAAATTTTCAGTTGAAGCCTCTTGTCCCGTATTGTTTTCCTTGAAAAAGAGATTGAACTAGGATAAAAAATTGAAGAAATGGAAAAGGTATCCTTGGTTTTTAAGGCCGTTGATAAGTTCATAATTGTCCTATATTTTGTGTCATTTACCACGTTTTTATGTGTTGTAAGAAAGATTTGAGTTATTATTGAGCTTAATTTGGTTATTCTTAGTTTTTGTAGGGTTAAAGTGAAAAAGAGCTAAAAACTGATGAAAAAGATGAAAGAAAATGCTAAGGGCGGAACATACACGAGTATGAAGCTATTTTGGATGTTGTTTCGTATTTCAGGCATAAATTTTGAGTCCAAACTTCTATTGAGATGATTTGGATGATTTGTAAATATATTGAAGAGTTCTACAACTTTTATGTTTTGAGCTTTCCAAGATTCTATAGGCATCTTGTTCAAAATTGCAAAGTTGGAAAATGTATACTGGCGAGGAATGATTCTGACACAGTTTGGTAGATTGAGCATAACTTTCTTATTTGATCTCCAATTTTTGAGGTGATTCAAGATGTTTTGGAAAGATAAGACGTAGACATACAACTTTTATGTTTTGTGTTTTTTCCAAATTCAACTGAATCATGGTCAAAATCAAAGCCAAAAGTGAAGCCTAGCGCACATGCACTGGGACCAAAAGGGAACTTTTTAGCACTGCCTAGGGCACACATGCGCCCAAAATAGGTAGCGCACGTGCACTCGAAGCGGCAGAATTGCATATTTGGTTGAGTTTTTGGCAGATTTCTTCACCCGTTTGGACACTTTTTCACCCAATTTCACGTTTTTATCCGTAGACCTTAATTTTAACCCTATGTACTCATTATAAAAACCCCATTTAGGGTGAGAGAAAAGGGGATCGACACTTTATTTTCTAGTTTAGCTAGGGTTTTTAGTAGAAAATTCTTCTTTATTCTTTTATGGCACTTTGTGCCTAAACCCTTTTCTTGGAAGAGGGAATTGAAGCCATGGTCAATTCTACAAAATTGTGAGACTTCTTGTGCTTGAACTTATTCAATTATATGTCAAGTATTGATTATTTTTCTGCAATTAATTTTATGATTGTTCTTTTTAACTTATTATTGCTGTAGAATATTAAGTTATTAGAATTAATATACTGCTAGACTGTTTTAACCGTGTGTGCTTAATTCAATCTGTGAAGCAACTGAATTTGATAATTACTTGATTAGTGTTATTGAATTTAGGGAAATTAATTATCTATGGTTATGCCAATTGGCATAACCACGTGTGTTTATGTTTAATTAGTTTAACTGTTCTTGTTGATTTTAATGCTTCTATTAATTAATCTTTGGTGCATGTCTGGATTAAATTAATAGTTAGGGTTAATTGGATCGCATGTTGAAAATTAGCCAGCTTTATAAGGAAATAAGAATCAACTTTGAATTGGTATTCGTTCGGGTTAATTCTTCAATTAGTGCTTGATATAGAATTGAATTATTTTGTGTGTCAAGGATCGACTAGTAAAATTGCCATGGTGGATATGACCAAAACCAAGAATTTCTTTATATCGAATTCTTTTTAGTTATTTTACTTCAAAACCCCTTTTTCCATTTAACACGAGAATAAACTCCGTTCTCTGTGGGGCGACCTGTACTCACCACTACTACAATATAATTGAGAGCTGTTAATTTTGGGTGCCTAAGACTGCATTGCAACTCAGCATTATTATTTCAATTTCACCACCCGTGTATGTTTGTTAGATTCATCTGTCAAGGCAAATGACGCTCTCTTCAAGGAATTTCTCAATCTTTCCCAATTTTGCATTAGAGTATCTACCATCAAGGATTGAGAGATCCCAACTGTTAGACCTCCAAACTTGGACCACTATGAGAACTCAGTCAAAGACTTAGTCTACTTCATGAAATAAAGGCCTTGTTGCAACCAAGGATCAAATCAGAAGGAACATTGTGCATCTCGAATCAAGAATAATAGGTGTTTTTCAACTTCATTGCTGACACTTAACACCCTTTTACATGTAATGGAATCTCTCGATGATTCATTAACCAAACAAGGATTGGTGTGCCCTCTTAAGTGTCTATCGTGAAGGAATTTGCACCAAAGTGATTTACCTTTGCAAATTTTACACCACAATTTGATGCTAAAACCTTTCACTACTTCAAAAAGAGAGGAGATGCCTAGTCTATTAGAGGTTGTTGGCTAACAAATCATATCCCAACAAACCCAATGATGCTTATGATTGGTTTCGGAGGCACCCTAAAAGAAATTGGCGAATTGTTTCTCCTAATTGTTAAGCACTAATATTGGAGGAGAAAGAACTACCAAAAGGAAAATTGGAATGCTACCAAGAACATGTTTGATAAGGATAAATTTACCTCTTGGGGAGAGAAACCTGGATTTCCATCCGTGAATTCTTGAAGCAACTTTCTCTATCAGAGGTTGAAATAGAGATATTATTTTCTTGACTTTCTGAATTGGGCATCCCAAATAGATCAAAGGTAGAGCTTTCTTAACAAAACTTATCCTACTTTGGATCAGACAAATCTATGATAATGCAGCCTTTTTGGACAAGTAAAATGATCTTTTGGACTAATTAACCAGCTGTCCCGAAGAGGTTTCAAATTGGGAGAGGAAAATCATGATTTTTGATAGAATTGACATCTCTTTTTGTAAAAATAACAATATCATCAGCAAAAACCAGATGGGAAATGAATGGACAATAACTCGATAGGGCAAAATCTAAAATTCTTCCCCAAATGAAAGTGATTTTTCAACCCCTGAGAAAATGTTTCTGGCATGATGATAAAAAGAAGATATGACATGGGATCGCCCTGGCAAAACCTTCTGGAAGATTTGAATAAACCTTTTGGTGCACCATTGATAGGAACAGAAAACCAGCAATCTTCTGCAACATTCTTCATTAAAGAAATCCATTCTTCTGCAAACCTAAATTTTCTCATGAACTGCATAGAGAAAGCACCAAGAAAGTCTGTCAAACGCCTTTGTTAGGTCTAGCTTGATGAGCACATTTCCTCCTCTCATTTTCCTATCAATAAAGTCAATCATTTCTTGAACAAGCAAAATGTTGACCGCAATATCCTTTCCTTGCACATAAGCCACATGTTTAGGAGAAATTATTCTTGGCAAAATTGAAGAAAGTCTATTAGACAAAATTTTTGTACAGACTTTATTAAAGAAGGTACATGGACTAATGGGTCTAAAATCATTAAAGGATGAGGAATTGGCTGATTTTGGAACCAAAGCAAAGGGTACTACCGTGAATATTCTAGGCGATCTTACTCCCTTCAAAAAGTCCCTTACTACATTGAAGAGGTCTTGTTGGATGATATCCCAACATGTGGAGAAAAACACACCATTATAGCCATCAATTCCAGCAGCTCCATCTGGGTTTAGGGAAAAAATCGCGTCTTTCATTTCTTTTTTAGGTAGCTCAGCTAGTAAAAACTGGTTGTCCTTAGTGGTTATGACTTTTGTGAGATTATCAAGCAACATCTGATCAATTACTGAGGATTATTCCCAGCCAAGAGTCTTTGGAAAAGGTTAACTCCTTTAGCCTCAAGTAATTACATGTCATCCGTCCAGTACCCGTTCACCTTGAGCTTTGAAATGCTTAATCTTCGCCTCTTGGCCATGAGTAAAGACTGGAAGAATTTGGAGTTTTGATCACCTTCCTTTAGCCATTTCATCCCAACTTTTTGCCTCCAAAAGGTTTCCTCCTCTGCAAGGCGTTTGGTATGAAAAGTTTGTGCCCGAGCTAAAGCTAATATTTCATTACATTGATTTGGTTGATGCAAGAAAGCTTCTTCTTTTAACTTAACTTCTCGCTCAGCTTCTTTTACTTTATTGAAAATATTCCCAAAATCGTATGGCACCAGTTTCTTAGCTCCACATTCAACTATTTTAGCTTAGATACTAGAATAAAAAGGGGAAATCCCAAGCAGTGTAGATTCCAGTTGTTTTCCATAAAATGCAAAAATTTGGGTGTTTAATCCATATGTTCAAAAACTTAAATTGCCTTGGCCTTATATTAATCACATTGGACATTGTAAGAAGGATTGGAGAATGATCAGAGTATGTTTTTAGAAGATGATACACACTGTGGGTTGGAATGCGTGAGGAATAAATTGTTGCAAACAAATCTGTCCAATCATTTCCACACTATATTGTCGAGCCTATTGTCCCTTCAAGTATACTACAACCATTGAAAATCAAGTCTAATAGATTCAATCTTGGAGACATTCATTGATGTCCCTCATAGCATCCAGCTTATTGGATGTGGAAAGCCTTTGTATTCATCCAAGCTGGCAATTACATTGAAATCCCCACTAATGAACCACGGGGAGTGAGTCACATTTATTCTATAAAGGTCTGTCCATGATCCTTCCATTCCATCTTGTGCATTTGGCATATATAAAAGAAGCAAACACATTTGTATGTAGAAAATTAGAGGAGATTAAGACATGAAATAGCTTATCAAAAATAAAAATGTCTTTTACCACAAAAACATTATTCCAAAATAACCAAATTTTTACCATTAGGATTTGATTTACAACTATCAAATCCCAATCTCTAAGCACAAGAGGAAATCTTTTCCTTGTTCACCATTGGCTCCATTAAGGATAGGTTTTTATTTTGTGTTCTTCACAAGCAATTTAACTCTACAAAGAGAGCATTTATTTCCTAACCCCCTTATGTTCCATACTAGACCTTGATCCACTTAATGATTAGGGTTAGGACACGGTTTGGATGGCCGAGAGGCAAGCCTTGTTTTAATTGATCTTGGCATAGTGTAAATTTCCTACGCCTCGCCTTTTTCCTTAGGGATGACGTACCAGTCGATTGATTTTTGAGATTGACCAGCTTTTATCTTGTTGGGACAATATCCGGAATTTGAGGAGTATTACTAGCTGAAAAATAGTAAGGAAGTTTTTCTAATATTCTGTCATATGGGAAGAAAGAGTCATCCTTGGCATTTTTGTTTGAATTTTGTACTTGATGAGGAAAAAGAAGCTCCACATTAGCAGTAACTTCCTTTGAATTCGTCAACTCATTATAAGCTTGATCCACTTGATGGAAATCTACATCAGCATCGTTAGTTACCTCAATCCTAAGATCCAAGGGATTTGAATTTTGAATTTCCAAAATTGTGGGAAAGGTTGTGATCGTTTCATTCTGACTTGGGGATGGTGGCTCTTCCACCTGATTCTCTACCACCACCTTGTCTGAATGAGCTTGATTTTCAAGTGATTTTGTTCCTAAGGAGCCTGGTTCTTGATTGGTTGAGACTGGAATCCACTATTTTTTATCCTTTTTCTTCTTCTACAATTTTGGGGCATTTTTTGGTTTGGCTTGTGTTGCATCCTCTGCTGGTTGATTAGGAACATGTGAATTCATTTTCCCAGCCAAGCAATCAGCTGGATTGTAACCAATTTTATGGCATTTTGTGCAATAACTCGGCAAATCTTCATAAAAAATTTTCTGCCGTCTTTCATTATCACCAACACTAATCCAAATTATTGATGGTAAGGTTGCAAAGAGATCCACTTCCTAACAAACCTTTGCTATATTGGGTCCTGTGAAATTTTCAGTGGCCAAATATAGCTTGAGGGGAATACCCACGGTTTGAGTAAGGCTAAATACAAAATGCTTATGAAGAACACAGCCGTAAGACCCTCCAAAGTAATCCATATCGTTACAATTGATGGTTCAATATCTAGTGTGAAGAGAGTGTCATTTAAGAACTCACATTAAGAAAATCCTTCTACAAAGCAAAATGAATCAGAACATGTATATGATCAATAAAACCAAAGGTGAATTCCCATTTAAAACTAGTCGTTGTGGAAGTTCTCTGCACTGTCTCCATGCTCGGCTTGCCTCTTGGAAAATTCCTCACCAAAGTGAATTTGAATAGAACAGCCAGCTTTTAAATTTCTTCCTCAGAGAAGAAAATTGTCTATTCACCTTTGTAGGACTAAAGTTTTTTCAGTGGTTGTTCTGGTTGAAGAACCTTGTTATGTTTTTTTCCAAGTAGTACCTTTGCAAATTATAGTGTTTGCACTCCATCCAAAGGCTGAAAGGCATCATCTTCAGCCATAGACGAGTAGCTAGAGTAGGAAAATAGGGAAGTTTTGTAGAGAGAAAGTTGTAGAGAGAAGGATGAGAGAAAGTTTACCTATGAAGATCTATTTGTTAGTCATTGAGAGTATTCAGATGAGGTTAAATCCATTAAAATGTACCTTTGGAGTACCTTTGGGAAAAATTTTGGGCTTTATAGTTTCTCGAAGAGGAATTTGTTGCCAATCCAAAAAAGGTGCAAACGATCATAAATATGAAGCCACCTTCATTAGTTAAAAGAATTCAAAATTTGACTGGTCGTTTAGCTGCTCTAAATAGATTTCTATCAAAATCAGCCAAACAAAGTTTACCTTTCTTTGAACAATTAAGGAAAAAATGGAACTTTGAATGGAATGAACAATGTCAACAGGCATTTGATCAACTTAAGAATTATTTGGGAATCGTACCTCGGTTAATGACATTTAAAGAAGGAGAAGTGCTATATCTTTATCTCTCACCTCAAACAAAACAATTAGCTTGGTTCTCGTGGCCGAGTATGAAGGTACCCAGAGGCCGATCTGTTTCACAAGTAAAGTTTTATAGGGTCCAAAGTGTAATTACACTCCAATTGAAAGGGTAACGTTCTCTTTGATTATAGCAGCTAGAAAGCTCTGACCATACTTTCAGGAGCATAAGATTATTGTTTATTCAAATGCACCTTTAAAAACTATTCTTGGGAGGCCCGAAGATGTGTTTCATGTTGGATGCTGAAGTAGTCAATAGAATTGTTCAAATTTGACATTGAATTCGGATCTTGAAACACTATAAAGGCTCAAGCCTTAGCTGACTTTCTTACTGAGGGGATAATCAAGTTTCCAATGGTTGAACAGGTAATGATTATAAAAGATAGGGAAAAGTTCGAAGCCAATTATAAGATATGAGAATTTTATATAGATGGAGCCTCTTGTGAATCGGGATTAGGAGCTAGAATTATTGTTAAGACTCCGGAAGGAAATCATCTTACTTATGCCCTTCGGTTTGGTTTCAAAGCAACAAATATGAGCTATTATTGAAAAGAATGAAACTGACAAAGACCTTGGGGGCTCAAATTCCTAAGATCAATTGTGATTCCTTGTTAGTGGTCAACTAGATTTTGGAAAATTTTGAAATCCGAGGAGTTATTATGCAAAAATATCTTTAGAAAGTAAAATAGTACAAGCAAAATTTTAAACAAGTGGAGTTTGTAAATATTCAGGAGCTAAGAATGTACATGCTAATGCACTTTCCAAATAGCTTTGGTCGTTTATTCACATCTCACTGAAAATTTTTTTATAGAAATACAAGAAGGACGAGCTATTGATGAGAAAGAAGCCATGGAAATTGATAATGACCACGGATGGATGAAGCCGATCATGGAGTTTCTCTCTTCGAGTATCCTCCCAACAGACCAAAAAGAAGCTTAAAGGCTCATGAGACGAGCAAGTAAATTTGAGTTTATAGAGGGAACCTTCTATAGAAAGTCTTATTTATGCCTACTTCTTCGATGTGTTGGTCTGAATGAAGCAAAGTATATTCTAAAAGAAATTCATGAATGAATTGGTGGAAGTCATAATAGACCTCAAAGTATAGCTAGGAAGGCAATTATAATTGGTTATTATCGGGCAACCATGCATGCAGATGCTAATACCTTAGTTTGACTGTGTCATAATTGCCAAATACTTACTCCTATTCTAAGGAATCCTACAACTAATTTGACAATCAGAAACCTCATTAGTGAATGGTTGTTCAAACAATAGGGTATACACTTGGTCGAACCTTTTCCTCGAGCACTAGGAAATTTCAAATATTTAGTGGTGGCTATTGACTGTTTTATTAAATGGATGGAAGCCGAACCTTTATCCTCGATAACTGGACTTGCTAAGTAAAAGTTCTTTTGGAAGAATTTCATTTGTAGGTTTGGCTTTCCTTATATTTAAGTATCAGATAATGACACTCAATTTGTGGGTGAGCCATGTAAGAGTTTTTGTGAAGGTCTAAACATAACTTTACGAACTACTTCGGTTAGGCATCCACAAACAAATGGACAAACCAAGGTGACCAATCGAACAATTGTTGTTGGACTAAAGTAAGGTTGGATCAGGCAAAAAATTGATGGGTAGAAGAGTTTCCTAGTGTTTTGTGGTCCTATAGAACTCCTAGTAGGACAGCAGATGAATTTACACCCTTCAGTTTGGTATATGGATCCAAAAAGTTGTTATAATAGTTGAGATCTCTAGGGGATGCCAATCGCTCGGACCTAGTGAGGAATGGAGGATTGATTTGGATTTATTGGAAGAACAACGATTGGATGCTTCGATCAAGGAAGCCAAATACAAGCAACAAATGGCTAAGTATTATAATGCAGGGGTTTGGCAAATGTATTTTAAGTTAGGGGATTTGGTTCTTAGGAGGAACGAGATCAGTCGAACTGAGGAGCTAAATAAGCAAGATTCAATTTGGGAATGGCCATACAAGGTCGTAGAAGCTCATCGATCGGGATATTATAAGTTGGTTGATCAACAAGGCTGAGAAGTGCCATGGATGTGAAAACTGAAGAAAATATTACTTAGGATAATAATATAAATAGTACGACATGATCATGTGAATAAAATGGTAAAATTTTTTAGTATTTCAAAAGTACAGGAATAACCGTGAAGGTACAATATAAATGATCATCATTCAAGGCAGAATCCTTTATGCGATGTGTTTGGTTGCCCAAAGGAATTCGTAACCCACTGGGTGTCTACAACTCTCAAGTGGATCAGATCAATATTGATTAAAAAAATGATAAAGAAAAAGAATGATGATCAGAGACAGAATACCTTACGTGATGTGCTCAATTGCTTGAAGGAATATGTAACCTTCTAGGGTGTTCAAGTGGTTCAAACCAATATTGATTGATCAATATTAGTTATTATTAAGACTGATACAAGTATGAACATTGTTCGGCTTAGCTGATCGACCACTAGAAAGTTGGAAGATCTGTGATCGACTCCATATAAGAGCTAGTTGGATCTTTGATTGAAGTTATTTTGGAGATTTATTTATGTTGGTCCCAAAGCAACCTAAGAGGGGGGTGGATTAGGTTTTCTCAAAAAACAAACCTTTTGAAATGCTTAATGAAAATGCAAACTTTGTGCAACAAATGAATACTTAAGCACAAATGATCAAAGATAAATATTTAACAATCAAAGCTTAAAGAAGAAATAAAATATTGAGATAAAGAATATCAAACCAAACTCCCAAGCTTCTCAATGCTTGGAGTGCATCCACTAGTAGTGCCTCTTCAAAGAAAGTGAGGCAATAACCTTCATGTACACAAAGTAGGCTTACCCTTGCACCAACTAAGTTCCTCTAGTTGAGCCAAAGGGTTTTACACTACAATCTCACTTTTGTACACTTGTTATCCCTCCACTCTTATACTTGAAGATCACTCACTAATCTACTCTTGCTCACACTAATTCCCTCTAGTTCGGCCAACAGAACTATACTATTCAAACCAATACGACCCACAATATTTTAGCCTATTTCTCCCCAAATAGATCTTACAAGTTTTTTTATTGAATGTAGTTGTTTCTTACATCATTTGGATGTCCTTGGGTTATTTATAGATGAAAGATGTGCTAAAATTTGAGCTCCACCGGTCAAAAAACTAGCTATTAAAAACTAGCCGTTAGGGGTTCGGACGGTAGTTCGAACGTCCAATCATACTTCCTAAAGCTACATGAACAATGTCTCGGACGGTCGTATGCGTCCTAGTGACAGCTCGATGAACAGTGTCTTGGACGGTCATATGCGTCCTACAGCCTAACAGAAAACTTACTTCATTTTGAGCTCCTTTCTTCGGACGGTCTTCAACGTCCGATCCTTTTGGCTTTGGATTCCTTGTTACAGATGATCTTTTATGTCCGAAGCATTGTCCCTCGGACGGTAATTTGCATCCGAAAGATGTGTTCTTACTTTAGTATTGTCTGGACATATTTCGAACGCTTCCTTGCATCCAAACTCCTTTCTTTCGGACGCTCTTCGTCGTCCGTAAGGTGTTGTTCAACTTTTGGTTGTTTTTCTTGATTGCATTTGGATGATCATTTTAGTCCAAATCTTCCTATTTTCTGCACACTTTGTTTTCAAGCCGTTAGTAAATTTGGTCATCATCAAAACATGATTATCATAACTGGGGTCCAACAATATAGGATTTGTACAAGTATGAAAGTTGGTCTACTCAGTCTAATTGGCTCATACAAAGTTAAAACTAATCAAGTCAGATAAATATTGGTCTACTCAATTGATCGTTCTCACGAAAATGATAAATTATGAATATAAAAGTTTCATTTACTCTCACCATCCAATTTATCTAGTCATGCTTCTTATATTCGGATGTCCCAATAAAATTGTCACATTACATAAAATGGATGTTTTGCATTGTTCAAATTTCAAATTTACCTTTCAAACATTCAAAATATTCTCAACTCCAATAATCAATGGGTCCAAATAATCAATTCATCATCCCTTTATCCTATCTTCTTTCTCTTCTCTCCTCCTAATAAAAGCTCTCCAAATTCAAATTTTGTCTTGAAGTCAGTGCAAATAATAAGGGCATTTATGGACATTTAGTAAAAATTTATAGTTACCTAAAACTTTGTACAAATATGCAATGTGACAATTATATTGGGATGGAAGGAGTGTAAAATTTAAGTTAAGTAAAAGATAAGATTAGAGACAGTAATGATCAGAATAGGAATGTAATTTCATTTATTCAAAGAAAAGTACAAGATGTAGTACAAAAAGAGTTCACCTTTATACACATACAAAAACTGTTCACTCAAACATAAATCTGAACACCACAATAGCATCATAAGAAACTTATGCTAAGGAAAACTCTAAGCCTTGATAGCAGGGGCTTCTTGCTCAGGTTGGGCTTGCTTGGCTTGCTAGGACTCAACTTCATCCTTTTGATCAGCATCTGGCATCAAAGAAAGCAAATCAAATTTTTCGGAGATAAGTACCCCATTCCTGTCTAATATGGAAACAATTGATCAAGGACACTAAACAGGTGACTCATCTTATTAATGATCTCACTCATAACTTCCTTATAATAGTAAGGATTCTCCGAAATGTACAGCTTGACTTTTGGGAAATAAGATATTGTCCACTACTATAGTATAGCTCATCTTTATAACTATAGTACTAAAATTTTTCAAGTCCTTGTGGAAGCCCTCAGAGTTGAGAAAGAGGTTGATGCTAAAGATCTGATTGTTGGATGTTTCGGCCTTAAATTGCTTGACATAACTTCAGCCTTTGGCCGATTAATCTCTGTCCAAGTAGAGTCATGTTGGCCCAAAAGCAACCAAAGAGGGGGGGTGAATTAGGTTGTCTCAAAAAACAAACCTTTTGAAGTGCTTAATGAAAATGCAAACTTTGTGCAACAAATGAATACTTAAGCACAAATGATCAAAGATAAATATTTAACAATCAAAACTTAAAGAAGAAATAAAAGATTGAGATAAATAATATCAAAACAAACTCCCAAGCTTCTCAAGCTTAGAGTACATCCACTAGTAGTGTCTCCTCAAAGAAGGTGAGGTAATAACCTTCTTGTACACAAATTAGGCTCACCATTGCACCAACTAAGTTCCTCTAGTTGAGCCAAAGGGTTTTGCACTACAATCTCACTTTTGTACACTTGTTATCCCTCCACTCTTGCACTTGAAGATCACTCACTAGTCTACTCTTGCTCACACTAATTTTTTCTAGTTGAGCCAAGAGAACTATACTACCCAAACTAATACGAATTATATAGAGACCACAATATTCTAGCCTATTTCTCCCAAAATAGCTCTTACAAGTGTTTGTATTGAATATAGTAGTTCCACTCTCTATATTTTACATTTACAGACTTGGGGGTATTTATAGAAGCCCAAAAAATACTTCCAACAGCTATTTTCTATTTTCTGAGAAACTAGCCTTTTAATCTTTCGGATGGCCGATGCTGTGAGTGTGTGTCCGAACGAACTAGCCGTTGGACCTTTCAGACGTCCGATGCATGGCCTCTGCATCCGGTCCATGCAATGTCTTTTGGAAGTATCATCGGACGCTATTCTTCGTCTAAGGCTTCAGGTCCTTTATATCGAACGATTATCATCGTCCGAATTGTCTTTCTTTTGGACAATTATCAACGTCCGTAGAGTTTTACTGGTTATTTTTTTGATTGTGTTCGGACAATCATTTGCGTCCGAAACTCCCTGTTTTTCTGCACACTTATTTTCAAACTGTAAGTACGATTTGATCATCATCCAAACATGATTAGGAATCAGAACTGGGGTTCAACAATCTCCCCCTTTCTGATGATGACAAATTAGTTGAACAATTCAAAAAACAACCATAAAATATGAAGTACAAGACAAGAGAATTTGTCCATTATTTCTCCCCCTTTTGGCATCATCACGACATAATAAAATTAATGCAATTTAAGCTCCCCCTGAGTTTATTCTCCCCCCTTAAAACGTTAATAAAATTAAAGTGAGTACAAAGAGAATTCTACCCCTTACTTTTGCAAATAGTGACTTATTATAAACAAAAAATTGGGGATACTTGTACCCAAGCATTCTAAGCAAATCTAAACATATAGTTGAAAAATGTTTAAGAGATCATAGTTCACATTAGCAAGTGAAAGCACAATTTTGATAAAAAATTTAAATGTTACCCATTTCAATGTCATCTTAGCTCATATGCTTTGAACACTCCCCATTGATAATCTATCTTTAATTCCTTGGTGCTCTCCAAGCATACCTCCATGCAAAGTTAGGCAACAACTTTTGGTATACCCAAACTTTCTTGGGTCCATTTGGGTTAGTAACATATTTAATCACTCACATAGAATTTATTCCCAATTTTTCATTTCTTTTAACATAACATTTTTTCTTTATATGGCCATGTTGATGACAATAATTACAAATAATATTCTTATTGCCATAAAAAGAAGATTTAGATTTTACAAAGCATAAATCATCTTTTTTAAAGGTGATAAAATTTTTGTTCAAAAATATATTTCTAGTTCTTTTCTTTTCAAAAACATTTGCTTTCTTCTTTTTCAAAATATCATCAAGATCATCTAGTCTATTCTTCAAAGAAGCTTGTTCTTCCATGATCTTGGTTTTCCTACAAATTTTTTCTTCAAAACATAATTTTCTTTGGTCAAAGAATTATTTTCATGCACAAGTTTTGAGTTGGCACTCAATAAAGCATTAACTTTGATTTTTAACTCTTTGTTCTTAGCATATGACTCTTTCAAACATTCATGCATTTTAAAAATAAATGATTCGACATTCCACATCATCATTGTCACATGAATCATCTTAAGAAT
Source organism: Cinchona pubescens (assembly GCA_025175665.1). Classification (NCBI taxonomy): domain Eukaryota; kingdom Viridiplantae; phylum Streptophyta; class Magnoliopsida; order Gentianales; family Rubiaceae; genus Cinchona; species Cinchona pubescens. Next base: position 281,830 of record JANKKI010000212.1, on the reverse strand, counting down.
CACAACTAGAGGATACCTCATTATTGCCAAGTGCCATAAAAGCCATTTGAGCCACCTCATATTCTTCTTCAACTTCTCTATCTGAATTGCAATCATCCCAAGTGATTTGAAAGTTGTTGAAGTGAGGCTTCCTTGAGTCTTTTCTCCTTGAAGCTTTAAATGCTATGCCTCTTTTTCCCTTTGCCTCTTTTTCCTTTTGCCTCCTTATCATCTTGTACCTTGTATTTCATTTTCAATTCAAAGGAGGTAAGAGAATTAATCAAAAACTCAATAGGCATAGAATTTAAATTTTTAGACTCCTCTATGGTAATGGATTTAGGTTCCCATTCCTTAGGTAAAGCATTCAAAATTTTTCTATTCTTTTCACCCAAGGAATATTCTTTACCCAAACCTGCCAAATCCTTTGCAATATTACTAAACCTACAATACATCTTGTCAATATTCCCATGTGGTTCCATTTTGAAGGATAATTCATATTTAGCCACAAGAAGTGACTTCTTCTATTCTCTAATATCTTCATTTCCTTCATGGATTTCTTTCAATTTATCCCATATCTCCTTGGCCGATTTGCAACTTTTTACTTTAGAAAATTCATTTGCATCCAAAAAATTATACAAAATATTTATGGTTTTAGCATTTAAAGATAAATTTACTTTATCTTGTGCATTTAATTCAAATCTAGTCTTAGGCTTTAATCTATGAGTATTTTCATCAAGAATATTGGCCTTAAAAGGACATTCATAAACAATATACCACAAATTAATGTCAATAGATTGAACAAAAATTTTCATTATATCCCTCCAATAAACAGAATTTATTCCATTAAACATGGGAGGTCTAGAAATAGAATGCCCTTCTAAAAATAAAGCGTTATTGGTTGTCATGATCTTTATTCTAATGGAATTTAAGCAAAATAAAGAGACCAATGCTCCGATACCAATTGTTGGCCCAAAAGCAACCCAAGAGGGGGGGTTGAATTAGGTTATCTCAAAAAACAAACCTTTTGAAGTGCTTAATGAAAATGCAAACTTTGTGCAACAAATGAATACTTAAGAACAAATTATCAAAAATAAATATTTAACAATCAAAGCTTAAAGAAGAAATAAAAGATTGAGATAAAGAATATCAAAACAAACTCCCAAGCTTCTCAAGCTTGGAGTACATCCACTAGTAGTGCCTCCTCAAAGAAGGTGAGGCAATAACCTTCTTGTACACAAAGTAGGCTCACCCTTGCACCAACTAAGTTCCTCTAGTTGAGCCAAAGGACTTTACTCTACAATCTCACTTTTGTACACTTGTTATCCCTCCACTCTTACACTTGAAGATCACTAATTAGTCTACTCTTGCTCACACTAATTTTTTCTAGCTGAGCCAAGAGAACTATACTACCCAAACTAATACAACCCACAATATTTTAGCCTATTTCTCCCAAAATAGCTCTTACAAGTGTTTGTATTGAATGTAGTAGTTCCACTCTTTCTATATTTTACATTCGGACGTCCGATGCATGGCCTCTGCGTCCGATCCATGCAATGTCTTCTGGAAGTATAATCGGACGCTATTCTTTGTTTAAGGCTTCAGGTCCTTTATGTCAGATGATTATCATCATCCGAATTGTCTTTCTTTTGGATAATCCTCAACGTCCGTAGAGTGTTGCTGGTTATTTGCTTGATTGTGTTCGGACAATCATTTGCATCCGAAACTCCCTATTTTTCTACACACTTTTTTTCAAACTGTTAGTCCGATTTGGTCATCATCAAAATATGATTATCATAACTGAGGTTCAACAAGTCCCTCTCTCCATTGATAATATTCAACTGATTCAGCTATTCTTGTAACTTTTCATTAAAATAATCAATTTGGGAAGTATGAGTGCTTTCTACTTCGACCAAATGCTTGGCTTCATTTTCTAGCTTGGTTTGAAGCTCGGCCAAGGCTTCATTCTTTCTAGTTTCAAGTTCCTTCTCTAACTAGGAATGAGCTCCTCGGCCTTATTCTTCTCAAAATTAAGTTGCTCAGACTCAAGTTGAGCTGAGAGATATTTGACACTTTGAAGGTGAGGGCCGAGTTGCACAAATCTATAAATGAATTATTGCTATGAAATGAAAGAAAAAAGAGAAAACAAAAATAAAGCATGTTTACTATGGTAAACGACTAGATTATTCCGTCCAAGCTCTCAGTCAAGGAGCAACTTTCAACATAACCCACATCCCGAGGAGGAAAGCCAAAGTCAACCATTTGATGGGCAATCTCAGGAAACTGTATTCGAGCATTGTTATTGAAACTCAACCCAAGAACAAATTTTGCTTGTCCTTCAGGACCTTCAATTTGACTAATGGACTTTCTGGTACATGGAAAACTTTGGTATCCACTTGCTGCAGCTTGCTCTCCGGCTGTTCATAGTCAGGTGCCTAGAGCTGCATGCTATTCAAGAACCTTGTTATTATTGGGAATATAAAGTGATGTTGGTTTGTAAGACTGAGGGTAGAAATGTGACCCACCTGGAGCTGGTAAGATCGAAGAAGGAGATTGGATTAGAGGAAATAAAGAGGGACTAATGGTCAGAGAGTGTTGTAGAGGCTTTTTATCAGTGGTAGCAATTACAGGAGTCTGACCAACTTCTTAGGACCCAATCACCACCTCCTGATTGGTTTGGCTTGATGTAGATTTGGCTTGTTTTCTTCCCAAAGCAAGGGAAGTGTTCTTCCTTTTCACAATCCTTTTTGTTTGGGCTGAGAGGAAAGAGTTGGGAGGGGAATTATTTCCACATTAGAAACTTGGATAGGTTTTTGAAGAGTTAATCTAGTGCTTTTTGGGGTTGCAATGTTAAGTGACCTCAGTTGAGAGGATGTTGTTGAAACCCTAGGTTCAGAGGTAGCTATGCCTTTGAAGGGAATTTGCTCTGAGATATTGGTCAAAGGGATAGTGCTCGGAAGGGGTGCTGCTAGGGGCTTCAGTCTGTAAAGAAGAAACCTTCTTTTTTTTTGTCAGCCTCACTTTCCTTGGTTGAAGCTTATACAAGACAAGTTGTTCGATAGTTTGGCCTGCAGCAAAAGAAAAAATCATTAATTATATTAGTGGTCGTATATAAAGTGAGAAAGAAAAAGGTTCAAGAAACTTTACATGGTTCATAGCTTTTGGGTAGATCGAAGAACTCCATGAGTAGAGCCCATGCAAAAAAGTTTGCTTCAAAGAAAAATTTCTTCTTTCCAAAATTTATTATTAAGTTTGAAGAATCAAGGGTTTTAGCTTCAAAAAGATTGTATCAGACACAGTTGGAAGAGAGTTGTCAAGAATTTTCAGGTCAAATTGCTAGTTCGGTTGAATCATTCTCATATTGGTCTGCTAGACAAAGAAAAAAGTGCTCTTCCATTATGAATAGAGGTGGGGTAATCCTTCACTAGACATCTTCAGTCGTTTCAAGATAAAAAAAATAATAATAAAAACTAGCTTCTTTGATAATTACTAATTTGTAAAAGGCTCTAAAGCCCCTATGAGTTGCTTAGATGTTCAAGTGCTTGCATGAATATACAATACCCTACTAGTAGTGAATGGCATTTGGGCTAAATTGAGAGGGACTAATGTAGATGTGTAGTTGTCTAGATTTGTGAATAATGAAGGAGAGGAAGCCGAAGACTAGTATTCAGCTGTTCCTCATATACTGAGAAAAAACCTTTTGGGGTTAATGGGCTTGGTCATGAATGCTAGGGATTGCTATGGTGATTGAGTATGAGATGTTATAGGTGTTCCTAAGTCCAAAAATATTGGTTGGCTTGATTTTAGATATTTCTACCTCAACCAAATTGAAGAATGGATTTTTTGGGGTAAGGGGTTTGGAGACCTCAGTAGAAAAAGAAGACTTGCACTAGGGATGGTTCGACTGTTCCTTGAGATGCCACTATTGATTTCCTGAAAAAAAAAAAACTAGGGCTACTGAGGACTAGGAGTGAGTTTTGGAAGTTTAGGAAGAATTTCAAGTATATTGGAAAGATAAGAAAGGCAAAAAGGTAGAAAGGGTAAAAAATTCAAGTTGCAAGTGAGTCTGAGAAATGGCAAAAAAAAGTAAATGGTGAAGGAAAGGGGGGTTTATAAAGGCAAGCAATGGGGAAGAAGTGAAGGTGAATAGTTGATGAGAAAGTGAATGGAAGGAATTAATGAGGAAAATTTGAGGAGTTGGCTTAAGAAGTTTCTAAAGGAAGCTGAAAGGCTTTGTAAACAAATAACAAGGAACATGTGGCGTAAATCACAAAGGGAAGGAATTAATTTTGAATTTTGAGTGTTGAACAGTTGAGTGGGAAGATTACAAGATAAATAGGAGAATTTTGATAATTCTAAGCTCGACCATCTTGAGGTAAAGCTTGAGAATTACGAACTACAGCTCTTATATTCTTGCTAAGGCATTAACTTCCCGAACAACTGTGGATGATCAGCTTGACTATTACATTGAATAACTATGAAGAATTACTTCGGCTACTTCATCGACTTGTGAAAGAGGGACTAGATAAAGGGACTATTGATGAAACATAGACAGATTGATTGTAATGCAAGATATTGAAGTTCACTAAGCATAAAAATGTAATTAGGCTTGAGAATAAAGAGCTTTACTCCAACATTCTTGCCTATAAAAAAGTATGCAATCCCCAAGAAATGGAGGAGAAAATCTGGTCAGTACTGTTGTAGACACCCAAAATTAAACAATTCTCAATAATAATGTGGTAATGGTGAGTACAGGTCGTCCCACAGAGAATGGAGTTTATTCTTGTGTTCAAAAGAAAGGAGGGTTTTTGAATGCTTTTAAACTAAAAACTAAAACAATAAAGTAAATTGGACGGAATTCAATTTAAGAAGAATCTTGGTTTTGGTCATATCCATCATGAAAACTTTACTAGTCAATCCTTGACACCAAATATAATTCAATTTCTATACCAAGCACTAATTGAAGAATTAACCAATATTCAATTCAAAGTTGATTCTTATTTCTTTCCAAAGTTAGTTAATTTTCAACACGCGATCCAAAACCCTAACCATTAATTAACCCAGACACGCTCCAAAGATTCCATATAATTAATTGAAGCATTAAAATCAATAAGAATAATTAGGCTAATGAAACATAAACACACGTGGTTATGCCAATTAGTTGATTAATTTTCCTAAATTCAATAACACTAATCGAGCAATTATCAAATTTAGTTGTTTCACATATTGAATTAAGCACACGTGGTTAAAACAATCTAGCTATAGATTTATTCCAATAACTTATTATTCTGCAGCAATAGCAAGTTAAAAAGAAAAATTATAAAATTAATCACAAAAAAATAATCAATACTTGATATAAAATTGAATAAATTCAAGAACAACAAATCTTACAACATAGTAGAATTGACCATGGTTTCAAATCCCTTGACCAAGAAAAAAGGTTTAGGCACTAATAACAAAGAATTTTTCTCTACTGAAAACCCTAGCTAAAATGAGAAAATAAAATTGTCCTCTCTTTCTCTTCACCCTACATGAGGTATTTATACTGAGTACTAGGGTTACAATCATTGTCTCGGGATGAGAACGTGATAATCATATCAAAAAGAGTCCAACCAGACGAAGAAATCTGTAAAAAATCAAAAAATCACGTAACTTCACTATTTCGCGTGCACATGCTCTGCCTGATTGCGTGCATGCGACCTAGGCAGTGCTGGAAATTTGCTTTCTGGACACGACGCACACGGTCTGCACAATCCCAACACGCGTGCGTTGGCCTTCATACAGAACTTCACCTTCGGCTTCGATTTTGACCTTGATGCTTTTGGAATTTGAAAAAGTATAAAACACAAAAGTTGTATCTCTCTCTCTTAGATTTCCAATGCATCTTGAATCAAATCAATTGGAGCTCAGACATGAAAGTTGTGCTTAAATTAGGAAACAGCGTCCATAATAACGTCATACTCATGCATGTTTCGTCCTTAGCATTTTCTTTCATCTTTTCCATCTTTTTCATCTCTTTTTTAATTTAACCTCACCAAAAACTATAAGTAACTAAATTAAAATCAATAATAACTCGAATCTTGCTTATAACACACGAAAAAAACGTGATAAATGACACAAAATATAGCACAATTATGCACTTATCAAATTAACCCACACTTAGCCTTTATCGTCCTTGAGCAAACATAAAATTAAAACCTTTAAGCATAACAAAACCCCACTCAACATATTCCATCAAATATTCACATAAATAATCAATAATCAATCCAACAACTAGAGTAGTCTAAGAACCCAAGAGTTTAAATGCTAATAAAAAGCAAAACATGAAATTCGTGTGTAGGTGTATAGCCATTCAAAAATTTAGAATTGAAAATATTTAGATTAAATCATGAAGACCCTCAAAATTTTTCTAAACACCCCATAGCTCACTCTTCTTACACCCCTCCACTAATCTAGACAACCGATTCAATTTAAATTAGGTAGGACTTTTAGCTTGAACTATAGGTTAGGATATTAGTTAGCCAAAGTTCTTGTTCTTATTTGTTTTATGCTCTCCCTTCTTTGGCTAATAAATATCCTAACCTATATTTCGAGCTAAAAGGCCCTACCTAATTTAAATAGAATCGGTTGTCTAGATTAGTGGATAGGTGTAAGAAGAATGAACTATGGGGTGTTTAGAAAAAATTTTGAGGATCTTCATGATTTAATCTAAATATTTTCAAATCTAAGTTTCTGAATGGCTATACACACATACACACGAATTTCATGTTTTGGTTTTTATTAGCATTTGAGCTTTTTGGTTCGTAGACTACTCTAATTGCTGGATTGATTATTGATTATTTATGTGAATATTTGAGGGAATATGTTGAGTGAAAGACCAAACGGCTAGTTTCTTAGGAAACAAAAAATAGCCGTTAGAGAGCTGTTGGAAGCAATTTTTGGGCTTCTATAAATACCCCCAAGTCTGTAAATGAAAAAAATAGAGAGTAGAACTACTGCATTCAATACAAACACTTGTAAGAGCTATTTGGGAAGAAATAGGCTAAAATAGAGTGGATTGTATTGGTTTGGGTAGTGTAGTTCTCTTGGCTCACCTAGAGGGAATTGTTATTGATGTGTGATCAACAGTAGACTAGTGAATGATCTTCAAGTATAAGAGTGGAGGGATAACAGTATACAAAAGTGAGGTTGTATTGTAAAACCCTTTGGCTCAACTAAAGGTATTTAGTTGGTGCAAGGGTGAGCCTACTTTGTGTACAAGAAAGTTATTGTCTCACCTTCTTTGAAGAGGCACTACTAATGGAAATACTCCAAGCTTGAGAAGCTTGGGAGTTTGGTTTGATACTCTCTATCTCTATCTTTATATTTGTTTTTTAAGCTCTAATTGTTGAATATTTATTATATTCATTTGCGCTTAAGTGTATATTTGTTGCATTTCCAATAACCACATTAAAAATGTTTATTTTTTAAACAACCTAATTCACCCTCACTCTTAGGTTGCTTTTCAGTTCAAGAATTGGTATCAGAGATTGGTCTCATATATTGAGCTTAACCGCTTTTGAGTAAAGATCATTATGGCAACCAATAATGCTTTGTTTTTAGAGGGGCATTCTTTTTCTTCTCTCGTAGACCTCCCATGTTTAATGGAATTAATTTTGGTTATTGGAGGGATAGAATAAAATTTTTTGTTCAATCTATTGACATTGATTTGTGGTATATTATTTATGAAGGTCCTTTTGAGGCCAATATTCTTGATGAAAATACTCATAGATTAAGGCCTAAGACTAGATTTGAATTAAATGCACAAGATAAAGTAATTTTATCTTTAAATGCTAAAGCCATAAATATTTTGTATAATTCTTTGGATGCAAATGAATTTTCTAAAGTAAAAGGTTGCAAATCGGCTAGGGAGATATGGGACAAATTGAAAGAAATCCAAGAAGGAAATGAAGATATTAGAGAGCAAAATAAGTCACTTCTTCTGGCTAAATATGAATCCTTCAAAATGGAACCTCAATAGAATATTGACAAGATGTATTGTAGGTTCAATGATATTATGAAGGATTTGGAAGGTTTGGGTAAAGAATATTCCTTGGGTGAAAAGAATTGAAATTTTTTGAATGCTTTACCCTTTAAGGAATGGGAACCCAAATCCATTGCCATAGATGAGTCTAAAAATTTAAATTCTATGCATGTTGAGTCTTTGATTAATTCTCTAACCTCCTTTGAATTGAAAATGAAATACAAGGTACAAGATGAGGAGGCAAAGAGAAAAAGAAGCATAGCATTTAAAGCTTCATCAAAAAGGAGAAAAGATTCAAGGAAACCTCACTTCAACAACTTCCAAATCACTTGGGATGACTGCAATTCAGATGGAGAGGTTGAAGAAGAATATGAGGTGGCTCAAATGGCTTTTATAGCACTTGGCAATAGTGAGGTATCCTCTAGTTGTGACTCTTGTTATGATTCATGTGATGATGATGTTGAATCATTTATTTTTAAAATGCATGAATGTTTGAAAGAGTCATATGCTAAGAACAAAGAGTTAAAAATCAAAGTTAATGCTTTATTGAGTGCCAACTCAAAACTTGTGCATGAAAATAATTCTTTGACAAAAGAAAATGATGTTTTGTATTGTATAAGGAAAAATTTGTTGGAAAAACCAAGATCATGGAAGAACAAGCTTCATTGAAGAAGAGATTAGATGATCTTGAAGATATTTTGAAAAAGAAGAAAGAAAATGTTTTTGAAAAGAAAAGAATTAGAAATATGTTTTTGAACAAAACTTTTATCACCTTTAGAAAAAATGATTTGTGCTTTGTTAAATCTAAATCTTCTTTTTATGGCAATAAGAATATTATTTGTAATTATTGTCATCAACATGGCCATATAAGAAAAATTGTTATGTTAAAAGAAATGAAAAGTAGGGAATAAATTCTATTTGGGTGATTAAGCATGTTACTAACCCAATTGGAACTAAGAAAGTTTGGGTACCAAAAGTTGTTGCTTTAGGTATGCTTGGAAGAGCATCAATGATTCAAGATGGATCATCAATGGAGGGTGTTCAAAGCATTTGAGCTAACATGACATTAAAATGGGTAACATTTAAAATTTTTATCAAAATTGTGCTTTCACTCGCTAATGTTACTGTGAACTATGATCTTTTAAATGAATTTCATCTGTGTGTTTAAATTTGCGTAGAATGCTTGGTTACAAGAATCCCCAATTTTGTATTTATAATAAGTCACTATTTGCAAAAGTAAGGGGGAGCATTCTCTTTGTACTCATTTAAATTACATTCACCTTTTAAGGGGGAGACTAAACTCAGGGGGAGCTTAAATTGCATTAATTTTAGTATGTTTTGATTATGCCAAAAGGGGGAGAAATAATGGACAAAATTCTCTTGTCTTGTACTTCATATTTTATAGTTATTTTTAGAATTGTCCAATTGATTTGTCATCATCAAAAAGGGGGAGATTTTTCAACCCTAGTTGTGTTAATCATGTTTTGATGATGACCAAATCGCATTATGCGTAGGTAGGTTCGGACGCAAATGATTGTCTGAACAAAACAACTAGAAAACTCCACAGACGCAAATGACTAATCGAAAGATAGAGTTTCGGACAATGGTAATCGTTCAACACAAAGAACTTGTCGGACGCTAAGCAGGCTCAGACGAAGAACAGCGTCCGATCATATTTTCAAAAAACATTGCATCGATCGGACGTAGGTTCGGACGCATCCTTGAACTTCCGAACAAATACCCTCAGAGACCGTACGTAGAGGCCTTGAATCGGACGTCCGAAAGGTCCAACAGCTAGTTTGTTCAGACGCATACTCAGAGCATCGGCCGTCTTAAAGACCAAACGACTATTTTCTTAGGAAATAGAAAATAGCCGTTAGAGAGCTGTTGGAAGCAATTTTTGGATTTCTATAAGTACCCCCAAGTCTGTAATTGTAGAAAATAGAAAGTATAACTACTGGATTCAATACAAACACTTGTAAGAGCTATTTGGGAAGAAATTGGCCAAAATAGAGTGGGTTGTATTGGTTTGGGTAGTGTAGCTCTCTTGGCTCAACTAGAGGGAATTAGTGTGAGCAAGAGTAGACTAGTGAGTGATCTTCAAGTGTAAGAGTAGAGGGATAACAGTGTACAAAAGTGAGGTTGTAAGGAGTAGTGTATTGTAAAATCCTTTGGCTCAACTAGAAGGACTTAGTTGGTGCAAGAGTGAGCCTACTTTGTGTACAAGAAGGTTATTGCCTCACCTTCTTTGAAGAGGTATTACTAGTGAAAATACTCCAAGTTTGAAAAGTTTGGGAGTTTGGTTTGATACTCTCTATCTTTATATTTCTTCTTTAAGCTTTAATTGTTGAATATTTATTATATTCATTTGTGCTTAAGTGTTTATTTGTTGCATTTCCATTAAGCACATTAAAAATGTTTGTTTTTGAAACAACCTAATTCACCCCCCTCTTGGGTTCCTTTTGGGGCCAACAGTTCCTTTATAGTCAATAGCTTGATTGTGAATAAGATGGTAGGAATAACCATTTCTATACCAGAGGAAAGAGAGCTCAATAATTGTTAACAGTCGTGCATGGGCTCTTTCCTTGTAATCACTCACCATACACTTATCCTCAACCTCTTTCTTGACTTCATCAGTGAGAAACTCAATACTAAACTCTGATACTGTCTATTTCCCCTAGTGCAGTTAACCTAGACCCCACTATCGTCTATGCAAACCAGTATAACTTCTTTCTCATTATCCTTAAGAGACTCGAGAATATCAAATTCTTTACGAGCCACTTCTTGATTTTCAGCTCTTAAGGTCAATCCATAACAGAATGCGAGGTATAATGGCACTACAATACAATCCCTATCAACAACCAAGTAGGGATCTTTTACAGTAGTTAGAATCTCTTGTGCTTCCTCTATATCTAAGTCTAAAACTTAGATTAGCTCTTGCTCTAAAAGATCTTGAGGCATTGACATTGCAGGCGATGAACTAGAGTTATCCTCAATAGGCTTGTCGTCTACTAATCCCATCTCTAGTTCTTGCTTCTTTTCTTTCATCTTCTCCACCCTCAATCACTTGAGATTCTAGTCTACTTATGAAAGAATTCAGTTGACTAAGTTGATGCTTCAAAGTTTGCAGACTGGCTCTTGTTTCCTGTTGAAATTGCAAAGTATTAGCTTAAGCTAAATAATTAATTACTTCTTCCAAAGACTTACCAGTTTGGATGTAAGGTTGTATTAGCAAAACTTGATGTATACACAGAAGATCTTGTGATGGATAACCCAACTCAAGATAATCCATCCATCCTTGATTATACTTATACGTGCAAGGGTAATACCAAGGTTGTGGTGGTAATTCCTCGATAATGAAACCGAACAATAAACCTCGTGCGAATTGGTAACCATGATGGAGATCAAAAAGAGATCAAGTAATAAGTATACATAATTAAATACAAAAATTTGAAGCACAAAGATAAATCAAACCGTTCCCCGGCAACGGAGCCAAAATTTTGGTCAGTGCTATCATAGGCACCCAAAATTGAAAATTCTCAATAATAATGTAGTAGTGGTGAGTACAGGTCATCCCACAGATAACGGAGTTTATTCTTGTGCTCAAAAGAAAGGGTGTTTTCGAATGTTTTTAAACTAAAAACAAAAACAATAAAGTAAATTGGAGGGAATTCAATTTAAAAACCGAAGAATCTTGGTTTTGGTCATATCCATCATGACAACTTTACTAGTCGATCCTTGACACCATAGATAATTCAATTTCTATACCAAGCACTAATTGAAGAATTAACCTAAATTCTAATTCAAAGTTGATTCTTATTTTTTCTAAAGTTGGCTAATTTTCAACACGCAATCCAAAACCCTAACCATTAATTTGACCTAGATTCGCGCCAAAGATAAATAGAAGCATTAAAACCAATAAGAATAATTAGGCTAATTAAATATAAACACACGCTGTTATGCCAATTAGTTGATTAATTTTCCTAAATTCAATAACACTAATCGAGCAATTATCAAATTTAGTTGCTTCACAGATTGAATTAAGTATACTCGGTTAAAATAATCTAGCTATAGTTTAATTCCAATAACTTATTATTCTGCAACAGTAGCAAGTCAAAAAGAACAATCATAAAATTAATCGCATAAAAGTAATCAATACTTGATATAAGATTGAATAAATTCAAGAACAACAAGTCTCACAACATAGTAGAATTGACCATGGCTTCAAATCCTCGACCAAGAAAAAGGGTTTAGGCAATAAATGCCATGGAAGAAATAACAAAGAATTTTTCTCTATTGAAAACCCTAGCTAAAATGAGAAAATAAAAGTGTCCTCTCTTTCTACTCACCCTAAATGGGTTATTTATACTGAGTACTAGGGTTACAGTCATTGACTCAGAATGAGAACGTGAAATCGTATAAAAAAGAGTCCAACCGAACGAATAAATTTGCCAAAAATAAAAAAATCATGTAACTTCACTATTTTGGGCACACATGCTCTGCCTGATTGTGAGCATGTGTGCCCTGCTGAAAATTTGATTTTTGTACATGGCACACATGCTCTACAAAATCCCAGTGCATGTGCACTGGCCTTCATACTACACTTTACCTTAGGCTTCGATTTTGACCTTGATACTTTTGGAATTTGGGAAATTGTAAAACACAAAAGTTGTATCTCTCTTTCTTATCTTTCAAACGACATTTTGAATCAACTCAATCGAAGCTTGGACTTGAAATTTGTGCTTAAAATACGAAACAGCATCCAAAATAACATCATACCCGCGCATGTTTCGCCTTTAGCATTTTCTTCAATTTTCCATCTTTTTCAGCTCTTTTTCACTTTAACTCTTGATAAGTTCATAATTGTACTATATTTTATGTGTCAATTACCACGTTAGAAAATGTGTATCGGCGATGAGCGATTCTAATATAGTTTGGTAGATTCAGCAAAACTTTCGTATCTGAACACCAATTGAAGTGATTCAAGATGTTTTGAAAAGTTAAGACATAGAACTACAACTTTCATATTTTGAATTTTCCTAAATTTGGTCTGTATCAGGGTCAAAATCAAAGCCAAAAGTGAAGCCCAGCGCATATACGCTGGGGTTGTGCAGCGCATGTGCGCTGGCAACTTTTCAACACTGCCTAGCACGCACGTGCGCCCAAAATTGGCAGCGCATGTGCGCCCGAAGCAGCAGAATTGCAGAACGTATTTTTTAGTTTTTGATAGATTTGTTCTCTCGATTGGACTGTCTTTCACCCAATTTTACGTTCTTATCTGTAGGCATTATTTGTAACCCTAAGTACTCATTATAAATACCCCAAGTTAGGGAAGAAAAAGGGATCGACACTTTTATTTTCTTTTGGCTAGGGTTTTAGCAGTAGAAATTCCACTTTATTCTTTCATGGCACTTTGTGCCTAAACTCTTTTCTTGGTAGAGGGATTTGAAGCCATGGTCAATTCTACAAAGTTGTGAGACTTCTTGTGCTTGAATTATTCACTTTTATCTCAAGTATTGATTATTTTTCTGCAATTAAATTTATGGTTATTCCTTTTAGCTTATTATTGCTCCAGAATACTAAGTTATTAGAATTAATCTACTGCTAGATTGTTTTAACCGCGTGTGCTTAATTCAATCTATGAAGCAACTGAATTTGATAATTACTGGATTTGAATTATTGAATTTAGGGCAACTAATCATCTAATTGGCGGTATAACCGCGTGTCTTTATGCCTAAATTAGTCTAATTGTTCTTGTTGATCTTAAACCTTCTATTAATTGATCTTTGGCACGTGTTTGGGTTAATTTAATAATTAGGGTTAACGGGATCGCATGTTGAAAATTAACGAACTTTAGAAAGAAATAAGAATCAACTTTGAATTGATATTCATTCGAGTTAATTCTTCAATTAGTGCTTGATATAGAATTGAATTATTTCCATGATCGACTAGTGAAATTACCATGGTGGATATGATGGAAACCAAGATTGCATTTAATCGAATTTTCCCTAGTTATTTTACTGTTTCAATTTTAGTTAAAAAGCATTCAAAACCCCCCTTGTTCCATTAGCACGAAGATAAACCCCCGTTCTCTTTGGGACGAACTCAACTCACCACTACTACATTAGAGTTGTTAACTTTGGGTGCTTACAACGGCATTGCAACTCGACAGCATATTATTTGCACACCAAAATTTTGGCGCCGTTGCCGGGGAACGGTTAGTTGAATTATTTTTGTGCTATTTATTTTAGTTTTTCTTTTTCTTTCTTTTTATTATTATTCTAACACTAATTGTGTATGCCTGTGACCCAGTCTGCTGGACAAGTTGAATTCCAATTTGATCTGAAAATACAGAGAACTTTAATCAAATTGGGAAAAGAGATACTAGAACGACAATTAGGGGAAGACAATTTGTTCAATTATATCTTTGCAGGTGAACAGGTAGAACAATAGGAAGAGACTAACATGGCGCAACGGACTTTGAGAGAATTAGCCGTGCCCACTTTGAACCAACAACCCTTATGCATTACTTATCCAAATTTAGATGCCAATGTTACATTTGAATTGAAATCTGGACTAATCCATTTAGGACCTTCTTTTCATGGATTGCCAGGTGAAGATCCAAACAAGCATCTTAAGGAGTTCCATGTGGTTTGCATAAGTATGAGACCCACCGGGGTGTCAGAGGAGCATATCAAGTTAAAAGCATTTCCGTTCTCACTCAAGGATGAAGCCACGGCGAAGGATTGGCTGTTCGATTTGCCTTCGGGTAGTATCACAACTTGGGGCTAGGTACTTTCCAACTTCTTAAACTGCAAATATTCGCAAGAAAATTTGTGGAATAAGGCAGTTCAATTAAGAATCCTTGTATGAGTATTGGGAACGCTTCAAGAAATTATGTGCAAGCTGTCCGCATCATTAGATAAGTGACTCCTTACTAATTCAATATTTTTATGAAGGGTTGTTACCTAATGAAAGGAACATGGTCGACGCTGCAAGTGGAGGGGCTTTAGACAATTTGACCATTGACGCTGCTCGTGAGCTTATATTGAATATGGCCGCTCACTCTCAAAAGTTTGGGACACGACGCGATCAACCTCTCAAGCGTGTAAATGAGATAAATATTTCTTCATTAGAACAACAAATGGCTAGTTTAATCTCTTTTGTTCGACAGTTGGCTTTAGGTACCGGACCGACTGCACAACCATGTGGTATCTACTTAAATGAGGGACACTCAACTTAAATGTAAAGGCGAAACAATGATATGTGTCCCACATTACAATATGAAGGTCAAGAGCAAGTAAACGCAGCCGGAGGATTCCCAAGGCAGCCACAACAAAGTTATGATCCCTACTCAAACATTTACAATCCTGGATGGAGGGATCATCCTAACTTAAGATATGAGAACCAAGCCCAAAATCAACCTCAACAAAATCAGCAGAACTTCCAACCCTAAAGGCCACTCTTCGCTCAAAGACAACAATCAAATCCGAATGATCAATTGGGTAAGTCTTTAGAAGAATGGCTGGATATTTTAACTAAAAATACGATTCAAATCTAGCAGGATACAAAGGCAGTATTCAACAATTACAACATCAAATGGGACAAATGGCTACTGCGATTAGCAGGTTGGAAGCGCAGAGCTCTGGGAAGTTTCCGTCTCAAACCATCATCAACCCCAAGGAGAATGTGAGCGCAAATACGTTGAGAAGTGGTAAAGAGGTCGATGTGCAAAGCAAAATAGTCCCTGAACACATGGAGGCCGCGCACTTGTAGAAGAAGAAGACCACAGTCGAAAAAGAGGTTGAACCATGCGAGAAGAAAAGCAGCAGCAATGAAGATAAAGCTGTTCCTGTATGGCCTGAAGTTAAACCCGAACCCCCATTCCCCGAGGCATTGAAAGAGTTTTCAAAGGAGGATCCCGACAAAGACCTATACGAGACTTTTTGTAAGTGCGAGATAAATATTCCCATATTAGATGCTATTAAACAAATACCTTGCTATGCTAAGTTTTTGAAGGAGTTGTGTTCCCATAAAAGAAAGCAACAAGAGAAGAAAGTTAGAAAGTTAGAAAGTTAGAGGTGGAGAGAAGTGCTTCTTCTATAATTCAAAAATCCCTACCCGAAAAGCCCTAGGACCCAGGTATGTTCTCTGTTTCTTGTAAGATAGGCAATACACACTTGGAAAAAGCCATGCCGGATTTAGGTGCATCTATTAATGTAATGCCATATTCTATGTATGATGCTTTGAAAATTGGACCATTGAATAAAACTGGTATACCAAATGTAATTCAGTTAGCTGGTAGATCTTTGGCCTATCCTAAGGGAATCGTAGAGGATATCTTAGTTCAAGTGGGAAGTCTAGTTTTTCCTGCTGATTTTTAGGTGTTAGAAATGGAACAAGGTGATTCTAATGCTTCTATTTTGTCAGGAAGACCATTTCTAGCTACTTCCCAAACTAAGATAGATGTTCTTAAAGGCAACCTTAGTATGGAATTTGGAGATAAAATTGTTAACTTTAGCATTTATGATGATGTTGATCCATCTGACCATACTAAACTTGTTTCTGTAATTGATGTGTGTAAGCCTCCAATACAGGAAATTCATGAGCATACGAATAAACAGGAGGTGGACACTATCGTGAGGAACATCTCAAGGAAAAGAACAAAGACTTGTTGCAACAAACAAGTAATGAAAGTCCTAACACTTTTCCACTTTCTAACGAGAAATTGAAGTTATATGTTGTGTAGGGAGCAATTCCGGATTACAATCACCTTCCTGGTCACCTTAAATCACATATATTTGAAGGATAAGAAGAGGGTGATAATCTCAAGTCAACTTAGCAAGTCGCAAGAAGAGCAACTTGTTCGAGTCCTACAAGAGCAAATGAGATTGAATTCATCATTTTTGAAAATTGTGAAGCGGAATATTCTTGGACTCCTCCACATGGGAATTACTTGATTAACTAGTGAACGAGCATCAAGTTGAGCCAACGATAGTAAACAAAGGCACTGCATGGGAGGCAACCCATGTCCATTTAGATTTTATTCCATTTGTTTTTGAGTTCTTACTTTTGTTTATTTTAATTTTAGTTTTCATTGTTTTCACTAGTTAGACATTTTCTGGTTAACTTACTTTTCGTTAGGTTTCTTTTCGTTATTTTGGTTCTGTTTTCCCTTAAGGGAGTACGTCTTCTTGATTATTGTAGGATTATTTTCTGCAATGTTCTTTTTCTTCTTAATATCTCAAGGGAATTATTTATTTTACTTGTTCTGTTTTGTTTAGTGTTCTCCACCTTTAATTCGCAACAAGGGGTTATTTATAGCGGATACTTCTCCAAACGCGACTTAAATCCAGAGAAGCTTTTCTTTTTCCCATTTTATGTTTTATTTATGCATTGAGGACAATGCTTAGTTTTAAGTGTGAGGTGGAAGTTATTTGAATTTTTAACATCTAGATGTGTATTTTACTCGATTATGCTGCAATACTCACTTAACTTTTTCTTTGATATGAGATCTTGTCAAAATTTTTGAAAATTTTGTGAATTAATTGACCTTTTTTGACAATTTTCAAGAATTTTTGCTTAACATATTTTCTCCATTTTTCTACATGATAATCATTAATTGAACCATGCATGAATGAGTAGTCGGTGTTAATATTTTCCATTCATGATTTTCAAGATTTTTGAGCATTAAGCCATACTTTAATTTTTGATTTGGGATATTTAGAAAAATTTATGTAGACTCAATTATGTTGCATCCTAAAAACTTGCTTTATTACATTTTTGAAGCTAATACTTAGATGTCAGACCTGATTCAGTTTAAATATTAGGGTAGTGCTTTTTTGTTTGATGAGCCTTTCTAGCCAACCATTTTAACAATTTATTCTAAGTACCTCATTTGAGCCTTAATTTTGTGAAAAGAAATATCATTCACTTCTTTCACACAAACTCATTTACCTACCCTTATTGAGTTTAATATTTCTATTGTTTTATCCTAAATATTTCCTTTTCGAGCTTATGGTACACATTATTTGTTAAAGGGATATAAGGGTGGAAGTTTGTGAGAAGTGAGTGATGTACATTTTTGTTGCAAAACAGGGTATTGGAAAAAAATTCTTGAGAAAAAACATGAATCTATGGGAGTTGTGAAATATCTCAGGTAGTGCCCATCACTGGTACCTGCATGTTTTGATATTTACAGGTAGTGCCTAGATTGGTACCTGTATTTACAGGTAGAGCCCATCACTGCTACCTGCGTGTTTATATGTTGCGGGTAGTGCCTACCACTGGTACCAGTACTGTGAGCGGACATAAAAAAAAATGATCATGATGTGAAGTATATATGTCCGAGGGAGGTTGGGATGTTTGGTTGTTTCGGAATTTTTCTGGGGTGTTTGTTATTCAAGTGTGGGGTTGTGGATGTACGATATTTCTCATATGAAGAGAAATTTTACTTTAATGTGTGGCCACCATTATTATATACCTCTTGTTCTTATTTGCTATAGCCTCTCCCTTCATTGGCTAACTAATATCCTAACCTATAGTACGAACTAAAAGTCCTACCTAAATTTAAATTGAATCGGTTGTCTAGAATAGTGGAGGGGTGTAAGAAGAGTGAACTATGGGGTGTTTAGAAAAATTTTGAGGGTCTTCATGATTAAATCTATATATTTTCAAATCTAAATTTTTTGAATGGCTATACACACATACACAAAAATTTCATGTTTTGATTTTTATTAGCATTTGAGCTCTTGGGTTCCCTGACTACTCTGATTGCTGGAATGATTATTAATTATTTGTGTGGATATTTGAAGGAATATGTTGAGTAGAATGTACTGTTATGCTTAAATGTTTTAATTTTATGTTTGATCGAGGATGATCAAAGGCTAAGTGTGAGGTAATTTGATAAATTCATAATTGTACTATATTTTATGTGTCAATTACCACGTTTTTATGTGTTGTAAGCAAGATTTGAGTTATTATTGAGTTTCATTTCGTTATTCTCAGTTTTTTTAGGTTTAAAGTGAAAAAGAGCTGAAAAAGATGGAGAAGATGAAAGAAAATGCTAAGAACGGAACATGCACGAGTATGAAGGCATTTTGGATACTGTTCCATATTTCAAGCATAACATTTGAGTCCAAACTCCAATTGAGATTATTTTTAATGATTTGGAAATATATTGAAGATTTCTACAACTTTTGTGTTTTGAGTTTTCCAAGATTCTATAGGCATCTTATTCAAAATTGCAAAGTTGGAAAATGTGTACCGGCGAGAAGTGATTCTGATATAGTTTGGTAGATTCAGTATAACTTTCGTATCTTAACTCCAATTGAGGTGATTCTAAATTGACTTCTGACTAGCCAAGATTTTTTGGAAATTTAAGACACAGAGCTACGACTTTTGTGTTTTGGATTTTACAAAATTTTGTCTGAATTATGGTCAAAATTGAAGTCGAAAGTGAAGCCCAGTGCACATGCACTGGGGTTGTGCAGCGCATGTGCGCTGGCAACTTTTCAACACTGCCTAGCGCGCACGTGCGCCCAAAATTGGCAGCGCATGTGCGCCCGAAGCAACAGAATTGCGTATTTTTTAGTTTTTGACAGATTTGTTCGCCAGGTTGGACTCTCTTTCACCCGATTTTACGTTCTTATCTGTAGGCATTATTTGTAACCCTAAGTACTCATTATAAATACCCCAAGTTGGGGGAGAAAAAGGGATCGACACTTTTATTTTCTTTTGGCTAGGGTTTTAGCAGTAAAAATTCCACTTTATTCTTTCATGGCACTTTGTGCCGAACTCTTTTCTTGGTAGAGGGATTTGAAGCGATGGTCAATTCTACAAAGTTGTGAGACTTCTTGTGCTTGAATTATTCATTATTCATTACTTTTATCTCAAGTATTGATTATTTTTCTGCAATTAAATTTATGGTTATTCCTTTTAGCTTATTATTGCTACAGAATACTAAGTTATTAGAATTAATCTACTGCTAGATTGTTTTAACCGCGTGTGCTTAATTCAATCATGAAGCAACTGAATTTGATAATTACTGGATTTGAATTATTGAATTTAGGGCAACTAATCATCTAATTGGCATAAATAATGTCTTTATGCTTAAATTAGTCTAATTGTTCTTGTTGATCTTAAACCTTCTATTAATTGATCAGAGGCACGTGTCTGGGTTAATTTAATAATTAGGGTTAATGGGATCGCATGTTGAAAATTAACGAACTTTAGAAAGAAATAAGAATCAACTTTGAATTGATATTCATTCGAGTTAATTCTTCAATTAGTGCTTGATATAGAATTGAATTATTTCCATGATCGACTAGTGAAATTACCATGGTGGATATGACCGAAACCAAGATTGCTTTTAATCGAATTCTAGCCCTAGTTATTTTACTGTTTTAATTTTAGTTAAAAAGCATTCAAAACCCCCCTTGTTCCATTAGCACGAAGATAAACCCCCGTTCTCTGTGGGACGAACTCTACTCACCACTACTGCATTAGAGTTGTTAATTTTGGGTGCTTACGACGGCATTGCAACTCGACATCATATTATTTGCACACCAACTCTGCAAAAAAATAAGATAACCAAATTAAACCCAATAATAACTCAAATCTTGCTTATAACACATAAAAACGTGGTAAATGACACAAAATATAGCACAATTAGGCACTTATCAAAATCTCAATCACTCACACTTAATAACATTCAAGTACATTTGTTGCATTCCCTTTACTAATTACTTTACATTTTACATTTTCTATCCTTCAAACAACTTCTTGCTCATCAGACATTTAGTTCACATAGCAAATACCTCTTTTCTCTAGCCTTTGTTATGTGATAGAGAGCAATTTGCTTTTGTTGGCATTTCAAAAAAGAATGGCCTAGTTTCATGTAGGGATATTAATAGGTCGAGTTTAGATCTGAACTCAACTAGATCCAAACTTGTTTATTCGGATCTAAATCCATGTGTGATTCTAATTACCTGATTATATTCTGATCCGCTTATTTATTATAATAAATAGATCGGATATGAATTTTATTTTTTCAATTTGATTAGGAAACGAATTCAATTAAAATATTTAATACAGTGTAAATTGCCAATTTAGAACATATGCATAAAAATTAATTATGAACTATATCTTATTTTATAACCACAAAAAAATTACATTAAGAATTTAAATTTTCTATATAAAAAATTCAAATTTTAAAATATAATATCAAAGTAAGGAACATGAGAGGTTTTGACGTAAAATCTGCCTACCATCTGGCTAGAAGTCTAAGTAGTAAGGACAGAGTTGGGGAGGACTCTATGTCACGAAGTAAGGAACACAAGTTTTGGAAAGGAATATGGAAGCTTAATGTTCCTTCAAAAGTGAGAATTTTTATGTGGACGTGGGAGCATGTTCAGACATTTTACCAACAGAGTATAATTTTAAAATCAGATTGGGAGGAGATGAAAGAAGATGTACAAAATGTGTTAGTTTGCCAGAAACGGATAAACACATTTTCTTTGAATGCAATTTTGCAAAGAATGGAGTGAACTGATTCCTGTGAATGAGCTGATTTTACCAAGTATGTCAAGCTTTAAGGACTGGTTTGGATGGATTATGGAAACAAAAGATGCACAAGTAATTGAACTTCTAGTGGTTGTTACATGTTAATTTGGATAAGCCACAATGAGAGGATCTTTGAAGAAATGAAAGAGATGTTTAGCAGATTGGAAGTTATGCACTGAACTTTCTTCAAGAATACAGAAATATAAATGGGAGATTATAGGAACACATAAATGTGGTAATAAAGAAATCCACCAACAAGAGATTTAAATCCACCAACAAGAGATTTACTCAAAATTAACATGGATGGAGCTTATTCAGAAAATGGAGCGGGTATTGGACTAGTGTGTCCGAGACTATTAGGGAGAGATTCCCGCCATGATGGCCGATAGAACCCCTGGAGCAATTGATGCAGAGTATACAAAGAGTTTGGCTTTCCTTATGGGCTTAAAATTTGAGAAAGGTTTTGGAATATCACATTTCATATTGGAAGGAGATACAGTAAATGTGATTAATAGGATCATAGTTACCGAAAACTCTCTTCACTCTACAAATTGTATACCGATTTATGCGTATCGAAATAAGATTTATTTGCATCCCAAAACGTGGCAATTCATGTTTCGGAATATCAAAGATAGTGAATCCTTATTTATTAAGAAAATGAGAAAATATTCTCTAAATTTACCTAATTAGAACTATTTAGTATTGGATTGAGAATAATAATTTTTGAAAGTTGAACATTTTCTTTTCTCTAGTCAATAAAAGTTCAACATTTATTAGAAATTTAATATTATATACTACCAACTACCTTCTTATCCCTATAATGTAGCAACTTTTTCTAAGAAGTGGAAATCGTATCGCGGCGTATCGACTAACCCTACCCTTAATTATCTAATACTTTAAAAAATTGGTGAATCGCGTCCTCGTACTTGTACCGCTTTTCCTGATGTATCGCGTTTCTGGTAACTATGAGCAGGATTAATAGAAAGAAGCCTAATCTTTTTATTTCTGGTACGGTGATTGAAAGATTTAGGAAGATGCTGAGTGAATTTACCATGGTGAAAGTAGCTTATGTTAGGGCTATAAATGAATATAAACAAGTCGGACATTCTAATGCTCTACCTTGTTTGATTATTTTAATGAGTTTCAAATTCTGTTCAAACTTGGTTTATTTATCTATCGAGCCGAACTCGAGTACCTTGGAATTTTTATATGTAAATTTAAAAAATTTTAACTTATCGAGTCAAGTTCAAACCGAACACAAAAAATTAATGAACGCTAAATTCCGTTCAAATTTGGCTTGATTATTGACAAACCAATTCAACTAAGGTTTAACGAATTCATACTGAATCAAATTCGAATTGCGAATATCGAATAATTTGAATTCATTTACAACCCTAACTTATGGTAAGGGCAATGTAATTGTCCTACTCATTTGGCAGCTCAACTATCTTTAGCTATGAATGGGAGTCACGTGTGATTTGTATTCAGCTCCCAAAGAATGTAATGGTTGTTGCTAAGGCTAATTTGAATTAAGGGTTAATAACATTTTGCCCTCCTGAATTAGGTAAGTAATTACACTTTGCCTTCTTGAACTAAAAACACTTTGTTCCTCATTCACATGATTCATCCTTTAAAAATTTTATAGATTAAGTTAAATGGCTGAAATATCCTTAGTATTATATTTTGATTTTTCATGTATTTAATTTTGATGTTCGATAATTATAAAAGGATTAGGAAATAATAAAATATAATAACAAACTAATATTATAATAAAAATTATTATTATAATAAAATATAATAACAAAATAATTAGGGAGTGAAAATGTGATAAAATGTTGAATTATATTATATTTGACATTGCAATTTGCATTGTTTCACCCAAATATTAAAATTGTAAAATGTTAAGAGAAAAAAAATCACAAAGTTTTATACAAAAATATATTGTCACACAATATCTTTAAAGAAGAATTTTCAATAGAAAATTATCCCATTTAAGAATTATTTTACCATTATAATTAAACATTGAAATTCAATTATATATAAAATGAAATAACAAAATTTAAAAATTTGACCAAGAAATATATTGATATGAATTACATTAAAATATTATATAGTTTATTTTTCATTATTTTAAAATAATCATCACTTCATCATCAAAATTTAAATATAAAAATCAATGTAAACCCTGTGGTATGGATTAAACCTTAGAGAATCTATGACATCAGCTGATGTAAGTAAGATTTTTCAAAGTTTAATCCTGACCACAAGATCTACAGGTGGGACCAAAGATTGGGTCTACCTAAGTATTTTCCTAAAATTATTTGTTCCTTTAAATCTTATTCCAAAATTTCAAATCGTGTATCTTTGAAATTTTTGGCATGAGTTTCTTTTTTTTTTTTTTTCTCTCTCTTTGTTTTTTGATCACTTTCACAAGTATTTTGGTTGGGTCAAATAATGATATATCCTTCTCACCAAAGAAAATATAAGAAAAAGAAAGAAGGAATAAATTATAAGAAAAATCCAAAGATAGATTGTGACAATTTAGGTAGAAGCTGTGACAACACTGAAGAAGGTATCCATGTTTAATGAAAAATATTGAAGAACCAAGCACCTTATGCATCAGGCAAATACAAATAACAGAGTGCATGTTTCTATTAGTAATCACTTGAGGTGGCTTGAAAAGAAACTTGTCTAAGTTAGAGTTCCAACTATAACAATTGTTAACGAAAGAAAAAAGAAAAAACCTCATTTTCTACCGCACTAAGAAAGGGTCAGGAAATACGTGAGTTGGAAAAAACCCTTTAAAGATGATAGTATAGATGTGCACATTGTTAAACACGTGTTTTAGCTAGGGTTGCACGTGAGTCCCGACGTCTTTCACATACAAATGTTAGATTTTTTTAGTCATTTTAGGGTTTGAGATGGAAGTATTATTTTATGTATTTTCATGTAATTAAGTGCATTTATTAATGTGTTTTAATATTTTATTATTTGCAGGTTTAAACTAGTTTTGGGGTCGATCAAGCGATTGACACACAAAACGAGAAATAGTGGTCAAAGAAACAACCTCCGGGTAATCTAGGCTAGGAATATTTAAGCCCACACCCTCCTAAGTTGCGCCCCCACTGGGTAAAAACAGGCTTGTGCATTTTTATTTACTTTTCGGGGCAATTTTGGCTTGAACACTTATACATCCCCAACACATCTATAAATAGGGGTTCAAGAGTTATTTTAGAGGTGGTCTATTATAATTATAGTTTTAGTTTTAGAGTACTATAACATCCAAGATAATAGACCAATCATCAAGTTCCAAGATCAAGAACAAGATTGAATAGGTTTTCGACAAGAGTTTTTATTCTTCTTCCCTATTCTTCTTGTTCATTATTATTGTTATGAAGATGATTGTAAACTCTTTCATGTTTGTTTATTTAGTTTTATTATATATTAAACACTTTTCTAGGGGTTTTAATTTGATCTAAGTTTGATTATCAATGCTTTCTCTCTCTTTCATTATGAATCAAGAAGTTTGTTTATTGAAATTTATGCTTAATTCTTTCAATTGTTTACTCACCAATTGAATTGATTAAGAAATCCTAGATTGAACTTGAAAAAAGGAATTTAGTGTTAACCAAGATTTGAATAGCCTTTGTTTAATTTATTTAGATGACTGAATTGATTCATGTATCGGATAGAAATATACCAATATGCCTTAGGTAGCCAAGAATTGGGTTTATTCGTGATGCTATAGTCTTTATTGTAATTCACACAAAAATACCGTGTTTCGATTTGGATTATTAATTTTGAATCAAAATTTTGAATACCCGAGAATCTTAAGTTAACAAAATCCTAATTTGTAATTGGAAGAAAGGAGAGATGAGATGTTCAAATAAAGTGTTACGTGATAATTGAATCTTAAACTTTTATCATTTGAATTACTTATTTATTTTTCTTTCTTTTTATTTCTTATTGATTACATTATATTCACCACTTAAATTTTTTATTATTTGGATAGAATTAGATTGTGTCAATCTTAGTAGTTAGGAATAAATTGTCGTGAGAATGATGTTTACTTATCACTAGAAATTGTGCACGTGCATTGCACGTGTGTCAATGATTTTGATGTTACAGACATACTTATGTATTGATGTGAAAAAGAATTGTTAGAAAATTATGTGTCTTGAATCATAATAATGTAGTAATTTAATAATAATCTAAGTTTAATTTTGACGACAAAGTTCAACTTAAGTGGTAAGAGGTTTTTTTTATAACGTATTGGTAATGAATTCTAGTCAATAAGGAGGAGAGAGAGAGGTGGATTTAAATAAAAGAATGAGAGAGAGAGCAAGCTAAACTTAATTTTTTTTACGTTTATTGCGCATTGTAATCGCTGTATATACATTAGATAAGACATATAAAATAAGAGAACTTAAGTTAGCCTTGGATAATTGTTGTTGTGATTCATAAATTAGATTCATTTTATAAAGGAAGTACTAAATGAATTTTTAGTTATCTTAGGATGCAATTTGAGATATCACCCTTACATTTTGAACAATTCATTGTATAAACAATGTTTCTACTCATTTTCTTTTTTTTTTTACATTTTTTGCAAGAATTGTAGCAGGTCATATCTTTATTTTTAATATATGTGATAGTAGCTGTGAATTTATAAAAAGTATTCTATAAAAAAAATAGTTGCTGTGAATTTATAAAAAGTATTCTATAAAAAAAAATTCTTTATGTTGGTAAAGTATACGCACCATTTTTTTTAAATTTTCATTAATTACCTAAGTCAATGATTGACAATTATGTATAATATTATGGAGCTTGATTTCTTGGATATTGATGATTTTACTTCTTTTTTTTCTCAACATTCTTTTAACCTTTGTAGCCTTTTCGATGTTTTGAAAAATACACTGTAGACATAAAATACGAGATAGTGATAGACATTCACTATTTTCCATTGTTAAGTATCATTTAAAAAATCAACTATACAATGAGCTTTAGTAGATGCATTGTTTGCTTTTGCTCACTAAATTTTTAGTTCTTCTGCTTATTCACAATTAAAATTTAATTGGTTTATGAATGTAATTTTACTTAATATATGAAATTCTCCTAATATAATTAATAGATATATTAGTACGTATGTATTGAATATTGGCTGAAATTGTGGTTGTTATTTGAAATTCTACTAATTATTATAATTTAATAAATATGCTATATGTATTACCTTGATACGCTGAGTATGTGAATCTTAGTGTTGCAATAATTGATCTTTCATCCACTATTTGATATGGAAGATAACCTTCATTTTCAATCACGTCCTCCATAATATGACTGGCATTGTATAATAAGTAAAACGATAATAAAGGTTCAACCATTTATGTCATGAAAAATAAATTTTTAGGCTCCTAAATGGTCTTCGCTCATAATTATGATATCTTTCCTTAGGATATCGATTTCCATCTTTCATCATAAAAATGCTTGGACTAACTGTAGTAATAAAGTCTAAGGCATCTGCATAGAAATAACATTTATATAAGTTCATTATTTTTCAAAGGAATCATGAATAAAATACAAAGTTTACTAAATAATGCATGAGTGTATCCATACCAACAATTTTTTCACAGAATTCTAGACATTGTACACGTTGAAAAGTAATAAGACTTAATAGAATTTTTATTGTGTGAATGTGCAACTTATGTTCTTTGAATTGTGTAAATGGATAGAGCACAATCTCTATGTTATTATTTACGTTTATAAAATTCTTGTCTATGTTCCTTACTTGTGCATTCGAAATGACCCATGCTTTATTGTATTAGGACACGATTTCGAACTTTTTAATTATCTGTCAAACATGGTGCCATATACTTTTTATCCCTAAAATACATCAAAAAATAATTAAAATAAAATTTTAATTTGAATAAAATTAATGCAATTTAATTTTTGAGACGATATTTATAATTGACACTTACCTTGTCATCTATAAAAATGAGCTTATGTCGATTTTCTAATTTTTGTGTAGTCCGATACGACTTAGTATTCATCTTTCTTAATAATAGTGCCTTATCTTCCATGTATCTTTTCGTCTTTTAATGCATTAATGAAAATAGTTATAGTCATCATTTTTTAATTTCCATGAATTACATATCATTTTATCGAAAGGATGAATATAATTATATAATAACAATATATAACTTCTCTAAATATAGTGTTTAAATATACATCCATTATACAACTTTAATTTAAAAATGACTTATAATTAAGAACTATAATCATAGTGTTATAAAATTACAATCATATCTTTGTTAATTAACTTTTTTGGATGCTATTTTGTACTTTCAGTAGATATATTCAAGGAACTATTATCTTAATATATCATTAATAAATCATGTAATAGTCATATGATATTTTTGATGAAGTATTTTTATATTACAAGAATAAGAGAGATGATAAACTTAGTAAAAATTTTGAAGGAAAAGAAGAAAAGCACAGAAAAATAGATCATGGACACTGTGATTGTTTTAACCAAATCCCTAGACCCCAACGCTGTAGTTAATGAAAAATAGAAACTGAAAAAAACTAAGTGTTTTAATGACTAAATTCTGTAAATAGCTTCAGTTACATTCAGATTGTAATAAAGTCTAATCAACTTATCTAAATTTCTAAGTCCTTAGTTTCATAAAGAGTTCCAATCTAGGGTTGTAGTCGGTATTTTCTTGTAGCATAATCTTTTTTGAACTCCTTAATTTATATACTTTTTCTCCAATAATGATTTAATAATTAAATAAATAACAAAAGCTAACTAATAAATAGTTAAATAAATAACAATAAAAAACAAAAGCATTTTGCAAAATGCAATTTCCACAGGAGAAATAACAAAAGCATATTGAATTTTTTTTACTTTTCGCCTCTCCTAATTTGGTGTTTGATTGTGCAAGAAACTTCATTTTGTCACTAATTTTGGCTAACATACCTTATCACTGAACTTTTTTACTTGATATTAATTATAATTATCCAAACAATTTTAAATGATAACAAATAAATTGGTAAAATTATTGTATAGAAACTTGTAGCAATTGTAAATGGTGGCAAAACTAAAATCTTAATTATTTCTCCATCATATATGCAAAATTTCAAAATAATATCCAACTGAAATTGATATCAAATAAAATTTCTAAATTTAACTTGCCAAATCTATCATTAAACCAATTCCTTATATCTTACCTTTCTACAGTTATGCATATAAATGTCAGTTTTTTATTAAGGAAATGATAAATTATAATTGTGAATTTGTGTAATTATTAAAGAAGGATTCGTAAAAGCTTAAATTAACCAAATAAGATAGTTTATCATATTAGATATAAGGAAAATTCTTGTATAGACCAAGTTCATGGCAGTGTCATGGATCCCTTCGGTTCATATTTCTCCACATCACTCCAAAAAGTGTATGTGTGATAATATAGAGAAATATGAACCAAGGAATCCATGACATGGTCCATGCAAGAATTTCCCTAGATATTATATCCTACTATGTAGATAAGAAGGAGTTCGATGTTTGAATTTTGGTTTGGTGGTTGGTCTTGGGTAGTATTGGAATTTCATTCCTTTTGTATATGACTTTTGGTTGCATTATTTTTCTTTGTCTTTTCAATTTTCTAACTATTGAATAGACTCATTTATTCATATTTGTTTTTTATTACTCTAAGAAGTAGTTTATCCCGACCCCCACGATCTAAAAATTGACTAAAGGTTTAACAATCTTTCTACATTCTTAATTAAATAGTTGGTCAATTGATTGTATTTGAGAATTAACTATAAAGTAATTGTTGAGATTTTGCTTCTCGTACTTGTCATTTGTATTTCACCTATGTTGTATCTCTATCTAATGTCTTTTAATTAATTGTTGAAATTTTGTTTTCATACACACACACACACATATATATACATATTAGTACAACTCTCTATATATTCTTGTAATATTATCAAAATAGTAAAGATTATATATAAAGAAAGAACTCGAGGAAGTATAAAAGATAAAGAGAAAATATAAATGAAAGATGATAAGGAATTAACAATTATTAATTGATCAACTCCTAGAAAAAGCAAAGGAGATGAAAAATCGTAATTTGTTGAATTTTTCTTTCATTTTTCTTGAGACAATTATTGAATTTTAGAACAAATCATAAAATAAAATAAAAAGTCATAATGATTCAAGGATGTAAATATAAGTATGCTTAACTTGCATAAGTAGTTATAAATATAAGTATGTTTAGCCTAAAAAATATAATTATGTTTAATTTTCTAAAACTTTATCCTTACATTTTCACTCATTTATTGGACTTTCAAAGTTCATTAATTACTCTACACTTTGTGATAACTGAAGTACTAAACTAAGGGATGATTTAGAATTGAAAAATGTCAAAAAAACACTAAAATAGTCGGTACTTTTATGTATTGATATAGTATATATATATATATATATAAAGGAAATGATAACTTATAATTTTGGTTTTCTTAATTATTAAAGAATGATTTGTAAAAGCTCTAGTTAAATAAATGATTAATCTTTCAAGCATCTTCGGTATAAAAAAAAATTATATACTATCGGGCGTAAATGCATACCGTGTATGCATCATTTGAATTTCAAATATCAATTTTACACATGTACATATGACATGCATCCACACCTGATGGTATAAAATATTTTTCTACACTAATCGTGCACGAAAGATTAACTCTTAAACGAATAAGATAATTTATCCTATTAAATATTATATATTCTACAGTTCCATTGAGAAAATCATCCCATTAACTTTAAAGACTTGTACAATATAAATTTTTAAAACACATGATATTGAATTATATAAATTTTTAAAGTACAATAGACTGATTCTATCATGAGACCATAAAATTTTCCTTTATTATATGAAGGAAAAGTAGAATTACTCTTTCTTGAAGACAAACCTTTTTGTATCCTTACATATTCAAAGTTCCTTGCATATTTAATTGGAATTCATTTTTACTTAATTATTGGGCTTTGAAAGTTTCTTAAATACCCCTAATTTTGTGATTGTTAAAGCACTAAACTAGGGGGATTTTTTAGGACTTAAAAATGTGAAACTTTTACATATATTATATTAGAAAATACTTACATAGACTCGATCTTTGACCCCACCTGTAGATCTTGCGATTAAATATTAAATCTTATAGAATCTTTCTTACATCAACTGATAACATAGATTCCATAACATTTAATCTACACCACATAGTCTACAAGTGAGGTCAAAAACCAAGTCTACCAAGTATTTCCCTATTATATTATATTATAGCTATATACATTATGTTATTTGTGTTGATACGTGGCCTTCCATGAGAAAATCGTGCAACACGCATTTGGTTAACATTTCCAGTTATAAAACAACTATAGAATTCTCTCCATATAGAAATCATCGAGTCTTCAATGAATGTCGAGACAGTCATGTAAAATTAATTCCTAAGCTCCTCATAAATATTTTACATAAGTTCATATTTTACAAACTAGTTCAAACCTACACCACCACAAACTAATACCAGGAACTTTACATAAAGTTAACTGAAACAGGTTCCTCGAAAAGGAACTCCTACCAGATAAAATCCACAATAGCTCAATAGCTGAACAGACAAGATGGAGAACAGAAGGGAGTCAATAAGATATCATAACCACACTATCCTAAAAGAAACAATAGCTGTTTTGAGATGGGGTTAGCCAAGATAAGATAAAGTTTGAATCAGCTGCTCCTGCATCGTCAACTAAATGATTATGGAATGTTGTAAACTACTTGCTTATTGAGTCGTCACACTCTTTGCAAGATTTCGGGGCTGATCAACATTGTGACCTCGTAGAACAGTAAGATGATAAGCCAATAACTGCAAGGAAAGAGCAAGAAAAGATAAAGGTGCTGAAACTAGCAGCTTTTTACTGATAAAAACATAAATAAAAATAATTATTATTAGAAGACAGAAGACAATTTACATGAAAGTTTTCAATCTCTACAATTTTTGATATGTATTCAAAGGTATTTACATGAAAGTTTTCAATCTCTACAAGATTTTTGACATGTATTCAAAGGTATTTGAGCTCTTCCTAGGTAAAGGAAATCAAAGGTTTATCAATGTAACCATCCTACATAATCTCCCCTCGTTCAAAAAATTCTCAACCTAAATGGCACAGTAAAGAATAACCCGTTGCATCGCTAAGACTTCCCCTTTTGACAGAATTATTTTGGCACTAATAAAACTCAAACACAATTCCTGTGGATCATACGGTCTAATTCACCCAAAAAGAAAAATGAAAGACTTGTGTAGCTCGTAAACATTTGACACAAATAGTTTGGTGTCCTCTTCTCGGGCATAATTTGATGCTGCTATGATGGAGAAAAATATAATCAAGTATTTCAATAATCTAAAAGATTGTTCTTCAGTATCTACTTTTTATGAAAATCACCAGTAGTTCAAATTAGTTTCTAGCAATAGAGGATTTGCTTTCTTGATACATAAATTCGTCATCACTACTGGTTCTTCATCTTGGACATTAGCCTCCAAGTCTTCAGTAATCAAAATTGTAGAAAATATTATTAAGGTTAGAAGAATCATTCAAAAGGTACTAAAAAAATAGAGAGGATCTAGGCTCCGTTTGATTGGATGTACAATGTTTTCCTGAGGAAAATATTTTCCTTGGAAAACATTTTACATGAAATATTTTTTCTATACAATTTTCCGGTGTTTGGTTGAAAAATGACAATATTTGAAATATAACTTTTTAAGGTTTTTCATCCTTAATTTTATGAATATGAGTTAAAAATACTTACAATAATTGTAATGAATCCTTTACAATCCAAAAAATGATTTTCTTCAAAATTAAATCATAATATAATGTAATGGTAAAATATAGAATACTGATAGTTATATTACTGTGGGATCCACAACTAATTGAAAAACAAATGGAGAACAATTCAGAACGAAATAAATATAGAGCTTAGTAACTGAAGTTATAAAAGTAAGTATTTGAGGTTTAATGTCATTTTTGAACTATCCAAAAATAACTTACGCTAAAAAATTCTGTAAGTTATTTACAGCCAAAGAAGGAAAATTGGAAAATTTTTTACACCAAAAAATATTTTCCGGTATTTGGCATCAAGAAAATTTCTGAAAAATATTTTTTGGAAAATATTTTCAGCCAAACCAAACAGACCCTAAACTAGAACTTTAGATCCATAAACTAAAAGACAAAAAATGAGACAGACTACCAAGAGCAAAGAAGAAATTCCAAGATCCCAAAGAGATTCTCCTAGTAATAAATCACAATGTAGGGTTGCTTCAAGCTACAAAATGTTCTAGATTACATAATTAAAATTCGACTGCTGGAACTCTATTCACAAGCTATATGACTTTCCACGTTTATTCTGAACAGAATTCAGTTTTGCATGACATTTTCCAATTTTATAATTTGTTATAATTTAAATAAGAATGGGGATATTTCAACAGTGACTTTAATTAGAATTCTTGTAAGTGGTATGGTTTTCTCTCAATCTGTTTTTGCCTCCACTTTCGGAAATGTAATTCAAGCCTTGAGAGGTTATAATGTCTTTGCCTTTTTCCCTATTCCTTTACATTCCTTCATCAATAATCCACTCCTACAAACCTAATTACTCCATTCCTCAGTTCTTTTATACGAAAAAACAAACATAAAGTTAGAGATAGCAATGCACCGACTTCAACAAGTGAGCTTTCTCTATCTTAATCTTTGGATCCATTGTTTCCCAAAGCATCCTGTTTTTTTTCCCCCTCTTCCTCTTATTCCCATCCACAAAATTAAGACAATAATTCTACCACTTCTACAAGATTTCAAACATGTTTAGCACAGTAAAAAAGAAAGGATGATCTGGAGAACTGACTCCCAAATATTTAACATTATTCACAGTGATCAGATTTATTCAAATAAAGTTCCATAAATAATACCACATCAAAATGAAGCAATGAAGAGTTGAAGTCAAGCACTAAGAGGGAAAAAAAGGATTCACACAGTAAAGAATGGCAGTATTGAAAACTTCAAAATCATCCTTCATCCAACTCCATGACTGGTCAATCTAACAAACATGTTCCCGGAAGAAATGTGTAAATTACCTGCAATGGAATTATGTTAACTACAGGCTGGAGACAGTCCTCAACATGAGGGACTTCAATTACTCGACAAGATCCACCAACTGATACAGATGCTGAATCTCCTTCAGAGCACATCACTACTAGTCGACCTTTACGAGCATGAAGTTGCTGAATAACTGATTGTTGTTTGCTGCCAGTGAAAGATATGTTAAAAGAACAGATATAAGAAACATAACGAATAAATACCAAAACACAACTAACCTGAAACAAGCATCACGAGTAGCAATTACAACAATTGGGAGGTTGTGATCAACCAAAGCCAAGGGACCATGTTTCATTTCACCTGCTAGTATTCCTTCACTATGCATAAGAGCGACCTCCTTTACTTGTAAGACTTCAAGGCACCTTCTAGAGCTGTTGCATAATTGTATCCTCTTCCAAATACAAGAAGTGATTGCTCATTAATAAGTAGTTCAGCAAGATCTTTCATTTCCTGGTCAAGCTTGAGAACCTCTTTCACTTTGTCTGCCAAATTTTACCACACAATAGAAAAGAATTAGGTATATGAAATATAGGATACTAGACAACACGCATTCGTTGGCATACAGGGGAGAGAATCTTGTATATACAAGGCAAAAAGTACCAATAACATACTTGGCAAGTCTAATAAACCATCTATTATTGCTTCTCTTCTTGCTTCATTTGAAATCATGTCACCTCCAACTGCAAGAGCCAACATTGCCATAACTACTATTTGGCTGGTGTATGCCTGTTGATTAATATAACAACATGATAAGTCAAATCATGGTAACACAAGAAAAAGACTAAAGACAAAGTGCTTATTACTTGCCTTCGTACTAGCCACACCTATTTCACAACCAGCATTGATATGGACACCTATACGAAGGGCGCAGTGCGTTTTCCTTGCAAGCGCACTTCCAACAGTGTTCGTGATTCCTACGCATAATGCGCCATTTTCTAAAGCATAATCTAATGCTTGTAAAGTATCAGCAGTTTCACCAGACTGACTGACAAATACAGCTGTATCTTCACGGTATATTGGCCCTTGCCTATCCACTAAATCACTAGCAACCTCCATTGTTACTGGAACACCTGTATATACATTGGGACATCAGTAAATAGTTGGTACATTAGATATCACTGTTTTTTTCCGCACAACAGTCAACAACAACTACCAGAAAGTTCTTCTACAATAGGTCTTGCAGCTAAAGCTGCGAAATAACTTGTGCCGCAGCCAACAAAGATAATCCTTCTGCTTCTCCTGATAGTCTTTAGATGATCTTTCAGTCCACCTAAAAGCACAGTCTTGGATTTGCACGATCCTCCACGTATTAGCCTCCCTCTCATTGTTGTTGTTAAAGATTCCGGTTGCTCATGAATTTCTTTCTGTCCATTGCTTACGCATGTAATGCTTGTATTTCCCTTTATTTATTTGCTCAACCTCCATTTCGAGAACAGACAATGCACGTTGAACAGAAGCAGGCCTAGCGAGAGTGCCACCACGTCTACCCTTTGCATGGTCAAACTTGAATATTGACACACCTCCATCCTGAAATAGTGAAAGTCAAGAAGGTCATACACTACAAAGATTGTGTTTTGTAAAGAAATATCATATGCAAATAGGATTAATATCAGTGTACCCACTCTAATACTCAATTCTTCAAATATTAGCCAGTTTTCCAAAGTAGAAAAGAAAAATAACAAAAAATTAAAAAGTAGGGAAATAACTTCCACACCTTGGAAGTAATTTAAAGTAATGTACCTTAACATGAATAACTTCACCATCCTCAATTACCAAAACCTTTTTTGTGTGTTCAACTAGGGCACTTGCATCACTTGACAAGAACAGTTCTCTAGGTTGATCATTGCTTGAAAGAAATTTAGAATCAGTAAATGATGCTCCAATTGAATGCTGCCCTCATCTTCAAGGTCCTGAGTAATTGCAAGTTCATTTGAAAACCAGATCAATGACAAGAAGCAGAAGAATCGGGAAACACTTTGTTCTGGATACCAGTTTTTCTTTTTTCTTTTTTTTTTTTCCAATTTCTTATTCCCCTATGGCATCCCCCTAAAGCACCACATGACAAGGAGAAGTGATTATTTTGTACCATTGTACAAGTTAATATATGAATATATATAGGTTGCCACAAGTTCATTTTGTAGAGTAATTATTGAGAACTTGTATTGGCACCTGAAATAGAGTTCAAGTGGATGATCTCACTAGTGTACAAAATGCCAACATATCGCCCCTTTATTTTCTCTTCTCAATGAACATATACCAGTACTAATACACAGGCAGAATTCAAGATATTATCCATACAGTAAGTTGTCAGGAATCTATTGGTTGAAGGATCAGAAAATTTTGGACAGAAGATTCAATGACTTGCTTGACAAGGAAATTGAAGGTTAAAGATTAAAGATCCTCAGAAGATGGTTCAACAAGTGGAAACGGCATAAAGAGGAAAACATCTCCGTGACAAGGAATATAGAAGAGAATTAAAGCACAGTTTAGCAATCAATAACAATTTCTCCCGTTTATTTCCAACTCAGAGAAACCAAAAAGCATTTATGGCCAACTCTACAGCTGCTCACCTAGGGGCAATCCATGTTTTGGTATTGCATTATAAATGCAATGTTTTCTATGTATTACGAAATTGTCACTTCAACTTGCAATCTGGCATGGCAATATAAATACCAACTATCAAAGTGTAAGTATATACAGTTAACTGAAGCGCCAAATATCAATTGTAATTGGACAACAAAGAAACAGAACAGAAGTATAGCTTGGTGCCAAATGACATCTCAAACAAAGATTAACAGGATAACCTCATTCCTAAATTTATACAGCATCACATGTTTCCGATGAAAATCGACAATGTCACACTGGGTAACAGGAATTTATTGTCCAAAGAATTACATATGTATAGTCATTTCTCATAGTATAAAGATCAGTGGATCAACTTGTACAATTAAGGACCATTTTATAGAAACGAAAATTAGATCAACAGAAATCCTTGACAAGGCAAGCAATGTTGGATTGGGATTTACTCTTTGAAAAATCAAATTACAAAAACTTACCTTTACACCAAGGAGCAATGGACTACCACGTTTGCAAGCAATCAATTCATTTGGATAATGTCGACTTTTGAAAATAAGAGCATAAGCTCCTTCCAGATGCCGCATCACTTCAAGCACGACTTGACTGAAGGTGACACTCTGATCACCTGCAGTGAACAGACAAACATTAATAGGTTTCATAGAAATAAAAGAACATGAATGTGTCTGGTTCTTTCACTGAAAAGAAGACAACAAAAATTAGGCAAAAGGTGTAGTCACTCAATTTAGGATATTATCTGTCACAATATTATGATAAGCTATAAATTTAAAATTTTTGGGTATAAAAAAGAGGGAAAAAAAGAAGCAAACAGCAAACTCAAGTTCTCCCAGGGATGTACAAGGAACAGTTATCAGAATACTGGCATACAAATTGGAGGCAAGAATCTGTCCAAATCAATCAAACTTTACACATCAATCTAATACGTAGCATCTGTGATGCAGTTCAATTACAATCCAAATCTGATCCATTTGCATGCAGATTCATCCTTCACATAAAAATAAATCACCTACCCAAGAGCTTCAAGAGGCACTAGAACCTAACAAGGGATCAATTGCGGATCCACAAAATTTACCATTTCCAGTTTTTTTCTTTTAGTAGTAATAAATTTCCAACCCTTTTCTTCATGATAATAGCAGTAGCTATAAATAAATTGCAGTGACCCATTTTATACACTTCAGATTCTCCATGTTTCCATGAAAACAAAACAAAGTGGTACAAGACATGGTGTGTTCCAGCTTTTCTCTCCAGTATCCAAAACTTAAAAACTTCTTAAGCACTAACCAAATAAGAAACAACTGCAAAACATGTTTGGGACCTTCTATGATATCATGACAGGAGTAAAAATACGTAATACATTAACAGCCAAGTCACTTAAACAGCATGTTAGTTTCTCCTGGGATGAAGACAAATCCATGAAGTGGAGTTTATGGAATCTCCTCATCATCTATGGCGAAAAACTGATATAGACAAAAGGTACCCTATCACCTAATTTTTCTCTAATCTATCATTAAGCAGCGAAAACTCTTTAGATTTCACTGATTATCATCTATGCAAATAATCCGTAGGTCCAATCATTCGCCTGAACTATCCATTATAACAAGTTAACCTACCATTTGTCAACATCTCTAGTCGGTTTGATGTTGCATTGAATTTTCCATTTACAAAGACATAAATCAAGGAGCACGTCACTTGAATAAATTTCGATAAATGTCCTAAAGTGATCACAAAAGACTATCACAATAATTTGAACTACTTAGACCACCCTTTCCAGGCTTCCAATATTTCCAGGGATAAAGGCAGTAAAGCATTCTTTAACATGTGTGAAATTCCGGGATAAAGGCAGTAAAGGAAACAGGCCAAAAAAGACTAAATTGAGAAAAGGAACCATATGGTCTGAACCACTCGCATTGATCAGCCAGATTTACCTTCTTCATTAGCTTTATCAAAAACAAATTTAGCAAGCTTTGGAATGACTTCCGTATCTGTATCAGATTCAAAGATGAATCCATGCCGAACTAAGGTCTCTTTCAGTACCTGCAAACATGAAGGAGATTCTTCAACAAAAGATTGAAGTTAAACTTCTAATTCAAAGGTAACACATGATTCAAGGTCTATTCTTTCCTAGAAAGAATTCAAAGGGCATGCTTGCAGATATTTGAAAGGAACATGAATGGATGATCAAAATGAACTCTTTCAGCATTGCTGGACACAGTCATCCAATGAGTGTAAAAGCTGCTATAAGGGTTTTGGACAACTACAGCATCATATCTTCAAGCACAAAGCCCGTTTCCACAATTTTATATATGCAATAAATCACAAAATAATTATAACAAAGAAACAGGAATATAATGAAAGCAATAGAATACCTACAAAAAGTGAATGAATCAAGGTACTGTTGAAACAGAAATAGTTTCTTAGGACATGGCAAGTTCACATAGAACTTTGAGTCATACAAATAGCAACAAAATTTCCAAACTAACATTAGAAGTATAGCTGCACTGACTGCTCCAGCAGAAACATTAAGTAAAAGAGGCCACAATCTCTTCCAGGTGATTCTGGTTCACAAAGAAAAGTTGGCCTGATATGTTTTCCATGCTGGTATATGGTGCACTCCATACAATGTAGGGTACATTACAAGGAAACCCTCCCGTTTGGCATGTTTAGGTTACTCCCCCTTGGTTTGCAAACCTACAGTCCATCCCCTTGTGGTTTTGGTTAAAGTGAAACTGAAAGGGTAAATTACAAGGAACCCCCTTGTGGTTTGACTAATGTTCACGTTACCCCCTTATGGTTTTCAAACCTACAAATTTACCCCCTTGTGGTTTGGTGGTTAAAGTGAAACCGTTAAATATTCTGTTAAGTGACCGTTAGGAGGCTAAAATTTTATTTAGAGGGTTAGTTTAGTCATTTAAAGCCTCTAATCAAGGCTAGTTATGTATTTTAGTATAAAACACAACTCCCTTCCGGCGGAGGAGTTTTTCAAACAGTAGAGGAGTATTAAGGTTAGGGGTATTTTGGACTTTTTCTACAAATCCATTAAGTTTTTTACTTTCCATCCATTTTACAAAAAAATCCAAACCACAGGGGGGCAAATTCCAGGCTTTGAACATTAGCCAAACCACAAGGGGATTCATTGTAATTTATCCAAACTGAAACCGTTAAATATATCCTGTTAAGTGGATGTTAGGAGGCTGAAATTTTTTTATTGAAAATGTTATTTAGTTGTTTAAATCCTCTAATCAAGGTTAGTAATATAATTTAACGTAAAACAAAATCCTTCCCTTCTGGCAGATGGGAGGTGTAAGGGTTCTAGGCTTAGGGGTATTTTGGACTTGATTTCTTTGCACAAATCCATTATATTTTTTACCTTTCCATCCATTTTACAAAATAAATTCAAACAACAAGGGGCCAGATTGTAAGTTTGCAAACCATAGGGAAAACCTATACATTAGCCAAATCACAAGGGATTCCTTGTAATTTACTCAATAATTTAACTTCCACTACTTCAAATCCCTTCCACCCTCCCCCACTCTCCTTGAGCTATCAAAGCCCAACACACACCTAATAATGTTGTGGGAGCTAGTAGTGGTTATCGATGAAATCGTTACAAGAGATATGATCAGTAAGATTTCATGCTCATTGTGCCAGAAAGAAAGAATTGACCCACAAAAGAGTACGAACAGATTGGGCATCCATAAGTTTATCACTACTCAACACACTTATTGACCTTGTTACCCTAAACTATACAGGCCGGTTTGTGTTTCTACATCTACTAACTCCATAACTAACTAGATAATTTCCTGAATATCCAACTACATTGAAGAGGAAAGTCAAGAATATCTCATCTAACATAAAAAGAAGCTTATTCCATTTTTCACAAACTTGAATTCATCCATTTAAACCACATCAATTAATACTAAACTAAAACGATAATCTACTATGTATTTTGCACAATTTGTCTGATGTTGAGAACAAGAAAAAGGAAAAATGCTTGATTCATGATCAAAGGGTTCAGTTTTTAGAGAGAGAGAAAAAAAAAAAAAAAAAAAAACAGAGAAAAACCTTGAAAGCGAAGCTAATCAAACTCAAAACCCAATTTTTCCTACTTGAAAAACTTGAAGAAACAATAACATTAATTAATCGTCAAAAACTAGATCACAATACATGCTAAAACTAGATAATTTACAGAAGTCTAATCCCTATCTAGAATCCTAATCTAATAAAGTTATACATACCTCTGACCCTTATAACCAAAATTGTAATCTAATGGAGATCCTTTATCCTTTTTAACTTATTCTTATCCTATCATAACAAAATTTGTCCTACATCAGTTCTCCTTAGGTTGGAAAATACTTGTGCTCAAGTTTTATGTTAGTTTTGTACTATCACAGGGCATGCTTTCTTCTTTTACATCTTCCAGTACTATAGAACATATAGATTAATTCTACATTACCAAGCAATAATCTAATGAATACAGTTTCATCTTTTCACAGTCCCACAACATGTTGTCTCATAGGTGAGCATATCAAGTAAATGTAATATTCTCTGAATCAAAATTCTTATCAAATCATTGTGACATTCAATTGCATGGCCATTAGGTAAACTTTTGATAAGTAATCCGATTTTGATAAATGACACAATCCAGCTGCCAAAATCAGTAGTCTTCACATTGATTGCTTGATAATCATGTTGCAGCATGACTGTGGCCTTGTTTCCAGACAACCACTAGAGATCAACTCAAGCTGAGTACCATCTGAAACCATGTGGAACGCGTTTCCTGCGTATTTGTACTTCACATATGTGTCTCGATCCAATAATCTGATCTAGATTATATTTAGAACTTCTATCAGACACAAGACATGGTACCATTGTTCTCAAAAAGTTTGAATGACTATGGAAAGGATACAATGGAAAGTTTTTTTTCATCAGGGTAAACATCAAAAGACGGCGAGAATTCAAATGGACTATATCCTCCCATAGACACTCTGATTCATTCAAAACAAATTTTCTTCATATCAAGCTTCTAGTGCCATCTCCAATTCCACATAAAATTACATATTTCTTGGTTCATGAGTTGATCAAGCCTTTGGTACAAGCACTTAAGTTGTTCCTTACTTCTATTTGCCTTTGATACCAAATGCCACCGACAGAAGCGCAAGAAGAAGGGCAAATGATATTGCCACAGCTAAAATCTTAATGCCACAACAAATTATTGTCAAAGGACAAAATTACCCTTCCAAGTCAATCTATCATTTCTCGCTTATTTTGCTGAATCACCACCAAGGTCTCTCCCCTGTCAAAGTCTCATCATCTGTCATTCCTTTCCTCTCTCAACCAGTCACCCCTCCCACCCACCGTATTTGTTTCATTAATTTTATTTACTGTATATTTGGTGAATCCTTCACCCTTTTTATTGTTTCTTGCAACACCTCTGATTCTAACAGAAAATCAGCCGATATGAAAGAGGGGTCCAACTATGATTTCCAGCCAATTCGCTCCGACGGGACTTCATTGTCACCTTCCAAAATCGAGTCCAGAGCTTGGAATTCAGCAAATAACATAACCAATACCAGTGGAATAAGGATACCGTATTTTTTTTTATTTTAGT
Organism: Cinchona pubescens; assembly: GCA_025175665.1. Classification (NCBI taxonomy): domain Eukaryota; kingdom Viridiplantae; phylum Streptophyta; class Magnoliopsida; order Gentianales; family Rubiaceae; genus Cinchona; species Cinchona pubescens. The sequence continues at coordinate 239,881 of JANKKI010000212.1, read as the reverse complement.
AACTCTTTCGAAGAGCATTTTCTCATCAGATCTGGAGATATTCCAAAATTTTTGTAGTTTTCTTATTTTATTCTTGGTTTTTATTTGTTTTGCTTTTTGTGTATTAGTAAACGAATTGAAGGAGACTGAGATTATAAAAAGTGTTTTTTGGGGTATTTTCTACAATTTTATGGAGAAAATTCATTCCACATTTGTCGGAACTCGGAACCATATCTATCGATCCATTTCCCATCCAATTTTATTTTTTTAAAGAAAAGACCAGACCTTTCGTTTTTTTTTTTTTTTTTTTTTCCAAGAGAGTTGATAGTGGGCGGTGCTTTGGGGACACTAGTCTGAAATGGAAAGAATGTGGAAGAGAGACTTTGTTGTTGCAGTCAACTGAGGGTATTTTTGTCCCTTCACAAAATATTTGCTGTGGCAATATCATTGCCCTAATAGCTTTGCTTCACGATCAAAGAATTTGGTTTTTAAGGAAAACCAAAGAAAAACCTTGAAAAGGGGAGCTAATCTATGTCAAAACCAATAAGTTCTACTTGAAGAAGTGATAATCTTTCTATTCATCAAGCTTGAGCCTTTTACATGTTAGTTTACGTTATTCCTACTATACCCTTTTTAGTTAGTATTCAAACTTCCAACATCCCCTCTTTCCATTCACATGATTTTCTACACGCTAGATTATTAAAAGATTTTCATAATAATATATTACAGTTTTATGATAAAAATATATTCTTTATAGGGTAATTTGTTCAAAAATTCTCTGAAGAATATAATTATTAACTTTGGAGATAAAATATACTAAACCTATATTTTTTCCCATGCTTACCCGGAAATTTATTTTCTAAAAGTAGAATATGGCCTAAAATTAAAAAAAAAAAAAACCTATAGTAAATAATTTTTTCTAAAAGCTATATTAAGTGTTAGTAAAAGAATATATTTAAATAATAGAAAAAATTGTTCTTTGGAGTAAATATGCGAGAATTCAATTCTTTTGTGATATTTAGTAACTTAAGATTACCTAAAAATAGAAAAGATTTCTCAACTATAAAGAAGTAAGAAAGAACGCTAGTATGGGAAGATGAGGAAAGAGAAAACAAACTTGTAGGGAGGGAGAATAGGTGACAAATGATAACTGAAAGTAGATTAGGAGAGAGAATCCATATAGGAAAGAGAATGAGGGAGAGAACTTGACATCACTCTATATAGCGACAACATACGAACTCGCCACCTAAATTAGCCAAGTAGGAAAGCAAAAGTAGAGAGAGAAGATAAACAGTGTTGTGTTATTATGCACACGCACACACACTCAATACATGCCAACTACACAATTTATGGAAGTTTAATCCGTATCTGGAATCCTAATATGATAAAGTTATTTGTCCCTCCCACCCTTATCTCCAAAATAAACTGAAGTTTAATCATTTTTAACTTATCTTATCCTATCATAAAGAATTTTTCATGCATCATTGTTAGTAATCAACATTATAAACTGAAAAGAACAAGAACAAGAAAAGCAAGCAAACATCAACAAAATATCAACTTGAGCATTACTTTGTTAGATAACTCATTGTTTCAATGATCTTTCTAATCTAATTTAGGTCCTTATCTTTTTAACTTACCCTTGTCTTACCCTATCATAAAGCATTTGCCATACATCATTGATAGTAATCAACACCGAAAAGAAAAAGGACGAGAAAAGCAAGCAAACAACAACTATGAAAGATCAACTCAAGCATCACTTTGCAAGATAACTTCCTGTTTCAATGATCTTTGAAAGGAGACAGTTGGGATTACTTCAAAAAGGAAAATCTACATAACTCAAAGGCCATCTAAGCAAAGTATACTGCCTCAAATTGCCAAAACTCCCCTATCAACAGTAAATCCCGCAATAATACTTTTAAAATAATCTTTCACACCAAAATTCTCCGAAAAGTTTTAAACAAAGATGTCAAAGAAAGCATCTTCCTGAACCTAGAAGCTCAGCACTCAAAAACAACAAACTAAAAAAGCCTAATGTCTCTTCCAAGTGTCAACGCCTATATGATTCCCCTTTTGTGCACACATAACCTCTTAAGCAGAACATCCATCAGTAAGTAAATGAAATATGAGCTAAGAACAAGCTTGCTACAACCCAGAAAATCGTCAAACCAATTTGGGTACTAAGAGCACAGTTACGGCCAGTTTCAGTAGAAAGACACCCTTAGATGGACATCCTCCAATGTCAATCAAAAACTTTCCTCTCCTATACCTTATCAAGGAAAGCCAATCAACTCAGCCACAAGTTTGTTATGGCAAATTATAACATACCCATCGTGGTCTCACCTAGCAACATCATCAACCACCTCATTAGCAACAAGAACAGCACCAGGAATCATTTGTTCTCAATAGAAGTACTTCCGCATACAGACAGTTTCAAATAAAACTCTCGAAGTCAACTAGAGAGCACCTTAGTAAAGAAATCAAATGAACTTGTAAACAAACTAATGGGTCCAAATCCACTCACCTCAAGGACCTCCCTTTTCAAAAACAAGAGTAATAAGAGTTTCTTCCATATTGTTCCTACCAACCTGGTACCATGAAATTTATGAACCACACATATAAGATCTTCCTTTAGAATCTCCCAACTACTTTAAAGAAGCCATACTAGATTCAAGATGTTTTGGTGCCTTCTCCTCTAATGTTCTATTTACAATATTCTTCACCCCTTCAACGTCAGCGGTTGAGCATATGTTGGTGTTTGATAAAAAAAAAAAGGAGCCCGATAAACACTTCCATTCAGAGGGCTGATAGAATTTCTCTTCCTCAAACAAACCAGCATAAATTTCGTAATTCATGAAAACAAAACTTTTCCACCCTAAGTACATCACCTAACTCCAACTCCAGCTCCAGCTCCTTGACCAAAACCCTTTTATTTCTGCTACTTGTAACCTAATACAAAATACCATAAAATCTATACAACAACAATATAACCAATAATAAAAACCAGAAAAAGCAACAGATGCCTGAGAACTAATAATTGCAGATGAAATCCCAACAAGTCATATATGAATAATTCTTACCTTCAAGTAAATCTAGAGATCTCAGAATAAAAAAAGAAAAAAGATTTCTGCTAGAATATTATAAACAATAAAATTCAAAACAATTTGAATCGTAAGAGGAAATTCTTCAACTATTTTCTTCACAGTGCTTGGATCTACCTGGCATTTTGAAATGTCTTTGATTTCATTTACAGTAAATATGTCACTAGATCTTCACCAAAAGGCAAACAACAGTTATACCAAAAAGAAAACCTCTGGTTATATGTAATTGAATAATTTCTAAATTCCTTACCTGTCACTCTAGTTCGCTTCTAAGGAGAAAAGTTTGATCCCAATTCTAACCCAATATCAACTACCCACAAATGCAATGAAATAGTAATACATGGCTAATTTGCTCAACAGGGAATGTCTAGCAATGAAGAAAAATTGATGTCCTAGATGATATATAATCTAAGAGTGTGTATGAAACCAGATTAAGAACTTAAAATGAAGCAATAATCTGGGCATCTTAAAAATCAGTTGGTTCTTCCTTCAAACAAAATTGACAAGTCTATTCATATTCTTCCCTAATTCAGTAGCAGTTTATCCTTAAAATTCTTATCATGTGCACTTTTACAACATGATCAGTCAGTACTTACTAGAACATGTTTATCAAACATTATAAACAAATTCAGCATTAAGCTACAGACCAACAAAAGTACTTTTTAGGTCCTAAAGTTCAGCAACTCAAAAGCTTCAGTTATTCAAACTCCGTATTCAGATTTCACGATGGAATTAAGACTTCTGATTTACTAAACAAGCCCTAAGATTATCAACTAATGAAAAGTTGAAAACAGTGCAAGTATGGAAACAACTGTAGGGGCCTAAAGCTTGATCACGAAATGTCAAATATCAAGATACTCATGAGAAGCATCAGTCGATCATACGAAAAAGCAGACTTTCTTTTTCCTTAAAATTACAGATATTTGAAACAAACAAACTAGTAGTTGTGTAGGGATGATGAGTAAATAGAAGTTAAGGACAAACAAGAAACCTCATAATTTGTGATAATGCCATTGTGAACAACCAGAAAATCATTTCCATCCCCAGAGCTCTGGGGGTGACTATTTCTTGGAGCTGGCTCCCCATGGGTAGCCCACCTTGTGTGTGCAATGCCAGCATGAACAGCAAACACTTCTTCCAAATCTAACTCTGTCTCATCAACCTCTGAAAACACAAATCCAAAGTTCATATTTTACGTAATCGGCCACCCAAATACCAACCAAAATATTTCATCAAGAAAACGAATACTGAAAGCATAAATTTGCAACAGATTCATTTATTAATTTTGTAAATAAAATAAACCCCATCAAGTTAAACCCTCTAGAAAAATCCCAATTTCCAATTTTCTTTTAGGTCCACAAAATGTTGCCCAATTACACAAAACCCACTAATCAAATAGCCAAAAAAAAAAAAATTGAAACAAAACCACCAATCCAGATCAATACATTAATCATACACATACGATCACCAGAAATCTTAATTAACAGAAAAATCAAAAAAAAAAAAAAACATTAAAAAATACTAAATTGATTCAGGAATAAAATAACATTGATTTAAGAAAAATTATACCTTGGTAAACGGATTTGACAAGGGATTGAATCTTCCCTTCTTGGCGAAAGACGAGAGGAGGAGGGGCAATACTGGAATTAGAATTGAAACCGGAGATTAACGGAGCCTTGACGGAGGAGAAGGAAGCATCAATGGAGATACCGGAGGAATCATAGCCTCGGTACTCCTATAAACGGCGGAGGCCGTTAAACAAGACTTCTAGAATGTAACGGCGTTCTCTATGGACATTATAATTCAAGTAGGCAAAAATCCCACACATTTTTATTCTCTCTCTTTTGATTCAGTATAAGAAGACAGAGGTTGAAGAGTAGTTGAATTTTCTGCGAGGAAGTTTAAATAAGAGATCACCCCGGGGTTGGCAGCGGGACGGGATTGTGAGTGGGGGGGGCGGAGCCGGCTTCTTCCCTGGATCCAGTCTTGTTGACTTAAATCGCCAAAGTTTCGTACTTCTTGCATCAAAACTTGTACCGTTGAATTTGTAACTTTCTAGTAGTAAGATTTTGGGTTAATTACAAATTTTTTTTTTTCTTAAACCTACGCTCTAATTGCACTTTACCCTTTGAACCCCTTTTAAAAGTTTCCCTCATATAAATAATTTTAAAAAAATGATGTGGATATTTATTTTGATATTATTACCCTTCAAACTTTTATACACAAATTACTTTCCCTTTATTTCATTAAAATACTTTTAATGTTTTTATACAATTTTTTTTTTTAAATTTCGTAACAATAAGAAAATTTCTTGAATTATCATATTTTTTGTTAATCAATTTATATATTATTTTTCTTCATTATCTATATATATATATATGATAGCAAAACCCCTTTTCACCACAAGTAATGAGGGGATGACACATAGCACCATTGTTATTCTTTTCCTATCTAACATACTATTACTAATTAATTATTAATAATTAATTCAAAAAATTGTAATGATTTTGTTCTTAACAAACTTAATAAATCTTGAACATTCAAAATTTTTTAAGTTGATAATAAATATAGATTTAGTTAATCATTTGTTTTTCTCTTTACATTATAGTTACATCATATTAATCATTTTAGTTAGTTTTATTTTATTCTATTTTTACTTACCAAAAAAATACATAAATAAATATATATATATATATATATATATATATATACACACACACACATCACTAATTAACAAAAAAAAATTAATATAGAGGTTTAAATATTCAAAATCTTAACTTTATCTTCATATATATTAAGTAGTTATTTATTAGAACAAATGAATACAAATTAATTATATACTCTAGCACATAATTCTAATTTCTATATACTTCGACCAATTACATCTGTAAAAAGTTTGGCTTATTTTCAAGAAAAAAAATCAGTTTTTGATCATAAAATAAATATTTTAAATGCATAATTAACACCTATCAAGTAGCTTTATTAGGAAAAATGAATACAAACTAATTTGGCATTCTAAAAGATATTTCTTAATTTTATATTGTCAGACCATTTATATTAGCTAAAAATTTAGTCCATTTTCCACAAAAAAAAAACACTATATCTACCTTTTTTTCACGGCATTTGTCATGCTCTATTTTTTCTACTACCTTTTTATAAAAATTATATGAACGTTTACAAAAATTATTTTAACCTATTTGAACCATTTACATACCCTATCGTTATTCAATTATAAATAGTAATCATTATTTACAACTTTTCAAATTTTTTTCAAAGAAATAAATATTACGACTATATTTTTCGAAAAAAATCTTCATCCAGTTTACTCTATATTAACCAAATTTCAATTGAAATGAAATCTTTATCTACCTTAATCATAACAAACAACAATTTCTTTTCAAAACAACATTCAACTAACATCTAACTTATTAATCATATCTTACGACTAATTCTTTTTTAAATTCAAAAATAATAGTTATTTATTGGTAACTTTAAATCTTTTTAAAACGACAATTACTATCGTGTAGCTTATCATACCATTCAAGTTACTCTTTTTTTTTTTTAACAATACTTATCTATTGGCAATCATATTTACCTATCATCTAACGAATTAATTAACAAATTAATAATTAATAATTGATTTAAAAATTGTAATAATTTTGCTATTAACAAACTTAATAAATCTTGCATATTCAAAAATTTTAAGTTGATACTAAATACTGATTTAGTTAATCATTTATTTTTCTCTTTACTTTATAGTTACATCATATTAATAGCATTTTAGTTAGTTTTATTTTATTTTATTTTTTTTACTTACCAAAAGAATATATATATATATATGTATATATATTACTTATTTTCTATCACTAATTAACTAAAAAATTAATATAGGTTTAATCTTCAAAATCTTAACTTTATCTTCATACATATTAAGTAGTTATTTATTAGAATAAATGAATACAAATTAATTATATACTCTAGCAAATAATTATAATTTCTATATAGTTCGACCATTTATATTTGTAAAAGGTTTAGCTTATTTTCAAGAAAAAGAAAACAAAATGAGATTTTGATCATAAAATAAATATTTTAAATGCATAATTAACACCTATCAAGTAGTTTTATTAGAAAAAATAAATACAAACTAATTAGGCATTCTAAAAGATAATTCTTAATTTTATATTATCAGACCATTTATATTAGCAAAAAAAATTAATCCATTTTCAAAAGAAAAAAAAAACTGTATCTACCTTTTTTCACGGCATTTGTCATTCTCTACTTTGGATTCCACTACCTTTTTATAAAAATTCTATGAACGTTTAAAAAAATTATTTTAACCTATTTCAACCATTTTAAAAAATGTATGTATTTAACCTATTTCAACCATTTACATACCCTATCGTTATTCAATTACTTATAGTAATCATTATTAACAACTTTTTTTTTTCAAAGAAATAAATGTTACGACTGTATTTTTCGAAAAAGATTTTCACCCACTTTACTCTATCTTAACTAAATTTTAATTGAAATGAAATCTTTATTTACTTAATCATAATAAACAACTATTTCTTTTCAAAACAACATTTAATTAACATCTAACTTATTAATCATATCTTACAAGTAATTTTTTTTGTTAAAAAATAATAGTTATTTAACGGTAACTTTAAATCTTTTTAAAATGATAATTACTGTAACTTATCATACCATAAAAGTAATTTTTATTTTTGGTCTAGTATTCTCTTGAGATATCAATCTTTTTTTCTGATTGCTCAAGTTGATCGAGAGCATGATCTATTCAGGTTCCCTTTATTCTTTTTCCATGAAAGTAACTTTTGATTTGATATTCTCTTAAAGTATCATTTGTTCTAAATTTTTGTGATTTTTTTTTTCTACAATAGATTAGCTTTTTTGATGTGTAGGATTTCTAGGATGGATAAGTTAAGTAACTTTTTGATGGAGTTCTTTTTTTAACTTTTCTCAGTTTTAATAATAAGAGATATCGATATTTACTTCCAGAGCTATTTATTTTTCTATTTTTCTCCAATGATAAAAGATGATTATACGGATGGTATCTCAACAGTAGAAATATCGATAGATGACTAAGTGTGTGCATTGTTTGTCACTGGTGATCCCAAGACAAGCGAGCTCTTTTTTGTTTTTTTAGTTTCAATTTTCAACTTTCCTACGAACTTTTTTTTTGTCTAGAGATATTTAATTTGTTTAGATATTATTTTTGGGTAAGTTTAAGCACGAAATGTGATAAACACTTGATTTAGTTTTTATACCTACAAGTTGTTTGTTGAATTTACTAACAAAAATTAGTGAGGGAAGGGTTGTCAAAAGTGTGACTTTTTTGTTACTCTTTCCTCTTATTATTTTCTAATTCCAAGAATTTTTGTGCATGGGTTTTGTGCAATTGTATTTGTAATTTATATCCATATAGAAAATTATTTTATTTATTTTGGATATTGATCGGATGCATGGTTGTGGAAATAAATAGTAACTTATAAAATCATTATTTTCATTTATTTTCCTCATTTATTTTGGTTCTTCTTTTAAGTTTTTTTTTTAGTTGTTATATTACTTCTTTTTTTGGGTGAATGTTTTATCTCTCTATTAAAGATATAAAAAGTGGATTGTCAATTTTCAATTTCACATTAGTTGATATTTGTTTATTTTGGTTGAAATAAGAGAAAAAAGATGAGAAGGTAGAGAGTAAGAACTTCATTTTTTTTCATATTATCAATATTCTTTAAATTAGAAAAATAGGTAGACATTGGTTAAACTTTATTATTATAAAGATTCTATGACGAATTTTTACAGTTATTTATAAATTTCTTTTTCATCTGTAAACGGGATATATGTAAGAATATTTCTTAAGGAATAATTGCTTAGTAACGAGTATAACACTCTAAAAAACAAAAATGTGAAAATTTTTTTTGCCAAATAAAGTAAAAATATTTATAAATGTAAGCGAGTTTTAGAAGGCTGACGAAATTGACTGATGACATTTTATATTACACGTTGTTGGGAAATTCTATAGTTTTTTCTAAGGATCCCTTATATTTTAAATACTTATACAGTACAATATCATGTATTTAAAAATCTTGTACTGTACAAATTTTTAGAGTCAAGGAAAAGATTCCCTAAAAGAGACTGTAAAATTTCCTAAGTTGTTTGTTAATTGACTGATGACTTTTTAAGGAAATTCTACAATCCCTAGAGAATTATTTTCTTGTGTTTTAAGAGTTTATACAATACAATACTATATGTTTTAAAATTTTATACTATATAAATTTTTAAAATTAGAAAAATAATTTTCACAACGGAATTGTAAAATTACCGACCTTTTATATTACAAGTTGTTTGTTTGGAATTGGGTGTGTGAATTATTGTCCGTTAGGGTTAGGACAAAGACAGGTAATTTGGAGGATGATGCTTAGCAACGTGGTGCAGATGGGAAATATCCAATTCTGAAGAAGTCAATTTTGTCACGCTCAAGGTCACATTTCCTTACTTTCCTGGAAAATGTTCGCTCTGTCTACGTTTCTCTCACGTCAGTGTTTTTCTTAGGGGCGAGCAGGTGTTGGTTTAATTCGAATTTGAATGAGCTATTTGAATGGTATAACCATGTCTTTTGTTATATGATGCACATGAAAAGTTATTTAAAGTTATTTATTGATAGTAATATGTAATTAATCAATTTCAAGTATAATGGTCAAAAATAAAAAAGTAAACTGAATATTTATATTTTAATTAGATGCAAATGGAAGACAATCGTCACTTCGTAAGTTCGTATGACATTAAATACAAATGCCAAATAGCTTGTGATTATAAAATCGGAGAATTTTACAATTCCTTATAGGGAATTATTTTCTTGGTTTTAAAAATTTGTACAGTACAAGATTTTTTAAGTATATAATATTATATTGTACAAGCATTTAAAGTACAAGGGAATGGCTTTGTAGAGACCGTAGAATTTCCCTACAAAATCAGGGGAATTCTACCGTCCCTTTTAGGGACCATTCTCTTATATTTAAAAACTTATACAGTGCATACTTTTTAAGCACATAGTATTATATTGTACAAACATTTAAAGTACAAAAGAATGATTCCCTATAAGAAACTGTAAAATTTCTCATAAAATCATCACCATCTATATTTTGTACAAGGATAATGCAAGTGCTTTTCAAATACAGAATACAACAAGTGCTTTTCAAAATAGAATACAACTAATCCTTTTAAAACTTTTGACTTTTTCAGCACCAAAACTGGAGATTTGACAATATTGTATCGCAGCAATAGACATTAGGATCAATACCTTCACCAAAACCATATCCTCACATTACTTATCAATAAACTTCAAGTCCAGCTTCTCAACGATAGAATTAATGTTGCCTACTTGAATTTGAAAATTCCTGCTTTAAACTCACTAAAATCATGAAATTTCTTGAGAAAAGAGATAGTACAACATAAAACTGAACAAAATAAGAGAAACAAAAATATGAATATACAAATGGCATGTAAACTACCAAAAATGTCTATGAGTATTCGTTATGCTCTAATTGCACATATTAGTAACTTAACACCAAGATGAATAGTTGAACATAATTAGATTGTTTCATTAAATGGAGAATTTGTAATCAACTTTAATTTTTTATGACCCATTTGATAATTTTAAATATTATAGCTGTCTAAATCTTTAATTTTAGAAGTTGCGATATAATATAAAATTTTAAACATGAACAAATGTTAACATAGTACAAAGGCTAATTAAATAGAAAACCAATGCCAAATTAAGGGAAAACCAATGCAAAAATAAGGGAGAACCAATTTGAGAGATTAACTGTAGAAGGTTGACCAAAGGAAACAACAAAACCAAGAGAAGGGGGAAAAAAAAAATACCTGTCCGCTAAATCGAAAGAAAAAAGTAATGCAATAAAGTCCCATGTACATCAAAAGTAAAGTTCCTCGTTACATTATGTGAAGGTTCTACCTGAATGGACAAATGGTAAACAAAACATATTAAAAATCAAGAAAATAATATGAAACTTTTAGAACTACAATAAATAGTTCATGTTGTGAAATCTAAGCACGTTGGGATTGTAACATCAAGACGGATTTTGGTCGCACAACCTAGCTAGAGGTGGAAGGCATTTTCATATTCAAGTATTAGGTGACATGAGCGAGCGTTGTATGGTGAAAATATAGTCAAATATAAATGTCCAATAAAATAAAATTAATGTAAATCTAAAAATAAAAATTAAATAACAGTAACATTACAAAAATCTTTATTCAACATTAGGCAAGTTTACCTTCATCATCCATTCAAAATATAGAAAATTTAACTTACAACATCTATTCATCAAATACAGAAAGGTTAACTTTACAAACACTATTGAGTCTCATTTTGGCATATAATAGGGAATTATCATTAAACTAACAACTGGCACAAACAAAATAAAATATCATTGGCTTCCTGATTCTTGATCAAACAAAAACGACCTGATGGAATATTAGTATCTAGTTTCCTTTAAGGTATCAATATTCTATCCATCTTATAGATTTGGACCATCCTAAGCAACAAAAACAGATAGAGTTAGTCATTACCTAGAAGTTGGAAAAAGAAACAAAATTTTGATGGTAAATAGTCAATTGTACAGACATTAGCTAAATAAGTAGTCCCAAAAGAATTCAATGCACAATTCATACAATTAAATCTCGTAAGACAACATGACAAAACTAGTTTTCATGAGCTCAAAGGAGAAGGACAAGAGTTCAATTTTTGACCTACTTTTTTCAGATTTCTAATACCATACAAAAGGCAAATATTAGTTGCTAAATATTGTGTAATAATTGAATCTAGGAAGTATATGGAATATCCACAAATAAATCATTCTATAACTATCAAGTTTCACACCAAACATAAATAGCTTGCAAGTCATATTCACTTGTCTTGGCGTTCACTGACTCAAGCAGGATAAACACAACTAATAACATTTAATATCTTCCATGCAATCTCAAAAAATGCTAGAAAATTACACTCGCACTTCATAGCATATGCTGGAATCGAACGCACTACCAAAAGATGCAAAGAACTTTAAGATCAAAACGAACCAAATGTAGACATATGTAACTGCAATACCAAATATAATAACTAATATAAGATCACAATCAAAGACTTCATCTTTTTAGTTGAATTGTACAATGAAGTAAGCAAATAATTGAAACAAATTAATTAACCCCATTATATCAAAATAAAGAAATCATCTTTTACAAGCAAGTCAACTCATATACAGTAAAAATCCTCATTCTGAATCTCAGAGTTTTATTTTTTCAGCTTCTTCAATTAAAAGAGATGCATTTCTAACATTGCTACATTTTCATATTTCAAAATCACTAAACGTCTTCTACATATTTCAAGTAGATTTATAAATTACAAATTCTGTGGTACAATATGTAAATTAATGTAAAGGGTCAGATACAACAGCATAATAAAACGAAACAATTCTTATAGTAAAAACAAATTAAGTTCCAATTAAATAACCATTAAACTATTTTCATTATTTCAATACTTATAATTACTGTACAATAACCAACATTCCTATAAATATGTAAATTAATGTAAAGGGTTAGATACAACAGCATAATAAATGAAACAATTCTTATAGTAAAAACAAATTAAGTTCCAATTAAATAACCATTAAACTATTTTCATTATTTCAATACTTATAATTACTGTACAATCAGACAAATAAAAAGAGTATTATGCATTGTTTAATTCATCCTTCATGCTTTGCACCTCATGCCAAGACTATAAAAGGTTGTTTCTGCTCTAATGTTCAGCAAATTCCAAATTTAAAGATCTTCTCTGCAAAATGTAATTTTATTGTAAAATTACACTTTGTTTTTTACTCCTCTGTAAAGTATACTAAAAATAGAGATAACAGTACACCAACTTCAAAAAAGAAAAATCATATTAGGAAAAGGAGAGCTACACAAAAAGAAGGAAAATTACAAAAAAAAAAAAAAAAAAAAAAAAGCATCTAAAATAAAGTGGATTTCTTAATAGCTTACCCTCTTGAAGATCTTTGGCATTGATATAACTCTAGGAACCTAGAGTTTCACTCAGATTTGTTAAGCAACAGAAAAATAAAAAGATTAAGATTTGTCATCTAACAAACTAATTAGATAATACTTGACAAGAAATATCTTGGCTCATAACCTTAACATTTCTTTGAACTTGAAAATTCCAGATAAGGAAAGAAAACAAACTATTATAGGAAAAAATACACAATCCCCAATAAAATTGCACAATAAAAAGAAAACTAACAAACATTTATAACTAACATCAACAAAAACCTTTAAGCAAAGAAAAAAAAAATTATGAAATACTTTATAAATATCTATTGATAATACTATAATCTTTAATTTGGAACTCAAGCAATCGATTAGTAAGAATTAGCAAAAAGAAGCATACAACTTCACTTAGGAAGTGTCCTAGGAAAAAACAACATTTTCTTTGTAGAATTAATCCAAAAACATCTGAGCTTGCAACACGAGGAAAATAGAAATAAAGAAGATATACATCGCTTAAAATGAGTTGGAGGGAAAATATAAATCATGGAAGTTAGTTTCCTTTTGCTATTTTCAGCACCAAAACTGGAGATTGACAAATTGTATCGCAGCAAAGCTTAGGACAACTATTCACCAAAAATGTTCCTCCATATCAAACTCATCTATATACCTTTTTCTAATACGACCTATATGTTGTCTACTTATTGACAACAAATGTAAAAAGATGGGAAAAATTGGAAAGAGAATAAAGATTTAGTAATTTATCAAGTAAAGACTCAAATAAGCAAAATTCAGGAAAAAGGGACGACGCTATCATTCTGGCTGCAACTTAGTTGCATTAGAGAGAGAATCCTCATTTGAAAATGCCATCAAGAGATGCCACGCCAAGATATAGGATCATGTCCTCCACGTCCAACATACAACCTAGTATTATTATTGCCAGGACATAAATTTCTCACCCTAATTAATATAATAAAATATGCAAACTGAAATCGAAGTTGAAACTTATTTCATTTTTCAAGTTTGCTATTTTCAACCTCAAAGTTTCCAATTTGGTGGCTCAAAATCATCATAACCACATTAATTACCACTTGGAATCATTAAATAGTCAAAGAAATAAAAACAATCCCATCGGAAGTTATTGTCCCTCATATGGGTAAAATATATTTCTTTCAACTTTTCTACCAACCAGAGGGCATCCAAAGGCTTTAAGTTATTGGTATAGATTCACCTGAGGAGCACAAAACTTTCAGCACCAAACAACGACATAAAATGACAACCATCAATCAACACAACTTTGACAACCCTTACTATTGTCAGAACTCCTTCAATACCAACATAAGCCAAAACTACCAAGAGGGACAAAAATAATAAAAGAATAACATAACAAATTCATTAATTTCATCAAGACATAAGGCAAAGTCATAAAAATAAAGGAAAAAATCGGTAATAATTAACAACAAGAGATCATGAACTAAAAATTATTCGACAACCATATTATGTTGTTTCTGAAGAAGATAAAAAGAAAGGGAGAGGAGTAAGATCAGGAAAGGAAAAAAAATTTTGATGACCTAGACATCACACCATTTGAACATAAAACCAATCTCTACTATTCATGAATACAAATTAAAATAAAACTGAAATACATAAAAAGAGATAAGTAGAAAAACTTTAATAGTCAGTATTGGTGCGATTATGTTAGTGACTCTTCATATTATTCTTTCAAAAATAGAAATGTCTAGTTTTTTCTCCATAAGCTATATCCGAGACTTCTCAAAGCAAACAAGCCGTTGTGCTTATTCCATCTTAAGCTCTATCTACTAATTCTACTTCAAAATCTATTATCTACATTAATCAATAAAAATACATATAAAACATAAAAAAAAAATACTCAAAAACTTCTAAATAAAAATAATCTAAGAATATATTTAAGAATACAAGGTTGACCAAAAAACCACTAGTACATAGCTGTAATAAACAAAACCATCAATATGAAAAAATAAAAAATAAAAAACTGAACTAAATACCAAGATTTTGTTATCTAAACTTGAAATTTTTCCTATTGTTTCTTCAAATTGATTTTCCAATTAATGATCAATTAATACTAATACATATGATCCAAAAGTTAAGCAATATTTAAAAAATAAAAGCACTTATTAGTCAATTATATCATATTATTGGTAAATTATTTATCCAAAGAAAACAAAAGAAAAAAAATCAGGAAAAAACCATAAAAATATTAACTTAAGAATGAAAAGAAAAAAATTACCAGTAAGACCCATGGATCTGGAAAAGAAATAAAAGAAAAAAATATGAAAAAATTCTATAAAAAAACCCAAAATATTCTTGTGAAAGAAAAAAGATTTATCAGTGTAATCTTTAGATATTTACCCACGGATCTAAACAAGAAACAGAAGGAGAAAAAGGAAATAGAAAAAAATTAGAAAATTTTCATTAAAATTTTGACCCAAATTTTTTGAAAAAATATTTACCAGATCCGTGATTCTGTAATTCTTCATCCTTGATCCTGTAAAAATATCAACATAAATACATGAGTTAAATAAAGAGAAAAAAACTTTTTTGAGTAAGAGCAAAATAAGAAAGAACCCCAGAAAATTACAAAAAAATAAAAGTGAAAGTAAAAAACAGGTAAATTGATAATCGAAACCATAGTATTGTCGAGCAACAGTGAATGGGAGAAGAAGGAAAGAATTCTGCTGGAGGGAAGAGGGAACGTAAGAGAGATGAGGGAGGAGAGGTCGGTGGGTTGAGAAAAATAAAGAAGAGGAGAGAGAGGGTTTAGGCGTTTTATGTTCTCCAAAATTTTTGATACAAAACGGTGTCATAAAATAACTCCCAAACTCCTTCAAATAACCAAACTTCCGCACGTGATAGTAAAAAAAAAAATGGACTACCAAACTCTCCAAGCACCACAACTCCTTCTTTATACTATATTGTTAATGAGAGAAAGAAAGGATATTCTTATTTAAAATAAAAAATATAGAGCAAGAATAAAAATAAAAAATATAGAGCAAGAATAAAAATATAATGAGAGAAAGAAAGGATATTCTTATTTAAAATAAAAAATATAGAGCAAGAATAAAAAATTTTACCTTCAGCAAGCAACTAGAAAACAGACACGAAATATAAGAAAAATACCAAACAAACAATGAAATAAAAAGAACAAGAATAATAAATTTTGCCTCCACAAAAAAAAAGAAATCTGAACCCAAAAAAACTCAAAAAAAAAAAAAAATCAGAAAAACAGCGATCAGGAAAACAACGAAATAAAAGAGCAAGAATAAAAAATTTTACCTTCGGCAAACAATTACCTGAAAACAAAAAATTAAAAAAAATGAAATATAAGAAAAATACAAACAGATAACGAAATAAAAAGAGCAAGAATAATAAATTTTAACTTTGCGAAAAAAAAGAAAAGAAACCTGAACCCAGAAAAAGTAATAACAACAACAATAATCATCATCATCATCACAAAAACAATGATCAGAAAAACAACGAAGCAAATAGAGGAAGAACAAAAATTTTTACTTTTTAGAAGCAACCTGAACCCAAAATATGCCAAAAAAAAATTAGAAAAAACATGAAATTTAAGAAAAATATCAAGAAAACAACGAAATAAAAATAGCAACAATAATAAATTTTACCTCCGTAACAAAAAAAATCAGAAACTTGAACCCGAAAAAAGCAAAAAGCATAATAATTACAAAAAAAATCAGAAATACAACGAGATAAATAGAGATAAATAGAGCAAGAATAATAAATTTTACCTCCACAAGCAACCTGAATCCAAAAAAATGCATTTGGATTTTGGGATAAGATGAAGATTATTTTGGTTTGAAATTGAAACGATGAAGGGATAGAAGGATTTTGGCGTTAATTAGGGAAAAGAGAAGGGGAGGAAAAGAAATTACGGGAATTTGGTGTGAATTAGGAGAGAGAAGAGTTGTAGTGAGAAGGGTTGTAGAGAAATTTGTGGAAGGGTTGAAGAGAGGAGTGTAGTTTACACACCAATAAGATGTCAGATAGAAAAGAGGATTAAAGAGAGAGTGAATGCGCCAACTTTATTATATATATATATATATATATATATATATATATATATATAATTTGGATAAATATATGCATAATTTATATAACAAAATACAATTTGGATCCTCTCAATTTATCTTCCATTTGTCTATATTTAATGAATTTAATTTTAAAAAAATAATCTAAAAATTATATTTGTCTTATCTCACTAAGTAAATAATCATATAAAAAATTCAATTCATTCGAAAAAAATTTCACTAGTAATTATATATCACATTTGGACGATGCAAAAATTTGAAGTTGTCAAATCTTGATGAAAACTAATTTTACTTAATAAAATGGTAAAAACATATTATTTTTGTATAAAACATGATTTGAATTATAAAAGGTTTTGACTTTTAATATATTTTGAAATTTTGTAAGGGTAAACAGAGGCTCTTCCATTTACTCTTAGGGTCTGTTTGATAACTGAACTTAATGCTGAAAATTAATTGGTTAAGAGATTTTAAATTCAGTATGTTTGATAACATAATTCTCTTATCACTTAATTCATTAAGCACTACTTAATTTGCATTCAAAATTTCAAATGAAAATATTTTCACTTAATCTGCTGAATTTTAAAAATGTACAAACACAGTCTAACACACACATACACTCTCTCACACATATTCACACACACTATCTCTCACTTGCCACACACATTCTCTCACATAAACACATACTCTCTCACACACGAAACATACACTCCCTCACATATATACATTATCTCTCTCACACACATACACACTTAGTCTCTCACACACATTCTTCTTTCTCTTGTACTTTTTCATACTCACACTCACACACACATTCTCTCTCACTCACATACACACACTCTATCACACATATAGATTCTCTCTCACACACATACATACTCTATCACACACACATTCTCTCTCATACACATTTATACCATTCTTAATTATTCATTTTCTTTTCTACACATATATGACAATTATTTATAATAAATTAATACCTGTATGAAGTGATAATTTAATTCAGAAATTGAATTCAGTTGATTATCAAACATAAATAAATTTATTAATTCAGCAATTGATACTTTTAGAACTTACAATTCAGAATTAAGTATTCAACATTAACAAACATCCCCTTAAATAGAGAGGATTCTTGTCGAATAAAATAATATTACAAAGAAGACAATTAAGGACTGAATTTGTAACTGATATGCTATTGTCTTACAAAAATTGATTACAGAATATTAATTACCATGCACATGATTATATTACTTCTTCACAAATTTTAGTAGTATATGTTTGTTTGTGAATATGAGAAAATTACTAAAATATAGAGAAGACATAATATTGAAAATACTTTTTAATAAATGTGTTTATATCCTCATTTGGTAATAATATCTATCAACAATTAATAATTAATGAACATAATATTGTGAAAAATGCAAAGAAAAATATATTACTTTTAAAAATTCGTTTCTTTTTTGTGATACAATACACTATGAATTGATAAAAATTATAAATTTAGTTCCTCAACTATTTTTAACTCTCATAAAGGTCCTTCATTTTTTAACTTTTTGTCTCTCAATTATAATTTCATTCATGACTGGAGCCACATTGAAGTGAGATTGGGAAGGAAAAGTTTTCAAAAGTTTAAATTTATCTTATATTGCACCCCATAAAATTTCTCAAATGATTCTATTTCTTTACATTTCCCCATTTTTCTAAAAATTTAAATTTCTTAAATCATACAATTAAAATGATAGTACATTCAAAATCAAGAATATCACTTGAAGCTTGAAAACTTTAAAAACTTTAGAAATTTAGTATATAAAGTAGACATAATTATTTTCAATCTATTTTTTCAAGTATTTGTTGTATAAATATTGAGTATTATGTGGTTTCTTCAATTTTAAATCGTTATCTATTATATTTTGCTTTTATTTTGGTGTTATTATAATAATGCAGAGTTGTAATGTTGTCCTAGGCACTGTGGATTAACAACTCTCAATTATACTGTAGTAGTGGTGAGTACAGGTCATCCCACAGAGAACGAAGTTTATTCTCGTGCTAAATGAAAAAAGAAGGTTTTGAATGCTTTTAAGCTAAAACTAAAACAAGAAAATAATTGAAGAAAATTCAATGTAAGAATAAGTCTTGGTTTTGGTCATATCCACTATAGCAATTTCATTAGTCGATCATTGACACATAAGATAATTCAAATTTCATATCAAGCACTAATGGAGAATTAACCTGAATTCGAATTCAAAGTTGATTCTTATTTCTTTCTAAAGTTGGTTAATTTTCAACACGCAATCTAGTTGACCCTAACTATTAATTTAACCAGACACGCGCTAAAGATTAATTAATAGAAGCATTAAAATCAACAAGAACAATTAGGCTAATTAAATATAAACACACGCGGTTATGCCAATTAGATGATTAATTTCCCTAAATTCAATAACACTAATCGAGTAATTATCATTTAGCACAGATTGAATTAAACACACGCGGTTAAAACAATCTAGCAGTAGATTAATTCTAATAACTTAGTATTCTGCAGCAATAATAAGTTAAAAAGAACAATCATAAATTAATTGCAGAACAATAATCAATACTTGACATAAAATTGAATAAATTCAAGAACAAAGAGTCTTACAACTTTGTAGAATTGACCATGGATTCAAATCCCGCGACCAAGAAAAAGGTTTAGGCACAAAGTGCCATGAAAGAATAAAGAAGAATTTCTACAGCTAAAAATCCTAGCCAAAAGAAAATAAAAGTGTTCCCCTTTTTCTCTCAGCCTAAATGGGTATTTGTATTAAGAGTACTTAGGGTTACAATTAAGGTTTACGGATAAGAACGTGAAATCGTGAAAAAAGTCCAACCGGGGAAGAAATCTGTCAAAAACCAGCCATTCTACTGTTTCGGGCGCACATGCCCTGCCTATTTTGGCCACACTAGGCAGTGCTAAAAATTCTTTCTCTGGTCCCAGCGCACATGCGCTGCACAACCCTAGCGCATGTGCGCTGGGCTGCACTTTCGGCTTTGATTTTGATCTTGATGCATACCGAATTGGCAAAACTCAAAACATGAAAGTTGTAACTCTATGTCTTATCTTTCCGAAACATCTTGAATCACCTCAGTTGGAGCTCATATAAGAAAGTTATCATCAATCTACCAAACTGTGTCAGAATCGCTCCTTATCGGTACACATTTTTTAACTTTGCAATTTTGAACAAGATGCCTATAGAATCCTGTAAAACTCAAAACACGAAAGTTGTAGAACTATTCAATATCTTTCCAAATAAATCAAAACAATCTCAATCAGAGCTTGTCTGAACTCAAAAGTTATGCTTGAAATACAAAATAGTATCCAAAATGGCTTCATACTCGTGCATGTTTCACCCTTAGCATTTTCTTTAATCTTTTACATCTTTTTCAGCTCTTTTCACTTTAAGCCTAAAAAAACTGAGAATAACCAAATCAAGCTCAATAATAACTCAAATCTTGCTTACAACACATAAAAATGTGGTAATTGACACATAAAATATAGTACAATTATGAACTTATCAAACTACCCCACACTTAGCCTTTGATCGACCTCGATCAAACATAAAATTAAAATACTTAAGCACAACAAAATTTCACTCAAGATATTCTCTCAAATATCAACATAAATAATCAATAACCAATCCAACAATCAGAGTAGTCTATGAACCAAAGAGTTCAAATGCTAATAAAAAACAAAACATGAAATTCATGTGTATGTGTGTATAGCCATTCAAAAATTTAGATTTGAAAATATTTAGATTAAATCATGAAAACCCTCAAAATTTTTCCAAACAAGTCCCCATGGCTCACTCTTCTTACATCCCTCTACTAATCTAGATAACCGATTTTATTAAAATTTGGTAGGAATTTTAGCTCGAACTATAGGTTAGGATATTTGTTAGCCAAAGAAGGGAAAGGATATAACAAATAAGAACAAAAAATTTATAATAATGGTGGCTACACATTAAAATAAAACTTTTCTTCACATGTGGAATATCAAACATCCACAACGTCACACTTGAGTAACAAACACCCACGAAGAATTCCGAACAACCAAACATGCCAACCCCTCTCGGACATACATATATCACATCATCATTTTATTTTTCTATATCCGCTCACAGTAAGGGTACCAGTGGTAGGCACTACCCGCACCAAATAAACACGCAGGTACCAGTGATGAGCACTACCTGCAAATACAGGTACCTGTGTTAGGCACTACCTGTAAATATCAAAAACGCGCAGGTGCCAGTGATAGGCACTACCTGTAAATATCAAAAACGCGCAGGTGCCAGTGATAGGCACTACCGCAAATACAGAAACTTCCATATTCATTTTTTTTTCAACAATTTTTTCCAATACCCCATGTCGCTACAAAAATGTACATCACTCACTTCTCACAAACTTTCACCCTTATATCCCCTTAACAAATAATATGCACCATAAGCTCTTAAAGGGAAAACTTTGGATAAAACAGTAAAAAGAAAAATTAAGCTCAATAAGGGTAGGTAAATTGAGTTTAAATGAAAGAAGGTGAATGATGTTTCTCTTCACAAGAATAAGGCTCAAATAAGGTATTTAGAAATAAATTGTTAAAATGGTAGGCTAGAAAGGCTCAACAAACAAAAAAGGCACTACCCTCATATTTAAATTAAATTGAGTCGTTTAAGAATTTGCTTTGAAAATGTAATAAAGTGAGTTTTTGGGATGCAACATAACTGAGTCTACATAAATTTTTCTAAATATCCCAAAAATTAAAGTATGGCTTAGTGCTCAAAAATCTTGAAAATCATGGATGGAAATATTAACACAGACTACTCACTTTGCATTCATGCATGGTTCAATTAATGATTATTCTGCAGAAAAATGGAAAAAATGCGTCAAACGAAATTTTTGAATTTTTTTTAAAAAATGGTCTATTAATCCACAAAAATTTTCAAAAATTTCGACAAGTTCTTAGATCAAAGGACAAGTTAAAATATTGCAACAAAATCTAGCAAAATACACCAAACAAATTAAAAATCTAAATAACTTTCCCACCCCACACTTCAAAATAAGCATTGTCCTCAATGCAAAAAAATGAAAGCATAAAATGGGAAAATGAAAAGCTTCTCTGGATTTAATTCGCGTTTGGAGCAGTATCCACTATAAATATCCTCTTGTCGCCCTAGAAAAGCTGAAGAGAACACTAATAAAATAGAACAAAACAAAGAACTCCCTTAAGAGAATAAGAAAAACAAGAATAAAGTAGAAAATAACCCTACAATAACCAAGAAAAACTTACTCTCATAAGGGATACACAACAAAAAATAATGAAAAGAGCAAGACAAAAATAACACCTAGCTGACAGGGAACTACTAAAATGTCTAATAAAATGAACTACTAAATTGTCTAATAAAATGTCTAGGAAATCAACTGCCAGAAAAATTAGATAAAGAAAATGGCCCAACACAGATGGCATAAAAAAAAAAAAAACTCTGGGAGCGTGGGGCCCCAAATCCTGCGGGAAAGGTGGAAAAGGTGGGAATGTGGAGGGGTCCTCTGCTCGCTCTCTTTTAAAGGACCATTTCATCATCTTAACTTATCAATTAAGTTGATTTCCTGCACTAACAACATAATAAAACTAAGCTAACCCTAAAAATAAAATAAACAAAATTAAAACTTCAATAACAAATAAATGGAATAAAATGTAAATGAACACGTTTTGCCTTGTTTGCAGCACCTTTGTTTACTGTCGTTCGCTCGACTTGATGCAAGATTCACTAATCAAGTAACTCCCATGATGAGGAATCCAAGGATCCTCTACTTCACTGTTTTCACAAATGATGGATTCAATCTCCTTTTTAGCTCTTTTAGAACCCGAACAAGTTGCTCTTCTTGCGAATTGCTAAGTTGACTTGAGTTTATCACCCTCTCCTTATCCTTCAAACATATGTATTTAAGGTGACCAGGAAGTCGATTGTAATCCAAAATTGTTCCCTGCACAATAGATAACTTCAATTCCTTGCTAGAAAGTGATAAAGCATTAGGACCTCCATTACTTGTTTCCTAAAACAAGTCCTTATTCTTTTCTTTGAGATGTTCTTCATGGTTCATGTCCACCTCCTGATTATTGGTATGTTCATGAATTTGCTGTATTGGAGGCTTACACACATCAATTACCGAAACAAGTTTAGTATGGTCAGACGGTTCCACATCATCATAAATGCTAAACTTAACACTTGTATCTTCAAATGCCATACTAAGAGTGCCAATAAGAACATCTATCTTAGTTTGGGAAGAAGCTAGAAATGGTCTTCCTAATAAAATAGGAGCATTAGAATCACTTTGTTCCATTTCTAGAACATAGTGCTAAAAATCAATAGGAAAAACTAGACTTCCCACTTGAACTAAATATCCTCTACAATTCCCTTAGGATAGGCTAAAGATCTATCAGCTAGCTGAATTACCATGCCAGTTTTATTCAATGGACCAATTTTTAATGTATCATAAACAGAATATGGTATTACATTAATAGATGCACCTAAGTCTTGGCTTTTTCAAAATGTGTATTTCCTATCTTACAAGGAACAGAGAACATAACTGGGTCTTTACGCTTTTCAGGTAGGGATTTTTTGAATAATAGACGAGACATTCCTCCCAAACTCTACCTTTCTAACCTTCTTCTCTTTTTGCTTTCATTTTTGGGTACACAATTCTTTCAAAAACTTAGCATAACGAGGTATTTGTTTGATAGCATCTAATAAAGGAATATTTACCTCGCACTTACGAAATGTATCGTACAACTCTTTGTCGGGATCCTCTTTTGAAAACTCTTTCAATGCCTCGACGAATGAGGGTTTGGGCTTATATTGTGGCCATTTGCATAGATCAGGAACACCTTTGTCTTCACTACCGCTGCTTCTTTTCTCGCTTGGGCCAACCTCTTTTTTAGCTTTGGTCTCCTTCTCCTTGTCCTTAACATGTCCAGGAACTATGTTGCATTGCACTTCAACCTCTTTACCACTTCTCAACATAATTGCACTCACGTTCTCCTTGGGGTTGATGATTGTTTGAGACGGAAATTTTTCAAAATTTTGGGATTCCAACCGGCTAATCGCGGTCGCCATTTGTCCCATTTGGTGCTGAAAATGCTGAATACTAGCCTTGGTATCCTATTGAAATTGAATAGTATTATCGGTTAAAGCATTCAACCTTTCCTCTAAAGACTTACCAGACTGATTGTTCAGATTAGCTTGTTGTCTTTGAGCAAATAGCGGACTGTATGGTTGGTAGTTCTGCCGATTCTGTTGAGACTGAGGTTGTGCTGGATTCCTGTATCTCAAATTAGGATGATCCCTTCATCCAGGATCATAATTTGGTCCTGGTTGCCTAGGAATCACCTCCCGCTACATTTACTTGTCCTTGGCCTTCGTCTTGTAATGTGGGGCACATATCTGTTGTGTGTCCCTCATTTGAGCAGATACCACAAGATTGTGTTGTTGTTGCTATTCCTGAAGCCAATTGTCGAACAAAAGAAGTCAAACTAGCCATTTGTTGTTCTAAAGATGAAACATTTACCTTATTCACACGTTTGAGAGGTTGATCACGGCGTGTCCCAAACTTTTGAGAACACGTGGCCATATTCGATATAAGGTCACAAGTAGCATCTATGGTCAAATTGTCTAACGCCCCTCCACTTGCGACGACGACCAAGTTCCTTTTATTCGGCAACAAACCTTCATAAAAATATTGAATCAATAAGGAGTCACTTATCTGATGATGTGGACAGTTTGCACACAATTTCTTGAATTTCTCCCAATACTCATATAAGGATTCGTTATTGAACTGCCTTATGCCACAAATTTCCTTGCGAATATTCGCAGTTCGAGATGCTGGGAAGTGTATTTAGCCAAGAATAGTCTGTTATCTGCTCTCAAGTGGTAATACTGCCCGAAGGTAAATCGAACATCCAATCATTTGCCTCATCCTTGAGCGAGAATGCAAATGCTTTCAACTTGATATGTTCCTCTGACACTCCGGTGGGTCTTATACTTGTGCAAACTACATGGAACTCCTTAAGATGCTTGTTTGGATTTTCACCTGGCAATCCATGAAAAGTAGGTAATAAATGGATTAGTACAGATTTTAATTCAAATGTAACATTAGGCATCTAATTCTGGATATGTAATGCATAAAGGTTGTTGATTTAATATGGACGCTGCTAATTCTCTCAAAGTCCATTGTGCCATGTTCATCTGCCCTTGATCTTCCTTATCACCTGCAAAGATAAAATTAAACAATTGTTCTTCCGCTAACTATCGTTCTCTTAATTCTTTCCCCAATTTGTGAAACGTTCTCTATATTTATGGATCAAATTGAAATTCAACTTGTCCAGCAGATTGTGTCACGGTAGTTCCCCTGCAACGGAGCCAAAATGTTGGTGGATATGAGAGAAATGTAGTCGTAGGCACCCAAAATTAACAACTCTCAATTATACTGTAGTAGTGGTGAGTACAGGTCATCCCACAGAGAACGAAGTTTATTCTCGTGCTAAATGAAAAAAGAAGGTTTTGAATGCTTTTAAGCTAAAACTAAAACAAGAAAATAATTGAAGAAAATTCAATGTAAGAATAAGTCTTGGTTTTGGTCATATCCACTATAGCAATTTCATTAGTCGATCATTGACACATAAGATAATTCAAATTTCATATCAAGCACTAATGGAGAATTAACCTGAATTCGAATTCAAAGTTGATTCTTATTTCTTTCTAAAGTTGGTTAATTTTCAACACGCAATCTAGTTGACCCTAACTATTAATTTAACCAGACACGCGCTAAAGATTAATTAATAGAAGCATTAAAATCAACAAGAACAATTAGGCTAATTAAATATAAACACACGCGGTTATGCCAATTTAAGATGATTAATTTCCCTAAATTCAATAACACTAATCGAGTAATTATCAAATTCAGTTACTTCACAGATTGAATTAAACACACGCGGTTAAAACAATCTAGCAGTAGATTAATTCTAATAACTTAGTATTCTGCAGCAATAATAAGTTAAAAAGAACAATCATAAATTAATTGCAGAACAATAATCAATACTTGACATAAAATTGAATAAATTCAAGAACAAAGAGTCTTACAACTTTGTAGAATTGACCATGGATTCAAATCCCGCGACCAAGAAAAAGGTTTAGGCACAAAGTGCCATGAAAGAATAAAGAAGAATTTCTACAGCTAAAAATCCTAGCCAAAAGAAAATAAAAGTGTTCCCCTTTTTCTCTCAGCCTAAATGGGTATTTGTATTGAGTACTTAGGGTTACAATTAAGGTTTACGGATAAGAACGTGAAATCGTGAAAAAAGTCCAACCGGGGAAGAAATCTGTCAAAAACCAGCCATTCTACTGTTTCGGGCGCACATGCTTAAGAGACAGGCCTGCCTATTTTGGCCACACTAGGCAGTGCTAAAAATTCTTTCTCTGGTCCCAGCGCACATGCGCTGCACAACCCTAGCGCATGTGCGCTGGGCTGCACTTTTGGCTTTGATTTTGATCTTGATGCACACCGAATTGGCAAAACTCAAAACAGGAAAGTTGTAATTATATGTCTTAGCTTTCCAAAACACCTTGAATCACCTCAGTTGGAGCTCATATAAGAAAGTTATCATCAATCTACCAAACTGTGTCAGAATCGCTCCTTATCGGTACACATTTTTTAACTTTGCAATTTTGAACAAGATGCCTATAGAATCCTGTAAAACTCAAAACACGAAAGTTGTAGAACTATTCAATAGCTTTCCAAATAAATCAAAACAATCTCAATCAGAGCTTGAACTCGAAAGTTGTGCTTGAAATACAAAATAGCATCAAAAATAGTTTCATACTCGTGCATGTTCCACCCTTAGCATTTTCTTTAATCTTTTCCATCTTTTTCAGCTCTTTTTTAGTGCACTTTAAGCCTAAAAAAACTGAGAATAACCAAATCAAGCTCAATAATAACTCAAATCTTGCTTACAACACATAAAAACGTGGTAATTGACACATAAAATATAGCACAATTATGAACTTATCATATTTCGTAAAAGATTATGACAACCACTATTAAATTCCTAAAATAGCATGTAAAATTAATCATTATATTAAAAAGTTATTTTTACTTTTATGATTACTAAACTCCTATCAAAGCCGTTCACCCCCATAAGGCCACGGTTCTTGGCTCCACGTTGATTTCATACGACAGAAGTCCCTAATTTTTTCAATTATATTAAGAAAGCTTTCCCATGCTTTATTTAAATTTTTTCATTATCAATTATTTTTGTAATCTCACAGGGGCCCCTCATGTGTTTTTTTTCCTATTTAACTTCTCATCTAGTCATGATTTAATAAGAAAATAAAAAAATTTTGGACAAAAGTGTTAAATAAAAAAAATGTAGGGAACATATGTGGATTACCAAAATACATTGAGGAACAAAAAAATAAAAAAGTTTACAAAAAAGTTTGGGGTACTTCTTGTGATTAAAAAAATAAAAAAATTGAAAATTAAAAGTTTAATTTTATCTTGTATTGCACCCCCTAAAATTTCTCAAATGTTTCTATTTCTTTACATTTCCACCTTTCTCTAAAAATTTAAATTTCTTAAATAAAACAATTAAAATGATGGTATATTCAAAATTAAGAATGTCACTTGAAACATAAAAACTTTAAAAACTTTTGAAATTTAGTATTTTAAATTCATTTTTTTCAAGTATTTGTTGTATAAAAATTGTGTATTGTGTGGTTTTTTTCAATTTTAAATTGTCTATTACATTATATTTTACTTTTATTTCATAACAAGTTAGGACAACTACCATTAGATTCTTGAAATAGTATGTAAAATTGTGCATTATATTAAAAAGCTATTTTTACTTTTACAATTACTAAACACCTACCCAAGTCGTTCACCCCCAAAAGGCCTCGGTGCATGGTTCATACATTGATTTCACATGACGAAAGTCTTTAAGTTTTTCACTGATCTCAAGAAAGTCTCCCCATATTTTATTTAAACTTTTTAATCATCAACTATTTTCGTAATCTCACGGAGGTCCCTCAAGTGTTTTTTTTTTCTTTCTATCTAAGTAGTCATCTAGCCAAGATTTAAAAAATAACAAAAATTTAATGGACAAAAGAGTTAAATAAGAAAACTTAGGTTACATATGTGGATTACAAAAATATTTGAGGAACAAAAAATTGAAAAAGTTTACAAAAAAGTTTGGGATACTTCTTGTGATTAAAAAATATGTAAAGGACAAAAAATTAAAAGTATAATTCCAGGGATCTGCATGATGATTTTAAAAATAGTTTAGGGATTAAATTTTGCAATTTTTCCTTATCCATTTTTTTTATAGAAGTATTATAATTGGGTTGCAAGAATGAAATTACTCATATGTGTAATTGTGCTATATCATTCATAAATTTATTAGAAATAATCATATATGTAAAAGCATTTGCAAATAAATAAATTTATTTTTTAACTTATTATGAACAATATGACTTTATATTTGACATGTATTGTAAATAATTGATATTTATATAGTGATTCATAATATTTAGTGTTGTAACTTTTTTGGAAATAAATCAATTTAAGAGGTAGGTTATATAATAATAATGTGAGAGTCTTTTTTTTTTTTTGCTAGGATATAATGTGAGAGTCTTGAATAAATTGCATATAGTAGTTAAGGATAACATCTAAGTATTAATTTTTTTTTCAATATTACTTCCTCTTAAAATTTTCTTTTCTTTGTAGGTAGTTTCAAACTTCCCATTCTCTTTACAATATAATTATTTTATGATAAAAATACAAAAATATTATAAAATTATTTATTATGAGGCACACATAAAGGTGTACAAAAATTGTTAGTATAATCCTAATGTGAGTGTCTTGAATAAATAGTAGTAACTAGGCATAAGATCTATGTATTAATATGAATCAAATAGTTAACTTAAGTCTATGGATTTCATTTTTACTTTTTACTATGTAATATGCAGAATAGTTATAAGGATAAGATATAATTAATTAATTTGAATTTAGAAGGTAACTTAAGTATTTTATCTTTTATTTTTACTAATTAGTGTGATGATTTCCTAATACACTTGCCACTTGTTATCGTGTAGTAGCCTCTCAATAAACACTCCCTTTGCTATACTATATATATAGTCTAAAATATCTGAGTCAATGTTTTTTTTTTCTTTAAAGTAAATGTCAATCCTAAATAATGTTTTATTGGGTTTAAATTTATTAGCAGTTACTTCATTTTTACTTGTTATGTTAGCTGAGCCCCAGAACAACCTATTGATTTTTTCCCTCAAATTTTGATATTGTTGGTGGAGTTACCAAACAGTGTGAATAGAAACACGAAATTATTATTTATTCCCCAATATAAGCGTGGCAAGATGATCCTTATTTTAAGTTAGTCATGGCTGCATGAGAATCCATGGGGTAAATGAGAATCCATGGGAGATTTACTGTAGTCGATGATATAGATGGAACTCTATTGACGAATATATTGTATCTTCTCAACTTTTGAAGTAATTGTTTTATGATTCTTGTAGCGAATTTTAGAATTTTGAGAATAAGAATAAATAAAGTTGGGTACTTTTTTAAAATATGAATAAGTGGTTGCAAGGTAAAATTTTCTAAAATTAACAATAGAAAGCATGCTTCAACATTCTTACTAACTCTTTATACAATTGAATATTTATCATATTTTGATATATTGTATTGTGAGTTAGGGTCAAGTATTGAATAGAAAATTTTTTATGTTTCTTAATTGGATTTTGTTTATTCACTGCAAAAATAATACTGCAATACAAAATGAAGTCCCGTTCAACAAACGGGATGACAACTAGTGTGAAAGTAAATTTAATGCATAGATACGATATTTCTCAAGATTTGAAGTACTTTTTATATATTTATGAAATTTAATTTTAAATAGATCTCATTGATCAACTTACCAAAGAAAAAAGAAACTAAAATAATCATTGATTTCATAATTCCACGTTCTTTCTATATTGAATATCTAATCTAATTCTCACCTCTGCGAGTCGCCTTCTCCTCTTGGAGTCTATTTTCCTTTCTCTTCCATTGAGATAGTAGGATTTACACTTCTTAGGGATTCTTCATTATTAGGTTTTCTTTCCTTTTTCTTCTTCTTAGACAATAGATTCAATTATCTTTCCCTTTTTCTATTCCTTACTTTCATTCTGTTGCTTTCTTGTTTCAGTGTTGTTGCATGCTATTGTTCTGTATTTTCCTTTTACCGAATTTTATTAAAATCCAAATATATATATATATATATATATCCAATTAAAACTTTATATATATATATATATAAAGTTTTAATTGGAAATTTTCTTTAATAGTTTTAAGTGATTTTCTACTATGTTTGTTTTAGTAGTTTTCCTTATAATGGATGATGATTTGGTTAATAAATTTTAGAATTTTATCTTATCTCCTAAAGAACAGGCAAAGGAGAATCTCTTTGAAGTTTTCTCATATGGTTGATATATTTGAAGAATGTCAATTAAGTCTTGTTGGTAGAGTTTATGGGGGGGAAATTGCAAATTTTTTTGGCATTTGTAATACTTTGAAGATTGCATGGGGTTATCCTAAAGGATTCAAAATTGTTGAATTGGGGATCAATTCTTTCCATTTCTTTTTTGCTAGCATGGAGGATATTGATAAAATTATGGCGAAGTAGCCATGGTTTTTTAATAATTAATTTCTCATACTCCAGTGTTGGGAAAGAGGTGTTGATGATAAAGTTTCCTATTTTTTCTCTACCCCTTGTTGGATTCAACTCTGGAATATTCCTATTGAATGGTTAACAGTTATGGCAGTAAGAAAGATAGGTTGAATATTTGATGAAGTTTATGATGTTATTATACCAGATGTAGGTGGAAAAGAAGGCAGGCATATGAAAATTTTGGTGGAATTGAATCTCTTCAAGCCTTTATTAAGAGGTTTAATGGTCCAATTGATCGGGTAGTTCACATTGGATTTCCTTTAAATACGAGAATCTCCCATTGTTTTGGTTTTACTGTGGATGTGTAGGACATCCTAAAAAAGGGTGTTCCAAGAAGCATGCTAATTCAGTTTATCAGTGTCTACATCAAAGTCAATTTGGATTGTTTCTTCGTGCTTCTTCATTGCAATTTTTGGGTAAAAAGTCTCAATTAGATGTCCTACCTAATGATGGTGCAAATTCTTCAAATTTCAGCCAAGGGAACCATTTTGATCATTGGTCCGACCAACTTTCCGATAAGAACCACCTGCCAGAGATTCACACGGTTACAGTCGATGGTTTCAATGGTCAGCCCCAAAACAGTTATCTCTTTTCAAACAGCAAAATTGTCTGTAACTGTCATTTGACTTTATCCAATCATATCCCTATTATGACTAAAATGATACCGTTTCCTAAATACCTATATAAACCTACTTTTCCAAACCCTCGGTTATGTATTATACCTTCTGACTCATGACCACTTAGAGATCTTTCGTCTCAAATCCCTAATTCATCATCCATTACTAGCTCTGTGTTTCCACCTATTTCCAGTATAGATATGAATCAACAATCTTCAAAACCATGCCTTGGAGTTATTGATGTTGTTATTGCACAACATTATGACCATTTACCTACTGGAGTGTCGTCTGTTTTGGTGGAGCCTATCCCAGAGATGGAACTTGCAACTATTGATGGTTCTTCTAGGATGAAACTAACATCTAAGAAGCATAGGGATGAAGAGATGGTTGGTACCTGTTGTAAGGGTGAATCGTCTGGTAAGAGGGTGAAATTTCTGGTTAGTTCTTCCATTAATCCTTGTAAGGTGGTTATGGCCAGCCTTAAATGGGCCCAAGATCATAAATAAAGTTAATGCTTGAAATTGTCGAGGCCTTGATGGGGCTTTGACAGTTCCTCAACTTAGGGAGATGATGTGATGTCATTCTCCTAATTTAGTCTTTTTATCCAAAACCAAAAATAAATCTGATGTTGTTATTTCCAGACTTTGTAGGAATTGCATTCTGACAATCAGTTTATTGTAGATCCTGTGGGATGTGTTGGTGGTATGGTTTTTTTTGGAGTAATTATCTAAATGTTTTGAATGTTTATAATACTAAGTGTTCTATTGAGTTGCATTTACAAGATGTTTGTGGTAATATTTGGCGGTGTATTTGTGTTTATAGAAGCTGTGATAATGCTATGGGATTTGAATAGTTTAAAATGCTTTCATCTAGAAGAATTTTTTGGGGTTCTCATTTTGTTGTTTTGGGTGATTTTAATGATATTTTGGGACCTAAGGAGAAGAAGGGGGTAGACCTAGATCTAATGGTTCCTTTAAATTGTTCAGGGATTTTGTTACAATTAATATGCTTGTTGATCTTGGCTTTATTAGTCATATGTATACTTGGGCTAATTTCTAGAAAAGCGAAGGTTTTGTCGAAGAAAGATTGGATAGGGTTTTAGTTCTAGTGTTTAGAGGACTAAGTTTGATACCGGTACTGTTGAGCTATATAAGATGTCTCTAATAAAGCTTCTGATCATTTTATGATCTTGCTTAACACTATACCTGAGACTGTTACTTTTAAAAAACTTTTATATTTGATCAATGGTGGTTAAAATATAATGGTGTTAGGGATATAGTAGTGCATGCTTGGAGGATTCCTGGTCAAGGATCCAAGTTCTATCAACTTAGTCAAAAATTAAAAATTGTAGGATGTCTCTTTTGCAGTGGAATAAAGATATTAATCTAAATTCAACGGAACTTACTCTGCAGTTAAAAAGTGATATTCAACAGCTTAGGTTTAATTCCAATTATTCTACTGATCAGATGAGAAACTTAAAGATGCAACTTGGTGCTACTTACGAACAAGAAGAGATTTTTAGAAGCAGAAATCTAGAAATCAATGGCTTCAAGAAGGGGACAAAATCCAAGTTTTTTCCATGCTTCCACTCTATAGAAGAGAAAAAGGAATTCATTGATCAATTTGGAAAGAAGTGATGGAACTAGATGTGAGAATTTACTAGTTATGCTATTTTTCAGGAGGTTTCTAGCTTTTATTTTGAATTGTTTACCACATCTTATCTATCTAATTTTGATGAAGAGTTATCTCTGGTATTTCTGTAACTGTTTCTCCTGATATTTATTTAAAGCTTAGTAGACCTATTTGTAGGGAATAAGTGAAACACATTTTTTCTCTGTCCCCTAATAAGTCTCCTCACAGTGATGGTATGACTCCTTACTTTTTTTAAAAGTTTTGGAATATCATTTCTGATGATGTTGTTAAAGCTGTTGATTGTTTCTTTCATTCTCGTCAGCTTCCTTCTTCCATAAATCATACTATCATCTCTCTCATCCCCAAGATTAATAATCCTACATTAGTTTCTTATTACAGGCCAATCAGTTTATGTAATACCATTTGCAACATTGTTCGAAAGTTCTGGTTAATGGAATAAAACCCTTCCTGTCTCAATGTATTCATAATTCCCAATCTTTTTAACCTTCATTCCAAATAGGCAAATTTTGGATAATGTTATGAACATACTATAACATGAGTACTTACATTACTTAAATGGTAAACATAAGGGTAATAATTGCTTCACGGCTATCAAATTGGACATGTCCAAGACCTATGATCGTGTTGAATGGGTTTTTTTTGGAAAAAGTTACGGAAAAAATGGGATTCTCATCTAAATGGATTGGTTGGATTATGAAATGTGTTTCATCTGTTTCTTATTTTTTTTAAATAT
Organism: Cinchona pubescens; assembly: GCA_025175665.1. Taxonomy (NCBI): domain Eukaryota; kingdom Viridiplantae; phylum Streptophyta; class Magnoliopsida; order Gentianales; family Rubiaceae; genus Cinchona; species Cinchona pubescens. The sequence goes on along the minus strand of JANKKI010000212.1, from coordinate 205,841 downwards.
TAACGGCCATGTTTTTGGTTTTGCCAAGCCTTCTAGAGGCATCAGGCAAGGAGATCCTTTATCTCCTTCTCTTTGTCTTTTATGTTCTGAGGGGTTAAGTAGTTTGTTGCCTCAAGCGGCTATTCATAAAAACATCTCTAGGGTTAAGATTAGTAGAGGTGGACCTTGTGTTTCTCACCTTCTCTTTGCTGATGATACTTTCCTTTTTTGCAAAGTTGATCTTCATGATAGTAATAGTATTTTTTTTCTTTGCTTAAAAATATGAGAGTTGCTCCAAACTAATTGTGAATCTTGATAAGTCTTGAAATAATTAGTTTGTTTTAGTAAAAATACTCATCAAACTTTAAAGAGTCAAATCTATTATCCTTTGGGTAGGGTACAAGATAAAGGTACTACTAAATACCGGGGGTTACTTATGTCTATTGGCAAAACAAAAAATCAGGCTTTTTTTCTTTTGTGAAGGATCGGATTAGGAAAAGGATTTGTGGTCAGAAGAGAAACTGTTATCTCTGGCTAGGAGGCTATGTTACTATTGCCAGATTTCCAAATTTCAATGTCATAAAATAGATCAATAGTTTTAGATTCTAAATAGAATCTAATTGGATTAGATACTACATAACAGTTAGACGGGATAAATGCGGGAAGCAAACAAATCTAGAAGAGATTATTTATCTTCCTAGTCTTTCGACAAAAGAAAGGGGTTTAGATTTTGTTTTTCCTTTATTTGTATTTTGTTTGGGAGACTTATATTAAATTTGAATTTTAATGTGCCTCACAACCGAGAAAATTTTGGGGGGTCATTTGGGTTTCGAATCCACGGAATGAATATGTTCAAGAGCCGAGAGAATTAAGGGCACCCACTAGAAGACTAACCCAATCCATACTATTCCATTTTCGATGACGAATTGATTTGATTGCTCAGATATTGTTATTCATGATATTGATGTGATTCAAAACAATTGAGAGATAATTCATTCATTGAACTTATAAGCAAAAGGTTTATCATCTCTGTGGAAGTGCTCATTAAATATGTATTGATGTCTTTACCTATTTATGTTATGTCTTGTTTTCGTTTACGAAGTGGTTTGTGTAAAGAAATGTCAAGTTTAGTTGCTAATTTCTTGTGGGGTAATGGTCATTCTGGGGGTTCTAAATTGCATTGGGTTAATTGGAATAAATTGACACAAGTTAAAAATTTGGGGAGAGGGGTTAGGATTTAAAGATTTTTAGTTTTTTAATTCTGCTTTATTAGGCAAACAGGTTTGGAGAATTTTCACACATCCTAATATGCTTGTTAATAGAGTTTTAAAAGCAAAATATTTTCCCCAATCTTCAATTCTTAAATCCTCTGTTCCAGCTTCTGCCTCTTATCTTTGGAAAAGTTTAATATATGCTATAACTTTGGTTAGTGGTAGTACTAGATTTGTTGTGGGTAAAGGAAAAAGTGTTAAGATTTGGGAAAATCCATAGTTACCTTCTCCGTATACTTTTAAGCCAAAAACTCATAAACCTCCTAGATGTCCTCTTTTGTATGTATATGATTTAATGCTTTCTGATCCATGTTCTTAGAATCTTCCTTTAATTAATAAGTTATTTTTGTAAAGAGGATGCTAATATTATTACCCAATTGCCTCTGTCTTGTGTGGATAATCATGATAAGAAAGTTTGGCATTTTGATAAATCTTGGAGTTATTTTGTCAAAACAAGATTTTTTTTAGCAAAAAATACTATTTCTGACTAGGAAGGGGTACTTCAACTTCCTCCTCAGTCTATCTCTTTTTTTAATCAATAATTAGTTTGGAAATCTGTTTAGAACTTTTAGATTAAAGCCCAAAATTAAACTTTTTATTTAGAAGTGTTTAAGTAGTGCTGTGATTGTTCGGAGTCTCCTTAATAAAAGGTTTCTCATAGCTGATGTTAGATGTCCTAAATGTAGGGATGAGGACGAAACTCTGGAGCACTTGTTTTTTAGATGTCCTTCCTCTTTATTTATTTGGAAAATGGTTCCTGTTAAATGACCTAATTTGCAACATTTCCAAGTTGATTTTTGGCATTGGTAGGAAGCTTTGGTCTCTTTGCCTAAATCTTCTGATTCTTGGTCTCTAATTTTTGACACATCTATTCTCTTATGGTATATATAGAAAGCAAGAAACAAGTGGCTGTATGATCAAATTTGGTATGCTAAAACTGATATTGTTGCACACACACATTTTGATTGGTTGGAATTTTAGGAGAATTGTTCTGTTGCTGATTTTTCTACCTCAAATCCAACTGTGCTTGATAATTTGTAGCAATATCCTCCTGCTGGAGTGTTTAAATCCAATACTGATGTAGCTAAATTCATCAGCAAAGTGGATGGGCAGGCATTGGTGTGATGTTAGAAAACCTACCGGTCAATTGTTGGGAGCTTGAGAAAACGAAGCTATTGTGTTTCTAATGTTGCAATTGTTGAAGCTGAGGCTATTCGTTATGCTTTGTTGCTAGCTAAAAAGGAATTGTGTAGTGCTGTGGAAATACAATTTGAAAATCATGTGGTTGTGAGTTTGATTAACCAAGGCAGAATAAATGATGTTCAATTAGGTACTTTGTTGGCTAACATTTTAGATCTTAGGAAGTTTTTTACTTCTTGTTCTTTCACCTTCGTTAGAAGGGATAGTAATAGGGTCAGTCATAGGTTGGCTAAATTTGCATAAGCATTTGTAATGATATTGAATGGAAGACTTCCTCCCTCTCGTGGCTTCTAAGCAAAAAAAGATGTAAGCCGTTTGATTATTGTTTCATCTAATAATATTTCGTATCATTTGTTAAAAGAAAATCTAATCTAATTGTGTTTTGTATAGTAGTAAATATGATTTTTAGGTAATTTGTGAATTTTCAAGGTTAATTTGGTAATTGGACATAAATAGTGGGACAACAATCAGAGTTTCAATTTGCGGCAAATACTTAGGTAGAGCTGGTCTTTGGCCCCACTTGTAGAACTTGTGGTGTGGATTAAACCTTAGAGAATCTATGACATTAGCTAATGTAAGGAAGATTCATTAAGGTTTAATCCTGACAACAATGTCTACAGGTAGGGCCAGAGATCGGGTCTACCTAAGTATTTTCCTCAATTTGCTACTTGCCTTCCCAATTTCTCATTCCCCAGGCTTCTTCCCATTAAACCTGTCTTCCTTCTCTTCCTCTCTCTTCGTTCTTGATCTTCTCCTTCTCTCTCTACTTCGTTTCTCCTCCTCCTTCTCACCTTCTGCCTCCTCCTCATTCTCCTCCTCTTTCCTCTATACAACACACTTCACATGCACAAAACACATACAGTCATGTAAAGATTTTGGCACTTTTTTTTTTTCCGATTTGGGAGGAATTCTAGATTGGCTTTTTTTTTTTTTTTTTTTTTAACATTTGTAAAGATTTGAATGGCTAAAATTTGAAAACTAAAGATTAGATCTTGAAAACATGCCATGCATGTGTTTTTTTGTTTTTGACAAAATTTTCTCAATTTTTTTATTTGTTTGTAAAGATTTAAGATGCTAACAAAATTTGGCTTTTTTTATTTGAACGAATAATTTTTTTTCTGATTTTTTATCTAATTTTATTTTTGATTTTTTTTTGTCGCTATAGAGATCATTCCCCAAGTTACTAAAATAGTGATTGCTTCGTTAGGTAGAATTTAACTTTGAAAGGACAAACAAGCAATAATTAACCACACTAATTCACTATACTCTACCTAACTTCCGCAAATATACGGAGTTGATAGTGGTATAGGATGAGTGGGTATCGTCCCACAAGGATTGTTGGAAGGCAATTACCAAGATTTACGGATATTTGTGTAGTTAAGCGAAATCAAACAATGGATGATGGAACTACTCTAGTAAAAACCATGCATATTAAATGAAAACGATAAAAACTTAATTTTATGCTAGATTAACTAAAAAGCAAGTAAGTGAAAATTACTAATTATGATATTAAGAAACTAATTAATCTAGTCTAGAAAAAGAAAGTAAAGAAAGGCACTTAATTCTAACCTAAATTAACCAAATTAAAACTAAAATTGAAAGCAAGAAAATTACCTAAGAAACCATGAAGACTAAAAGCAATCATTTCCAAACTAGAAATTGAAAAGAGTTAAACTAGAAATTTAGGTATTTTTGGATTTTTGATAGAAATAAAGAAAGCTGACTAGAAATTAACTAGAAATTAATGAAAGAAATTGAGAATTCTTAACTAGAAATGCAAGAAATTATCAAGAACCCTAATTTACCTAAGAAACCCTAAATTGCAAGTAAAGAAATTCTTACTAAATTAGACTAGAAAGCGAATAAAAATTATATCTACGCGGAACTTGTGATTAACCCACTACGATTATCTAACCAAAATTCAAACTTGGTATCAAGAAATTAAAAGGAGATCTAAGAGACAATTAAAGAGAAATTTCTATTAAAGAAGTAAATTTGGATTCAAGATATGCTAAACTATCCTAAAATCTACTAACTATCTACTACTAATCCTACTTACCCACTTCCTATTTCTTAAGTAGCTTAAATTGTGTAGTATTACACAAGGCAAAAATCAGGAGTTGTTGGCTGAAAGTTTACAAAATTGCCCTTACAACTTAACCCTCAGCGAGTCGAGATTGCGATATGGAACAATTGAGATCGCGATCTCAACTCTAATTTATTAAGACAATTTTCCGAGTTGAGATCATGATATGGAGAGTTTGAGGTCGCGATCTCGACTTTCTTCTCAGCATTCTTCATTTCTTCCATTATTGCAATTTGGTCCCTTGAGCTTTGTTCATTTCATCTTCCAACCTCTAATTTTTACCTGCATAATATTAATCAATCAATTAATCTAGAATTTTAATAAAAATTTATCAAATTTAACAAGAACGAATTGAAATACAAACACATATAAAAGAAATTAACTAAAGTCTTCAATTAATTACCCAAAGTTCGGGATTTAAACTACCAAAATGATATAATTTAGAAGAAAATAAGTCTAGTTTACTAGAGTTATCAAATAGCCGATTCAGGATGGTAAGTTTTTGTTTCTTTCTTTCAATGTTTGTTTGTTATTCTGCTTAATTGGTAAGATTAGGTCTTGAAAATATGCTATACATGTGATTTTTTTTTTTCAGAATTTTCTCACTCTCTTTTTTTCTTCGATTATTTAGAGAGTGAAGAAGAATTGGGTTCATAACATTTAATGGCAAGTAAATGATTTAGATTTGGCCCAAGCATTATTAAATCAAGTTATGTTCAGGATTTTAGTTTTATCACAGTTCTTTTGATCTCCATATAAACACGTTCACATATGCTCTTGCAAAAGTACCCTTTAAAGGTGATTGGATTTATAACAGGTACATGTATGTCTTCATAGCTTTGATTAGACACTTTATAAACATAGGAGCATTCATGAATTTTCTTTAATAAATTTCCATTTTGAACAAGTTCAGACATATTCCTATTGTTAATGATGGTAATGTTTAAGATTTTTTTGAGGTGTTAAAAGGACATGTTCTTTCAAAATTTTTAATTTGATCATAATTTTAGGTTGATCATAGCTTTTTTTATTTACATGAAAACATATTTATGTGTGCCATTGCAGAGATGGGCGTTAAACATGGGGTATGTTTGTGCATAGCATTAAGTGTTTGGAATTTTGATAAATATACATATATATGTGCACAACATTAAGTGTTTGAAATTTGGATAAATATAGACTAAAATAAATTTTCGTGTACATTTTAGTTTCAAGAGTCCTTCTGTTACCTGCATTGAAACATGTCTATGCTTGTTCTCCTATTAAGACTATGTAAAAGAGCCTGCTGAATCTTTATGCTAACATTCCAAGAATAATTTTTATTTGGTATATACACATTTCGAAATTCATCTCTCTGAATCAAGTAGAATCAGTGGGTTTCTTCTAGATAGATTGTACTGAAGTTGCTTCTTGTTATAATGTAGGTCAACTTAATTTGATACTATACTAGGACATTAAGTTACAACATTGGAGATTTGAAGGTTGGGCATATTCATCAGTAAACTTTTACTTCAATGATGGTTTCTATCCATACTTGTTAGGAATTTTACTGATATGTTTTTAGAGGAGTTTGTTTTGAAACATTTGTAACACTACCATTTTAACATGATATTATTGGAAGAAAGTGGAAACAGATTCAGAAACTATGCTCCCGCTCTAAACCAAATTTGGATATGCATGTATCTTTCTTAAAATGCATTCAGTTTAAAGACCAACTCATTTAGGTGATGAGCAATCTGTAAAGGTAAACATGCCATTCACAAAATTTCTAAATTATGCACAATTTTGTATACTAAATTTAAACTTACTATATTCAAATTGTCTGCACAACTATGTATGATTAAAACTTACTATACTCTATTACAATTAGCTTAATCAATTATTCAAAACTTCATTATAATATCTTTCCATGTACAATTTTTTATCCATATTATGCTCTTTTTTAGTCCTCTTTGTGGAGGAGTGGGATATCCACTTCCAAAATTTAAATTTCTGTCTATAGTTTTTTTGAGCCCTCTAAAATTCTTTAGATATGCTGTAGAATTCTTAATTTCACACATTAGTTGTTTAATTTTGTAAATTTATCCTTTATGTGAACCTTTGGCTTTAGTGGATGGATAAAACCAAAGTTATTTGTGCAGTCAAATGCATTATCATTTTATTGTGCTCCTTTGTCTTTGCTATTAATAAAATGAAGACTCCCCTAATAAACTTGTGGATTGGATCGGGGTTTTCTTTACAAATTGGTTTATGGAAGTTATGGAAAGTGTGGTATAATTTTTGTTCTGAAGTTGTTTTGCACTCACAATCAGTAAAATTATTTGCCATTTGTTTGCATTAAAATATTTTTATTATTTATAATTGATTTGGCTGGGCATCTGTAATACACTGTTTTATGAAAGTAAATTTGGATAGTTACTCAGTTTTACTCTGATGATGTTGCAGTTATGATTTTTTTTTAGATAGTCATGGCAAAGTTATTCTTGCCGATATCTTGGCTGCAACCTCCATCGGACTCATGTTAGCTGATAACATAGATTATTTTTGAATGATTTCTTTGGTTTTTTGGGTTTTCCTATTGCTAGGAAAATTGGGTTCAAGATAGAAGTGAGTTGATCCAACTGAGCAACTTGGATAATGAGTACTTGAAGAGATCTGAAGATCGTGAGCAGAAGATTTATGAGTATTTTGCTAATGAAACGGGTGCAGATACATTGTTTGTTGAGTTCAACCCTATGAAATTAACTTAGTACTATTAGACTTCTATTTTGTGACTCTTATTAGTCCTCTATCTTTCTACTTAGTAAAGATACTGTTTTGTTATGAAAGATAGAATTTTGGTTTTGTTAGAATTGAATTTAGAGATATGTAACTATGTTTGCAATTATGTCTATATATCTTTGTAAATTCTTTGCTGTACTTGCAGAATCTATAGATAGTAAGGTTTTTTTTTTATCATTTATGTTCATAATAACATTAAAATATATAGTGAATATCTAAAAAAAAATCCGAGTTGCACGAGCCAAAAAACTAGTAACATGCCAGTGTACGGCTTTTACAATGATTGAATTTGATGATTTTCCCTCGTGATTTGAGTTCTGGAGTGGAACTATGTTTTTCTATTCATAAAGTTCAAACTAGTTTAGTGTGAAGTTTGTATAATTGTAATTATCTCTTTGGCCGATAATATCCCTATGTTTTAATTTTAAATCAATTGGTACATCTATAAGTATTTCTTGTTTGACATAATATAGTTTATATGATTGGCCTTGAACATCTTGACATTTGAAATAGTACATATATAAAAATTGGAGGGAAAACTAATCTATTAATCATTCACGTTACCCATTTGGATTTATTTAGTCTATTACTTTTAAAATGATTATTTTTAGTCTCTTGGCATTATCCATTTGTACTTATTTAGTCCCTCACTTTTAAAATAATTATTTTTAATCCCTCACAAATGTAAAATGTCGAATCTCGGTACCTAGACAAAAATCGAAGCACTTTTTGGTCTGAATTAATCGTGTGTTGTTCACATGACATATTTTTTGAATAAAATTTAGGAACTCGTTTTCCTTTCCAATACAAAATTCGAGTATCGGATGGATTATAAATTTTGGAAAAAAAAATACCACAAGTCAGATATTGAAATAATCTTAAATACAAACAAATTGCTAATCAATCACTTACTTCATATCCTTCACACTCATAAAACATTCTACTCACATGAATTTATAAATATGTCCTCGAAAAATATGTCATGTGAACAATACATTATAAATTTAGGCAAAAAATACTCGAGATTTGATTCAGGGACCAAAATTTAACGTTTTATATATGTGAGGGACATGACAAATTTAGGCCAAAATGCTTGGGATTTTATTCAAGGACCAAAATTCAATTTTCAAAAATAAGCATATTTTACATTTGTCAGGGAGTAAAAATCATCATTTTAAAAGTGAAGGACTAAATAAATACAAATGTTAATGTAAGGGACTAAAAATTATTATTTTAAAAGTGAGGAATAAATGCGTAATGTGAGGGACTAATATAGTGGTTATGTAATTCCTAATTGATTATTTAAGAAATTTCATTCTAATTTCCTTTAGAAAAACAACCAAAATAGTCCCTGAACTATTTTTGTAAAACAGAAATGGTCTCCTAACTTTAATTTACACCAATTTAGCCCCTCAATTTTTCCTTTACTCTAATTTGGTCCTTGAAGGGTGGTTCATTCCAAAACTTGAACATCTTTCACCTTTGACCAATAAGAACAGAGGCAAAATCCAAAATTCGTTGGATTGCTATTTATATAACGTGAATAGACCCAAAAAAAATAAATTCTAAATCAGTCATCTTCTTCATTTAGGATTTAGATTCAAAAATAAATAAATAAATAAATAAAACTAGAAAACCATTCTTTGATGACGAAGAGGTCGATGAAGAATTTGGGGTTGTCTAGGTAGATAATTGAGCATTATTATTTATACTAGTGGGAAAGACACACTCTATAAGTATGTAATTTTTTTGAAAAATTAGACAAAAATTTAGAAAGGAAAATGTAAACACTGAAAGTCTAAAAATAATTATACAAATTTTTTTTTTTAAAAGTTAGACGAAAATTCGAAGGGGAAAATGTAAACACTGAAAATTTTAAAAAAAATTATACAAAAAATTTAAAGAAAAAATATAAGTAGTGGAAGTGGATAGTATAGAGGTTAGTGGGTGGTTACAGCAATTTACATATCGTCCCACTGTTGCACATTATAATTTTTTTGTTTTATTTTTAGGGGAATTTTACCGTCCCATTGAGGGGACCATTTCCTTGACTTTAAAAACTTGTACAATACAAGTTTTTAAAGCACATAGTGTTGTAATGTATAAGCTCTTAAAGTACAAGAGAATAGTTCCCTAAAATGGACGATAGAATTTCTTCTACTCCTTTTTTTATAGGGTTATAAATAGAAGTTAATAAGATGATGGACACCAAAAGAAAGGCTGAACCTGTATATTTAGTAATAATAGGGATATAAATGGAAATTAATAATATCGGACACCAAAGTAAAGGATGAGACATTATATATAGTATAGATAGATATAGATATCTTACCATATATAAATGAAGAGCCTTAATATGGTGGTCTTTCACTTGAATTCTTTTTAAATTTACTTTATTTGAATTTTAAATTTCTTTGTAACTACCATTACTATTTAATTGGGGAATTCTACAATTCTATTGAGGGAATCATTTCCTTGGCTTTAAGGACTTGTACAGTACAAATTTATAAAGCAAATAATATTGTACTGTACAAACCCTTAAAACACAAGGAAACGATTTCCTAAAAGAGACTGTAGAATTTTCTTATTTAATTTATTAGTTTAAAAATCTTTACAAAATGGTGTTTTGTAACTATTTAAATAACTACCCATCTATTAATAGTTTGGAAATAGATACAAGAAGAAAATAATTCAAAAATATGTTTATTATAGTCAAAATAATTTTTAAATAAATTTTAATTTTGTATTACAGACATATTGAATGTGCATTTGTTACTAGTATAGTACAGATTATTTGATGCAAGTGCTGGAAGAGTCGGTCGAGCTGCAACTATGAGAGCGAGTGGAACTTTGGTAGAGTAAACACATCTTAAATTGATGGATATGGAAAGTTAGGGACCCTCACATGATGATGATGATGGTGGTGGTGGTGGTGTGCCAAATATGTTTGGTATACCAAAGGCGGTCGGAAACTGATTAGAAAAAGTTGTTGAATTTGCCACTGAATTTTTTGCCTTTATTTACTCCAACATTTTCTCTTGCAAATATTTTATTAGTAGCATAGATGCTTCATCTCCATAGAGCGAACAAAAATGAACATTTCGCCGGACCGAAGAGCTTGTTCTCGGAATGCTTTCTGGGAACTTTATAGTCAAGAAAAATTCTGCAAAGGATAGGGCACGAATTGTGTTAGTAGGTGATACATGTTTGTGATTGTCTATTGTGATAAAGTAATTAGCTATCCAAAGGTGAGACCTGTAAACATCTAGTGAGAGCCCTTCATTTTGTTTTCTCAAGATGAAATAAATATGCTAAAGCCTTACAAATGACGATGCTGAACAAACGTGATACTGCTCATGGAAGCCTTACCAGCAACGAAGGTAGTGGATATTTGTACAGAACCGTTACAGGTCAAGCTATTTAAATTGCTAGTAAGCTCAGTATGAATTCTATCACGTAATGATGCTTTTGTTAATTAAAATTAAAATTTTAATTGGGATTGGGTCTTTTGTAGAATCCACCTATTTACAGAAGTTGGAAGTAGTCTTCCAACTCCCTCCTTGAGAAATGTTCTTAACTATAATTAACTCACAAAATTAAGAGACTAATTAATTCAACGTAACTATATCAGGAAATTAAGCAGGTATAGGAAAATCATCTAACAAAAATATACTATTACAAATTATATGAAATACGTTACTTCTCTCCCTATCCATATCAATATTTTTTTTACTCCTGCAATAATATAATTATAGTAATAACTAAGGAAAATTTTACAATCCCTTTTAGGGAACTATTCTCTTATGCTTTAAATGTTTGTACAGTACAACATTATGTGCTTTAAATGCTTGTACTGTACAAGCTTTTAAAGTTAAGAGAATGATTCTCTAAAAGGGACTATAGGATTCCCCAATAACTTATATCTCCAAATATATCGAGTACAAGGGTATTTTCAGTTCCTGAGTATTGTTTTACCACATCAGAACTTACTTGAAGGTCGCTATATCTTGGCGAAGGAATGCCACATCAATCCAGTACAACAAGAGGCGTATTACTCTTAAGGAGAGCGCAACTTAGTATGCTTTGACCATAATAGGCTATTCTAATCTTTGAATTTAAAATTATTGTTTTAATTTTTTGTGATTTATTCTATGATTATTTTCCTTTCTTTGGTTAAAATTTTCCAACAGTCATAGGATGTGACAAAAATAATTTATTAGAATTTTTTAAAAAAAAATTATGAGTTCAGATGACTTTAATTCTTGTAAGCTTGAAAATTTTGATGCAGTAAATATCAAATATTGGCAATAACAACTGAAATTTTGACTAACTACTTTAGACTTATATTTTGTTATTCATGATACTTTAACTACAAAAAAGGAAAATCAATAGAAAAAACTGATTTTTCAGTTGAAATTGTTGGAACTGACAAGACACCGAATTCTTTTGATTTTGCTAAAAAGTCTTTTGATGATATTAATAATGATTTTTCTATCATGGTAAAATTTTTAGTGCCTTGTTTCCTTCAATTTATAATATTTTTTGTACTACCAAAACTGTTATTGAATTGTGGGATGCCTTAGAATATAAATATAAAACTGAAGATGTTGGTCTGAAAAGATACTCTGTTGAGCAATTTATGAATTTCCAAATAGTTGATGGAAATTGTTAGAGAAAAAATTCATGAATTTCAAAATATTATATTTCAATATGAATATGAATGATAAGCAATTATCTGATTATTTTCTTGTTGCATCTTTACTTAAAAAAATTACCTCCTTCTTGATTTGAGTCTGCTAGAGATCTAAAACAAAAATTTGACAAATTTTCTTTCAATGAGTTAATTGTATCTCAAATAATAGAAGAAAAACATAAAGAAAAATAAAGGAAAATAAAGTTGCTGAATTTTGGCCCAAAGCTTATGTTGTTGAAAATGTTCATAATCCTAACCTTGCAAATTTTAAGAAAAGGAATAACAAGTGAAAATTCAACAATAATTACAATAATAATACCACCAATAATAATAATAATAATAATAACAATAATAATAATAATAATAATAATAATAATAATAATAATAATAATAATAATGTTTTCAATTCATGGAAGCCTGTCGGTTGCTATGTTTGTAGAAAAACAAATCATAAAGTTAAGAAATGTTTCTTTAACAAGGCTCAAACTAATAAAGCATATCGTCCTCTTGTGTATCAAAACCCACAAGTTAATATTGTGACTGTGGGTGCTAACTCATCTTACTCAGATGGCAAGTATTTTCTTAGTAGCTTCAAAATAAATTTTCTTAAAAATCCAAAAATTTAGTTTTTAGATTCTTGGGCTAATATTCATGTATGTGCTGATAAAAATCAAATGTCTAATTATCAGAAATTAGCCATAAAATCTGTCACCATGGAAAATGGGAGTGTGGCCAGGATGCTAAGGAAAGGAAGCGAATATTTAAAGTTGACATTGGGCAAGATTTTTACATTATATAGAGTCTTGCATGTTCCAGAAATTCGAAGAAATATGATTATTAATACCGTAATAATGCAACAAAGTTTTAGACTTGTTACGGAATCAAATAAAGTTGTAATTTCTTTTAGAGGTTCTTTTATCAGAAAATGTTTTGTATGTGATTGTTTGATTAAGCCTAATGTACTAGATAATAAAAATATTTTTTCATCTACTTCTTATGTTGTAAATGTTCAATATTGTTATAGACATTTGGCATGGTAATCTTGGGCATATAAATTTTAATACTATTAAGAGAATGATGAGCCTGCAACTTAAACCAAAATTTAATGTGAATAAAAAAAATGTCAAATTTGTGTTCAAGCAAAACTACCTACAAGGCTTTTTAAATTTGTTGAGAGAAATACTATTATTAGAACTAATACCTAGTGATGTATGTGATTTAAATAATATTTTGACTAGGGGTGGCAAAAGATATTTTGTAATATTTATTGATGGTTTTTTAAAATTTTGTGTTGTATATTTGGTATCTCAAAAAAGTGAATTATTTGATAGGTTTAAAATTTATACAACACTTGTAGAAAATCAATTAGAAAAGAAGATAAAGATATTAAGATTTGACAGGGAAGGAGAAAATGCTTCAATTAAAATGGAAGAATTTTTTGAACAACATAGCATAATACATCAGAAAACATTAGCATATTCATCTCTGTCTAATATATTCACCTCAATCTAATGGAATAGCAGAAAGATTCAAATATAGAACTTTAATGGATATGGTAAATGCAATGTTAGTTAGTTCTGGTTTGTCTAAAAATTTATGGGGTCAAGTTTTATTTTCTGTCTATCATATCTGTTGGCCTCAAAGCAACCTAAGAGGGGGGGGGTGAATTAGCTTATCTCAAAAAACAAACCTTTTGAAGTGCTTAATGAAAATACAAACTTTGTGCAACAAATGAATACTTAAGCACAAATGATCAAAGATAAATATTTAACAATCAAAGCTTAAAGAACAAATAAAAGATTGAGATAAAGAATATCAAACCAAACTCCCAAGCTTCTCAAGCTTGGAGTACATCCACTAGTAGTGCCTCTTCAAAGAAGGTGAGACAATAACCTTCTTGTACACTAAGTAGGCTCACCCTTGCACCAACTAAGTTCCTCTAGTTGAGCCAAAGGGTTTTACACTACAACCTCACTTTTGTACACTTGTTATCCCTCCACTCTTACACTTGAAGATCACTCACTAGTCTACTCTTGTTGCTCACACTAATTCCCACTAGTTGAGCCAAGAGAACTATACTACTCAAACCAATACAACCCACAATATTTTAGCCTATTTCTCTCCAAATATCTCTTACAAGTGTTTGTATTGAATGTTGTAGTTCCACACATCATTTGGAAGTCCTTGGGCTATTTATAGATGAAAGATATGCTGAAATTTGAGCTCTAACGGTAAAAAAACTAGCTGTTAAAAACTAGCCGTTAGGGGTTTGGACGGTGGGTTCAGATGTTCGTTCATGCGTCCTACAGCTTGATGAACAATGTCTTGAACAGTCATATGCATCCTACAGCTTGATGAACAGTGTTTCGGATGGTCATATGCGTGCTACAGCTCTGACAGAAAATTACTTCATTTTGAGCTCCTTTCTTCAGATGGTCTTCAACGTCCGATCTTTTTGGTTTCGGACGGTCTTCAACGTTCGATCATCATACTTTCAAATTCCTTTTCTCGGACGGTCTTTTGTGTCTGAAGCACTATCCTTCGAACGTATAAGAGATAGTTTTCTACGTCCGAAAGATGTGTTCTTGCTCGGTGTTGTCTGGTCATGTTTCGGATGCTCCCTTGCGTCCGATCTCATTTCTTTCGGACGCTCTTCATCGTCCTTAAGGTGTTGTTCAACTTTTGGTCATTTTTCTTGATTGTGTTCGGATGATCATTTTCATCCGATCCTTCCTGTTTTTCTGCACACTTGTTTGCAAACCATTAGTATGATTTGGTCATCATCCAAACATGATTATCATAACTGGGGTTCAACAATATCCTTAATTTTATTCCTGATAAAAATTCGGGTAAAACAACTTATGAGTATTGGAAAATAGAAATCCCAATTAAAGTGTGGAGTGTTTGGCAAAGGTAATAGTGCCAGATACTAAGAAAAGAAAATTAGGTATTAAAACTATTGATTCTATATTTGTAGGATATTGTTTTAGATAGTGTTGGTCATAGATTTTTGGTAATTAATTCTGAACATTCAAAAATTTCTAACAGTTCTATTGTGGAATTCTTTTAACTAAGAGATGTAATATTTTATGAAAATATTTTTTCCAATGAAGGAAAAATTTAATAGGTCAATAGGTGACACTTCTAATGCAAACAATAGAAAGAAAAATGATTCTCAAATAGAACAAAGGAGTAAAAGAGTAAGAATAGAAAAATCATTTGCAAATGATTTTATACAGTTTTAGTAGAAAGTGATTTTAAAACATACAATGAAGCTATGACATCTTTTGATGCTCCTTTTTGGAAAGAGGCCGTAGCTAATGAAAAGGATTCAATCATGTCTAATTATACTTGGTTTTTAACTAATCTTCCATCCAGAAATAAAAACATAGGATGCAATGGATTTTTAAGAAAAAAATTTAGACCTGATGGTTCAGTTGAAAAATTTTAAGTAAGACTTGTAGCAAAAGGTTTGGCTCAAAAAGAAGGTGTAGATTTCTTTGCACTTATTCTTTTGTAACTCGTATTACCACTAGTAGATTTTTAGTTACTATTGCTTCGATTTATATACTAGGAAAATTATTCACCAAATGGATGTTAAAACAACATTTTTAATGGTGATATAAATAAGGAAATATATATGTGGATCAATTTGAAAGTTTTATTGTTCCTGGGCAAGAAATTAAAATTTGTAAACTTGTTAAATCTCTCTATGGATTAAAATAAACTCCTAACTAATGGCATGAAAAAATTGATAATGTTATATTTTCTAATGATTTTATAATTAGTGATTCTGATAAATGTGTGTATGTGAAACAATTTGAAAGTGCTTGTGTCATTCTTTTCTTATATATAGATGACATATTAATTTTTGGAACAAATTTAAATGTCATTAAAGAAACAAAAGATTTTTATCATCCAATTTTGATATGCAAGATAAGGGACAAGCTAATGTTATTTTAGGCATTAAATTAATGAAATATGAGAATAGAATTATGTTAACACAATCACATTATGTTGAATATTTATTGAACAAATTCAACTACTATAACACAAAATCAGTTTCTGTTGCATATGATAATAATGCCTATTCGTTTGAGGAAAAATAACGGTGAAGGTGTTTCACAATATAAATACTCACAAATAATTGGATCATTAATGTATCTTTCTATTTGTACAAAACTTGATATTTCTTCTGCTGTATCTAAATTCAGTAGATATATTAGTAGTCCTAGTGTAGATCATTGGCAAGCCATAGAAAAATATTTCGATATCTTAGAGGTACTATTGATTATAAACTACACTATATTGTATTTCCACCTTCATTAGAAGGATAATGTCATGCTAATTGGATTACAGATTCTGATGAAACTAAAGTCACTAGTGGTTAGATTTTTACACTAGGTGGCGGGGCAATTTCTTGAAAATTTAGTACACCATATTTAATTTCTAGATCAATAATGGAAGTTGAATTTATTGCCTTAGATTTGGCATGTAGTAAAAGTGAATGGTTAAAATCTTACTATCTGATTTTCCATTACCAACAAAGCCTATTCCTATTGTGCATATTCATTATGATAATCAGGCTGCAATATGACTTCTCATCTAAAGCAAAGAATGCCAATTTCAATGAAATGAGGAGACATATCAGATTGAGGCATAACTCTACAAAAACAATTATTCTCTCAAGGTCTAATCACACTTGACTTTGTGAATTCAAAAAATTATTTTGCAGATTTATTTACAAAAGGATTAGCTCGAAAGCTAATCAATGGAATATCGAGCAAATGGACTGAACCTTATAAGTAGTCATCGTAATAGACACCTAACCTTTGTGATTAGAGATCCCATAAATGAGGTTCAATAGGTAAAAATAAAACTATAGAAAGATTCCAATGAGTACATTATTATTTCCTTTATGAGGGGTATTCCTTATTCCCGTTCCTAAGATGTGGTGCTCATTACTACGATGGTATTATAAGAAAGAGTTAATCTTTGAATGCATCCAAAGCAAATATTTGCGGGATAATAATCATAGATTATCCTTAGAGGATACACCTATATAAGTGTAGTAGTGGGGTTACTACTATGGGAAGTTAAGGAGATATTCCCTGAAAACAATTTTGAAAATGAAATACGTGTACAAGATCGTCTAACACACTCAACTGTGCTAGAACTGAAATCATTGCCCATACTGTGTGTGTAGTGAGTTAAAGTTTGGTTCAAATGATCTAGTTTAAGAATTTCTAAATCACTATATTCTTTCAAACTAAGATTTACTGTCACTAAGTATAGATTCAAATCCAAAAGACACCTACACCAATTACACAATAAATAAAAAAACTCAAATTATAAATTTTAATTATTTAGGAGATTGATGATTATAATTAAAAATTTAATTGGGATTGAATCTCTTGTGGAGACCACCTATTTATACAAGTTGAAAAGAACCTTCCAACTCCCGCTTAACAAACGTTCCTGACGACAACTAACTCACTAAATCATAAGACTAATTAATTTAATATAACAATAGTAGGAAATCAAGAAGGTAACGGGAGAAAAGTAACGTTAAACTCCAATAGCTCTTTTTTTAATATCCTAAAACTAATAATAGAAAATTATATGTAAAAAATACACTACCACAAATTATATTACGTTGCTTACTTCTCTTCCCATTCATGTCAATATTCTTATTATTCATACACTCACATAGAATCACAGTAATAACTTATATATCCAAATAAATTGAGTACGAGGGTATTTTTAGTTCATGAGTGTCATTTCGTCGCATCAGAACTTACTTGAAAATCATTGTATATTGGGAAAAGAATGTCATATCAAACCAGTACAGTATGGAGTAGATCACTCTAAGGAGAGGGCTATTTAGCTGCCTCAACCAAAACATGTATTTCTAATCCTTGAATTTAATATTACTATTTTAATTTTTGGTGATATATTCAGTGATTATTTTTCTTTCTTTGGTTAAAATTTTCTAACAGCTTTATACTAAGATAATCAGAGAAAACCCAATCATTATTTTATCAGAAAAAATTTCCATGATTTAAACAATTTGCCCTCTCTAATTTGACTAGATTGATGTCACGACACATGGAAGGCACTAAAGAATTTTTTAGAGTCGACACATGGAAAAAATGGTAGCAACTGGTTCCTTATCTTTACCTCTTAGATTTGGGTGCATACAAAAATCTATTATCAACGGCTTATTTTGGATAATGATTTGAAAGAGGAAGATAGAGTAATGTGTTTGGTGTTTGGTATTCCTATATTCATAGTTTTAATCATATAAAGTCCAATGATTTGAATAAATCGAAAGAAGAAGGAAATTAAAGAATTTCTAGTCGACATGTGAAAAGGTGAAAAGGTGAAAATTAAGGACTTACTAGATGATATGGTCAAAAAAATTTATATCACAATATCTAAAATATTTGGTGTACAAAAATTTTTCATCACATATAATATGGTGATTAAAATTTAATGATTTTTAATCAACATATTGGTTAAATAGATTTTCTCATTGTCTCGTGTAATTAATAATAGTCACAACATCTTAAGTATACTGCGTATAAGAAATTTTTTTATTTCTTTGTCACATATATACAAGTACTGATTAAAGAAAAGAAAATTCGCGTCTAAATTAAGTTGGCAGTTAATCATTAAGATAGTTACACTATCCCATGTAGAGGTAACAATATTATATCAAAATATGTTGTTAAAACAACTGAATTTGTATCAATTCCTTTAAATTCCGATGAACATATTATACAATTATTAGATTTAAATGATATTAATTCTTATAGAACTGCTGGTAAATTTAATTTTATGCATATTGGTTTAGTGTAAATTGCTTTTAAACCTTTAACTTTAAAAGGTTTACCTGAATCTTTTATAGCTGCTTTACGAGATGCTCGTAATCTTGATTGGAAAAAATCCTTAATGGGTATTATACAATCCAGTTTGGCTAATGAGACAGAACCAATAATTCTTTATCCTTTTTACAATTATGTTTATCTGATGTTAATATACTTGATGCTTTAACATTAAATAGTTAAAATTCATGGTTACAATTATTTACCAGGATCTGAACTTATATGTTTATGTTATAGAGTTTGTTTTAATAGACTACTTTCGACTTTGAATCCAAAGTGTAAATTGATTAATATTTCTACTGATGAAACAATTTTAATTGAGACTAATTTTAATAAATCTCAGATTATAACTAGACAACCAATTAAATGGAATGAAATTCAATTTCCTGATCATTGGATAATAAATGAAGACATTTCTTCTACATCTAATGCTTTGAATATTACACAGCATGATCCTCAGATTATATCAACTCCGAATGGACAAATTGTTCTTCGTTTTGATACATCAAATGTTCCATCTAGACATAGTATTGGTTCTAGACCATCATCATCTAGACATCCTTATAGGACGTTTTCTTCAAAATCTCAAATTTCATTATTTGATGATTATATTCCTGCACGTTCAAAACCTGCATCATTACATACAATAGATAGTAATACTCCATCTACATCACATGTAAATCATTTACATATAAATAATAATATAGTTAAACCAATTCATGATAATGAATTAGATAAGGAAATTCCTACTGAATCTTAATTATAGATATATTTAACAAGATGCGAATTAGATTTTAATTTATGACTACTGTTATAGATTTTAGTCCCGGTTCATATGCTAGAAAAATAATAAAACAAGAATTTTTATCTTCAAATTGGAATAATTTTAGACAATGGTTATTTGAAGTATATTCTTCTCTTATACAGATCTAGATTGTATAATATTTCAAAAGAATTTTATGAATTTACTGCTTTACATAACAGAATAATTCCTATCTACATAATGTGGTGATAAGAGGTTATTTTAATAATTATATTAATGTTCTTGAACGAACATATCAATTTTCTGATGGTAAACAAACTAGTGAGTTATATCCTCCACAAAAATTATTTACTTTACCAAATAATACTTCGCTTTCATTTAATGCTTTTCAAAAATTAGTAGATAATAATACTCTACCTATTACTTTGCAACATATTAATAATATGTATCAACAGAATAATTATACTAATATTTTTATAAAAGTTTTAAGTGAACAAATTAGTTCCCTTCATAATAAAATGGATAAATTATTTTCTACATTAATACAAAAGATTTCAAATTCTATTTCGACTAATAATCATAATAATGATTTTCAAGAAATTGCAAAAGCTTCTTTGCAACCTCCACCTATAATTAATGATTTTAAATTTAAACCAATTTCTGATCTTGAAAAACTTTTAGATAAAAAGTTTTCTTCATTAAAAGAGACAGGTCGAGCACAATACCCATTTACAAACAAATCCAAATAAAGGAAAAATAATTTCTGATGAAATTAATAAACTTCATAATTCTTATAAGTAGATGGTGATATAAGAACTATGTATCATTATAGATTATCCTATAAAATTTCCTTGAATATTTTTTATGATTGCAAGATGCTCGTAATAATAATTCATTAAAGATTCACTAATGAATATTATACAGATGGTTATACTAATGGTCTAGTTTTTTAATGTTAATCCTAATCCATAATTATGTATTCTACAGTAGCATCAGCAAATAATAATAGTGACAAACGTGTTGCTTCAATGATAATTGCCGGTTTTTTACTGGTCAACTTAAAGGTATTATTGGGATAATTATTTCACTCAACAAAATCATGAATGATATTTTTATTCCTTATATGGATTTTATTATTGTTTATATAGATGACATCCTTGTTTATTCAAAAACATTAGAATCACATTTTAAACATCTTGAATTATTTAAAAAGATTGTTATACAAAATGGATTAGTAATATCTAAACCAAAACTTTCTCTATTTCAAACAAAAATCCGATTTTTAGGACATTTTATTGAAAAAGGAACGCTTACACCTATTAATAGAGCCATCGAATTTGCATCCAAATTTCCTGATGAAATTATAGATAAAAAACAACTTCAACGTTTTTTAGGCAGTTTAAATTATATTTCTCCTTATTATAAAAATCTTTCTATAGATTTAGCTCCATTATATGATAGACTTAAGAAAAATGGAATTCCTTGGAATAATAAATTAACTAATTTAGTTAAAAATATTAAATCAAAGGTAAAAATTTTACCATGTTTAACATTAATAAGCTATTCCTAAATGGACAAAAATAATAGAAACTGATGCTTCTAATATAGGCTTTGGTGGCATTTTAAAACAAATTAATCCGGATAATAAACAAATTTATTTAATTAAATTTCATTCTGGTAAATGGACTAATAGTCAGAAAAAATATGCTACTATTGCTCATGAAATGTTAGCAATAGTTAAATGTGTTCTAAAATTTCAAAATGATTTATATAATCAAAAGTTTATAATAATTACTGATTCTCATTCAATAAAATTTATGTTTAATAAAGATTTTAAAAATGATATTTCTAAACAAATGTTTGCTAGATGGCAAGCTCAATTAACTCCTTTTGATTTTGAAATATTTTATCCCCTATTATCAGGATTATGGATCCTTTCAGGTAATCCAATATTTATAATTATTATCCCAAAAGATCATCCATTATATGGACAATTGCAAGAATACTTGCTACAACAGATAAAGGTAATACCTATGCTTGATTCTTGAAAATGAATCAATCGATTATAAGTCTTATTATAAGAGACCAGAAAAGAAATTATATTTCTATTTGATGAAAAAGATTGGCATTAGCATGGATCAACCTCTGGAAATTATACATCAAATAGATATGTTTCATAAAACTTTTTATTATGAGAATTCTAAACACAAGCACACTTGGTTCATTAAACTGTGTTCGAATATCCTATCTCAAAATATCCCCAATTGGTTTATCCATTGGTGGATTACCCATGGACCCTCAGTAAAAATTTTACCTGAGCCATTTCTTCATTTATACCATTCATGGATAAAAATTTCACCTATCCTCAAAAAGTTATACTCTCAGGAAAATATTCCTCTACCCACAGAAATAGCTACCATTTATTTCTTTCTTTCTTGAATTTTCAATCCCTTGGATTTATAAATGGGAACCTGAATTTGGTTATACCTCCGATCATTTCCCTTGTTTATATAATACACCCAGTAGTTACTATTACTTTCTGGCACTATGACAAAAGATTTTTCCTTATTGCGGCTTATATGGAGCAAGTTAAAGATCAATTAAAAGAACATATTAAACAAGATCTTTCTATTGATCTTAATCAAATTGATGATAATGAAAATGATGATAATTAATCACATCTATGTATAGGCTATCTCTTACTAGGAGTAAATACCATGAATGCACTAGTGATTTTTGTATCAGACAGCTGATTTAGACACACTTTCTAAAAGATAACAATGTCTCTATACACAGATGTGTATAAAAGACAGTTGTCAAGCATCGATATTCAAGACAGAAATGTCAAAGCATCTGTCAAGCATCAAAGAAAAAATTTTACAAAAAACAGAAATTTTACTATTCATAGTTACTGTATAAACACTAAAATCACTGTGCATTCACGGATTTACTCTACAAATACTGTACAAACAGTAAATTCACTGTAGAAACAGTAATTTCACTGTGCGGATTTCAAAAATCCTCTGTACAAAATTTAAAAATTTTGATGTCCGGCTGTCTATAAATATCCTCAATTGTATAGCCGAGGATAAGAGCCAAGTTTTAGTTTTTCTTTTCTTTAGTCCACTCTTCTCTCCCTCTATTGTACATCTCTACTTTTCATTGTAATTACTTTTAATTTAATAAAAGAAGAAGACCCCGAGGTATTCCTCATCAGCCTCTTCTGAGGTAACTTCTTCCCTTTCCCTTTTAATTTGTTTAGTCCTGACATAATATGTCAGGCTAATTATCATATGTTGATGGTTATCTTATCTTAAGTATTTGAACTATGTTTAAACTATTTTGAATTTCTTTCTTTCAAAACTTTTTAATAACCATTTATCTTGGTTCGGTTCTTAAAAATTTTCAGTCATAATGTTATTTAATTTATTTTGTTGGCCTTGAAAAGTACCCGCTTAGCCGTTGAGAAAGGCGTTTAGGGGAAGAATCGGCAACATAGCAAAATAAATTAAATAGTCTTTATCGACAGAAAATTTTAAAGGTAAATTATCCAAAACCGGAGATTATGATTATTAAAAATAATTTTCTAAAGAAAGAATTTGACTCTAGTTTAAATGTTTGAGGTTAAGTGTGGCGGCCGGTCTTGGGCTAACCGCCTTTGATCTAAATTCTGGACTTAGTTTTAATACGATTTGCAAGCCAATACGGGATTCCAATACGGTGATAAGCCAATACGGGATTCCAATACGGTCTTGGGCTTCGTGTTAAGGCTAGGTTCCAGCTTTTGTTGTAATGGGAAGTAAATTCTATTGCATATTCGGCAGTCATTACGCCTAAGGTTTGAATTTATTATTTGAATTAATAGCAAGTTACTTTAAAATGTAGTCCCAAGCGTGAATTAGTTCTTTTCGAGACACTTTATAAGCTTGAAGTAGCAAAGCCTTGGGGAAAAAACACTTCCAAAATGTCACAGTCACATTTTTTATTATTCAAGTATATTTTATATTTTACTTTTTTTTTTGGTTTATTCCAATGACAAAGTTTTTCTAATTTTCATTGGTTTAACTATTGAATCGATTCGCTTGTTTATTTGGGTAAAAGTTTTAAATTAGCATTTTATAAAAATAAATTCCTCATTATCATTATTATTGAGTAGCTAATATAATTATTAGGCAAATGATATTCGCACATTCTTTTTAACCTCTTACACACCCTTATCCCTTTTTCAATATGCAAAAAAGACTAAAACATCCTTTAATGAAACTACTCTGTTTTTTCTATGTCTAAAATACCTTTATTCCATAGGCCCCCAAACACCACTACTTCCCAAGTTACGTTTCAGAATTTTTTTCATTCTTTTAGTTATAAAAGAACTATTATCTCAACTTGACGATGTAAAAAATTTCTACATTGACGGTATAAAAAAGATTAATCCTATTAAATAAATAATCATGCATATAAAATAAACATATGAGAGAAGAAATTATTTTATTAGATAATCCAAGAAACAAGGGCACTTTATAGGTATAAAAATAGAGTGGTGTGGTGAATTCATTTGCTAATTATTAAATACAAGTGATAAGCAGTTTAGATATTTCTCTCATTAGATGTATATATTGACATAAATGTATCTAGATGTTCAAGCCCCAATTACTTTGTAGTCGAAACATACTAGATGGATAGCACGGAATGACGAATGTGCATATTCATTTTTTACAATAAAATAATGTTAGTAAAATAATATGATGGCATAAAATTTGTAGTAACTAAATCTTATGAAGATAAACAAAACTAAGTAACAACATTAATAAATTTTAATATATTAGAAAATAAGAATAATAAATCACTAAAAACATTGTTGTTGAGTATGTTGGGTTTTGGACATTCACATACATATTAATTGTGTAATATATGCTATCATAATTAATTGACCCAATATAAAGTGATCTATTATAGTTTAAGATAAATGGGCAAAAGTCATCCAATTAGTATGGGGTTTTATGTGTAGATACCCTAAAATCTTATTTCCTGTTTTATGATGGGCAAAACCTAAGTTATGGAATAAGAAAAGTATATCTATATATATATATATAGGTTATGAACCCCAAATTCTATGTTGTGTTACTTTTCTTGACATCACATCATCAGAAAAGTGAGAACCCTATTCTCTAAAATACGTACATAGTAATTTGGAAGATCAATAACCACAATATTCAAGAATCACATCCGAATATTCAAGAATCACATCAATTGTTATGGATTCAGGTACGCTTTTGCATTTAGTATTTAATTTATATTCTTGATGATTAAACATGAAGGATTCGGGTTATGATAACGTTGGTTGTCATGATATTAAAGTTAATTTGGTATTCCAACAAGTGGTATCAGAGTATCTTCATGTTGAATCATTGAGAAATTAGTTTTTTCATTAATTGATTTATTATGTGATTTTATATGGATTTAGTTCTTGAATTCAACAAATTTTTTATGTGATTTAATTTGTTGTATTTAAGAACAATTGTGGTTATATTTATTTGGATTAAATTGTTGGATTCAAAATTTCATTTAGATGTTGGTTTTAATTTTTTTTTCTTTTGAATTTGTTTGGTATAAGAATTCAAAAAAAAAGAAAAAAAAGAAAAGGTAATTATTTTATTTTATTTTTTTATTAAGGTGTACGGTTTTTTGGTCATGAACAAATGTTAAAAAAAAAAAAAGGATTAAGGAACGGTCATGAACTTAGTTCATGACCCTGACCGTAAGGAATCGGTTTAATGACCGTAAGGAATCGGTTTAATGGTCATGAACTTAGTTCATGACCAATAAACCTATTATGGTCATTTTTTTTTAATTTTTAATTTTTTTTAAATATTTGGTAAAATAATTGAATTCAAATTTTGTTTAATTAATTAAGAATGTCTAATGTTTAAAAATATATTGATTGACACAACATGCTATTAAAATAGCCCCTCTTGTGTAAGTCAATTTATTTTTAAATATTAAGATGATTGTGTATTTATAATTCATGCGGATATTTATCGACCCAAAAGAAGGTTAATATTTGGCCGAATTATATATACAGCTGTGGTAATAAATATGTGACAATTATTTGGTATTCCATGTGAATAATAACACAGTCCAAAGATAGACTTATTATTTGACAGGATTTATTGTCAATATTTGATTACTACACCAAGAGTACCACTTACAAGTTAATATTTCTGTCCAAAGACTAAATATTAATGTTGTGATGGGTATCTTGTGATGGGCCCTACCATTATCTGAATTTAATTTATTATTTAAGATTTGGAACTTATGTGAATATATTATTTTGTTCTATTTTCAGTTAATACATCTGCTTCTATGATATCTGCCAATATCAATTCCATCACTATGTTGAATGGAACTAATTTTAAGGAATGGAAAGAGAACGTGATGATTGTTCTTGGTTGCATGGATCTAGACCTTGAGGTAAGGATTGAACGACCACTCCTCTTATAGATAATAGTTCTGTAGAAGAAAAAAAGGACTATGAGAAGTGGGATCGTTCATATCGCATGAGTCTGATGATCATGAAACGTGCAATTCCAAAACATTCAGGGGCAATGTGTCCAAAAAGGCAACTGGCAAAGAGTTCCTTATGGAAATTGAAAAACGTTTTGTAAAAAATGATAAGGCAGAAACAAGTACGATTCTATCGAACTTAATTTCAATGAGGTATAAAAGAAAAGGAAGTATAAGGGAGTACATCCTAGAGATGTCTCATCTTACTTCAAAACTTAAGGCACTAAAGTTAGAGCTGTCTGAGGACTTGCTCGTACATTTTGTTTTGATCTCTCTTCCTGCACAATTCAGTCAATTTAATGTCAGTTATAACTGTCAAAAGGATAAATGGTCTCTAAATGAGCTCATTTCTCATTGTGTGCAAGAAGAGGAAAGATTGAAGTAAGAAAAGATTGAAAGTGCTCACTTGGTAAGTACCTTTAAGGACAAAAATAAGAAAACGAAAAAGGATAAAGAATCTGTGGGTGGTCCACTTCAAAAGAAACAACAAAAGAAACAAACTGAGGAATTTGGTTGTTACTTTTGTAAGAATTCTGGACACCTGTCCTGAAAAATGACTGTACCAAATATCACGCTTGGCATGCAAAGAAAGGTACGCTTCTCGTTTTGGTTTGTTCTGAGGTTAATTTAGCTTTAGTACCTAGACACACTTGGTGGATAGACTCCGGTGCTACTACTCACATAAGTGTGTCCATGCAAGGTTGCCTGAATTGCCGAAAGCCGAATGATGATGAAAGATTCATCTATGTGGGTGATGGCAAACCAGTTAAACTTGAAGCAATAGGGACTTTTAAGTTATTATTAAAAACTGGTTATTATTTGGATTTGAAAGGGACATATATTGTACCGTCTTTTAGACAAAATTTGGTTTCTATTTCTGTTTTGGACAAATCCGATTACTTTTGTTCATTTAGAAATAGTTATTTTATACATACCATGCAATCATGCGTTATAAATACATGTGCATTGGTCAAATTTATGTCTTGAAACATAATTCCAATTTTCTAGAGTAGTATGATTTTCTATATATATATATATGTAGATTGATATTTAGTCATAGAAAAGTTACTTCGACTAGATTCAGATAAAATAGAAGAGAAAAACATAGTTGTGGTATTATCTTTGTACTGGCTATTACTCAAGTTGGTATAGTAAGAAAAAACATAAAAAGATATGCATTAGTGTATTATTTGAAATTTATATACCTAAAGTAAAGAAAACAAATAAATAACTATATAACTAAATTGAATATCCAAATAGAAGAAATCATATTTTACAACAATGATGAATCAGAGGTGAAGATTGGCTTGATTGGACTCGAGAATGTCGAGATGCATAGGAATGTGTATACTCATATGAAACAAATCATGATATGTGTGTAGGAGTTAAACTTAAATTAACAATTTTTTTTTTTGTAAAAAGTTTGGTGATTATACATAAAGATAGAGTAAATGGTAGAGATAAGACAAAAACATAAAAAAAAAAGAAATTATCTATGTATGAAAATGAAAAGTTACGTCTCTCTATTTTTATCAAATAAAAACTAATTGAGCAAAGAAAATCGTAGGCAATGAGAATAAGGAGGATGGTTGACTGACTGATTAAGGAGGATTGACATAATATGATTATTAGCTAGCAAATGAGATATTAAACAAAAGGCTTGTGACCCATCATTTCTCAAGCTTTTAAAAACTTAAAAAAAAAAAAAAAAGGATACTTGTGTTTAAGAATTTTTAGTATTGTACAATATAACTGTTAATCATTAATAATTTGGCATTCAAATCTGATAAACTACTATGATAAAAGTCATGATAATTTTTACTATTTTTCCTTCTAGTCTATTAGATATATCTCTAAGTCAACAGAAGAAAAAAATAATACAACTAACGGTGAGAACAATAATAAGAAATATTGTTAAAACTATTTTTTAACTTATTACGATTACGTGATCACTTAAGAATTATGTATTGATATTGAATTATTAATTAACAATAAATATAAAGTTGCAAGAAGATGTAAAAAAAAAAAGATCTTACAACCTTTTTTTCTTTTTTTTTTGTTATAATAAATTATAGCTTCTTTTTGATAAATATTAAGTGGATGTAATAAGGTTGTAAAAATGATATTCTTTGGAAATAATTAGGCTAAATATCTTCCTACTTTTATGAAAGTTATTACTTAAATGTATATCTAAAATTAATTTCTTAATGATGACATATAGATAAAAGCTTTTCATAATTAATAAATATATTTTTTCTTAACTTATAATTAATAATGATATTTATATGATGATTTATAATACAATTTTAATTTTGTAGCTCTTTTTGGAAGAAAAAAATAATTATAAGAAGTGTGATAAAATAAGGATTTAAAAAATAAAGTTAGTTAAAGGTAAGATTTAGTTAATTAAGTAGTTAATTTTTTATCTTTATCTTTTACCAAGTAAATTTTTTTTACCTAATATGCCACATGTCAACTCGTTGTAACTTTTTCCAAGAGGGGTTTTGCTATAATATATATATATATTTGAGAAAGATTATGATATATGATAGGAAGCTAGACTTACATTAGCTGTGAGTTTAATATAAGAAAGATGAATTGACACGAGAAATATGAGACAGAAAAGGGAGAGTTGAGGGTTTGAGAGAGAGAGTGAAAGACACATTACCTTTAACTTATGCCATGTCGGAAAGAGTGGGTTGTGTGGATAAGTATGAGTGCTTGACTTTATTATATTTACTAGTTTTGATCTCGTTCTTTGAATAGGAATGAATATAAAATGATTAAATAATTTGGTATTTTAAAATAAAAATAAATAAAGTACTATCTTATTTATCGATCTATAATTCACATATAAGTAATTTTTCCATTCAGCATCCATCACCGGTTGTGGGACTGTCTTGTCACCTTAAAAAATAACCGAGATACGTTTTCATAGAAGTCATGAGAAATTTGCAAATTCAATAACAACGCAATAGCAAACCTCAAAATTATAAGCATCAAAACTTGTTAATGTGAGTGGAATATTGATCGTAATAAGGATGAAAGTTAATGTCAACTAATGGGAAACAAAACCTAAGAGATTGTGATAATGATAAAATAAATTAATCACTGAATTGGAGATGGGTGTTTGGCTTATTTCAAGTCAAATAAATAAATGAGAATTTGACAAGAATAATTAGATGAAGTCATATACATCGAAAAAAAAAGTTACACAAAAAAACAAAAAGGGAAAGGCATCTCAAAAAGAGAGATCATGTCTTCAAGGCATATCAAGTTTCCGTATATGAAGTGTTTGTTGAATTAAGTGATATATGAAATGTTTGTTAAATTAAGTGATAACTATCACTACGTAAGGAAACTAAGTGCACTACACTTTCTGCAATTAGATAAACTTGGGGAGAGGTTTTTTTTTTTTTTGAGTTTCGTATGTGGTTAATGGGGGAGATCATTGCACATGTATTTTGCTGCAGAAATCACTTTGGCAATTCAATGAGATAGCCACCTCTTTTAAAAAAAAAAAAAATTGAAAAACTTTAGATATACAAAATATTATATTATTATATTCATGTTAATAATTGCAAAATTACTTTTAGTAGATTCTTAATGCTTTGTTAATAGTTAACTAGAGAAGGGGTAACAAAACAATGCATCTTTGATCAGGTGGCAGTAGGCCGGGCTGACTCGGCCAGTGCGGCCCATTTTTTAACTAGCCTGCCGGGGAGTTCTGGCCCAGCCTGGCAATTTTACCATGACCGGCCCCTGGTTAACGGTTCAACTAGTTGACCTGACCGTTGGGGGCCTGCGGGCCGACCGTTGCAAAATATTTTTTTTTTCTTTTAAAAGGCTATTAATAACAGTTTTACACCCCCGAACAGCTATAAAACGGCTAGTTTTTGGAGGTAATGTTGAAAATTTTTTCTATAAATACCAAACAATTTTCCCAACAAATCAGACAACAATTTCTCCCTACTTTCTCTTATTTCCTCTTTCTACTCTCTAACTCTATCTCCAAGTCCTATTATAATTTCTTTCATACTACTTAAATTATAATATATAGTATTTTAAAATTTTAAAATTACTCATTAAGTTGAGAGCTCAATTGAAGATTTGGAGATTTATCCAAAATTTAAGTAGTGAAGTGCTCAAATGGAGTTCAAGTACTCAAGTGTATAAATTGAAATTCAACATTTCAATTTCCAAGTTGATTTTTTCGTACTTTTTAATTTATTAATTGTCTTTATCAACTCTCTTATTTTTTTCTGTATTATTGTTTTGTTATATTCTTTAATTTAAAAATTTAGTAGCTTGCATATTTAGTTTTCATAATACCACTTTATTTGTTTTTTTATTTAAAAAAATTTTCCATTACAAGAAAATGGAACAAGGATCACAAGCACCCCACATCCTACTAGATGGTCCTAGAATATTTGTTAATTTAGAAGATATAGATAATCAAAATGAACAAGCACCTACTAAACAACCCACTACTACTAAAATGAAAAGTCTCGTTTGGGAACTTTTTGAAAGAGATGAAGAAAATGAGACTTCTACTTGTAAATTATGTGTTTCGCCTATATCATTTAAGCACAAAAAAGGGGGAAGGGGAACCAGAACACTTAATAGGCACATTAGTAAAAAACATAGTGAAGCTCAAGAAAAATAAAAATGGTTCAAACACAAATTCACACCACACAAGGTATGGTAACGGGCAATTTTAAATATTCATATGAAAAAAAATAGAGAGGAAATGGCCAAATGGACAGTTAGAGATGAATTGCCTTTTATTTTGAGTAAAAGTTCTAATTTAGAAAATACATGCACCAAGCCATGAACCCACAATTTAATAAGGTTCCTAGAAGTAATTTGAGAAGTGATATTATAGGGAAAAGAAAAATGAATTGATAGCTACTATTGCATCGACTAATTGTAAAGTTGCCTTTTTGCCGATTCTTGGAAAACAATCACAAATAAAAATTATTTTGCATCACTGCACATTGGATAGATGTAGATTGGTATTTACAAAAGCGAATTATTAGTTTTCAAATTTTTGAACACCCTCACAATGCCCCCCCCCAAAAAAAAAATTACAAGGTTGAAATTACTAATTGTATCCGTGAATATGGTTTGCTTGAAAAAGTTATATCCATTTGTTTTGATAATGCCTCAAATAATACTGCAAGCGTGCCTATGTTAAAAAATGTTTTAGGTGGTGAATTATTTCATAATAGATGCGCATTTCATGTGTTTAATATTTGTGTTCAAGATGGTTTAAAAATGGTTGAAGATATTATTAGTTCAATTAGAAGTGCTATTTATTTTATCCGGTCATCTACTACTCGTCAACAAGATTTTAAACGACTTTGTTTAGAAAATGGCATGAAACCTAAACATTTTCCAATAGATGTACACACTAGGTGGAATTCTACTTGTCATATGTTATCAAGTACTTTTGGTTATGAAAATTTACTTTTCGCATTTTATAACGAGTACATTGGTTCAGTTAATGTAACTTATTTGGGCGAGGAGGATTTTAATCTAGCTAAAACAATGATAGAAATTTTAAAACAATTTGAATATGCTACAAACTTGTTCTCCGCTATTAAACTTATAAACCTTCCTCTCATGTTGTTTTACTGAACTAAGTGTTATTAAAGTTGTTTTTCTTAATCATAAAATGAATGAGTTTTTTGATGATATAATTAGCGTAATGGAAGAAAAATTTGACAAGTATTATGAAAATATTCCATTGTTGTATTATTTGGTATGTGTTATTGATCCACGTAATAAATTGAATAAGTTAATTGCTTTCATTGAATATTTTAATAATCATAGTACCACAAATACCATAGACAAACAGTTACTCATAGAAACTACTAAAATATCTTTTCATGAATTATATGAAATTTACAACAAAACTCCCCCACGCAATAAGGTGCATCTTCTAGTTCATCCACATCAGATTCACAATATGCTATGCCTCATATAAATGTTAGAACACATTTTGATTCTCAGCAACTACTCTTTGCTTCGAAAAGATCGAAAATTGAAAATACTAATGAACTAACTCAATATTTAAGTGATCCGCTACATGCAGGAGACGACGAGTTCGGTAAAATCCCAATTTTGATATTCTTTCTTGGTGGCGAAAGCATAAATGTCAATATCCTATTGTATCTCAAATTGTTCAGAATTTGTTAACAATTCCGGTTTCTACGGTTGCATCAGAAAGTACTTTTAGTGCAGGTGGAAGAGTTTTAGATGATAAAAGGGCACGAATGACACCTACAACTTTGGAAATGTTGGTGAGTTTAAAGGATTGGTTAGACACTGAAGAAAGAAAACAAGGATTAATGATGCAAGATATCGACGAAGATGAAGGTTGTAGTAGTTGACCAAATTAATATATAGTATACATAAGATTTTAATGTTTAATAATTTTTTGTTTGGAGGTAAGGTTATATATCCCCCTCCTTATGTATGTAATAAATAGATTATTAATTTTATTTAAATTCTTAGATTAGTTTTATAACTTGAAATAATTTAGAGATAAGGTTCAATGCCCCCCTCCTTGTACATTTTTTTATAATATTAATATACATGGTAGGGGTCTATGCCAAATGCTAGGACCCCCTACCATCTCATGGTGATTTTTTTTCTAATTAAATATTTTTACTATATGATTAACAAATAATAAGTTATAATAATAAGTATTGACTTATACAACCAAGAAATAACTTGGTCAAATAAGTACTAATTTGGAATAATAAAGTACTCATAAATAATTTCGAACTTTGGTTTTTGAATATTAACTAAGAACTTTGGTTTTGAATAATAAGTATTAGTTTGGAAACTAAGAACTTTAGTTTCGAATAATAAGTATTAGTTTGGACTCCGAACTTTAATTATTAATAACTTGGTCTAATACATAAGTACCAATTTTGATTAATAAAGTACTATTAACTAGTAAGTAGTAATTCGAACAATTAATAAGTTATAATTTAATAAATTACTAATGAATAGTAAGTAAATGATTTTAAATTAATAAGTTATTAATTTTAAAATAATAATTAATAAGTAATAATTAAAAATTATATAAATTATTAACAAGTAAAAATTTAAATTTCTCAAAAGAAATAATTTTAAAATTTAAGTAAGAACTTAAATTGGAGGGCCAGGGAGGGGCCAACCTGTGGGCCAGCTTGTGGTCCAGCCCGCCTCGGCTAACCGGGGGCCTTTAAATAAAAGGCCAGTTACTCTTATAGCACATCCCTTATGTGTATAAGAGACAGGCCCAGAAGCCCTCGGGCAGACCGGCCCATGACAAGCTATCACGAGCCTGAACTGCCCGACTCAACTCAACTATGGAATACTGATTGAACACACGAAACTTAACTAGGTGGGAAAAGAGCATTTTACTTAGTTGGGTGGGAAAGAGCATGCATGATGAACATTTTATTTCAAGTTGGCATTTGAATAAAATTTGTTAACAAAAGCAAATGGTAATAAAGAAAATATATAATGCATGAGGTGAGAATCCAACATAAGGCTCTACTATGAGTTTATGCTCCAAATTTTGTTGGTAAAGATCCAATTTTTATAGTGGGATTTGTATAGAGTTCATATTCTTTGACTTTTGGTGTACCATATATCTTGGTGCATTAAAGAATTTGTTCTATCTAAAAGTATAAAGGTTATTACCTATTCAAAAAAAAAAAAAATCTAAAGCTTGTAGACCAAAAAAAGAAAAAAAGAAAAAAAATTGAAACATAAATTAGTTATTTTCATGCTACATATGTATATTCACCAAAAACTAAGTATATTACTCAAAGAACTCTATTGCTTATAAACATAGCCAAAATGAAATAAGGAAGCAAAATGAAATAAGGAAGCAGGAAAATACTATCATAAACCCAGTCTTTGACCCACCCGTAGATCCTGCGGTCAAGATTAAATCTTATAGAATCTTGCTTACATCAGCTTATGTCATATATTCCATTACATTTAATCCACACCACAAGGTCTACAAGTGGCACCAAAAATCAGGTCTACCTAACTCTTTCCCTAAGGAAGCAATGTATTTGTGAATATAGATGCATGAACAATTGACTAACAATTGACTAAGTGACATTTATGCATACACAAATAAACAAGCAAATAGCCCAAAAAGAAACATTTAAAAAAAAATCAGAATCTCCAAATAGTGGCAAAAACCCAAGATAAATTTTGCCAAATATACATTCATGGACCATGCATACATATTACATATGCTTGAATGTATCCTACAAAAAACAAAAGAAAAAAGGAATTGGTATAAACGATAAAAATTATTTAGTCCAATAAAAGAAAAGGAAGATTAGAATTTACAAATAGTTGCAAAAACCCAAAACAAACTCAGCCAAATAAATGAAAATCTTCCAAAAATTAAGAAGATATTTCTTGTAAAACAAAAAAAAAAGTAGAATTATACCAAGTTTACATTGTCGAAGAACTGTACATCTGGGGAAAAAACATTAAATTGCAGAACAATTAACAACTCATGGTATAAAAATAACCTCTAAAACACATCCATACGAAATCAAAGTACCTTCAGCCAATTTAAACATCACCAATGATGTTTAACTTTGCGCAACAAAGGCATCCTTATTATCATAAAAACACAATCTTTAATGAATTTGTATCAGTAAACCATGAAAAAAATGAATTTCTCAAAAATCAACTAAAAATATTCGCATCAAATCGAAAAACTTGGAAATTTCCTAATTTTTATTATGATAGGAAAATAAAACGAAAAAAGTGAAAGGAGATGATCGAATGAGGGGAAAAGACCTGTATATACACATATAAAGATATATTAGATGATGATAATAATTTTCTCCGTAAATTTTGATTTGTTTTTTTTTTTTTTTTTAAGATTAGATAGATGTTAGGTGTTGAGGATGAGAATAGTTGGGGATTAGATGAGAACACGAGAGAGAATTTTTGGGAAAGCGGTAAAAGTCATGTACTAGTCATATTGTACCAGCTAGGAAAGAGAATTGGAAAGAAGATGTATGCATGTATATTTATATATAATATGATATGATTGGTCATTTAAATTACAATTTTTGTCTCGAAGTTGCATAAGATCGTCACAACAAACTTTTATCAACGTGAAAAAATGAACTAAAATAAAATTAATACTTTATATTGTACATTGTACATTGCACACCACTATTTATACGGATAAAAATAAAATTAAATAAGATCTTGTACACTGTACACTACTGTTTACATCGACAAAAAAAAGAACCAACCTAGAAGTGGGGAAAAAACAGAAAAAGTAAAAACATAGTCAAACAACTAAATTTTAATGCTTTTGGTGAGAAACTAAAAAAAAAAAAAAACTTGGCAACTAACGGAGTTTGAATTGAAATAACTACTATGTTTAACTTCACAAGTTGCTTATTCATCAACCAAGATTTTCAACTAGATAAACCCTATTTTTTTTAGGGTACCTACCATAATCTAACCGAAAAAAATAAAATTCTCAAAAATCAGATAGCATATTCACATAAAATCATGAAAAAAAAATATTTTGTTGAATGGGCATTTTATAGGTGGAAAAATTGATAACCCATCTGTCATAAAAAATCAAAAATTTGAACAAAAAATAATGCAAAAAATAAAATTCTCAGCTGTCTTTCATAAGAAAAATACCCATCAAACAGTGAAATAAAATAACAAGCATAATAAATTTACCTTCGCAAAGGAAAAAAAAAAAAACCTGAACCCAAAAAACTAAGAAAATAATAATAATCAGAAAAACAATGAAATAAATAGAGCAAGAATAACAAATTTTACCTTCGGCAATCAACCTAAAAATAAAAAATGCAAAAAAAAAAAAAAAAAAAAGAAAAAAACATGAAATATAAGAAAAGTACGAAACAAAAAATGAAATAAAAATAGCAACAACAATAAGTTTTACCTCTGAAAAAAGAAAAAAAAGAAAAAAAAAAAACCTGAAACCAAAGAAATTATAAAGAAATAATAATCAGGAAACAACAAATAGAGCAACAATAAAAAAATTTACCTTTGGCAAGTAACATGAAAACAAAAAAATGTAAAAAAAAAAAAAAAAATCAGAAAAAGCATGATATATAAGAAAATACCAAACAAATAACGAAATAAAAACAGCAAGAAAAATTAATTTTACCTTCGCAAAAAAAAAAGAAATCTGAACCCTAAAAATTATCAGAAAAAATAATGAAATAAATAGAGATAAAAAATAATAATAAAAAAACAATGAAATAAATAGAGCAAGAATAAAAAATTTTACCTTTGGCAAGCAACACGAAAACAACAAATGCATAAAAAAAAATCAGAAAAACATGAAATATAAGAAAAACACCATACAAATAACGAAATAAAAAGAGCAAGAATAATAAATTTTACCTTCGCAAAAAGGAAAAAAAAAGAAAAAAGAAACTTGAACCCAAAAAACGATTAGAAAAATAACGAAATAAATAGAGATAACTAGAGCATGAATAATAAATTTTACCTCCGCAAGTAACTTGAATTCAAAAAAACACATTTGGATTTTGAGATAGGATGAGATTATTTTAGTTTGAAATTTAAAAGATGAAGGGGAAGGAGTATTACTTAACTCTTCAAATGTATTAATTTATTAAAAATATAAAACAGTCCGTGAGAAACATGTCAAACAATATTTTTCCCCACTAAAAAGTATAAGTTGGAAAGGCAATACCCTTATCAATCTTCTTCTTTACATTCTTATATACATTCCAGGTTGCCTACACCATATAGCTATATAATGTATCATAAAACTTCCTAAAAACCACTAGGCAAAGGAAACTAAAAAAATTTATACACATAAAAACAAATCCCATAATTATTGATAACTGCCTTCCCTTTTTCACATAAGTTAATAATCTGTGATTTTGGCTTGCATCTAGACAACTTCAGTTCCAATGTCTCTACAGAATAAATATTCCTCATATTAATTGAAAACGTAGAAATTTAGCTCCTCTAAAAAAAAAAAACATAAAATAGAATTAATTTTAACAAATAATTTTTTTTCTATTTCCTGAAAATCAAAGTCAATGCAGTTACATCCGTCCAAAGATACAATTTGACAAAAAATCAAGTGTGTTTCAAGGTATTTATCACCTTATGTTATATTGCATCATCTCAAAATGAGGCTTCTTGCATGGTCTCCCGAGAGCAGTTGTCGATAAGTTCAAAGGGCAAATGATCAACCACATCCATCCCTTGTGAACGCACTGCCTTGTCCCAGGTCAAACCTAGGAGTCAGGCCCTAAGCTAGGACTAGTTCCACGCTTGGTCATTCGTCTATGCCTCTGCCCTTATCTCAAGTGTTGATGTTTCACGGTTCTCTACTTCCTTCTATCGGTGATCTCTTTGTTGATTCCTCTCAATGAAATTTGCCATGTTGCACTAAGTTACTTACGGATGTATGCATGCTGTCCGGGAACACTTTGGGGTGAACACCTATCCGAACAAGTAGAGTCAATAGTTCAGCATTTAGGCTGTAACAATTAGCAACAAAAAAATCTTTAACCCAACAAGTGCTCTCCGAAAATTGCATGCAATTGTCTATTGAGAAGTGTGGAAGCAATTTTCTATGAATTAAGGAAGAAATGGAACCATCAAGAAAAATGTGCAAAACAATTTTCTAGAATGAAAAAAGAACTCTTTAACTTATCTGTCTTTCTCATTGATTTTAGTTAGGCATTTATAAAAACAAATTGTGGGCATGAAAAAAAATAAAAATTTCATGAAGCATTCACATAAGAAAAGAAATCCAACCAAGGTTGTATTTGATATTATATGAAGCATCTATCTAGGCAATTTTTTAGGTCACAATCAGAAATCAATAAACAAACTTTCAAGATGTCCAAAATGATTAAAGTTACCATTAAAATAAAATAAAATAAATCATCATGTGATTCACAAAATCTGTAAGAAGTCCAAGAAAGATTAAAATTACCACTATGATTCAAGAACTATCTTTATGAAGAACTTACTCTCAAGGCCAATATTCTATCTTCCAATAGTTGCTTCACATAATTCAACAAAGAAAATGAAACATTCAGTTTACTGATTTAGAAAAGAACAAAAGTTAGTTCTGAGACTTTGGAGTTAAAATCTGGACTAATCTATCTTTTTACCTTCTTTTTATGGATTTCCAGGTGAGGATCCAAATGAGCATTTGAATTCAAGGAGTTCCACATGGTATGCACAACT
This sequence comes from Cinchona pubescens, assembly GCA_025175665.1. Lineage (NCBI taxonomy): Eukaryota > Viridiplantae > Streptophyta > Magnoliopsida > Gentianales > Rubiaceae > Cinchona > Cinchona pubescens. Next base: position 167,350 of record JANKKI010000212.1, on the reverse strand, counting down.
ATAAAACCCAATGTGGTTTTGGAAAAACACATCAAGTTAAAGGCATTTCTATTCTCGCTTAAAGATGAAGCAAAGAACTGGCTGTTCGATTTACCTCCAGGCAGTATTACAACACAGGGGCAAATGAATAGATTATTTTTAACCAAATATTTCCCAGCATTCCGAACTGCGAATATAAGGAAAGAAATTTGTGGGATAAGACAGATCAATGATGAGTCCTTATATGAGTATTGGGAATGTTTCAAGAAACTTTGTACAAGCAATCCTCACCATCAAATTAGTGATTCTTTACTAATTCAGTATTTTTATGAAGGGCTGTTAGTTAATGAGAGAAATATGATCGACGCTACTAGTAGAAGAGTGTTGGATAATTTGACCATCAAAGCTACCCGTGAACTGATATCAAATATGGTAGCACGTTCTTAGAAGTTTGGAACAAGACTTGAACAACCTCTTAAACATGTTAATGAGGTAAGTTTCGTTTCGTCTTTAGAACAACAAATGGCCAATTTAACCTCTTTTGTCCATCAATTGGCTTCAGGAACTATACAGTCAATGCAAACTTGTGGGATTTGTTCAAATGAGGGACACCCGACAGACATGTGTCCAACTTTACAAGATGAGTCCCAAGAACAAGTAAATGTAGCGAGAGGATTTCCAGGACAACCTCGTGCAAATAATGATTTTTATTCTAATACGTATAATCCTAGATAGAGGGATCATGTAAATCTCAGATATGAAAATCCAACACAACAGTTCTCTCAACAAAATCAACAAAATTTTCAACCATACAGGCCTCCATTTGCTTAAAGACAACAATATACTCTAGCTGCTTAATCTGGAAAGTCTTTAGAAGAAATGAAGAATGCTTTGACCACTAACATAATGTAATTTCAATAGGATACCAAGGCCAGTATACAGCAATTACAAAACCCAATAGGACAAATGGCAATAGCAATTAGCCGGTTCGAAGCTGAGACTTCATCAGGCAAGTTGCCTTCTCAAACAATTGTGAATCTTAAGGAAAATGCTAGTGCAATTATATTGAGAAGTGGCAAGGATCTTGAGGTGCCCAGTAAAACAATTTCTGGACGCATTGAGGCCAATGAGAAGGAGTCGAAGTGGAGAAAGAAATCGATCCAGGTAACAAGGATGAAAGCAAAGGTATGTCAATTTCGTGGCCATAATATAAACCTGAGCCACCATTCCCTAGAACATTTAAAGAATTTGAAAGAGGATCTTAACATAGAGTTGTATGAGACATTTAGCAAATGCAAGGTAAATATTCCATTATTAGATGCAATTAAACAAATATCTCGTTATGCTAAGTTTATGAAACAGTTATGTACACATAAAAAAAAGCAAAGATGAAAGAAAGGTGAGAAGATTACATTAGGGAAAAATGTTTCAACAGTGCTTACAAAGAATCTTCTAACGAAATGTAAAGATCTAAGTATGTGTACAATTCCCTATAAAATAAACAATACTAGGATGCTTAAAGAGGCCATGTTAGACTTAGGAGTATCCATAAATGTTATGCCTTACTCTGTCTATGCCTCCTTACACATTGGCCCTTTACTTGAAACTAGTATTGTAATTCAATTAGCTGATAGGTCATTAGCCTATCCAACAGATATAGTTGAAGATGTTTTGGTTCAAGTCAATGAATTAATCTTTCCTACAGATTTTTATGTTCTTGACATTTAAAACAATGATGATTGTTCCTATTCTGTTAGGTAGACCCTTTTTTAAAACATCTAAGACTAAGATAGATGTGGACACTGGAATTTTACCAATGGAATTTGATGGAAAATTTTTGAGCATAATATTTACAAAGCCATGAGGTATCCTATTGAAGATAATTCTATCTATGCTATTGATATTGTTGATTCCTCAATACAAGAAGTTTTTGAAGAAGAAGCTGAGGTTGAACTAGATGAGCAACTGGAAAGTGAAATTGAGGAACCACTGCAAATTGGTAAGGATCTTACTCTACATTTTGCTAGCTTCTAAAAGAAATCCTTAACCTTTATTGTGTAGGTGATTGATCCAGAATTGAAACCTCTGCCAAGTCAATATTTATATTTAGGAGATGGAAAAACTTCTTTGGTGATAATTTCCAACAATTTAATTGATGAGCAAGAAAAAAAACTTTCGAAAGTTTTAAGGGAGCATAAGATGGCAGTTAGATGGACTATTGCAGACATAAAAGGAATTAGTCCATCCATATGCATACATTGCATATTGCTTGACGGAGGAACTAAGCCTACTCGTCAACTGCAAAGGAGGTTAAACCCGATGCTGATGGAATTGGTCAAGTAAGAGATTCTCAAACTTCTCAAAGTGAGGATAATTTACCCTATTTCAGATAGTAAATGGGTTAGCCCAATCCAAGTGGTCCCCAAAAAGACGGGAATTACAGTGGTGAAAAATGAAGAGGATGAGATCGTGTGCACCCGTATTCAAAATGGATGGAGAGTTTATATAGATTATAGGAAACTGCGTAATTCTTTAACTCGCAAAGATCAGTTTCCTTTACCTTTTATTGATTAAATTCTTGAAAGATTAGCTGGTCATGCTTATTATTATTTCCTTGATGGTTGTTCAGATTATTTTCAGATCGTTATTGCTCCCGAGGATCAAGTGAAGACAACATTTACGTGCCCATTTGAAATGTTCGCTTATCATCGCAAGCCATTTGGGTTATATAACGCCTCAGCCACATCCAAAGATGTATGGTTACCATATTTTTTTATTTGTCAAGCACATTATTGAGGTATTTATGAATGATTTTACTGTATATGGTGATTCCTTCGATCAATGTTTGCATAACCTTACATTAGTATTGCAAAGGTGCATAGAAACTAACCTTGTTTTATATTCAGAAAAGTGTCGCTTCACAGTTCAATAAGGTACAGATCTAGGTCATGTGATATCGTCTAAAGGTTATTGAGGTAGATAAAACCAAAATTGATATAATTCAATCATTACCTTATCCTATAAAGATGAACGGGAAGTTCGTACTTTCCTTGGTCATGCAGGTTTCTATCGAAAATTCATCAAAGACTTCTCTAAGATATCATCGACTTTATGCAAATTATTGCAAAAAGATGTGGAATTTGAGTTCATGACTGCAAACTGGCATTCGACAAGTTGAAGAATATCCTTATCTCAACTCCATTTATTCAACCCCTTAATTGGAGCTTACCATTTGAGATCATGTGCGACACAAGAGATTCTGTAGTGGGTGCAGTTTTGGGCCAAAGAGCTGGAAGAGCATCTCATTCAATTTATTGTTCTTCCACGACTTTGAACGACGCGTAAAGAAATTACTCCACCACTGAATTGAAATTTTAGCTGTTGTCTTTGCTTTAGAAAAGTTTCATTCTTATCTATTTGGTACTAAGGTAATTGTTTATTTTGATCATGCAACTTTGCGTTACCCAATGACAAAGAAGGAGTCAAAATCAACATAAATAAGATGGATACTTCTTTTAAGCGAATTTGACTTGGACAGATCAAGAATAAAAGTGTAATAGAGAAAAAGGTAGCAGACCACTTGACTCGATTGTTGTACGTGGATGATGAGTTGGATATACAAGACAGATTTCTCGATGAATAGTTGTTTTCAACAAGGGTAACATTACCATGGTATGCAAATATTGTGAATTTCTTAGTTACTAACAATTACCCCATGGTTTGTCTAGGGCTAAGAGAGAAAATATCAAAATTGATGCAAAATATTATATATGGGATGGACCCTATTTGTGGAAGCACTGTGCTGCCATTCTTATGTTTGTAGAGAACAGTTTGGAGCTAAGAGAATAGCAAGAAAAGTATTGGAGTGTAGTTTTTATTGGCCCAATATATTTCGAGATTCTTATCTATTCTATTGGTCATGTGATAATTGTCAAAAGGCAAGTAATATCACCCAAAAGAATGAAATACCTCGAAACCCGATTCAATTTTGTGAATTATTTAATATTTGAGGCATTGATTTCATGAGGCATTTTCCTGATCGCTTTCTTTTGGTTATTCTTATATATTATTGGTAGTAGATTATATTTCGAAATGGGTAGAAGCTAAAGCCACTCATATTGATGATTCAAAAGTTGTTGTATATTTTCTTAGAATTAATATCTTTTCTAAATTTGGGGTTCGAAGAGCTTTGATAAGTGATAAAGGCACTCACTTTTGCAATCGAACAGTTGAATCCCTGCTGAAGAAATACCATGTAACCCATAGGATATCAACTATGTATCACCCATAGATAAGCGAGAAAGCTGAGATATCTAATATGGTAATCAAGTCCATTTGACAGAAAACGGTGAACTCTAGTCGTAAGGATTGGAGTATATGATTAAATGATGCATTGTGAGCTTATCGCACAGCTTACAAGACACCTATTGGTATGTCACCACATCGGTTGGTATTCGGAAAACCTTTTCACTTGCCAGTGAAGTTGGAACATAAGGCATGTTGGGCTTGTCGCACCTCATTTTTCGATGAAGAAAAATGAAATAATTTAATACAAATAAAGAGAAATAAATGAATAGATATAATATCAATACAAAAATAGGGTCTAAAATGAGACTTTAAAATGTAACGTTTGAAGACCCAAAAATGATTTACAATAGGATTTTTATAAAAATGAATAAATAAATAAATAAATAAATAAATAATGGAGTCGCCACCTAGTGTATCAAGTGCATCGGGATACTAACCTAAACCTAAAGGAAAGAAAAAATCCTAAAGGTTAAAAGGGAATAATAAAAAGATTCAAAAACATTTAAACTGTAATAAATAAATAATCTATAAAAATAAATTAATTATAAACCATATACTAGATGACTCCTAGTCTACGAAAACAAAAGAAATAGGTTCGGGAGTCCCATTGAGGAAAGGGAAGGCTAGACTACTTTACGGGTAACCTAGGCACCCTTTCACACCCGATAAAATCGGTTGCAAGATTTAATTCATGTTTCCAAGACATTAACCCATATTTATATCAAGTTTGGATAAATAATAATATTAATAAAAAAAGAATGAAATATGCGTGGAATGCGCAGGGAATGGAGGAAACTCATTGTGCTAAGCATTGGACTAACACAGGAGGGGAAATTTTCTACACCAGCATTGGAATAGTGCAAAATGTGAGCAAAAATATTTATAAGAATAAATACATCACAGAATAAAATAATAAACATATAAGCACATAAAGCACGTACACACATAAAGCATAATATTCTAACATGTAAATCCTAACAAAAGCAATAAACACGTAGTACACAATCCTATCTATTATATTAAGCTTAAACCTTTTTACAATGAGATGAATTACAAAAAATGATTATAATAATAAAAGAAACAATAATAATGGAGACAACTCAAAAAAGCAATTAAAAAAATTAGCACCCAAAATCATATAATATACTTATCACATAAAGGGATTTAGATGTACCTCATAAACTGTCAAAAAGTGCAAAATTATCATATTTTTTAGCTAAGAATATGAATAAACGGGTTAATATAATATATAAGTTCATATTGTATAAATGAAGTTAAACTAACAAAAGAATGTAATTAAACTAACAAAAGTAATTTTAATGAGTAAATTAAGATAAACTATCATAAAAATGGATAAATAACAATTATTGAAAAGAAAGAGAGACTTAATTAAGTAAAATCTAAGTTTGAAAGATTTACCTGCAACATTCCTAAACAATAAAAGTGTCCATATACAAAAAAGAACAAAGTTCTAGTGGTAAAACAACATTTATTAAGAAAAAGAAACTTAATTAAGAACAAAATTAACTTTTAGGGGCTTAATTGTAAAATACACAAAGTTTTGGGGTCGAAATATAATTTAAAAGGAGTTTAAGGGCCAACATATGCAATTTGAGAAAGTTTTAGGGACTAAAAAACAATTACAGAAAGTATCGGGGACTAAAAAAGTAATTTCAAAAGTTCCAAGGAATAAAATATAATTTTGAAAAAGTTTTTAGGAAAAATATAATTTTTACAAGTTACATGGGTCAAAACATAATTTTGGGAAGGTGGAAGGACCAAAATGCCGTTTCATAAATTTTCCAAGGCCAAAATGCAATTATAAGAATTTGGGGGGCAAAAACGTGATATTAAAAGTTTAGGAGTCAAGCTGTAAATAATGAAACGTTAGGGGCTCAATTGCAATTACAAGAGATTCAGCCATAACTAAACTAAAAAAGAAAAATACAAACAAGATAGAGCCCAAAATGATTTCTAATACCTTCATAAAGAAATTTGGCCCAAAGTATTTTATTAGCCCAAACAAACTAGGCCACATATAAAGTAGAAACTCCAAAGTAAATTTGCACCCCACCTGATAAATAGCTCACTGGGCCTAACGAAAACAAGATAACCCAACTCACAAAGCAATAAACAGGCCCAAAAGAAAATATGGCATTAATGAAATATTGAATAAGTCCATGCAAAAATGAAAGGTTCAAAAGACCATGGCCCAAATCTGTAACTTAATAACCAATAGCCACTAAATTAAACCCTAGCCCAAGAGATCTATAAATCCAAAACTATAACTACATTCAGCACAGCAATTTACACCCAACTAAATCAAGACCCAACAGCCCTTTAAATAAGCTTACGATATACATTAATTAAAAAAGGCCCATTAACCAAACAAAACTTAGTATATAAACCAAAAAGCCCGCAACAAAAACAAAATCTCAATCTCCTGAGGTTATTTACTACTAATGAGCCCAATAATAAAACCCAAATCCAAAAATAAAGTTTTGTTCTCTTGTAAAATCAATAGCAAAAACACATTTTTACTGATTAAAAAAGAAAGATTTTTCCTGTTTTGTTTATTGTCTTGTGTTGGGGATCAGGGTAAAAATCATTTTTTAATTAGAGATAAAATCCCTAATAGTTTGAAGAAATCCTCATTTCCCCCTAATTTTAACTTACCAAACCATTCTTAGTCCATTTTCAAGTTTAGGTGATTTAGATGTTAAGTTGAATTTTTATAGGACTGGACGTTGGATCCAGTTCAAAACTCATTTTTTTCTCTGAATCCAAAAAGCCCACCAGATTTCTTTTTTTAAATCAAGCTCAAAGAATTTTGATTTTATCAAAGCCCATTAGTTTTGCTTAGCCCAAAAGAGTAATGAAGCCCAAAAAGTTAAAGGTCCCTCAGGTTAATTTTCAAATCCATAATCCTTATAGGCCCAACAAAGATAGCAAAGAGAACAACCAACCAAAGTTCATATGCGTGGTCTGAAGGGGGGATCAACAGAATATTAGTTCCACAAAACCATCATTGGAATAACAAGTAGAGCTGTAAACGGGTCAGATCCGATATATTCAAACTCGAATGTGATTAATATTATTAGTTTCGAATTCGTATCCGAACGGCTCTACAAAAGTAGATTTGTATCCGGATCCGTTGGATCTTATCGGATCCAGATTAATAATTTTTTTAAAAATTATATGTAAAACTATTACAATTTATTAAATTTTTTTTAATTATACAAAATATTGAATTCATAATTAATATTTATGTATATATTTTATATTACATGGTATCATTTACACAACATATGTGTATATATCAATATAAAATAAAACTAATATACAATAATTTTATTATATATTAAATATTTAATCAGATCCGGATCTTAATCGAGATCAGAACACCAAAATTCAGATCCAGATTCGATCAGTTTATTATAATAGCTAAATGGATTCGGATCGAATCCGAATAATTCGGGTAATTAAAATTTGTCATAGATCCAGATCCAAATAAACGGGTCCGAATCGGATCGGGTGGACCCATTGACAGGCCTAATCACAAGGTCGAAGAAAAACAAAATCATCACAAGACTTCTAAATGCAAAATAATCACATGGTTTAACAAAAAACTCATTAGATCTAAAAAAATATCATCTATACTATCAGATCTAATAAGAAATCATAATGCGGGCTAGATTTTAAGTCTTTACCAGCAAAATACTGAATACTTCTCAAACTGAGTGAAACATAATAGATCTAGAGTAAAATAAGGCAAAACACATAAAATATACCACAATATTCATAATCGTTTGGCTGGGATGCGATGGATCCTTGATCAAATGATGATGATAATAGTGGTAGCAAGGATATTGGTGATGATGATGTACGGTAATGGATGTGTATGGATGTGGATGACGGATAGTAATGGTTGGGGGTTTTAGTTTGGCCGTGGCTGGGGCTTTACGTGAGGAGTTTGTTTTGGGTTCAGAGAAAATGGAAATTGATGGTTCTCTGATTTTTTAGAGAAAAATGGAGTGCGGGGGTTTGGTGGGATGATTCGGCTGTTTGGGGTGGTTGCTGTACGGGTTGTGGGATTCATTGGGCTTGGAGATTTTGGATAGTACTATTACGATAATTCTTACATAAATCTGATCTATAATAGGTGAGATAGACCCTTTGATTCATACTCATTCATCTACATTGTTCTAATTTATTAAAAATAAAATTTTTTAAAGTAATGTGGATGAATATGAATCAAGAAATTCATCTCACCTACCGTAGATCGGATCCACATAAAATTTTTCTTACTATATATTAGCAGCAGTAGACCAGTTAAGTAATAATATAATATAGGTAATAATATAATATAATAATGAAAATAAATAAAAATAGGCAACGTCTTTTTATAAGGAAAAGATGTGATTTGACATTTGCTTTTTGCACGTCCTTCGACGAAAAAGTTTTGACAAGTTGACACATCTCAAGTTCAACTTGTACCTGATAGTATGATTTACTTTGATTTTGCGCAAAACTATAAAAATGAGTTTACAAAAAAATATTCTAATAATTAACACAAATACACAAACATCACAAAAAAAATGATTTTGATTCAAAACAATACCTGAAAGGCAACCATTGGAAAACGCTCATTCAAGCCCTAAAATTCTCAACCTTAAAATGATTTCCAAAATACTAGCAAAATTTATCAAGGTATTCCAAATTTTTGAAATCAAACTTAACAACATTAAAATTAGAAAATGAATATTGAAGTACAAAAAGACTATTTTGCCCCTGTCCCACAAAAGTGATCAAATGTCATTTTACCCAGAAAACAGATGGCTGTAGTTTTGGGAAATTATGATGTTATCTCAAAAAATACAAAATTTTGAAAAACTCACCCCAATTTGGTGCTTAGCAGCAAGAAACGAGTCAAAATTTGGTGTCTACCGGGCTATTACGAGCCTTAACATGGGATTGAATGTAAGTGGTGAATAAAGAAAGACGCAATTGCAAGAATTGAAGGAAATTCGAAATGAGGCATATGAGAATACTCGCATCTATAAGAAGAAGACAAAAGCTTTCATAATAAAATGATTTCAAGGAAGGATTTTCAAGTCGGTCAAAAAGTCATTCTTTAAAAAATGTGTCTTCGGCTATTTCCTAGTAAGTTATACTCTCGTTGGATTGGACCATTTGTTATTACTAATGTTTTTCCTCATGGTGCAGTTGAAATTCAAAACTTACAAACATCCAAGATGTTTAAGTTTAACTGTTATCGACTTAAGCCCTATTATGAGAAGGTTACAATGGAAAATGTGATGGAGGTGGATTTGGAATAACTGAACTACAACTTGAGAAGAGAGAGCATCAAATCGAGCCAATGACAATAAACAAAGGTACTGCATGTGAGGCAACCCATGTCTCTTTATATTTGATTCAGTTTATTTGCTTGTAGGGTTTTAATAGTGTTATTGTATTTGTGTCGAAAATCATCTTGATTTACAAGTTAAACGGACTAATTTATCATTTGAAGGTCGTATTTATTGTTTCGGTGGTTTAGGAGTAAAAATTTTGTTCTTGAAAGTGGGATTTTATGCACATGCACACGATTTGGTACGCATGTGTGCAAAATCCAGTAGCTGAAATTCAAAGTCTGTATCGCGAGCACATGCGCGCTTGAAGCCTCGCGCATGTGCGTGAGAGGAGCCAAGCCAAACGATGCTACTGCCTTTTGCACACATGCATACCTGGCAAGCTTCACATGTGCGCGCGTCACCTTATAAGGGTAAAACCCTTATTTCCCCTACCATTCAGATGACAGCCACCTGCTTTCTATCCTTCTCCTCTCAACTTCGGCAATCCCTAACATTTCCCTATCATCAAATCACTTCTTAATTAAGTCCATTAACATCAAATCTTTTCTTTATCAAGAGTAAACTCCATCAATGTATGAATTTCATTGAATTTTCTTATACTTTTCCATTTTGGTAAAATTGAATTGTAAGAAAGTTTTGATTGTTAATGATTTAATTATGCCAATTTATTATGGATTGAATTTTAAATATGTGGCTTGAGTAATTTATGAAGGAATTGGTGATTGGGAAGAAATTGTATGTTCTCTATATAGAGAAAATTTCATTCTTTATTTATGCATGCTAAGTGTTTGATGAATTGTCTCAAAGAGTAAAAATCTTAAAACATAAGTCATTGGTGCATGAATTCAATTCCTAGAACGTCAATTTTGTTCTATGATTCTCTCTCATTTATTTTTAGTGACTAAGAATGTTCTAGAAATGTCATTAATTTATGCATATACCATAGTTTTGGCACTCGCTTCTTGAAATTCATCTTGTGTATACATTAAGGTTAATTGTTAGTTGGAGGTTGTGAATTTGTATAAGTGTGGGGTATTAGAGACCTTATTTGGTTGCCTTGGTTTTCACGTATAATTTTTGTAGGAATGGCACGAACGGAAAACCGGCTACGGGCAAAACCATTGGGGCTTCTTCGTCTCTAGACGTCAACGAGAACGTGAGAACACGCCCGAGGAGAATGTGTTGGCGCAACTCGTCAATGTTGTGGCTCAAAGGAAGTATGAGAATGATATATCAATGAGAGCCGCAATTAAAGAAAAGGGTACTCAAATACCATTAGTTGGAGTTCCAGAGATCCGAAGAACTATACGAATGCGTGGCTAGAATCACTTTGCATCTACCCCTAAGGACACGATACTACCGGTAGTGTGTGAATTCTATGCCAACTTAACCCATTATAGTGACACTAAGATGTATGTTCGGGGAAAAGAAGTGGATATTTCTGCCAATGCTATTAATCGGCTTTTGAAGATCAACCGAATACATAACATCCATGAGTGGCTAACCATTGCAACACCAATATGAAAATCAATGAAATTATGAGCATTCTTTGCAATGGTGAAGTTGAATGGACATTTAGTGCTGGGGGTGTTGCACGACACTTTAATGCCAACATGCGTAAACTGGTTTGGCTAGCATGGTTCAAGTTCCTGTATGCTCGTCTCCTTCCAGTCAGCCATCTTGCACATGTTACTTTGGAGGGGGCTAAGCTCATATACTGCATTGCTTCCAACAAGGTTGTAGATGTGGGCAACCTCATCTGGCTGCAAATTTGTTATTCCACCGTCAACAAGCAATCTAGCCTTTGGTTTTCTAATCACGGTTTTATGTATTGAGGACGGAATGGCAATTGATCTAGTCGAGGAGAAATTAAAGCCAGAAAAGCCGATTGCGATGGATGGAGTGAGGGCTCTAATTAGGCTCACTCATTCTCATGCTTCTACTTCACAGGATGAGGAGGAGAAGGTTGACCTCAAGGTCGAGCCCGAGTCGAGACACAGTATCAGGAGGAGATTTTGTAGCAGCTCCTAGTGGAGTAGCAGCGCATGCAGCACCGATTTGACACGTACATACAATATCAACATGCTTGGCAATAGACTATGGAGGCTCCCCAGTTGGCACGAGAGCAAGGAGAGGATTCGTCTACATTCCCGCCTTTTTATTCCACAAGAATTGGCGACTAATGTTCCTTCTAACAATGATGCTTGATTCCCTATGATGTGGAACATTTTTATGTCTTTTAGATGTTAAACATTTTAGCTATTTTTATTTTTAACTTATTTAATATTCGTAGTTGTGATGTCATTATTTTTGTGGTATATTACTTTTAAGGGATTAAGTTTTTTCCTGACTATTATATAATCTTGTTCTACGATTTTTTAGTTTTTCTTAATTTCTTAAGGGGTTTTGTGTTTTGTTTTGTCTAGTGTAACAATAAGCTTCAACTCACATCAAGGGTTATTGTGGGATATACTACACCAAACATTAAACAATAACAAAGAATCTTATTTTTTTTTTCGCACTCTATGCTTTTATTTTCACATTGAGGACAATGCTTATTTTTAAGTGTGGGGTGGGGTGTTATCTGGTTTTATAATTATTTGGTGAATAAAATGTTTATTTTGCTCATTTTTGCTACAATATTTTAACTTTTCTTTTGATTTGAGAGTTTTAAAACTTTTTGAAAATTTTTTGCTTAGCATGTTTCTCTTATTTTCTACAAAATAATTCTTGAGTTGAACCATTTATGAGTGAGTAGTTAGTGTTAATATTTTATGTACATGATTTTTAAGAATTTTTTATTATTTAGCCATAAATTAAATTTGTTTGGACACTTAGAGATAATTATGTTGACTCACCTATATTGCATCCTAGAAACTTGCTTGATTACATTTTTGAAGCGAAATTTTTAGACACTTGATTCCTTTAAAGATGAGGGTAGACCCTTTTTTGGTCATTTGAGCCTTTCTAACCAACCCTTGAAAATTTTAACCCTAGTACCCTGTTTGAGCCTTAAAATTTGTTATGAATAGAGAGATGCACCATTTGCCTTCTTTCATTTAAACTCGTTTTACCTATCTTTATGAATCTAATAATTTCTTTTAATTTTCTATCTAAATTGTCCCTTAAAGAACTTTATTATATACATTTATTTGTTAAGGGGACATAAGGGTGGAAGGTAGTAGAATGAGGGTGGTAATTTGGTTGGGTGAATAGAGTACATTTACGGGGGCATGAAGAGGGTATTAAAAAATGCTTGTATGTTGCAAGTAGTGCCTATCATTGGTACATGCATTAATGTGTTTGCGAGTAGTGCCTACCACTAGTACCTGTATTTAGAATTGGACATGAAATAAATATGAAAATTGGATCCGATAAAAATTAATAATAGAAAAAGAAAAAGGGAGATATTGTTAGAAAAATGTTGGCATGTTGGGCCAAGTCGAAGAAGGGGGACTTTCTTGCTTATTGTCTGCTTAGAATTTTGCATGGGTGTTTTTTATCCGTGTGTAGGGTTGTGGACAATAGTCTAGTATGATGCCTGATGTATGACAAGAAGTTATATTTTAATGTGTGGTCATCATTACTTTAAAGATCTTTTCCTCATCTACGATATCCTTTCCCTTCTTTGATTAGCAAATACCCTAACCTAACATTACAAGTTAAAAAGTCCTACCTAATTTAAATTAAGTCAATTGTCTAGATTAGTGGAGAAGTGTAAGAAGAGTGACCTATAGGGTGTTCAAAAAAATTTTAAGAGTTAACATGATTTAATCCAAGTGTTTTCAAACTTGAGTTTTTCTTGAATGGCTGCACACATACACATGACTTTCATGTTTTAGTTTTTATTAGCATTTGAACTCTCGAGTTCTTAGACTATTCCGAATGGTGGACTGACTGTTGATTATTTATGTGAATAATTATTGAGATGTGTTGGGTGAAATTTAGATGTGCTTAATTGTTTTAATTCTATGTTTGCTCAAGAACAATCAAAAGCTAAATGTGGGGTAATTTGATAAGCTAGTAAATGTCCTATAAATATTTTATATATCATTACCGCATTTTAATGTAATGTAAGCAAGATTTGAGTTGATAATAAGCATAATTGGTTTATTCTTAGTTTTTGTAGGGTTGAAGTGAAAAAGGATTGAAAAGGACGAAAAAGATGAAGAAAAATTGCAAAGTTGAAGCATGCACGAATATAGAGTAAATCTGGACACTATTTCATATTTTTAAGACAACTTTCTTGTCTGAGCTTTGATTGAGTTGATTCAAGATGTATTGGAAAGCTAAGAGAAAGAGCTACAACTTTTATGTTTAGAGTTTATCCAAATTCTATTAGCATTAAGGTTAAAATTGAAGTCGAAATTGAAGCACAGCTTTTGGAAGTTGCACAAAGCTGCACACGTGCGCAATTTCCAGAGGCCATGTTCTAAGGAAGGGTTTTCCACGCACATGCGTGAGGCTCAAGCTGTGTACATGTGCGCGTAGCAATTATGGTTACTAAATTTTTATTTTCAGCAGATTTCTTCGACTAGTTATACGACTCTTTTTCAAGTATTTTCTTATTCTTATCGTTAGGCAGGGTTTATAACCCCAGTAATCCCTATAAATATCCCTTGTAAGGTTGAGTAGAGAGTTTTTTTTCCATCGTTAGTTTTATAGCAAAATTCTTATGTGTCTTTCCATGGCCCTCGGTGCCTAAACACTTCTTCTTGGTCGAGAGAATTGAACCCATGGTTCATTCTATAATTTTGACTTTTGTACTTTAATTTATTCACTTTTATATATAAAGTAATAATTATTTTTCTACATTAATTTTATGATTGTTTCTCTTAAATTGCTATGACTGTAGAATAGTGAATTATTTGAATCAATCTATAGCCAGATTAATATTGACTGTATTGTTCAATTTTATCTTTGAGGTAATTAGATTTAATAATTGCTCGATTAGCATTATTAAATCTAGGGAAAATATTCAAATAATTGACATAACCACATATGGTTATATTATATTAGCCTAACTAATCTTGCTATTTTTTAATGCTTATATACTATTAATTAATCTTCGTCGTGTATCTAGGTTAATTTGATAGTTAGGGTTAATTAGATCACGTGTTGAAAATTTACCAACTTAGGGAAAAGATATAAGACTCAATTTTGAATTAGAATTCGAGTTAATTCTTCAATTACTGCTTGATATAAAGACTCAATTATTTTTGGTATCAATGATCGACTAATAGAATTGCCATAGTAGATGTGACCGAAACCAAGATCCTTCTTTTATTGAATTTCCCACAATTTAAATTCTTGAATAGTTTTGAGTATTAAAAAATTATTCAAAACCCTTCCTCTTTGTTTGAGCACGAATGATATACTCCGATCTAAGGAATGACTCGGACTTTCCATTGCTAATTAGTATTGAGATTTGATCCATTTTGGGTGCCTGCAATAGCACGGTCACCTACAAAAGAGCCAAATGCAATTTTGCATGGATCACATTATTTGAGAACTCCTTGCATTTATGATGTCGATTAATCTAAGTGTCTAAATCAATCGTTCACTCATTTTCAAGTTATAAAACTGCCTTACTTTACTTAGACTACAATCCACACTCTTGCAAGTATACGAGGTAGATTTATAGCTAGTGGCGAGAAGTATCAATCCCACGAGGAAAGTTTGATGATTATTAGGATTCCTAGGATGCAAGCACAATCTAAACAACTGAATCAAATTGCAATTACACTATGATAACAATTAAAGTAGCAAATAAGTAATAAATACCAGATTATCAAATCGATAACAATAGTAAACAAAGAGGGATTGTGCTACAACTATGATTTCTTTGCTAGGTGGAGACTTTAGTAGGGTGACATTCAAAGAGTACAAACAAGATTTCTCTCCAAACTATGAATCAATTATTGGCCTGACTCATGATTTAGTATAATACACTTATTCAAGGATACAATCAAAGAAATTAGCATATTCGCCCGACTACTAATCGACTTAATCATGTAGTAAAGTAGTCTATAAATTAATACTAAATGCTCGTATGTTAACGTCTTAACGTCACAAAATGGCTCAAAGGTGGTACCTTTCCCTCACACCAACATTCTCAAACATTTACTACAACTCGAATATCCACCATTTGCTAGTCTACCCATCTAGAAGCACCCACACATAACATACCACAAGCGTACATGATCAATAGTATATAGCAAAAGTAGATAACATACCATTAACTAGATAACATACCACAAGCGTACATGATCAATAGTATATAGCAAAAGTAGAGGTCGAACCTACAAGGATTGGTTTAGCAATTATCGGTTATTTGACTCAAACGCTATTTGAAGAAATCATTATGGAAGAGATTTGACTAAATTAAAATAAGAACTAAAATTATAATTAATCTGCAAAAGCAAATAAGCTAGTCTAACCATTAATCTATGAAAGCAAGTAAAGAAAGTATTAAATTTGAAAGTAAGGAAAAGTGTGTAACCCTAGAAAGCATTAAACGATAAAAGAACCATAAAACGAGAACTGAATAACATAAGAAAACTCCTTAAGAAGGTTTAAGAATGCTTCTCTAATGAAGAATCACAAATTCTTGGTCCAAGGTTGTCAATCTTGAACCTCCTCTTCAATCCTTCTTAAAAATAAAGAAAACCCTAATCTAATCTAATGAATTTCTATTCTAATATCTAATTTAACTAATAGCTGTTATCTTCCATTCAACTCCCCTTATAATGGGGTATTTATAGGGGATACATAAGGATTTTGGGGCTCCGCGATGATAAGTACACATTTTTCGACGCAAAGGGGCCTACAGGAGGACTTTCTTGCAAAATAGGCAATTTTGTGTGACTTATCCGTCGATCGACGCCTAGGCGCTACACTTTTGTAGCACCTAGGTGCCAAGGGCAAAACCAAAAAATGGGGTTTCAGGAGCTGGCGCCAAGGCGCTGCAATTCTGTCGCGCTTGGGCTCCAGGGATAGAATAGGTTTAATTTCTTCTTCAATTTTGACCATGATGCAGGCTGAATTTAGTAAAAATCAAAACATGAAAATACATGCTGTAGCATCATGTCTTACCTTTCCAAAACATTTTGAATCACCTCAATTGAAGATCGGATATGAAAGTTATGCTCAATCTACCAAACTGTATCAGATTACTCCTCGCCGGTCACATAACTTCCAATTTTGCAATTCTCGTCCAATTTCACTCAAACCCCAATTTTGACTCTCTCTTCAATCAAACCCTACAAAACTCAAAATAAACTATTTTAACTCATAATTACTCAATTCTTGCTATACATCACTAAAAACGAGGTAAATGATACCTAAAATATACAATATTTACGTGTTTATCACCTAATCTAATGATTATCAGAACAAACAACATTTATAGCCATGCAACATTAGGAATCGAACAATTTTCCTGCAATCAAACTATCGTGAATGGTGTGCTAAAACCAATCAGAAGCTAGACATCATTTATATAAGCAACTTCCAAATGTATGGTATACACGCAAGGTTGAATTTAGACATAGGATAATAATCCCTCATAACTAATTAAAATATTAGTTCCCTTCCCAAAACTATATATGGATCGGTTTGGCTCACAAATTGGATGAAATAGAATGTCTCATCCTCAGATTATTAATCCTAGAATGAGTCATTTCGAATGATTAGTCCCTATTATTTGGTGTTTAGTTGATATTGAGTTATATGAAAGATCTTAAAAATAATAACCAACTAGCATTTTGTTAGAAATTGGATTATATCATATCACTATTTCAACATCCCTAAATTTATATTTTATTTTATTTTTGATAATCCAAAAAATAATATTCAAATAATATTATAGTAATTATAAATACTAAAAAATAAACGTGAGAATTAAATAAATTATTATTATATAGAAAAACTAGTGTTGTTCATCTTGAGCGACTAACACAAAAAACCTGTTAACCTGATCAATTTCAAAATACAAAAATTGGGCATCTAAATTGGTTAATGTTAATGATTCGGGTATTAGAATTAGCAGGTCAATATTTTGAGACTCATCATGACCTGACCCAATGCATGATATTAGGGTCAGTTATATAATTTTACATATCATGATCTAATAACAAGGGATTTTTACTCCTCCTGTACTCACATATATATATATATATATTTGTAATTTACAGTATGTAATTTTACATTTTACGACATAATATCAAATGACTTTTTCTATATTTACCCATTCATAGAGGTATTTGTGCAATTAGGTAGAGATATTTTACTTTTTAAAATTTTGAAACACAAAATTTTCATAAATGTATCAGATCGGGTACTCATATAAAAGGATCGAGTCACAAGTCAATTTTATCTTAACCTAATAAAACCGAGTCAGATCGCTGCTTGGGCACATGGATGAATGCTCAAATCATGAACATCCCCATAATCCTATATGATATCATATGATGTAGGGTCATAAAGTTTATTAGGAGTAAATTAGTCAAAATTTTTGTTATCCCATCTAAGATTTACCCCAGGATATCTAATGTCATTTCCCTCATTGTATTATTTTTATGTCTTCAATCAAGGCGAAAGGTACGGATTAATTTAGTTAGTTGGGATAACAATCCCATGTTAAAATATCAATCAAATATAGGATGGTTTAGGATTAATTATCCAATTCCACATCATTTCATGAACCAAACGGACTCGAAGAGTATTATACATCCCATGAGGTTATTGGTATTTCTAATCTCACTAAACTGGATAAAAACTGAAATGCTTAAACTACTTTTTAAATTAATATTCTTTGTAATAATTAATTTTCTACTTATAGAAAGTTATCATTACATATATATATTTTTTTATTTTGGAGACAAATACATATTTTATTATGATACATATTATTCTTTTGTTTTATAATAGTACTATTTTTATTTTATATATTTTTTATAACACAAATATTTTCAAGTAAAGTGCAATGCTACTAATTCAAAGGAAAAATATAGTAGTTTCACAAAAATACTATCTAATTCATAAATGTATGTCCTAGTACTTTTTTAAGATTATCTATATATATATATATATATATATATATATATACTCATATATACATCTTATCACTACCTTTAGCTAACTTTATCTATATATATTTTAATATTTACTATTTTATGTTTTTACAAAACATAACCGACCCCACTGAGTTTAAGGTTTAGTTAGTTAGTTTTTTTTTTTTTTTTTCAAACGTGAAATTACATGATCTAAGAGTGAAAATTTTAAAAAAGAACAAATGGACAATAATAAGAGCTATTTTACTAATTAATCTTGTGGCTACAATTTTTAATAAAAATATTGTGCCAATTATTCTAAACAATCCAGACACAAAATCATAATTGAAGAATGAATCATGTCAAGAATATTCATTCAGGAATAGTTAACACATTTGAGAAATTTTTATATGAATTCGATTTATGGTATAGTGTCATGAACCCTATAATTCAAGACTTTTCACATCATTCACTTGTAGTGATGTGAAGTAATGTGGGATGATGTGGAGAATCCTGGATCAATGGGTTCATGACACAATGTCATGGACTGAATCCATATAAAAATGTAGTCTAAGTGTTCCAACCACATGATGATGATTCCGTAAACCAAACTAAGATACTTTTATTCTTCAAATATATTACTCCTAGGAAATAAGACCAATTTAGTCCATTATTTTTAGGATATTGACCAATTTGGTACTTTATCTGTGATAACAAATTAATTTAGTCAAGAATTAACCAATCTAAGGCTTGTGACGGAATTAAAAATAAATTAATGGAGCAAACTACACGATAATCATGTGGACGTTAACCTGCCGTAGATGTATTGTTAACGATTCCGTTAGTTTGTATAAATTTTCATCACAAGCCTTAAATTGAATAATTTTTTTAAGAATAAGGTACCTAATTAGTCTTTGTGATAAACAAAAGAACAAATTAGTCGACCTTCAAGTCAAGAGTCCTTTTTCCCTTACTTCTACACACTATACAGTAATCATTTAAACTATTAAAATCTTTACACACAACAAAGTGACATAATTTACTAGGCATATAGATAGCAAGTGGTAAAAAGTTTACTTCTGAAGGCAAGGTTGGATCCAGATTTTACTAAATTTCTCTTGAAAATTGGTAATGGGACAGAAAAGACTCAAGCAAGTGATATAATAGACATTCCTCCTTCTATTCTTCTAAAAAGTAGTAACAGTGATTATTCACTTGATGAGCTAATAAAAATTGTATATCCTGATAGACAAGATGGTTCAAAATCGATAGGTTCCACTCTAAATCGAGCTATTCTAACTACACAAAATTATTTTGTTGATGAAATTAATGATATCATGATAAATACATTTCCTGGTTCACAAATAGATTATCTAAGCTTTGATGAAACACTTGATCCAAATAATCAAGGTGAATATGAGGATTTTCTTAATACTCTAACTCCCAGTGGACTGCCACCGCATAAGCTTTCATTGAAGCCAAATGCACCAATCATTCTCTTGAGGAACTTAGACCCAACTGAAGGACTTTGCAATGGAACTAGGCTCATATGTAAAACTTTATATGAGAATGTTATACATGCACAGTTGAACATAGTTGTAGGTGATTTTGCTGGAAAAGATGTTTTCATGCATAGGATTCCTTTGCAACCTCCATATGATGAGCAATATCCTATTCCTTATAAATGAACTCAATTTCTTGTTAGATTGTGTTTTGCAATGACTAACAATAAAGCACAAGGACAAACACTTGATTTTGTGGGTGTCTACTTAAAGGAACCTATTTTTTGGCATGACCAATTATATGTAGCTTTGTCACGTGCAAGAACATCATCTTCTGTTAAAGTATTAATTAAAGCTCCTTTCTTTGATAATTTTGTTACTTATCAAACCAAAAATATAGTATACAAAGAAATTTTAGAGTCTTCACAGGTTAATAGTAAGCACATATTCTTACAATGTTAATACAAAACATTGAATATACATTTTCTCTTATCCTTTATTTTGTTTACTACTAAATTTATGCTTTTCAATTTGCAGCTGAAAATGCCAAGACGCATGTTTCCAGTGCCTGAAATTATCAAAGGTATTGGAAAATCTTTGTAGGGACAGTATTGGTGCAAGTCGTTGAGAAGTCCCATGTTCAGCTAAGTCGTAGCATGCCCCCTATAAGATTTCAGCGAATTCTGTTAACTGATTCTGAGGTATTCTCTTCAATTTGAAACATAAATATCCATACTATGATCAGTTTCTTAATCTTCATGCATTACTAAATCTAGCTATTTTTTCATTTACCTCATAGGGGAACAAAGTTTCTTCTTTACAACAATGACATCCGTTATTTTGCCAATCTTCTGCAACCTTTCAAGTGATACTATGTATCAAATGCTCCTTTGACAAAAGTTGCTACTACTTTCAGAGTAAGCAACTACGAATACAACTGGATCATTAACATCACAACCCTGGCGGAGGAGCATGTTGAACCAGTGATACCTCCACTTCCTTGCACTTTTAAGATTACACCATTTGTTGACCTATTTAGATATGCTGACATAGAAACTCTCCAAAGTAAGTTCTTTAAAATTCCCATTGAAACCTTCAGCTTTTGCAAAAGTTACTATTTTACATTAAACTGTGTATTCAACAAAATGATAACTGCTTACCTTTATTTCTTGCAAGACATTAAAGCTGTTGTCGTGCATGCTTTCCAAACAAGGGAAAGAGAAACTGAATCTTCAACCACAAGGGATTTTGTTGTTGTTAATGAAGAGTAAGACCATCTTATAACACCTATTCTCTTTGCAGCCAAAATAATAAATGTTGATAATTACTAACTTTACATTGCATAGGAAAAAACCAATGCTCTTGACTATGTGGAATGAGTTTCAAGAGATAGATGGAACAAGACTTGCTGATAACATAGCTACTGGTCCATTCATAATTGCTATGAGGATAAAAGTTACAACTTTCAACAATAAGATCTTTAATACTATATCTTCTACATACATACATTATACTCTTAACAAATAATGAACATATCCAATTTTAATAAATGATTTATCTACTACGAGGACAAAAAATTACAACCATTAAACTTACTCTTATTCTAATGCTAAGTCATGTGAAACTTTTATATAGGTCTCTCACTTACAACAAGACTTTCCTCGTACATAATTCACAATCCCCCACTTCCAGATGAATCACAGATGAGAGAATGGTAAAAGTACTTCAAAATTTTCTTATTTTTCACATGAAAGAAACATCTTCACTTTTAATCTACATTACAGGTACAATGCTAACAAAGAGGAGTTGAAGGACTTAGTTCAAATGAAAACTTATATGCACTCTGATAAGCTATTGCCACCTCTAGTAGAAGCGCACATAATTAGTATTGAGAAAGCTGTCATCATATTTGAGAAGGTTTGTATCTATTAAACTCATAAACCAGTGATTGCCATAACAAAATATTATTAAAATTTTAACTTTCTTCCTTATAAAATAGAAAAGTGCTGTATGGGTAAGGGCGAAGACAAAATTTGTCCCAAATCAACAAAGACTATAGTATATAGCTTGCAAGAACTGTCACAAAGCTGTTAATGCATACATAGATTGGGACATCACATGTGCCATCTTGCAAAGAGGACTCCAGAGTTGAATTCAGGTAAACGATATATTAAAATTGACAATATAAAATATTTTTGAAAAAAAATTTCTCAATCACATGGATTTTCAGGTCCAGACTTGGAATTATGCTAGATGATGGAACATCAAAGCTTCATGCTGTAATCTTCTCGCCAGATGCTGAAAAGCTAATTCCATTTACTGCCTTAGAGTTGAAGGAGGCTGATGAAAATGTAAGCAATACATTTTTTGCCTTTATTTCTTACTTCATTACTTTTGCATCTTTAAAAGACAGAATTTACTTCTTTCGGCATCAACATAGTTTAAAAGAAAATAGTTAGAAATTTTTTACATGACTGGTATTAATAACTAACATGAAGAAAATGTTAAAGTTTGATTTTTTTAAATTGAATTTCTTATCTGAATGTACAATTGGTGTATCAGTTTTTTTTACAAAGATTTAATCTTTATGTTATTTTTAGAAAGAAATAAGTTGAATGTTGGCAACCAAAAAATTAGTTGTTATTTTGTGATAGGATGAATTTCTTTGATTATTCAACTTTTCTGTCACCTATTGATTAATTTTTATGCTAAGATTTTCTTGAGATTCTAATCCTTTAATTACAATCTGGGTTAATAATCAAAAGTTAAGATTTTTGTTCTACCAATAGTTACTAGCTAGATTGGGAATCAAAGGTTGGATTATGATCCTTTGGTTAGTAAGATTGTTGTTGATTATATAGAATATAATCAGTAAAAAGACAATAGCAGCAAATAAATACAACTTATATAAGAAAAGAAGTAACAAATTCATCCTTACGTAAGACATCCAATGACTCTGCATTATGCACTTCTCTTTTAGTTGATATATGACATATTTATTACATTAAATTTTCTTGTAAAAAAAAAAAGGATGCGCCTCTAGATTCTGAAATTGCTGCCTCAATTCAAAAGCATACGATTGTTTTCTTTGTCCGACATTATGTGAAAGATTTCCAAGGGCAACCCAACAAAAGACGCTGTTAGAGTCAAAGCGTACACTGAAGAAGAAATGTTCAACTTTTATCAACCTATTGCTGATGAGGAGATGCCATTAATTGCCATAGATACTTCTACATCTCAAATGCAGATTGCTGACACAAACACAGAGGTGCAACTATTTACTCCCACAACAAAGAAGATTCTGGAGGAGATTGCTGAATCTTCTGATGATCTTGCTAAGTCACCTGCTGCCAGTACTGGAGTTAAGAAGAACTTGACCTTTGCAGAAACAAATCCAGTATCAACAATCAAAGAATGTGAAGCTGCACCAAAAGATTGCAGTAAAACTATCAAAGGCCAACCTCTTCCTCAAAATACTACTGCTGAAAGTCCGTTGAAGAAGAACCGCGACAAGTTGAAACTCAGCTAGGCATCTTTGGATGTTAAAATGTTTTTTCCAGCTACCATGTATTGTTGAATTGCTACTAAGTATTACTTAAATGCCTTTAGATTCATATTACATTCCATTATGCTTCATATAACAGCATAGCACTAATGGATGATAATATGAATATATATATTTGAAGTAGCATGATGACCACCTAAGCAATCAATATTTAGTGTAGTTTATGCATAGACATTGTGCTTAAACTATCTTTGAAGTATCTTTTGGTGTATAACAACTACCTATGATAGTTTTGTTGAAGAAACATGCATGTTTATCAGCCACCTTTGATGGCTTTGGTTCTTATTATGTATTATTAGGTACGTAACAGCCACCTGTGTGGCTTTGTTGAAGAAAGGTGTGTATAGCAGCCACCTTTGATAGGCTTAAACTATCTTTGAAGTAGCTTTTGGTGTATAACAGCCACCTATGATAGTTTTGTTGAAGAAACATGCATGTTTAGCAGCCACTTTTGATGGCTTTGTTGAAGAAAGATGTGTATGGCAGCCACCTTTGATGGCTTGGCTTCTTATTATGTACTATTACTACTATATATATATATATATATATATATATATATATATATATATGACTAATTGTAGCTACATCTTCCAAGAGTTTAAGAATGTTAGTTTACCTTCATTTTCTTTACCAATTGTTGGACTTAGCAGGGAGAAAAATAGTCATAAAACATATATACTGTTTTCTTGGCTTAGCATGCAAGAACATAGTGGGCACTGCCACGCTCACCTAGTCTAATATGATACAAAGGAAATGGCAAAAACTAAAAAGAAAGCTCGTCTTTTTAGCCTTGGTGGTGGGAATCTGAGTGGACACCCCTCAATCTTCCATTCGGTCAAATACATATGTACATCATGCATAAGAGTTTGAACCCTTGCAAAGTTATACATTTGTACATAGAATATTTAATTCTTGGAAGGTACAAACCTTTAATGCATGATATACTATGGATAAGCTCTAGATCATTGTCATCATAATCATCTCCAGCACCTATGTGGGGAAGTTATCTTGAGATGATTCTTGAACAATATTGACTGTGATTGAATCCTTTGGTCCCTCAAGTTTTTGTCTCAACAAAGACTGGCGATTGACCTCTTGAAACATCTTTAACTGTTTTGTAGGACAGTAATAAAACAAAAAAATATCATGTGTTTCATCGTAGCTATTTTTGGTAGCCTCTTGGAACTCTTGGAGTTGGAACAATAACATCACGGCCAGCTTTCATCAAGTTGAGGCGATCTTGAATTGTTTTATCAAACAGCCAGTTATCGGGATTCTCGGCATAGTAGATATAGTAACAACCCACGCAGGCTTGTGGCAAAGCCATTGCAATCCTAGTCTGCCACTATTACAAATATATTGTGTTAAATATTGGACTCCTAATAAAGTAATAAGCAAGTTGATCAGAAGTAAACACAAGTTTATTGAAGTATTAAGCTGATGACTAAGTACTAACCATGAAATAGCCTATAAAGGCAGAAAGTAGTGAGACTGTGGCCGTGTATCCTGTGTGTACTGAATATGTCCAAGCAGCTACTACAATTACACAAATATAGCCACTGCATACTCTGGTAAGGAAGCAAATTGTGCTATGTGTCATGTTAGAGTCCACAATTTCCTTGATGTCTTGCCTCTTGAACAACTCCCAAGTGTCTTGTGAGGCCTTCACAAAATATTTTCCATATGCAGCAATATGTGGAGATCATTAATCATTTGCTTCAATTCCATGTACAATCAACTTGCTGGTCAACTTTTTGTTGGATATGGTACATGGAAAAATAGACCAAAGTGACGAATTAATAGAATCTTAGAAGTTGCAAAGTCAATGCAGGCAAATAATTGAACAACTACTTTTCTTAATCTTTAAACGATTGCCAAGAAAGAAAGGCTACAGAACAAAAACAGATGTAATACTAATATAGTCAGGAATACCTCTGAATTAATAACATTACGTATGGACTAGCAGTTAAAAATATATTCAGAAGTTTATCTGAAGTGCAGGACTTGAAGTTATCACTCTTGACAAAATATTTACTTTTCCTCATCAAATGTAAGCTATCACAGATAAAATGTAAAAAACCTTAAACATTGAAATGTTTACATTTTATCTGATACCAAAATCAACAACTACCTGCACATAGGCCCAGCCAGTGCCACATTTGAATATGAAGTCCATGACCTTGAGGCCACAACGAGCACAACAAAACATAAACTCATCTTCTCCCTCAATCAAATTCAAACCACGAGCCACAGTCCGCAAAGCTTCAATTTCAGGAACAAAAAGGGATCCAAGACAAGCACTACCTAGATTTTGAGACAGAGCTCTTTGGAAGCAAAATTGAGTGCTCAACTACGTTTCTCTGAGATAGTAGAGAGCAATCCCTACTAACTGTTAAATTAACTACATTCCTCATATCTTCTGAGAAAGGTTGTGAAGGAATTGTGAGAAAGGTTGTGAAGGAATTGTTAAACTTGTGTGTATTATGGATAATACAGTAGCCTATATTTGTAAGCTTGTAAGTACAATGAACTTAGACTGTACAATAAACCTAGACACTGACTAACAATGTAACTAACATAAATTTAGGCACTAATAAATAATGTAACTATACACAGGGGATGAATCTAGACAATTTATGTTAACATCCTCCCGCAAACTCAAGGTAGTTGAGAGCAGACCAACTGGAGTTTGGAACACAAGGCGAGAAAATGACCGGGTGGATGAGCTTTAGTGAAAATGTCAATAGTCTGATCTTGGGAGAAACGGATTGTAATCGAAGAGTACCACGAACCAGATGCTGGCGAACAAAATGACAGTCATTTTCGATATGTTTAGTACACTCATGGAAGACATTGTTGTGAGCAATTTGTATAGCACTCTAATTATCACAACGAAGAAGAGTAGCGGATGAGTGAGTAACTCCCATATCTTCAAGTAACCACCGAAGCCAAATAAGTTCTTGAGTAGTGTCAGCAACTGCGCGATACTCTGCTTCGGTACTAGAATGAGATGTAACGGTCTGCTTCTTGCTTTTCCGAGAGATAAGAGATGTACCAAGAAAAAAACAATAACCTGTAATAGAACATCTATCCGTAGGATCACCAGACCAATTAGCATCAGATCATAAGCGTGTAAATCAAGAGTAGAATTGCAACAAAAATGAAGACCATGGAATGGAGTACCCTTGAGGTATCGTAAAATGCGAAGAACAGCTGCAAAATGAGTCGTCCTAGGAGTCGCCATGAATTGACTGACAACGTGAATAGCATAAGCAATGTCAGGTCTAGTAACTATAAGATAGACTAGACTGCCTACCAGCTGACGATATAACGTAGGATCGGAGATAGGGGACCTATCACGAGGAGTGAATCGAGCATTATTCTCAATGGGAGTAGAAACAATTGTACTATTAGTTAAGCCAGCCCGAGCAAGAAGATCCGAGATATATTAGCTTGAGTAAGAAAGTATCCATTAGAATTAGAAGAGACCTGAAGACCAAGAAAATAACTTAGGAATCCTAAGTCCTTCATCTCGAAATGTTGATGGAGATGACGTTTTAACACAGTGATACCATCAAGATCATCCCCAGTAATAATCATATCATCCACATAAAGTAAAAGAAGAATTTGTCTAAACTGTACCACCATCTGATACTTGACGAAAGAGAGCCGAGTCATAATGACTAGAGGTGAACCCAAGCTGTGAGATAGTGGAGCTAAACTTAGAAAATCAAGCTCGAGGAGCTTGCTTGAGACCATAAAGAGCTCGACAAGGCTTACTGACCTTGTCTGCTGGATGATCATAACTGGGGGGGCAGTTTCATATAGACATCTTCAACAAGATCACCATTAAGAAAGGCGTTCTTAACATCCATTTGAAAGAGTTGCTAGCGATGAACAGTAGCAATAGCAAGTAAACTACGAACAGAAGTAAAACGGGCAACAGGAGCAAAGGTTTCTTCGTAATCAATGCCATGTTCTTGAGCAAAACCTTTGGCAACTAAGCAAGCATTATGTCGTTCAATTGCACCATCTGAGTGAGTTTTAATCTTATAGACCCATTTACAGCCAACAACAGATTTTCTAGGTGGTAGGTCCACAAGATCCCAAGTATGCATCTGATCAAGGGCCTACAATTCATCGTTCACGGCTAGCTTTCTACTACACAGGATTAGAACTTGCCTCTCGATAAGAGGTGGGTTCTTGAAAAGATAAGACAGGAGAAAAACAATGAAAATCAAGAAGATAGTAGGAATTGCTCTTATACGATTAGATCTACGTAAGGCAGGTGGAGACAATTTTGAAGAGACAGCAGGAGCAGGATCCTCAGGTAGAGCATGATCTTGGGTCGAGTCATCAGCCGGGCTATCATGAGAAGATTCAACAATAGGCTCGTCAGGAAAAAGATCACCAGATTGATTAGTAAAGAGAATTGGGGAAGAAGTGACAGAAAGATGAAATTTAGACAGAAGAGAACATTTTATGTTCCCAGAAGACAAAGTGACGAGATATACGAAGTCTTTTGGAAAGAGGATCCCAACATCGATAACATTTATGTTCAATCCCATAGCCAAGAAAACAACACAACCTTGCACGAGATTCTAATTTATGGTGCTCATGTGGTTGAAACAAAACAAAATAGGCACAACCAAAAATATACACATTGAGTTGTGTATAATCAGGAGTAGATTGAAAAAAAACGTTCATAGATAGTATGATTATTAATGATAGAAGATGGAACTCGATTAATGGTATAAAATAGCAGTAAGTGTTGCTTCGCCCCAGAACTATTCGGGGCAAGCAGAAGAAATGAGAAGTGCAATAATAGTGTCAAGGATATGTCTGTGTTTGCGTTCAGCATGACCGTTTTGTGAGGAAGTGCCTGGACGTGATCTATGTACCACAGTGCCATTTCGGTGAAAAAAGTCTAGAAAGAAATGTTCTTTTATATTCCATGGCATTTTTAGTATGAAGCATTTTGATAGTACGGGAAAATTGAGTTTTGATCCTGCTGGCAAACTCACGATAGATTGCAGACAAATCAAATTTACGATGCATTAGGTAAATTCAAGTATATCGAGAAAAATCATCAACAAAAAAAACAAAATATCGGGAACCACCCATTGTGGGTGTAGGAGAAGGTCCCTAAATATTTGACTGAACAAGATCAAGTGCAACGGTGCACTAGAAACAAAGTCACTTTTATTAAAAGGTAAAGCTTGTTGTTTTGCAAGTTGACATGAAGCACAATCAAAAGGATTATCCTGAATGGAACCTAAATGACCCTTAGCAACTAAAGTTTTTAAACGACTAACAAAGACATGACTAAAGCGAGAATGCCATAAATCAATGGAAGAAAGAGAAGCAGCAGAAAATGATGAAGAAAATAGATGAGATGGAAGGCGGAGATTAACCAACTCGAAAAGATGACCAACTTTACGGTCAGTCCCAAGAATCTGCCCTATCTGAGAATCCTGCACAGAACAACCAGAGGGTGTGAACAATATATGTAGGCCTAACTTACACAACTGACCAATAGATACTAGATTAAGCATGAGTTTGGGAATGAGAAAAACATTAGGAATGGAAACTGTAGAGGTGGATATGTTGCCTATATGACTAATACGCAGAGTAGAACCATCAGCTGTATAAATAGGTAGTGTAGAGGAATTTTCGTGCTCTTAGAATTAAAATGCTAGGATCAGAGGTCATATGGTTACTACAAGCAGAATCAAAGTACCAAGAAGAAGTACCTGGAGTGACAGAAAGAGCAGTAGATGGAGCTGAGTTAAGCATAACTTGTTTAAGCATTGATTCAATATCACTGAGAGTAACATTAGAAGATGAAGATGCAGGACCTTGAGAGAATGATGGAGGAACATTATCAACTTCAGTAGTAACAGCAAGAGCACGATGTGGGCTAGACTTAATTGGGACATATCCTGGTCGTCCTGAAGATCTGTATGGATTCTTGGGACATTGTGCAATAAAATGGTGAGGGCCTTTCTTTTGACAGATACGACAAACACGTTTAGAACAATCTAAAAGAATGTGACCAAGTTCATGAAAATTACGGCATTCTCATGGTTGAGATGGTGTTTGAGGAGTCCGTGTAGCCAAAACAGTGTCAGTAATATGGTGACTAGAAGTACGACCCGAAGCCTTAAGGGAACGAAGACTCAGACCAAGATCAGAGTTTCTTCAAAAAGAACCTCCTAAAAAGCATACTCAAGTGTAGGAAATGGATGTCGATGAAGTAAAGATGCACGAATGGGTTCAAAATCATCATGGAGAGCCAGAAGAAACTGCATTAGGCACTGTTGATCTCGAAGAGCAAAATATTTTGTTGCATCTCCAGGAGTCTCCCATTGAGGATCCGAAAGTGCCAATTGATCCCATAAGTTGCTGATATGAGCAATAAAAGAATGAATAGATTGGTGTGATTCTTGTTTCACATGATACAAAGTAGTAAGAAGATGATACTGATTAGCTAGGTCCTTGTTGGTGTATCAATGAGCAACAAAATCCCACAGATCTTTAGCGGAGTTGAAATGTCCAAATTGCTGACGTAAGGAGGAGATAGAAGTATTACAGATCCAAGTAATGGTATGGTGGTTTTTAGTATCCCAATCTTCTAGGCGATCAACAAATTTTGCAAATGATTCTTTAGCAGTTTGAATTGGAGCTAGAACAGAAGCCGTTGACAATTCTCGATAATTTTTGACCTTTAAGGAAACTTTGCATTTCCTGAGCCCACGAAACATAATTAGATTAATCTAAGATAGTGGAAATGGGATGAGAAATATCCGATTGGGCCATGGATGTAGAAAATCAAACAAGAAATCAATAATTAAGTGACCGGTCAACTTTGAAGAGAAAAATCTACTGTTGGAGTAGAATCAGGAATTGAGAAGGCCAGGAAATAAGATCAAATTATAAAACTAGATTATGGAAGAAATACCACCAGAAAAACAAGAGGATTCTAACCCAAAATAGAGCTCTAATACCATGAGAAAGGTTGTGAAGGAATTGTGAGAAAGGTTGTGAAGGAATTTTTAAATTTGTGTGTATTATGGATAATACAATGGCATATATTTATAGGCTTGTAAGTATAATGATCTTAGACTGTACAATGAACCTAGACACTAACTAATAAGGTTACTAACATAAATTTAGGCACTAATAAATAATGTAACTATACTATTGTATACCTAATGAATCTAAACAATTTATGTTAACATCTTCAGTAGTCCTAGCCAAGCTCAATACCAATGCAATAATATCCAATGGTGGAAAATAGAAATTCAATGAACCGATCACCACTAAAATCCAAAGTGACATCCACAAAAAACCAGCTAGGAGCATCCAATAAGTAGGCTGCTTTAAATCGTGGAATTTTGTCATAGGTTCAAGTTCTTTAACAAAAA
Organism: Cinchona pubescens; assembly: GCA_025175665.1. Taxonomy (NCBI): domain Eukaryota; kingdom Viridiplantae; phylum Streptophyta; class Magnoliopsida; order Gentianales; family Rubiaceae; genus Cinchona; species Cinchona pubescens. The sequence goes on along the minus strand of JANKKI010000212.1, from coordinate 136,141 downwards.
CCTTCGAGCAAAATCCAGTTCTCTGTGTCACCCAACAAGCATACAAGCCATTCCCAATTGCAAAGAATATAAAAACAACTCCAAGAGCATCAGTAGCCAACTTTTGGAAGCAAATTAAAAGGATCCCGCACATAAAGCAAAAAGAAAAGAGCTCCAAATTATGAAAAGCACCATGAATTTAGGCCATACTCATTGCCTTTTTCCAGAAAAGTGCAAGACTTGCGCTAAGAAGAGATGCAACCTCTACCTGAGGTAGAAAGTGCTTCAATATCTTCATCTCTTCTCTTTTAGAAAGTCCTCGTTTCTTCATTCAACCCTTGAACCCCCTTAAATATTAGAAAACATAAAAGCCCAAAAGCCAGAACTATATGCACCAGGAACAAAAACAAAGACATCTTGTTCGTGTATGATCTTGAATTAAGTGATATCATTGATTGCTGACCCGAACACAAACATCCCACAAACGAAAATCAAATACCACACCAAATTTTTACATCCCTCAAATACAACATTAGAATTTCAGATAATAACTACGCAGTCATTTTTGTATATCAGATATAGCAATTCAAATGTTTCTAAATAGTGTATACTCATAAGTTACTATTAAAATTCTAACACACAAAAATATAGACCAAAGTAATTGAAGATCAATAGAATATTAGAGTAACTTAATCTGTCATATTCACTGTGCAATATTGAGTCTTATCGTATTAGAAGGATTGAAAAGTAGAACGTTTCACTACTTTTCAATCATTCATCAATTTAGAAATTGCGGACTAAGTAGCAAATGCTAATTTTAGAAAAGGAATATTGATCACATGAAGAGAGAGAATAAAGACCTACTTGTGGAGTAGGTGTGGACCTAGGCTGAGAAGATGGAGCAGGAAAAGGGCGAGGAGGAGGATGAGGTTGATGAGCACGAGCAGGAGATGGTGAAGCAACTCTTGTTGCATTTTCTATAACAAGCCTTAAAGGATTGGTAGCTGATAATCTCTGCATCTTTGACATGTGAAATCCCCTTGTTTGATGATCATTTTGACTTGCTAATTCTTCTCCTTTCTCAATATCCTTCATTTCTTCATGTTCTATTCTTTTCTTCTCCTCTTCACCATCTTCTTTCTACACATTCATCTATGAAACAGCATTTTTTTCTAGAAAAAAAAAAATCATCAAGAATGAAAAGTAAAAAAATAAGATAAAATTATGGGGTGTTGATAACTCTAGTAAACTAGAGTTATTTTTCTCTAAATTATAGCATTTTGATAGTTTATATTTCCAAATTAGATAAGTAATTGAAGATTTTAGTTAATTTGAGGTTCTTTCATATGTATTTGTATTTTCGTTTTTGAATTAATTATGATAATTTTGTGTTAATTTTTTAGTTTAATTAAGTTTTTAATGGTGTTAATATTATGTAGGTTAAAAATTAAAGGTTAGAAGCTGGAAGGAACAAAACTCAAGGGAGCAAATTGCAAAATGGATGAAATGAAGATTGCTGGAAGGAGAGTCGAGATCGCGGTCTCGACTGTTCCAGACCGCGATCTCGACTCACTGAATGCTAAGTTGTAAGGGAAATTTTGTAAACTTCCAGCCCAAAAACCCTGATTTTGCCTTATATAATGCTTCACTATTTAAGCGGAGTAGAATTAGTTTAGAGGGAGTTTTTAGAGAGTTTAGAGTAGATAGTTTAGATAGTTTTAGAGTAGAGAGTTTTAGATAGTTCTAAATAGATTAGGATAGCTTAAACTACAAGTTACTTTTTCTAATAGAAATTTCTCTTAACTTTCATCTTAGATCTTCTTTAAAATTCTTGTCAAGTTTAAATTCCGTTTATTAGATAATCGTAGTGGGTTCTTCGCAAGCTTCAAGTAGATATAATTTTTATTTTCTTTCTTATCCATTTTAGTGAAAATTTCTTTACTTTCAAATTAAGGTTTGTAGAAAAATTAGGGTTCTTATCAATTTCTTGCTTTCTATTTAAGAATTTTCATTTTCTAGCTCTAATTTTTTTAGTTAATTCTTAGTGGGTTTCTTTAATTCCAATCGAAAAATCAAAAAATATTTAATTTCCTAGTTTATCTTTATCTAATTTTTACTTTAGAAATGAATGCTTTTAGAATTCAATTTTTCTTTCTTCTTTAGTCTTTTTAGTTGATTGATTCTCTTGTTCTAAATTTTAGTTTTAATTAGATTAAATTAGGTTAGAATTAAAATTATAGCTTTCATTAGAATAGTTCTATCATCTACCAATTGAGTTAGCTTAACTACACAAATACCCTTAAACCTTGGTAATTACAATCGACAATCCTTGTGGGAACGATCCCTACTTCCCAGTTACTTTGCTACTAGTTGACAACCGTATACTTGCGAGATGCCATCTAGTTAGTAGTAGGATTTAGGTGTTCATTGAATTATAACTAGATGTGTTAAAGAGGCATCAAGTTTTTGGCACCGTTGCGGGGGATTGTCTTCGATTTTTGGCAATATCAAGCGCTTTATGGGTCGTGTAGATTAAGCACTTTAGTTTAGTTAATTTAGTTGTTAATTTTGTTTAATTTTTTTTTTTATGTTTGATTGGTTGTCTTGCGGATTTAACTTGGAACTTCAATTGACTATTTTGGTTTTGTGTAGTGCATGGTAAGAGGAGCTCAAGAGCCATTCATTTTCTTAGATAAGGAAAGGAAGAAAGAGCTAAGACTAATTTGAAGGTTGAGAAGGGTACAACAAGAGCAAGAAAGGATAGAAATGGCACATGCTAATTCTCATCAAGGGAATGTGAACATGGAGAATGAAGAAGAAGAGGTAGTTGGAAATAATGGAATGGGTGGCTATAGGAATGGAATCATGACATGAATGGGAATGGAAGGCCATTGAGAGAGTATGCTTTACCTAATTTTGATGGGAAAAACTCAAGCATTGCACGGATGCCCATGCAAGCCAACAATTTTCAACTCAAGCCCGCTCTAATCCAAATGCTCCAAGCCCATGCCATGTTCGGAGGTGGACCAAATGAGAACCCCTACACACACCTCATGAATTTTGAAGAAGTCTTGGACACATTTAAGTTTAATGGAGTACATCTGGATTGTCTTCGGATGAGGGTGTTTTCTTTTTCTCTTCGTGATAGGGCAAAGTCATGGTTGCAATCCCATACCCAAGGAACATTCACCACTTGGAACTAACTTGCTCAAGAGTTCTTGGCGAAGTACTTTCCTCCCGCAAGAATCGCTAAATTAAGGAATGAGATTACATCATTCAAACAAGATGTTGGTTAAAGCCTAGGGGAAGCTTGGGAAAGATTTAAAGAGTTGCTAAGAAAATGCCCGCATCACGCCATTCCTTTAGCTTCAAGTTCAAACTTTTTATAATGGTTTACTTCAAGAGACGAAATCCATTGTAGATGCCTCCGCCGACGGTTCTATCTCATATAAGACTCCGGAAGAAGCTCAAGAGTTGTTAAATAGGATGGCATACAACCACTACCATCATGGACCGATAACTCCATCGGTGGTTCAACATCAAGCTAATCAAGCCAATGCAAGTAGTGGAGAGTTGAGATAGTTTAGAGTAGAGAGTTTTAGATAGTTCTAGATAGATTAGGATAGCTTAAACTACAAGTTACTTTTTATAATAGAAATTTCTCTTAACTTTCATCTTAGATCATCTTTAAAATTCTTGTCAAGTTTAAATTTTTATTAGATAATCGTAGTGGGTTCTTCGCAAGCTTCAAGTAGATATAATTTTTATTTGTTTTCTTATTTATTTTAGTGAAAATTTCTTTACTTTCAAATTAGGGTTTGTAGGAAAATTAGGGTTCTTATCAATTTCTTGCTTTCTATTTAAGAATTATTCAATTTCTAGCTTTAATTTTTAGTTATTTCTTAGTGGGTTTCCTTAATTCCAATAGAAAAATCCAAAAATATTTAATTTCCTAGTTTATCTTTATCTAATTTTTACTTTAGAAATGAATGCTTTTAGTATTCAATTTTTCTTTCTTCTTTAGTCTTTTTAGTTGATTGATTCTCTTGTTCTAAATTTTAGTCTTAATTAGATTAAATTAGGTTAGAATTAAAATTATAGCTTTCATTAGAATAGTTCTATCATCTAGCAATTGATTTAGCTTAACTACACAAACACCCTTAAACCTTGGTAATTGCAATCGACAATCCTTGTGGGAATGATCCCTACTTCCCTTTGCTACTAGTTTACAACCGTATACTTGCGGGATGCCATCTAGTTAGTAGTAGGATTTAGGTGTTCATTGAATTATAACTAGATGTTTTAAAGAGGCATCAGGTGTCTTATAGGTTCTTGAGCACCCATTTTTGTGGAAACAGCAACAGCGGCAGTGTATGTGACTGAGGTAGCGCGTGACAATGGTAGGAATCATGGGATTTTCGTAAGAGAATGTTAGATTTTGTTTTTGTTTATGGCTGATGCTATTGGTTCTTACGGAAAATTTTTACATGAATTCGGTCTACGGTAAGTGGAATGAATCTCTTGGTCCATATTCATTCACATCACTCTAACTCATTAAAAATAAACTTTTTCAGTATGATGTGAATAAATGTGAACCAAGATATCCCATCTCAACTACCATAAATCGGATCTATGTAAGAATTTTTCCTTCTCCTACCGAACTACTGCTATCGTTAAAGCTTTGTTAACAGAGTTTCGCATGGAAGTAGTTCGTGTCATCACCACCCGCAGGGCGGCGAGTGTGTAGAAGCTCTAATGGATCTATGAATTTAAGGTTTAAAACATTTGTCAATTATGAAGAACAAATTGGACAAAAATACATTGTAGTTTCTTAAAAGGAGGTTTGATTGGATGTGGTTTGAGTCATGGTTTGTTTTGAAAATCGCGTGCACAAGATTCATTTGGGAAATTTTCGTCAGACATGGAATGCGGTTGTAATTTACAAGTAAAATATTTAGAAGACTCGGTCTTTGGTCCCACCTGTAGACCTTGTAGTCAGGATTAAATCTTAAAAAATCTTGCTTAAGGTTTAATCCATACCACAGGGTCTACAGGTGGGGTAAAAAATCGGGTCTACCTAAGTATTTGTCAATTTACAATAAGTTCTGAAGTCTGATGATGGAGTGAACGGCTGTGATTGGTGCATTTGTAATTAAGTGTAATCAGGTCATATCGTATAACGTACATTGGGCTTACCTCACATTATCATTTTAATTTACTAGTCGTATACGACACTCGAAGACATAAACAGTCCTTTTGACCAGTTGATGGTAAAAAAGTTCGTTAATTTCTCCTATTTTTCTACTTCTCCTTTGTTTTTTTTTTTTTAATTTACTTAATTTCTTTTAGGTAGAATAAAAGTTTAGAAGGAGAGTAGCCCTAGTGACCACAGCAAGTTATTAAAGTAATTGGTGTATATTTTGATAGTTTAATGTTTTTCTTACAAATCATTCATCAACAAGAAATTAAGAATATTGGATCGAAGTAAAATCTTTAATATGGTGTATACGTCCTACTTTCTGTATTATCCAACTCTATTGGCAACAATTTACTTCTCTTCTAGGCCTAGTCGAACGAGCTTATTTGTCAATAGCATAAAATAGACACTTCGATCGAGTTAGGAAGTTTAGAAAGGAAGAGAAAAGAAGGGAAAGGATAAATTATGAAAGAAAAGAAAACAAGTGAAGGAATTTAAGTTTCTTTTTATATTGTTTGAGAGTTTTGGGAAAGAAATGAAGGATTTTGGAGTCATTAGACATTTTAATTTTAGTGTACAGAATTTATGGACAAAATTAGTATCTTAAAAAAGTTTGCAAGGCATAAGTAAATCTTTCCTTCCATTTCTCTCTAAAAGTTGAGAGAAAATTTTTTAACTAAAATATCTTTCCATTTCTTTTCCTTTCTACACAAGACACTAAAACTCCCAAACGAAAGAAAATTTTAAGTTTCCTTCATTTTCTCTTCTTTTGTCTCCAAATCCTAATCCTCAAACTAAGCCTTCAGACGAGAATTTCCATTTCGGTGAAATTCAACATCCTGGCTCATATATTTGCCACGACTTCTATGGATAAAAAAGTGTTTCCAAGCAATGTGCAAGTTAATTTTCTCGGGAGACCATTAATTTATAATATTGAAATATATTATTACCATTTAGAATTAGGGGTGTAAATGAACTAAGCAGTTTGTGAGCAGTTTGTCAGTTACTCGGTCAAAAATTCGACTCGATTTCGAGTTGACCGAGTTTGAATCTCTTGACATGTTGATCTCAAACATATGTATATTCTACTTGAGTTCTTGTTGAGTTTTTCGAGCATATATATAATTATTTTCGATTTTTTACTATATGTAAAATTATTAAAATATCGATACTTTTTAGAAAAGTAACATATTTTATTTACAAAAAAATCGAATACTCAAGTTCTAGCATATTCATTTTACTTATTTTCGAGCGAACTCGAATTTCATCAAATTTTTGTGTTCAAATTCGATCCTCATTAAAAATTTTGAACTCAAACTCGAGTAAGTCGCTATTCGTACTTGACTCGACTTGTTTATATGCCTATTTAGAGTAATAGTATTAGAAACAACAACTTGTGGATTAGAAAATTTGGAAAATTTGAGGAGAGGAGAGGAGAGGAGGGGAGCTCTCATTTGGTATAATATCGCATATTAACATATTCATTTTGACAATCTCTTTTTCTTTGCCAAAATTAAAAAGGGATAAATATCACAAAAGGAAAAATCATTCTATTAGTTCTTCACATTACATATTTGTATTTATTTAGTCTTTTACTTTTAAAATAATGATTTTTAATCCATAACAAATGTAAAAACATCGCATTTCGGTCTTTGGACCAAATCCGGTATACTTTTTGACCTAAATTAATTATGTACAGTTCACATGATATTTTTCAAGAAAAATTTGAAAACTGTAATCACATTTTCCTCCCAATTGGAAGTACGAGCATCAGATCAGGTTCAACAATTTGGGAGAAAAACCACTAAGTCTGTTCTTGAAATGATATTAAATACAAACAAAATCCAAACCCGTTACTAATCAATCACTTACTTCATATTCTTTACACCGATAGAATATTCTACTGTGGTAATCATTAGTCCACAACATCTTCAATTTCGCTGACTTGTCATAATAACAGAATAGAAGCCTTCGATCCATATCAATTTGGGGATTTTATGCTCTATAATTGACCACTGCCCTCCATAGTTGGATTATGTTCATAAACATAACCTGAAATTTCTACCAAATTTTACAATCCGATCTGATGCACGTGCTTTGTATTAGATAAGAAGACAAGTTTCTGAATTTGACCTTAAAAAATATTTTATGTGAATAACACATAACTAACTCAGGCCAAAATGTACCCGAGATTTGGTTTAGGGACCAAAATGTGATGTTCAACATTTGTGAAGGGCTAAAAATTGAAAATTTAAATCATTTTAAAAATAATGGACTAAATATATATAAATGCATAGTGTAAGGTACTTAAAGGGTAGTTTTCCCTATCGCAAATTACACTGACATCTTAATATTTTTTTTTGGTTTATGACTGCTTTTGCCAAAATTGCGGTTATGATATTCCTAATAAATGTTAGCATGGAACACTATTACACAATGTCCATATCTTTGGATTTGAATATCTATTCTTCCATTGTATATATTTTTTAAGAAATAATCCTATTTATCAAATGTGATATTAGACCAAATCTACTTGTAGCTTCATAGTGTGAATTGATGTTTAAGCACCCATTCTTTTCTTATTTGCTATTTGCACATGTTTTTTTTGTATATAATTTCTGCATATTAGCCTCGCTTTTTTTCAACAAAAAAAAAAAAAAATTACTTCTGCCCCTGAACTTTTATTGACTTGAATTCATGATCAATAGGTCATAGAGAAAGCGTCTTACTACTTAAATTGCACTTCGTTATCATTTAGCCTCAATTTTCATTTACAAGTTATACTCTAAATTGATATACCTAATGAAGCATGATTGTCAGATCTTACAAAGTGGAATTCTGGATCTTTTTTATTTGTGTATAAAGTAATGAAATTTTAAAGTATATCTTGTTTTTTCACGAGACAAAAGTTTTGCGAATTGGATTGTCTTTGGGGCGAAGAATTGCCAATTCTTCTAGGCTTTTAATTCTTTATTTTTTTTATTGCCCATAAATACTCTAAAGTTGCGTTTGAATAGGTAGATTTGTACTATAAATTTTTTTAAAAAATAATGAATTTGAAATGTGTGAATTTAAAATGACATGAAATTTGGATGAATTTGAAATCAACTTCTTTAACCAATAAAACATCACATTCACTTGTTGGTAGATTTTAAATCCCCAACTAAATTTCTTGACTTGTTTGGATAACTTAATGAATAAACTGCAAAGTTATTAAACTTTTTGTAAGTTTGATTTGAGGTTATTGAACTGTTAATTTCACAAATTTGATTTAAACATCGAACTCTAAAAAGATTTAAATCTGAGTCATTTCGTTAAGTTCAGTTGCTATTGTATACGAAAAGTCATTTTTTTAGGGTAAAATGGTCAAGAAACTTAAAAATAGAATAAATGGACTCAAAAAAAGAAAAGAGAAGAGTTAAGGGATAATATTTCAATTTTGATGGACTTTCTTCTTTCCTAAATCCTCTACCTTAAAATTTATTGATCTTCATTTTTACTGCTACCTCCACCTCCCACTCCCCATCATGCAACCATCCTCGCCATCTCCCCAAGCCCTGACCCCTTCGCCCGCCCTTATATTCCTCTCCCTTTCCTTCCCACTACCTCCCCTTCCCCCACTTCTTGAACTCCCTACCCGCAGATCCCTTCCCTTCCCCTTTCTTTTCCCACCTTCACGATCCTGATTCTCTCTATTTTCTCTCTTCTTCCCCTTACTCTCAAATTCTTTTTTCTTAATAAACATCTAGTTGACATTTTGTTTTTTTCTAAATTCTCCTTCACCCTCTCAGGACCCTCATTGATTCTCTCTTCCTACATAGTTCTTTCATCTCCTTGACTCTCGTCTGCCATACATACAAAGACTTTGAAGGAAAAGAAGAGAAAAACAAAAAAATTGCAGATTGAAAAATTTCTTGACTTGGACTGAAAAATTGATTTTAGAGAACCTCTATGTATGACTCTCAATTCCATATTACGTTTGTGAAATTTTGTTTAAAAAGGTTGAAATTCATATTTTTGTGGGTTTTTTTGTCCCGTATACGTATTGATTTCTTGGTACAATATTGATGTTTTGTTGGAATAAAAATTTTAATTTTTTTGTTGTCATTTGGTGAAGTAAAAGGAAAAAGAAGAGACGGATGTCCTACTTCATTTGGGCACTCTTTGCTCATTTTTTCTAAATTCGAGGCTAGAATGGCAAGCCACAACAAAAATCAAATCCATGGTGTATTTTCATTGCCCAAAAACTCACCAAAAAGATTTTCTAGCTGCGACGCTGTCATTGGTGGTTGCAGATTATTATGGTGCTTGATAGGTAGAGAAAAGAATTTTTTTTCATGGTATTTTGACGAGTTTGCCCTTGAAGAACTAACATTTTTATAGCCCCAATGATTGAACTTGACGGAGTGACCTAATTTTCCTATGTGGATCTTCTATCCCACTTCCTATCCTACTCCTTATCACACTACCAAATCAAATGTTAAGATTTCTTTTAAATATGGTTAAGATTTTTAATGGAATAATCTTGACCTTTTATTGGGTGGTGGGATAAAGAGTGAGATAGAGAGTGTGACAGATGATCCTTAGCGCCCATTTTAGTTGCTTTAGGGTTTGACGATCGAATTTGTGAAATTAATAAGACTTTAAATCAAATAGCGAAATAGTTTAGTGACCTTATTGACAGTTTGCTCCAATCTAATATATATTTTGATTTCAAATCCAAATCCACAACTTCACGAACACTGTGAAAAGGGGAAACGGCAGCTGTCCGTGCACTTTTCGGAAATGACGAAAATATACTCCGTACAACACCGCTATGACCTTTCATGCAGTGCGAGTTATGTCGAATTTATCCTTGAGATTGGACGGAATTCACGATCAACCAATGAAGGACGGTCATAATGAAGTTTACAAGTCATTTTCAAATGTAATTGAAGGCAAACACTTGACTTCTCTAATAGCGTATACAATAATCATTAAGCATACGTTGCTAATGGGCAGGTCAATTCTTAGAATCGTATCAGAAATCGATATTACTTATATAACTATCATGAAATTACTCGACCAAATCCTTTCATCCAAACACAACATAATAGTAATATAACCATTTTTAATAGGCTTAATTACACTTTGCACCCTATAAATATGGTCATTTGTAAATTATCTTTTGTTTAATTTTATCTACATATTGTCCCCAAAGTTTATTATGGTTAAATTTTACATCGATATGGTGTGTGAAATGTCATATTTGCCTTAATTTATAGCTGCACTTTGCCACTTTGAAATTAAGGTGATTTGAACTTTAGCAGGCCCTAAGGCTTCGTTTGCGAGTGTAGGAAATAAGAGAAAAGAAGAGAAGGGATTTAAGTCTCTTTCCATATTGTTTGGGAGTTCTAGAGGGGAAGGAAGGATTTTGGACTCATTAGACATTTTCATTTTAGTGTTTAGCATTTTACGGACAAAGTTGGCATTTTTAAAAAGTTTGCAAGGCATAAGTAAATCTTTCTTTCCATTTCTCTCGAAAAATAGAGACAAAATTTTATTCAAAACATCCTTCCATTTCTCTCTCTTTTTACCCATCTAAAACTCCTAAACAAAGGAAAACATTAACTTTCCTTCATTTTCTCTTATTTTCTCCGTAAATCCCAACTCTAAAACTAAACCGAGCTTTAGTTTATCAAAAATTTGTCCTTCAAAATTTATGATTTTTTTTGTCTCTCCAATAGTTTATAAAAAGACCTTTTTACCTTTTAGTATTAAGTGCAAGAATTAATTTTTATTTTATTTTCTTCTTATTCATATACATTTTTGACGATGCCATCACGTACTTATTCTGTCATCATTAATTTTATATCTAGAATAAATTATTCTATTTTTTTCGTCACATTCTTTTATTTTTCTTCATTTTTTAAATTTATTTTTCTATTATTATTAATTAATTCATCAGTTTGTACCTAAAAAAATTACATTATTTGAGTAAATCTGTTGCTTTAAATATAAACAGTATATATTTTATATAAACTTAGTTAATCAATTCACTTATTCATGCCCTCTAAAAGAAGAAAAAAATATTAGGAACAAGACAAAAATCAGAAAAAAAATTTAATTCCTTTTTAAAAAATAATTTTAGTAAAAGAAATTTACAATTCTCAACTACTATTATTATTCACTTTTAAAAGAACATATTTTAAACCAAATTTAATAATGTTGTTTAAATAAAAAATATCAACGCAAGCGATAAATCCTTTATTAAAAAATAAAAACAAAGTTGAGTTATAGTGTTAAAATAAAAAATTTGTTCTAAATATATACAAAATATATGAGGAGGATAGGAGAAGCAAAAGTGTTAGCATGAAAAATTGCACGAAATAAGAAAAAATATCAAAATGTTTCACAAACTTAATACTAAAAGGAAAAAAAAATCTATAATAATATTAGATGAAAAATTAAACGCAATTAGCTTTGAACAACAAACTAATTATAAAATAAAGTCAAGAAATTCAAGTGCAACTCATCTTAATTTCAGTACAGCAAAATGTAATAATAAATAAGGCAATTGTCACATTTTACACTCTTTTTGAATGAAAAATTTAATCGGTGAGTGTTGAGGGGCAAGTAAGCATTGAGGGACAATGAGTAGATAGAATTAACACACGCAACAATTTGCAATCGACCCCAATTTACGGGGCAAAGGTAATCACGCCTTTTTAGTATAACAATCAAAGAAAGTCCTACCTATATGTGGGCAATAAATGTTTTCACCACAATTGGACATCTTCTATAAACCCAACTTATTTAACATTTCCAGTGTGTCAAAATGACTGTTGCAAACAAAACTTGAACAGGGTTGGCCAATTCACTTGATTGACTCAAGAATCAATCGTTGGTCTAGATCCGAGTTTGTTATCCCCTTTTTTTTTATGTTATTTAATATTTAATATTTTATATTATATAATGATATTTATACACTCTTTTATCTTCTTATACACTCTTATTTTTTTGAAAAAAAAAAACTTTAATAGCCCTCACATTTTACATTTGTACATTTTTAATCATTCATATTCAAAATGATGCATTTTAGTCCCTTACAAATTCAAAACATTAATTTGATCCCTCTACATAATTACATGTATGTTTTGGCTTGAAATTTTCACAAGCGTATCAAATGTTATATTTTTTATGGGCAAAATTAGCAACACACAAATTTTAAATACTAAACGACACATCCTAAAACCTTTTCCATCACCATTCCAAAATTCTCACCTACTATCACCACCCTTATTCTTAGAGGTGTCAATTGGGCTTTGTGAGCCAAACTTTTACAAAGTGCAAATTCACACTCCGACTCACAAATTTATTTGGGTTTCAGGCCTTAATTGGGTCAGTCCAACTTCACAAATGTGAAGCTCATACACGACTCACAAAATTTTTCAGGTTTCGGACTTTAATCGGGTTGGGCCAATCTCACATTATCCAATAAAAATTTTTACAATTTTTTTGTTAAAATTTTATTTTTTTACATCCGGTCAACAATATAGATAGTATGTACTACTTATGTTAATAAACAACTATTAACCATATCATTGAACCACAACATTTCAATTGAATTAACTAATGATATTGGGTTATTATTTTTAGTTAAGTTAATAGAATTCTAGAATCATTAACCATTATTTACATAAAATTAAGTAATATTATTTAATTTAGGATAAAATATTTATTATATATATATATTTATTTATTTATTTGGGTCGGCCTTTAATCGGGCCGACCCTAATAAAAGTCAAATTCGATTCACAATTTAATTGGCCTAACATTTAGGCCCAAATTCATCCCAAATCACTTTGGACTGCTAAAAATGTAAGGTTCAACCCTTTATTTGTCGGGTTGGATGGTCCGAACTCGGGCCAGTTCAGCCCCGTTGGCAGTCCAACTTATTCCCCTTCCTCTCCGCTTTTGCTTTGTCAACCTATTCAAACAGTCCCACTCCTATTCTTTTTAGGACAATTTAGTATTTAAAATTATGTATTATCAGTTTTGCCCTTAAATATGTTACATTTGATATACAATGAATATTTCAGGTCAAAATATGCCTATAATTGTGTTGAGGGACTAAAAATGATAAATTTTGAATTTGTAAGGGACTAAAACACATCATTTTGAATGTGAAGGACTAAAAAGTACAAGTGTGAAAGGTGAGGGACTATTAAAGTTATTTCTCTCCTTTCTTTTTAATAAGTAAAATGACTAAAAACCTTTCATCTACGTCACTCTATTTTTATATAGCTAAAGTGCCATAGTTTCAATATTTACTTCTTGGAATAAATTTGAAATATTTTATAACTTTGAAAATTTATATATAAATAATTTCAAATTTTTTTATAAATTTCTTTTTTGTACTTAAAAAAATATTAGTTTATATTAGTAATGTTTATACATATGTTTTATATTAAAGTATAAATTATATTGGTAATTTACACAACATATTTGTGCGTGTGTGTGTGTATATATATATATAGAGAGAGAAACAAAGAGAGAGAGAGATATTATTACTATATGTTAAATATTTTAATCAAATCCGACTCCTAATCGAATTGGAAGAGCTAGATCCATATACAATTTGTGTATTATAATAGATAAACAGATTCACCTGTTTCGGACCCGTTTATCTGGTCTGAATCCATGCGTAAATCTTGTTGGACCCCAGTTATGATAATCATGTTTTGATGATGATCAAATCGTACTAACGGCTTGAAAACAAATGTTCGAAAAAATAGGAAGGTTCAGACAAAAATGATCATCCGAACACAATCAAGAAAAACAACCGAAAGTTGAACAACACCTTACGGACGATGAAGAGCTTCCGAAAGAAAGAATGCAGGAATTCGGACGCAAGGGAGCGACCGAAACAAGACTAGACAATGCTGAAGAAGAACATCTTTCGGACGCAGATAACTGCCCAAAGAAAGTGTTTCGGACTCAAAAGATCGTCCGAGACAAGGAATCTGAAAGACAAAAGAATCGGATGTTGAAAACCATCCGAAGAAATGAGCTCGAAATGAAGAAATTTTCTGTCAAACCTGTAGGACGCATATAACCATCTTAGACACTGTTTATTAAGCTGTAGGACACATACGACCGTCCGAGACACTGTTCATGATGCTGTAGGACGTATGATCGGACGCCCGAACCACCGTCTGAACCCCTAATGGCTGGTTTTTAATAGCTAGTTTTCTGACCATTGGATCTCAAATTTCAACACATCTTTCATCTATAAATAACTCAAGGACATTCAAATGATGGGTGGAAGTACTAAATTCAATACAAACACTTGTAAGAGCTATTTTGGGAGAAATAGGCTAAAATATTGTGGGTTGTATTGGGTTATTGGGTAGTATAGTTCTCTTGGCTCAACTAGAGGGAATTAGTGTGAGCAAGAGTAGACTAGTGAGTGATCTTCAAGTGTAAGAGTGGAGGGATAACAAGTGTACAAAAGTGAGGTTGTAGTGTAAAACCCTTTGGCTCAAGAGGAACTTAGTTGGTGCAAGGGTGAGCCTACTTTGTATACTAGAAGGTTATTGTCTCACCTTCTTTGAAGAGGCACTACTAGTGCATGCACTCAAGCTGGAGAAGTTTGAGAGTTTGGTTTGATATTCTTTATCTCAATCTTTTATTTGTTCTTTAAACTTTGATTGTTAAATATTTATCTTTGATCATTTATGTTTAAGTATTCGTTTGTTGCACAAAGTTTGTATTTTCATTAATCACTTCAAAATGTTTGTTTTTTGAGACAACCTAATTCACCCCCCTCTTAGGTTGCTTTTGGGCCAACAAATCTAATTATCCGGATCCGTTTAGGTATTATAATACACAAATCGCATATGAATCTAATGGTTGTTTCGATCCGATTAGGATTGGAATCCAATTAAAATATTTAATATTTAATAAAATTATATATATATATATATAGAGATATTCTATATGCACAAATATTTTGTATAAATGGCCAATATAATTTATACTCTAATGTAAAAGATATGCATAAATATTAATATGAACTAAATCTTTTTTTAACAATTACAAAAAAGAAATTCTATAAAAAATTGAAGTTTTTATATATAAATTTTCAAACATATAAAATATTTTCAAATTTATTCTAGTAAGTAAACATTAAATAAGGGCAATTTAGGTATATAAAAATGGAGTGACGTGGTGAAAAGTTTTTAATCATTTTACTTGTTAAAAAGGGATAGGAGTATATAAGAGGCTATAGATAAAAAAAAAGATTGTGCAAACATCATTTGTCTTTATATTTTATTTTTATTTTCATTCACATATAACTTCAAATAATTTTTTGATTTAATTTCATTAAAATTTTAAAACCACTCGTAATACTGATTGGTTGAACCGAAAACTTATAATCAGTTGATTCAACGACTTATCCAAATTTCAAAACATTGGTCAAGACACATTCGAGGTGAGGACTAGTCAAATTAGTAGCTGTAGACACTACTTTTAAAGTATTAACTTGAAAGGGAAGAAATTTTTACATAGATCGAATTCAGGCATAATGTCGTGGATTCTTGATCTATAAAGGGCCACATCACTTAGTTGTTAGATGATGTGACCCTTATAAATTAAAAGATTCATGGCACTATATCATAAATCTAGTCTATGTAAGAATTTCCCCTAGAAGGGTGTGATCATTATCGTTATATCCACAAAAGTTAAACCAAATAGCAAAAGAAAGTTTTGAAGAAACTATTTAGAAAGTTCATGAAGATAGAAAAAAGTCTTTACCAACAACTCACTCCACAATGTAGAATGTATTTTCTAAATTATTGAATGAATAAAAAGTAATGAAACCTCATATTTTTTGAGTCATGTCAATGACTTTAAAATCGAGACTTATCACGCATTATGGAACATTCTCACTCAGATAGAAATAATCGAATGTCTACCCTCTACCCTAGACTATAAAAGTGTTAGAAATAATTAATTTGAAGAAAACTATTTTATTTAGTGTTTGATAAATTAATAATAATATTATTAATATCTGATAAATTGTTACTCTTCAAGAGCGCTATATTTAATATAACTAATTTAAATATAATTGTTATTTTAGTTAAAAGACATGATTCTTAATTGAGCGACGACTTTCATAGCTAATAAAGAAAAAGAGTTACGTATTTTCATTGGTTGTTATAATTAAGAGACATATTATACAAAAGAGTTACGACTTTACAAAAAGTCATGTATCTTCACACTTGTTATCATATATAAATATAATAAAGTTGACGCAAACATCTTCTTTTCGATTCTCTTCTCTTTTTATTTGGCACAAATTAAATGGAGGGTGAATTACTCTAGCTCTTCAAGCCATCCCACTATTTTCTCCATGACTCCCCTTCTATCACTTGACTGATCACCTCTTCTTTGTAAACTACACTACCGTTTCTTTCTCACTCACCTATAACCGTCTCCTTATCTACGGTCCCTCATTCTATCTCAATTATTTATGCTTTTACTATTCTCAAATTCTCTATTTCCTGACTCATATCTTCTCTTTTATCTATTTCAAAATTTTGAATACATAATTTTCATTCACAAATCACATATAAGTTATCTAAACGAATGTTTGAAACAAAATTGAATGATTTTTGTCATCTATATCCTCTTCCTATACTTATATACATCTTTGGGTTATCAAAAATTGCTTGCGTAATATTAGTAACAACTAGCCTTTATTATGTTTTGTTAGGATTTCAATAAAGTTTTTATTATTTTTAATGAATTTGCAAACGTGTAAACAATTTTTGGTTATTTGCTCTTTATTATTTGTTTTTATTTGTTTTAATTTTAATGAAGTTCTGATTTTTGATTGAAGGACATCAACCATTGAATACACATACCTGGAGGATTGAAAAGGCGACTGGGCCTCTTCAATTTCGTGCTAAGGCCACCCTTGAAAGCCAATAATTTTTATGTCAGGTGGCTCATTTCTCCTATTTTTAGGTTTAACTGATTTTCAATTCTTCTCTTTATTTATCGATTGTTTAAAAGGTGTTCAATAAATTGAAATAATTGTATTAAACTGTATTTGTATATGCCTTTGAACTTTTGAGGTCGGCTATTATATGTGGGAGCCAAACTAAATTGTTGAATTTTTTAGGGATACAGAATCTTCATAGCTTTTATCCCACCACAAAACAAATAAAAATGTAGAATTCGTTTTAAAGAATAATAAGTTAAAGTTTCATGTGGGCTCAGATATGGACTATGATTCCAACTATATTTATTGTAAATAGTAGAAGGTCCAGTATTTTGGATACTAACGAAGGCCAGAGCAGAGATCTATGTTTGTATAAATTGTATTCTTAGATTTTTGAATTTGTATAGATTTTGGTAATTTTTTATTCATGTCACTACACTATTGTATATTTTAAAATTACCTTTATCCAGCTATAGAAACAAATTTGAATACTTGCCTTTTATTTTTCCTTCTACTTATTTGCAAAACATATCATTACATCATACTACTAATTTCTTTCATCAAATTAACTATTGTGTGACTATTTTTAAACAAATATATGGATTTTTGTTACAAATTCTATTAGTTGTGGATGTCTACACATGTATTTTTAATTTTGATAAGTTATAGTAGAAGTCTATCTATATCTAAGTATCTGATAACTGTAGATACAAGTTACGTTATTTACATTACGTAACTTATGGGTCATTGTACTCTTATAAATACATGCACTACATGAGGAATAATAGTACAGACAATTTAGTCTTCCATATTTCTTCCTCTCTTTCTCTCTCAATTCCATACACTTTCTTTAAATCTTCATATATTTTGTTTAACTTTTATAACACGTTATCAGCACGATCCATCCAATAAAACTTGAAGATAGTTTAGGTATTTTCTTATCCCAATACCTATTTATTGTTTATTTCAATTATTATTTTGAATCATGTCAAATCTTACCAAACTCGAATTTACGGCCCTTCCTATAACGGGTAAGAATTATCTTTCATGGATTTTGGATGCTGAAATTCAAGTAGATTCTATGGGTTTTGGAGACACCATTAAAAAAGAAAATACTGCATCCAATCAGGAAAATGCAAAATCAATGATTTTCCTTCGTCATCACATCCATGAAGGATTAAAAAGTGAATATCTCACCGTAAAAGATCATGCAGATCTATGGGAAAGTTTAAAAGATCGATTTGACCACCGAAAAACAATAATTCTTCCCAAAGCTCGTTATGAGTGGATGCATTTAAGATCGCAAGATTTAAAATATGTAAGTAATTATAACTCAGCAATGTTTAGAATCAGTTCTCAATTAAAATTATGTGGGGAAAATATTACTGATGAAGACATAATGGAAAAATATTTTCTACTTTTCACGCTTGCGAATGTAATCCTGCAGCAGCAATATTGTAAAAAATATTTTACGAGATATTCTCAACTAATTTCATGTCTTCTTGTTGCTGAGTTAAATAATGAATTATTAATGAAAAATCATGAATCTCGTCCTACTAGAACTGCTCCATTCCCTGACGTGAATGCAAATATGTCCGGAAGTGTTTCATTTCCAGAAGTGAATGCAACTATGGATAACAATTCTAAAAATAATTATGGTTATGGCCGTGGCCATGCCCGTGGACATGGACACGGACACGGATGTGGTCGTGGTCGTGGAAAGGGCCGTAATAATTATTCATACCATCAGAAGTGGATTAATCCTAAAGAGAATGAGAAAGGGAAAGAAAAAGTTGGTCAAAATAATCTTACCAAAAATACTGAAGATTTGTGTTATCGATGTGGCACGAAAGGACATTGGTCATGTACTTGTCATACTTCTGAACATCTTGTTAAACTTTATCAAGCATCCATCAAAAGAAAAGAGAAAAATGTGGGAAGCAAATATGACTTATCAAGGTGATAGTGTTATGACAAATTTTACTGATAAAGTTGATGATTCAAACAATAATGCTGATTATTTTAATGACCTCACCAATATAACACATTTGGATGCATCAGACTTCTTTTGAGAGTTATGAGTAAATTGTTGGGAAGGAATAAAACTGTGGATTTATTATTTTTTTTTATTATGTTTTTTTTGTTCATTCGGTAGTTTTTTTTAGTTTAGTTTAAATTGGAACATTTATTTTAATGCAATTTATTTATTTTTTTGCATATTTATTTTAATTAAGTCATTTTTATTAATGAAGAATATGAGTACTTCCCACTCAATGATTGGATTCCAAAACAGTGAAGACTTATGTCTTGTTGATAGTGCAACAACACATACGATATTTAAAAATAAGAAATATTTTTTCATTTAATAAAGGGTAATGCAAATGTTAATACAATATCGGGTAGCACTGAATTAATTGATGGTTCCGGAAGAGTCACTATATTATTAAACCCGGAGGAACAAAATTCACTATAAATGCATTATTTTCTGCTAAGTCTCAACAAAATTTATTAAGTTTTAAAGATATATGCTGAAATGGATATCATATTGAGACTGTAAATGAGGAAAATATTGAATATCTATATATTACAAAAATAATATCTGGAAAGAAATGTGTTTTGGAAAAGTTATCTACTTTGTTTTCTGGTTTGTACTATACATATACTAGTATAATTGAATCACATGTTATAGTAAACCAGAAGTTTACTAATCCAAATAATTTTATTATTTAGCATGACCGGTTAGGCCATCCTAGAAACAATATGATGCATAGAATAATTGCAAATTCATATGGATATTTATTGAAGAACTTGAAGATTCCTCAATTTAGTAATTTTCTTGTGCTATTTGTTTTCAAGAAAAATTAATTATTAGACCATGACCAATTAAAATCGAAATTGAATCCCCAACATTTCTAGAACGTATTCAGGGTGATATCTGTGGGCCCATTCACACTCCCGTCATGTGGACCGTTTAGATATTTCATGATTTTGATAGATACATCTACTAGATGATCTCATGTGTGTTTATTATCTTCTCGCAACCTGGCGTTTGCGAGATTATTTGCTCAAATAATTCGATTAAGAGCACAATTTCTAGATTATGCAATTAAGAAAATCCGTCTTGATAATGTTGCTGAATTTATATCTCAAACATTTAATGATTTTTGTATGTCAATTGGTATAACTATTGAACATCCTGTAGCACATGTTCATACTCAAAATGGTCTAATAGAATCATTCATAAAGCGCTTCCAATTAATAGCTAGACCATTACTTATGATAAAAAAATTGCCTACTTCTGCGTGGGGACATGTTACTTTGCCTGCAGCAGCACTTGTACGTATCAGGCCAACAAATTATTTGAAATTCTCTCCATTACAATTGGCTTTTGGTCAGGAGCCTAATATATCGCATCTAAGAATTTTTGGTTGTGAGGTATATGTTCCAATTGCTCTACCAACAACGCACAAAGAGGGTCCTTAAAGAATGTTGGGAATATATGTTGGATAGGAGTCCCCCTCTATAATTAAATATTTTGAACCATTAACAAGAGATTTCTTTACCGCACGTTTTGCTGATTGTCATTTTGATGAAAATATTTTTCCAACATCAGGGGGAGAAAATAAATAGCTGGATATAAAAATTGAATGGAATGAATTATCATTATCACACTTCGATCTTTATACAAAATAATGTAAACTAGAAGTTCAAAAGATAATTCATTTGCAAAATATTGCGAATCAACTACCAGATTCATTTACTAACTTAAAACGAGTTACTAAATCTCATATACCAACTGAAAATGCTCCAATTAGAATTGAAGTTCCAGAAGAACAACCTATCAGTGAAAAATGATAGTAAATTACACCTAAAGCGTGGTAGACCTATCGGTTCCAAAGAAAAGAATCCTCGAAAGAGGAAAGGAGCAACTATTCAAGATGGTCATATAATGGAGGTGGGTGCTCTAAGAGACCCGAAGAGATCCTAGACATAACTAATCATAGAATTCCAGAAGTAGATCAGGTACCTGAATCAAATAAAAATGAAGAGATCTCAATAAGTAATGTCTCTACTGGAAAAAGATAGAACCGAACAGATATTGTTGTCGACAACAACTTTGTTTATAACATAGTTACTAATGTTTTGAATGAAAACGAGGATCTTGAACCTAAATCTGTCGAAGAATGTCGACATAGAGAAGATTGGCCGAAATGGAAAGATGCAATTCAAGTAGAATTAAATGCACTTTCAAAACATGAGATTTTTGGACTTGTAGTCCAAACACCTAAAGGTGTAAAGCCAATGGGGGTACAAATGGGTATTTGTGCAAAAACGAAGTGAGAAAATTGAAATTGTGTGATATAAAGCAAGCCTTGTCACACAAGGATTTTCACAAAGATTCGGCATTGATTATGAAGAAACATATTCTCCTGTGGTGGATGCAATCACCTTTAGATATCTTATTAGTTTGGTAGTTTTTATGAAAAACTTGAAATGCGTCTATATATATGGCTCGCTTGATACAGAGATCTATATGAAAATCCCTGAAGGATTTAATATTACCGACGCATATAAAGTTTCTCGAGAAAATTGTTCAATAAAACTACGTAAATCCTTATATGGAATAAAGCAATTTGGGTGTATGTGGTATAATCGGCTCAGTGAGTATCTCTTGAAAGAGGGTTGTAAAAATGATCCAATTTACCAATGTGTTTTTATAAGAAGAACTGGATCAAAATTTTTGATAATTACTGTGTATGTTGTTGATATAAATATTATTGGAACTCCTAAAGAAATTCAAAATGCAATGAATTATTTAAAGAAAGAATTTGAAATGAAAGACCTAGGTAAAACAAAATTTTGTATAGGTCTACAATTTGAGCACTTAACGCATGAAATTTTCATTCATTAATCAACTTATACAGAAAAAGTATTAAAGTGATTTTATATGGATAAAGCACATCCATTGAGTACCCCAATGATAGTCGTAAGATCGCTTGATGTGAGAAAGGATCTTTTCCATCTTGGGGAGAATGATGAAAAATTTCTTGGTCCCGAAGTACCATATCTAAGTGCTATAGGAGTTTTAATGTATCTTGCTAATAATACACGGCCTGATATAACATTTGCTGTAAGTTTATTAGCAAGATTTAGTTCTTCTCCAACATAAAGACACTAGAATGGTGTTAAGCATATTTTTAGATACCTCCGAGGGACTATTGATATGGGTTTACTTTATTCAAGTAAATCTAAATTACAATTAATTGGTTATGCAGATGCCGGATATTTATCTTACCCACATAAAGATCGATCTCAAATGGGTTATTTATTCACATGTGGAGAAACAGCTATATCATGGCGTTCAACAAAACAAACTTTAGCTGCTACTTCTTCAACTCATGCATAATTAATTCCTATACATGAGGCAAGTAGAGAATGTATTTGGCTAAAGTCATCAACTCAACATATTTAGAAGATATGTGGTCTTCATGTTTAACGTTAGAAGAGAAGTTGCCAACAATATTATATGAAGATAATGCAGAATGCATAGCCTAGTTAAAAGGAGGTTATAGCAAAGGCGATAGAACGAAACATATTTCTTCAAAGTTTTTCTACCCTCATGATCTTCAGAAGAATGGTGATATTGATATCCAACAGATTCGCTCATGTGATAATCTAGTTGATTTATTCACAAAGGCGCTACCAACATCAACATTCGAGAAGATAGTTTACAATATTGGATTGCACTGTCTCAAGGATATTAAGTGATGTTTTCATGAGGGAGAGTAATTGTAGACACTGTACTCTTTTTTCCTTGATCGTGGTTTTGTCCTAATGGGTTTTTCAGACAAGGTTTTTAATGAGACAGCATGCAAAAGTGTACTACAAATTTTGTGTACTCTTTTTCCTTCACTAGGTTTTTGTCCCACCGGATTTTTCCTATTAAGGTTTTAACGAGGTACATGATTTAGTCATTAGACATCCATGGGGGAGTGCTTACAAATTCTATTAGTTGTGGATGTCTATACATGTATTTTTAGTTTTGATAAGTTATAGTAGAAGTTTATCTATATCTAAGTATCTGATAACTGTAGATACAAGTTACGTTAATTATATTACGTAACTTATGGGTCATTGTACTCTTATAAATGCATACACTACATCAGGAATATTAGTACAGACAATTTAGTCTTCCATATTTCTTTCTCTCTTTCTCTCTCAATTCCATACATTTTCTTTAAATTTTCATATATGTTGTTTAACTTTTATAACAATTTTGACCTATTTATTATTATTACTCTTCCTATTTTCCTACAGTCAAGGAAAAGATGCCTAATGCAGAGGATAGTATTGGGATCACTTTATTGAGTTCTATATTATTGAGTTCTATATTCTCTTAGCAAATTAGATTGATTACCTATTTTTAAGTTGTGAGGTGGCTTATGTTTCTATTTATCTATGGATTACATAGGTTTCTTTAGCAAGAATCTTTATATTGAATTTATCTGTTTGTATCGAGTTCACTAATTCATAGAGATGTTTGTACTATGCCAACAACTAGGAGAAAGTTATGATTTCCATCAAGGACATATTGAAATTTGACAATGCCAAAATAATACACCCAATGATAATATTACACCCAATGATAATATTACATGTGGCTCCGGGTCCAGATCTATTAGGGGTATTTTAGTAATTTTACCCTTGTGGTTCAAATATATCTAAATGGGTCAAATATTGTATATTCGACCTACAGATTGATCCAACCCATCGATTTCAGGTATAAATATCAAAGTGACAGGTCAGATTCAATAAATTACTTTCCTAATTATTCAAGTTTTGAATTCTTATTGAATTTTACTCTCTGATCTAAGTACTGATGGTGAAATTGAAACAACAATGCGGAGTTGCAATGCTGTCGTAGGCACCCAAAATTAACAACTCTCAATTGTAATGAGGAAGCGGAGACAGGTCGTCCCACAGAGAACGGAGTTTATTCTCGTGCGATTCTAACAATGGAAAAAGGAGGGTTTTGAATACTTTTTGAACTAAAACTAAAACAATAAAATACTAAAGAGAATTCAATTAAGAAAGATCTTGGTTTTGGTCATATCCACCATGGCAATTTCACTAGTCGATCACTGACACACAAGATAATTCAATTTTATATCAAGCACTAATTGAAAAATTAACCCGAATGAATACCAATTCAAAGTTGATTCTTATTTCTTTCTAAAGTTGGTTAATTTTTAGCACGCGATCTAATTAACCCTAATTATTAATCTAACCCAGACACGCACCAAAGATTAATTAATAGAAGCTTTAAAATCAACAAGAACAATTAGGCTAATTAAACATAAACACACGCGGTTATGCCAATTAGATGATTAATTTCTCTAAATTCAATAACACTAATCGAGTAATTATCAAATTCAGTTGCTTCACAGATTGAATTAAGCACACACGGTTAAAACAATCAAGCAATAGATTAATTCTAATAACTTAATATTCTGCATGTTGCAATAATAAGTTAAAAAGAACAACCATAAAATTAATCACAGAAAAATAATCAATACTTGACATATAATTGAATAAATTCAAGCACAAGAAGTCTCACAACTTTGTAGACTTGACCATGGCTTCAATTTCCTCTACCAAGAAAAGGGTTTAGGCACAATGTCCCATGAAAGAATAAAGAAGAATTTTCTACTGAAAACCCTAGCCAAAAGAAAATAAAAGTGTTGATCTCTTTTCTCTCACCCTAAATGGGGTATTTATAATGAGTATTTAGGGTTGCAATTAAGGTCTATGGATAAGAACGTGAAATCAGGTGAAAAAGAGTACAACCGGGTGAAGAAATCTGTCAAAAACTCAAAAATACGCAATTCTGCTGTTTCGGACGCGCATGCGCTACCTATTTTGGGCGCATGTGCGCCCTAGGCAGTGCTGAAAAGTTCCCAGCGCACATGCACTGCTTATTCCCAACGCATGTGCGCTAGACTTCACTTTCGGCTTCAATTTTGGTTACCTTGATGTGTTTGGAATTTGGGAAAAATGAAAACATAAAAGTTGTAGCTCTATTTCTTATATTTCTAAAACATTTTAAATCATCTCAATTGAAGCTGAGATAAGAAAGTTATGCTCAATCTACCAAACTATATCAGAATCACTCCTCGCCGGTACACATTTTCTAACTTTGCAATTTTGAACAAGATTCCTATAGAATCATGGAAAAATCAAAACACAAAAGTTGTAGAACTCTTCAATATATTTCCAAATCATCCAAAATAATCTCAATTGGAGTTTTTACTCGAAAGTTATGCTTTAAATACAAAACAGTATCTAAATCACCCAATCCTGTGGGTGCACCCTCTTCTAGCCTGGTCTTGGTATCTCTCCATTTTTCTCTATTTTTGTCAGTTTGACCTTCGATTGATTCCAAACCTATAAAAAACATTAAAACACACAAGTGTAAATAAACATTAAAAACAAATAAGTTAAATATTTGGGAAAAAAACCTGAAAATGAAGGCAAAAAAAATCTCTACTTAGTAGTCAAGACACCTCGCAGACCGATTAAAATCCAAGATAAACTTCATGTAAATAACTCTCTTTTGGAGAGCTAATACACCCCTAACTTGAACTTTTACTCATCTTGAGCAAAACAAACAACAACAACAAAAAAATTAAAAAATAAACTCAAAGACTCAAATTCTAATTAAAATCCAAGCTAAAAAAGTACATAAATAACTCCCTTTTGGAGAGTAAACACACATCTCCAACTTGAATTTTTACTCATCCCAAGTAAATGCAAGAAAACACATAAGATTCATTACCTTTATTTAATGTATCATAGTCATAAAAAGATAAACTAAACAAGTAGATAAAGAACTCAACATGCATATAAAAGAACATTGCTAATTCACCCCTATATCATCATCATGAAAGTGTCAACTCTCCGCTCATGAAAATAGATATCACTTGCTCACAAAATCCAATTGAACATAAGCTTAGTAAGGGACAAACATACTAGAAGTCAATTTTTAAACACACAAAATACTCACTAATACATATGAACTCAAACCAAGGATCAAGGATCAAGTAGGTCTTTAAACCTTGTAACATAAGCTAAGGCTCAAAGGTAGGATATACATTTGAATAAATATAACTTAAATAACCTTAGACATGCTAGTGAATAACTTGAAACAAAATCCATTAGAACATCCCCCACAAGTATAATATTTAGCCAACTACCATTTTAGAAGGAAAAATGTACTTTCTTTATCACAACTTAGAAAGAATTGTCCTTCTTTATTCATAACACTTAACACCATTTAGAAGGAATTGTCCTTCTTTTCTTTCTTCCTTTTCATTTTTTCTTTTTTATTTTCTCCTTTTTTTTTCTTTTTTCTTTCAACACAACAAACATAACATATGGGATTATCAGAAATGTCAAAGTCAAAACCTTGACTTTCTTCCCCAACAAACATGTCTCATGTTCTTCCCAACCATCCATTACATTGTGCATATAGTATTAATATTGTGATACACCGCTAGCACTAACCACTTAGGTGATAGGTAGAAGAAGGATAAAATAAAAGAAGTAAGTTGGCTAATTAACGTGGTTAAACAAGAAATATGGCTTAGAAGGCTCAAAAGGGGATATTAATGATAAAATATCAATTACGTTGACTATTTGGCTCAAACGGTCCAAATAAGTTGTTTAAATCACTTCTTTGGTCTAAAATTACTCATACTTACAAATATATAAATCACGAACAATTCCAACGAATGTCACAAGCAAAACAATATTGATAAGCAATCATGATTAACACTCTTTGAAAATTAGCTCACTTTCACGCTCTCACTCAAGATAATATATTAAAATGAATAGTGATAATACTTCACAACTCAAAAGGTCCAAAAAGCAAAAATAGTTTATATACACTTTGAATCCATTTACTCTAACAAACATAGTTCACTTAAAACATATTTAAACTCTTGATATATACTCACAAAGGTTAATGAATACAAAAAAGCTACTACTAGAAAACAGAAAATCTTGTTGGTTAATCCTCTACAATACTTCAAGCAAAAAGGGTATAGAAATCTTGAAGGTTGTCGTCTGATAGTTAGGGAATCTTTTACAAAGTCAAATTCTCAAGAATAATAATAACACAAAAAACACAAAAGAATAACGAATATGGAACACCACCAAAAATCCACGACAAAATAAAAACTAAAAATAAGACGAATACTCATGCCAAAACACAACCCAAACAAGAACGAAAGAACGAAAAAAAATTTAAATACATAAGATACTCCCCTTATGACACCAAGGTGGTTTAGGAATTTTTAGATAATGTGCACACATCGTCCATTAGAAAGAATCATCATAAAGCCAAGGTGGCTTTGCTATCTTCAGGTAGTCATATCCATGCTCAGGTGTTTGTTCAGCAATCTTATGGTGTTCCTATGCTGCACTCCCTATAGTATGTGAGACCATCTCGTTGAAAAACTGTCACTTCTAGTTTGTACATCACACATGCTTCTACTGTTGGTCAGTGAAACCAAAATTGCAAAATTGACCAACTTGATAAATTTTTGTGTTAACATTTCATATTGATGACTATTATTTTAAAGTATATTGTGAATATTAGTTGGGTTATTTATGTGTTCAAGATTAATTATTGTGCTTTTAACACAACTAATGGAAATTGGATTTGGTGACCAAGAAATATATATGTAGACTAATGTTTTATTGGTCTTTCTGGGAATTGGCTTACAACATCAAAGACATTAAACAATGAAATTTAGAGCTTTTGATAACCTTGACTAGCTATCACACTTTGTTACCTAAACTGTTTGCTTTGTAGGGGCATTTTAAAATCTATGATGAAGAAAAACTATACGATGATTTTTAAGAAACTGAACATTTATTTAGCATTTTCCTCATATTCTAGCTTTAGATGAATTACTGAATGATTTGACTTCTGGAGAAGCTGCTTCATAGTACTTACATGGCAATGCTCTTTGTTATTGTCAAATTATGCTTTTCAATCAGGCAACAAAACTAGAAAACTTTGGAGCTGGCGTGGTGCATAATGTTTTCAAATCTTTTGGGTGGGAATATCTTGGACCTTTTGTCTGGGCACTCATAGCATTCAAGTAGCTAGATTATGAAGGCAGAATCAAAATCTTGTCCTGTGACTAGTATGTGGGTTTGCTTTTATATTCTTATATTTAGATTTATTTTTGAATTTAATTTCTTTTGATGTTGGGGACTCATATTTGTAGGTTATTTTTTCTTTTTATATTATACTTGTTAAATTTATCATATTGATTTTATTTTTCTCTTTATTATCAAAATATGCCTCGTGATACATACAAGATTCTTCCAGTACGATCTCCTATTGGCAGAGCCCTCGAACTCTTTGAAAATAGTATTCACTATCATAGTCAGGTGGCTTTTACTGCATGGAAGGTTAAGTTGTTGATTGATAGCATCATTTCTTCTACTTCATTATCCTTTTATGCTTACTGTTTTAATCATACAGTCAACATCATATACAATAACCAGGGCACTTGCTTTGAACAATTATGTTGCTCCTATTGATGGTACATGAGAGTAATCAAATCTGTCTTTCTTTGGAAAAATGAAGATCTGTGTAATGCACCAATCTAGTATGACACAGAATAATACATATGGGCTAAAAAAGAGAACAATACATACGTTGTCACGCCCCCAAAATGGGACAATGACATGCCGCACCTCGGAATCACCCCAAGCATGCAAGGCACAGTACAAAAGCAATATACAAACCATAATACCTGTCATTAGACCTCAAAATCAACCAATACAAGACCAGAAAGTATATTCAACAGCCATATCCATAACAATCCACAATAACCAAGTCACAGTCATCTACAAACAACAAAGCACAATCCCACAACAGTCAGAATTCGATCACAAGACAAATGTAACAAATCCATAGGCACACAGGCCCAAGCATAAAAACCAACCTCACACTAGGATGGTAAACAGGAAAACTCTATCTCCAATAACTGGGGTCTGTACTATAATCCCCTCCTCTGATCAACCTCGACTCAAAACCTGCTAACGTCTCCTGTTGGTTCTCAACTGCAAACATAGGAGAAATAATAACGGAGTAAGCACATCGTACTTAGTAAATAACATTTAAACCCAATTACAGATAACATGTATACAATCAATACAGGAAAAAATATACGAGACATTTCCAACAATTAAAATACAAATGTCAATCAAGGAGCTCATGGTTCACAAAAGTCTTCCCAGCACTGGATCCAGGTCTACCTATTATCCACCCGAGTAGACAAGGCATAACGGAGTGTCTATCACTTGTCTTCCCGAAAGACTGGGTATAACATTTACGAAGCAGAGTACTCAGTATATCATTTCATTCGCTCACTCATAGCCAAGTCCACTAAAGTCACCCATTGAGCTCTTCACAGTAATCATTCATTAACACATAGTACAATAATGAACAATTGATACATTACATAACAAACATATAATTTATAAACGTACTTACCTTATAAATATCAATTGAAATAATCCATATACTTACCTTAATATCAATTATTCTATGATTACAATACCAATCATATACAGGGTATTGATAAAAAGGTGTAAACGTTACTTACCTCAAAAATTGATTTCGTAGACGTATCCTAATTTCGACGGTTTAAAACTCTAATCTCGAATCACCTAAACCAGGAGAGTGTTATACCATTAGGATAAAAAAGCGAGATAGGGTTCACTTTTGGGTATCACCGATATTCTCAACTTAGACAATAATTGAACACAAACAAGGTAGGGTTGTTTTAAATTCGCGAAAATAACATAAAAATCTAAAATTAGGGTTCACAATTTCAAATATATCACTAGGTTAAGAATTGTCAAAATCCTAATTCAAATCTCACAAAAATAATAGTTAAAAATTCATTTCAACCTATAAATCGAATCCCAGTAGGTCATAAACATAGTTGGTAATAAAATCAATTCACAAAACAACAAAATTAAACGAATTAATTTTTTGAGGAACTTGAAATTTAACATAAAAAACCATCATTTAGATCTGGGCGTAAAACTATACTTTTAAAGTTGGATTAAAGGTCTACGAGGATTCTTGGATCACCAATTTGATTTGGGAGTTAAATTTCCTGAACTAGTACTAGGATTTGAAATTTGGGATTTGAAAGGTTTTGGAGATATGTTCTCTGCAATCCTCTGCTAGCTTGGAGATAATAAGGGATATATACAACCGAGTTAGAAACTTCATGACTAAGTTTGCCACCCTTCTTTAAAAATTTACATTTTGGTCCCTCAAGTTTTGTAAAAATATATTTTGACCCGAAAATTTTAGAAAATATTTAAAAAGGGTAAAACGATTGTTTAATATTTGAAAGGAATATTAATGAGTATTTAAAAGGATAATATCAAGTACAAAAATGTGTGAAATGATCAGAAAAGTCGTGTATTACATACATTATTGTAATTGACTTTGTAATATGTCAAACTTATAGTTGCACTTATCATGAGAAATCTATGGCTTTTTTGTCACATACACTGAGCACCCGGTCTGTGGTTTTTTTGTCACATACACTGACCCTGTTAGCTTTAGTTCCGCAATAACGCCAAATTGTAGGAAATTCTGTGTTCATCCAATCAAAACACATGTTGGTTGTTTTTGTTCCCAGATTTGCAATTTTTAATGATAGTTATGTTGTAAAATAGTTTATTACATACTTGACTCTAAACACTCATTTAATGCTTGACATCAACGAGATAACCCCCTTCTAGTAATAGTATACTGACAATAGATCTAGGAATGTGATTTTTAGAATTTTACTGATTTGATGGAGAAAGGGGTGTTGGTTAATTGCTTCCTAATCTCTATTCCAGTTCTCTTTCATCTTTGTCCTCATCTAGTGAAGATTTGGTTGCATCTGATAGTTACACGTGATCCTTCTTTTTCTATACTGAGTGCATGAATTGTTTCTATTATAGATGTCTTCTTTATCTCTTTCCAGTCAAGAGATGTCAAGGTCTAATTTCATTATAGCGCTTGATGCTGCATCTCAATGCAACCTGGTTGACAAATAATGTAGCTATGCTATTAACCAAATCAAGGGAACTGCTTTCGTTAACACTAGTCTATGAGGTTTGTGCCTTCCATTCTTTTGCTATTACTTTTTGCACTTTCTTCACCGATGCCAAAATTGAAATTTTGAAGGTTTTTAAAATGTTCGTCTTGTTAAGATTTAATCTTGTTTTGTTACTAGATTTCTTTTACTGTCCAATTTCTATTGGGGTTGGAGAAAAGCCAAGAAAAATGATGACAATGTTGAGCTATTTGGAGTTTAATATTTTTTGGTCCATGTCTTCCATTCTTGTCTAAATTTATTTGTGAGTATAACATCATTAATATGTAACTTTGCACCTATTTTTTCCCCTGTAGAATTGTTCAGAAGTTGGAGCATTCAAAGTCAAGAGCTTCAGTACTTACTTCACTTAGCCTCATCATATAATTTTTCATTCATTTGGGCATTTTCTACTACTTCGTATTTCCAAAGTGCTTAACGAGTGATAGACCTAAGACATTAATCCCCGCTAGGTCTTTAAGAATAGGAGTATTCACCGTACTTAGGCTATTTAGAAGAATCTATTTGTTGTTATGCATACCTAATAAATATTATTGTTTTCCTTGATGCTTGTAGAAGGCTTTGTCTTTTGCTGTGAGAGATTCCCTAATCAATGTTGGGCCATTGACCCAAATGCTACTGGCATTACTAAGCAAAGTAACCACGAACTAGTTAGTTCCTTTTTTTTCTTAACCCAAAAGCCCTAGGTCTGATTTTTATTGATGAATCAGACTTTCAAGAGCCTAAAGTGTCTACATTCTAATCTGTCCAGTCTACAAATCCCCATAGCTAATCTTAGAAAATTAGAATGTTCATAAAAAAGATTATATTGCAAATTGCAGCCAACTTTAGTTCCTTATTTATACTATTATTGAACCATATAACTTTAATAGTATAGAGTGAGAATTCAACTTGGCCAGCATTTAGAAAACTTCTTCACCTTGAAACAACTAAAACAACCATTTTGGCCTTTTTTCTGTGCTTATGGTTTTGAAATGGATGAAGAAATGAAGGAAAAAATGCTACTAAAGCTGGAAGATTATGCTAGAGGAGTGGTTGATTCAAAGGCAAAGAAGAAGTTGGGGAGGGCTTTGATATATATGAAGGACAGGTAGCTACAAATGTGAACATGGCTTGCAATAGATAGAATAGTTTAACAAAGTCTTGTGGAGTTTTGTTTTGAGATATTAACTAATTTACTCATTCATAGGTTCTCTACGTTATTTAGCTATGATTGTTGGTTCCTCTTCTTTAGGATGTGCTTCATTAAATATCTATTTTGGATATTGCTAAATAAAACATCTCTTTTTTATTTTTCCCTTGCAGTCACTAAAATTTCTGTCTATTATGGCAGCAATAAGTTTGGATGATGAGGCTAATAATATTGAGAAAACTCTATCCCTAGCTCTTGTGGATAGCAAAGGTGGTGCTTCTTCTTACCCTCTCGCCTCAAGAAGGCACTTGGGATGAGGTAGCATCTGAAGTTAATCTTGTTTCTTGGTTTATAAAAGTTGGTGATTTTTTAGCTAATATACTTGTTGTATAGTGGTGTGAGCAAAATGATGTTGTCGAGTTGCAATGCCGTCATAAGCACCCAAAATTAACAACTCTAGTGTAGTAGTGGTGAGTCGAGTTCGTCCCACAGAGAACTGCGATTATTTTCGTGCTAAATTGGAAAAAGGGGGTTTTGAATTCCTTTAAACTAAAACTAAAACAATAAAATAATTGGAGAGAATTTGATTAAGAACAATGTTGGTTTCGGTCATATCCACCATGGCAATTTCACTGGTCGATCATAGACACACAAAATAATTCAATTATATTTTAGGAAAAATCATTAAAGGCAAATTAATTAGTAGATTTCTGTTCTTAAGTTGATTCTTATTTCTTTCTAAAGTTGGTTAATTTTCAACACGCGATTGTTTAACCATAACTATTAATTTAATCCAGATGCGTGCCAAAAATCAATTAATAATAGAAGCATTAAGATCGACAAGAACAATTAGACTAATTAAACATAAACACACGCGGTTATGCCAATTAGATGATTAATTTCCTTAAATTCAGTAACACAAATCCAGTAATTATCAAACTATTTTTCTTTCTAGATTGAATTAAGCACAGATTAAAATTAGACTAGCTGTAGAAATTAATTCTAATAACTTAAGTATTCTGCAGCAATAACAAGTTCAAAAGAACAACCATAAATTTAATTGCAGAAAAATAATCAATACTTGAGATAAAAGTGAATAATTCAAGCACAAGAAGTCTCACAACTTTGTAGAATTGACCATGGCTTCAAATCCCTCTACCAAGAAAAGAGTTTAGGCACAAAGTGGCATGAAAGAATAAAGAGGAATTTCTACTACTAAAAACCCTAGCCAACAAGAAAATAAAAGTTTCAATCCTTTTTTCTCACCCTACTTGGGGTATTTATATTAAGTACTTAGGGTTACAAATAATGACTACAGATAAGAACGTGGTGAAATCGGGTGAAAAAGAGTCCAACCGGGTGAAGAAATCTGTCAAAAAACTCAAATACACGTTACTGTTGCTCTCCGCGCACATGCGCTGAGGTCCTAGCGCGCATGTGAGAGCGAGGCAATAACTTCCAGGTGTGTTTTGCACACTGCACACATGCTCAGAGATCCTAGCATACATGTACGCTCGAGCTGCTTCTAGAGTTGAAGCTTCTGGACGCAGCGAACATGCGCTGCATAGCTCCAGCGCATGTGCGCTGGCTTCCTCACTTGTGCTCCGCTTTTCGGCATCAATTTTCACCTTGATAATTCCATTATTTGAGAATGTTTAAAACACCAAAGTTGTAGAACTATCCATTATCTTCCCAATAAATCTTGAATCACCTCAATCGGAGCTTGGGATCAAAAGTTATACTTGAAATACAAAACAGTGTCTGGAATGACTTCGGACTCGTGCATGTCTCGTACTAAGCATTTTCTTTCATCGTTTTGCACCCTTTTCAACTTCTTCTAGTTTCATTGTAACCCTACAAATAAACTGAGAAGAACCAAATTAAGCTTGATAATAACTCAAATCTTGCTTACAACACTTAAAAACGTGGTAATTGACACAAAATATAGTACAATTATGAACTTATCATATAGCGCTTAATCTTGTTACTTGCTTTCTAAAAATTTGTGACTTTATCTAATAAAATTGTTGTATATTTACTTGTTTTTATTGGTTTCCCCCAAAAATAGATACTCTTTTGAATGAATTTTGCTAGATACAACAATCCATTATTTCTTAGCTCCTTCTTGCTTGAATCTTGTTTCTGTTCTACTTTGTCTTTAATATGGTTTTTCCACATATATCCAAGTTGTCTAATAATTCTTTTGTTTCTTCTTCAATTAAATGTCATTAAGATGTGATTTACTAGATTTGCCTAACCAGGTTCCACCAACAAAAACTCTGATCACTCCAATCCAGTGCAAATCTATCTCTATGGAGGCAGTTTAAAACTCAGATGGAATACACAGTAACTGCGGCCATTGCTCCTCAGGTATGATACTGCTTTGCTAAGAGATTAGTCTTCCACTTATTTTTACTGTTTGTGAAGTTTGATTATCCTATTTGACTAGGGAATCTCAATTGGGTTAACATTATTATGTTTTGCTTGTTTACATAAGAAGACTAATTCCTTGATGGTTTTTGTTTTTCTATTGGTACTATACTACCCAATCTAAACTTGTATTGCATCTAAAATTGTTTTCCACTTCGTATAAATCTATTTTGCTAATTCATTTGTAATTTTTGTAGCTAATTATTGGGTGAATTTTTGAGCAAACTAATGTAACTAAATTGTAGCACAATTAATGGGAAAAATTATGGTCTTACAGGAATAGGAATTGGGAACCTTGGGACTATGCTTTTATAATTAGGAGCCCATAGCAAAGCTTAAAACTATTGTTTCTTTTGGTAAAAATTTTTGGTATGTTTTGATGGTTAGCATTTATTTAGAAGGTTGGAATATATTTTCGAATAAGAAGAATAGTTTTTGAAAAAATATTTTTATATAAGTATTTTCGAAACTGGATTAAATTTAATTATTTTCAGGTATACTTTTATATAAAGAGATTTTCAAAAAAAGTGAAAGAAAGTTATTTTCTTTTATTTTCTATGGGAATTTTTTCGAATGTCTATATTTTATTGGTTAGTAATGTTATAAAATCTGTAGTATTATTTAGAACTTTTTGCTCACGAATTATTATCTTTAATACTCTACTTCTTGTAAGTAGTGAAAAGATTACTTTTGAGGAAAATAAGAAGGGGTTTTTGTAAACATTTTTGTCTGGGTTTTTTGGATATAACTTTAAAAAAATATTTTCTAAAAAACAATTTAGGAAATATTTTGGTTTTTATAATTGTTTTGAAAAACTCTAGTTTTTTATAAGCGGAAATTTTATTTTTTAAGACTTTCTGAAATAAAGGAAAATTTAGGTTTGTAAATATTGTTTTCTGAATTAATTTAAAGAATAATCTTCGCGAATTTTTATGGAATTTTTTGAAAGATACTCTTTGTTAATACTTTTTTAAAGATTATTTTAGGCAAGAAATACTTTGGTCAAGTAGACTAAGTAAGTTTCGAAAATGTAATTAGTTTCTTTATTTTTTGCGTACGTTAAAAGGAATGTTTTCAAGTGTATATTTTTTGAAATTTTTGAAAAGAATTTGTTTAATATTTTCTAAACAACTGGTTAAAAAGGTAAGAGAATACTTTGAAAAGAATAAGTTACATAAGTTTTATTAGAATTATCTATACTATATATAATGCAAGAGGCCCATTTTTGTATGTTGTCATTTAATGTATTTCCTATTATACCCCTCTTAATTGGGAAGTTTTAAACTTTCCCTTTTTTCCTCTACATAATTATTTTTTTCAAAATTTTTCTAAAATTCTCTTAATAAAAAATTATGTTTTATAATAAATAAAAAATATATTTTTTATAAGCACACACATAGAGTGTGCAGTAATCACTCGTTCTGATTATAGTTCATGGGGTATGACATTATGTGTATTCAGTTGGTAAGCAATTGTTTGGAAATCTGAAATTTATTCTTGAATAAAAGAATAGTTTTTTTAAAAAAAAATAAATTTTGGGATATCAACCTAATATTCCCTTAAATTTACATTTGTACTTTTGTAATCTTTCACATTCAAAATAGCACATTTCATCTATTACAAATTCAAAACGTACCACTTTAGTGCCTTGATACAATTACATGCATATTTTGGCCTTAAATTATTCACATGTTACATTTTTTTTAGAGGCAAAATTAGCAGCATGCAAATTCTAAAAACTAAATAACACCACATAAAACCTTCTCCAATCACCACCCCAAAATTCTCTCCAACCATCGCTTCCCTATTTGTCTCGCATGCCACTTTCCCTCTTTCCAGCCCTTACTATAGGAGCTCCAACTCTCTTCTTTTTAGAATAATTTAGTGTTTAGAATTGTGTTACAAATTTTGTCCTTAAAAAAATATGATATGTGATACACAGGTGACTATTTCAAGCCAAAATATGCCTAGCACATAATTGTGTTAACGGACCAAAGTGGTGCATTTGGAATTCATGACAGACAAAAAAATCATCATTTTGAATGTAAGGAACTAAATAAATACAAATGTGAAATGTGAGGGACTATTAGTGCCATTTTTCCAAATGTTTTGATATAAGGATTTTTGAAATTGGAGCAAATACAATTATTTTTGGGTATATTTTTATATATGAGGTTTCAAAAAAGAAAAAAAGAAAAAAAAAGAAAACAACATTCAAAAAAAAGAAAAAAGAAAAAGGATTTTCAAAAAATGTAAAAGAAGATATATTTTTTTATTATTTTCGGTGAGAATTCTTTCAAAATACTATTTTATGGGTTAGTAATTTTATATGATCCATAGTATTATTTAGAGCTTTTTGCATAAATAATTATTATTGTATTTGTAAACAATAAAAAGATTACTTTTAAGAAATTTTGAAGAAACTAAGAAAATGTCTTTTGAAACTTATTTTTGTAGGAATTTTTAGAAATAACTTTAGCAATCTTATATTGAAAAACAATTTAGGAATATTTTGATTTGATAATTGTTTTGTATAAATCTTGTTTTTTATAAATGGTAAAATTATTTTTTGGAGTTTTTGAAATAATAAAAAGTTGAGTTTTGTAAATATTATTTTGAATTATTTTTTAAAATAATCTTATTAAATATTTTATGGAATTCGACTTTTATCGAGTAGAATGAGTAAGTTTAGAATATGTTATTAGTTTCTTTATTTTTTGGTACAAGTTAAAATGAAGTTTTTAAGAGTTCATTCTCTAAAACTTTTGAAAAGATGAACAACTAGTATTGAAAAAATTAAGAGAATACTTTTTGTAGAGTAAGTAGTAGTAAGTTTCTTTTAAGTGTTTATTTGGCATGATTCTCTATTTGTTTGAGAGGTAGATTTTTGAATAAGTTAAGTATTTTATGGATTTTCTTAAATAGATGGTCAATCTGAGGGACTATAAAAAAACACTAGAGCATATATTACAAGCTTGTGTATTAGATTTTGTGATGGAAAAGTTGGATCAATTATTGAAACTAATGGAGTTATCATGGTTATATTTAAATGACTTTGTTTGTAGAATTATATGGACGTGAAAGTATAAAAGGTTGGTAAGAAATGGATTTCAATCTTGGTGAGCTAGGAGGTACGTGGGAAGAAATTAAGTTTTTATCAGAAAAGTTCAAAACCACACAAATTAGAACAAGAATTGTGCTGGCTTGAAATGTGGACCCATGGAATTTAAGTGGGATTAAAGTTTATAACTGACAAAGGGAGTAATGTGATTTCTCGATTCATAGGACCATTGAGGTTATGGTATGAGTTGGAAAACTAGCATATTCGTCAGCTTTGTCACCTAAATTATCCACAGTTCATAATCATGTATCGTAATTGTAAATTATATATCCGAGCCGAGTAATGTGATCAAGTATTACTGTTGGACATTAGAGGAAATTCAACTTATGTAACAATCATCACAAAGAATCATGAATTGCAAGGATGAAGAGTTTCAAGAGAGGATAGATTTTATATGTAAAGGTTCAATGGATTAACTATGACATCGGACATGAGAGTGAAGTACCCGTTTCTCTTCGATCAATTTACATAAATTTCAACGTCGAAACTTTTTACAAGGAGGGTAGAATGTGAAAACTTGAATTTTCATTTCGATATATATATATATGTATGTATGTATGGATTATCAACTAGCGAATTTAAGTTGGGCTGATATGACTATGTTTTGGTTGGATAATAATTGCTTGTTGTAGTGTGTTTACATAAGAAATCTAATTCCTTGTTGGTTTTAGTTTTCCATTGGGCCTTTGCTACCTAATATAATATTATATTTTATCTAACAACGTCTTCTATTTCATATACATTTCTTTTGCTAATTCATTTGTGATTTTTGTAACTAATTATTGGATAAATTTTTAAGCAAACAAATGTAACTAAATTGTAGAACAATTAACTGTAAAAGTTGTTGTCCTATAGGAATAGGAGTTGGGAACCCTTATGAGACTATGCTTGTATAAATAAGAGACCAGAGCAATGCTTAAAACCATTGTTTCTTTTACTGAAAATTTCTGGTATGCTATGATGGTTAGTATTTATTCAGAAAGTTGGAATCTATTTTCGAATAAGAACCATAGCTTTTTAAAAAAAATATATTTTATATCAGAATTTTCGAAAGTGGATTAAATATAATTATTTTTTAACATACTTTTATATAGGAGGTTTTCGAAAAAATGATTTTCTAAAAATGTGAAAAGAAGATTTTTTTTTTATTTGTATGGGAATTATTTTGAAGGTTTATTTTATAGGTTAGTAATGTTATATAATGTATAGTATTATTTAGTTAACTATCACGTACTCGACTTTGAAGGTATTTTTGGATGACTGGAGTTTACAAGGAACTACATCTTTGAAAGGCATAATTTGTAAAGCTTTTGCCTTCTATTATAGTATGGGAGGTATGGAAAGCATGTAACAGCAGTAAGTATGATGATAAAAAGTAGACAACTAACTACTAGAGACTAACAGACAACATCAAAGGTTAATATGGCAAATATTAGTAGCTCACTCGTATGCAGCACTCTAGAAACAACATAGGTTTAAGAGGGGACTGGTTAGAACTTCAAGTTCAACACCCAAAATAGCCTAAAATCTAAGCTGGTTAGATTGCTACCCCCACTTACTTTGGTCTTCAAACTGAACACAAATCGGGTGTCAAGGGGGGATCCAGGACATGCAGTATGAGGATGAATGATTATGGATTCTTCTAGAAGTGTGATTGCAACTTTTGCAAAGTATTATGGAGCTTTTCAGACAAACATGAAAGCATCGCAGAGGCAAGGGCTTTACTACAAGGGTTTCAGTTGTGCTATTCTTTGCATGTAAGGTAGATCACTTTGGAGATGGATTCAGCAGTGTTACTCAAGATTCTGGAAAAGAAATGCACAACACCATGGGCAATTGATGCTATTATTCAGTAGATTTTCAATTTGTTACCTCAATTTCAATACACAGCAAACCATCGGAGTTTTTGGAGAAGCAAATCAAGTGGTAGATACACTACTACTATTGGATGTAATTAGCAATGTGATATAGTTTTTGAAGCAAGTTCTCTCATAGTTTTAGCTAGAGGTTTTGTTAGAATGGATAGAATACCTTGTACGAATTTTAGAATCAAGAAAGGTTAGACTAGAAATCAAGTTAGCTTATTAGGGTTTCAAAGGTTTATGTCTTCGAGATCTTACATTTCATTAGACGTTTTGGTATTAAGTCCCCCTCCATGTATTTTCATACTGATTATTAATGAAATTTGGGAGTGAGGTCCCCTTCCCCCACAAATGAACAATTGGTTAACTCAAAATAAAATGTATAGTATTATTTAGTACTTTTTCATACATAATTATTATCTTGAATACTTTACTTTTTGTTAAATAGAAATTTTTTTTTGAAGGAAATAAGAAGGAGTTTTTGCAAACTTATTTTTCTGGATTTTTTGGATATAACTTTAAAAAAATATTTTTTTGAAAAACATTTCTTCAAGAAATATTTTGGTTTGATAATTGTTTAAAAAACTCTAGTTTTGTATAAGCAAAAAATTTACTTGTTGGACTTTTGAAATAACAAAAATTGAGTTTTGTAAATATTGTTTTCTGATTTCTTTTTAAAAAAAAAATCTTAGTCAATATTTTATGGAACTTTTTAAAAAGGCAATCTTTATAAATACATCTTTAGTATCTGTATTTTAGACAAGAAATAGATGTGTCAAGTAGACTAAGTAAATTTTGAAAATATAATTAATTTCTTTATTTTTTATATACGTGAAAGGAATGTTTTTAAGAGTTTATTTTCTAAAAATTTTGAAAAGAATTTTGTTTAATATTTTCTAAACAACCAATTAAAAGGTAAGAAAATACTTTTTTAAAAATAAATTATGTAATTTTATTAGAATTATTGTGATTACAGCTCATGAGTTTTGATGGTTAGTACTTGTTTAGAAAGTTGAAATTTATTCTCGAATAAAAGAATAGTTTTTGAAAAAAAAAACATTTTTATTACACATCTAGGGGATAGTCCCTTACATTTACATTTGTAATTTTTAATCCCTCACATTCAAAATGGCGAATTTTCACCGTTACAAATTCAAAACGTGCCATTTTAGACCCTCGGTATAATTAAATGGATATTTTGACCTTAAAATTCACATGTATATCACATGTTATTTTTTGGGAGGCAAAATTCTAAAAATTAGCAAGACAAAATTCTAAAGCTTAATAACACCACATAAAACCTTCTCAACCACTGCCCCAAAATTTTCACCAACCATCATTACCCTATTCGCCTCGCTTGCCACTTTCCCTCCTTTCCACCCTCTACTCTTGGAGCTCCAACTCTCTTCTTTTTTGGGATAATTTAGTGTTTAGAATTATGTGTTGAAAATTTTACCCTAAAAAAATGTGACACGTGATACGCATATGATTATTGCAAGCCAACATATGTCTATAATTGTGTCAGTAGACCAAAGTGGTATATTTAAAATTTGTGACGGATGAAAAATATCAATATTTTGAATTGTAAAGGACTAAATAAATACAAATATGTAACGTGAGGCACTATTAGGTTCATTTTTCCCATATATTTTGACATAAGGATTTTCAAAATTGGATTAAATGTAATTATTTTTTAGTATATTTTTATATATGAGATTTTTGAAAAAAAACAAAAAAAGAAAGGAAAACTATGTTCGAAAGAAAAAGAAAAAGGATTTTCGAAAAAAGTAAAAGGAAGATATTTTCTTTTTTTTTCGGTGAGAATTATTTCGAAGGTTATTTTATGGGTTAGTAATATTATATAATTGCATAGTATTATTTAGAACTTTTTGCATAAAAAATTATTATTGTATTTGAAAACAATAAAAAGGTTACTTTTAAGAAACTAAGAAAATGTCTTTGGAAACTTATTTTTGTAGGAATTTTTGTAAATAACTCTAATACATATTTTCGAAAAAAAATTTAGGAACATTTTGGTTTGATAATTATTTTAAAAAAATCTTTTCTTTATAACCAAAAAAATTATTTTTTCGAGTTAGCCGCACTTCTTAAAATAATTAAAATTTGATTTTTATAAATATTATTTTTGAATTCTTTTTAAAAATAATCATAGTGAACATTTTATGGAATTCAACTTTTGTCAAGTAGACTATGTAAGTTTCGAATATGTTATTAGTTTCTTTATTTATTTATTTTTATATAAGTTAAAATGAAAGCTTTTAAGAGTTTATTTTTTGAAACTTTTGAAAACATGAACAGCTAGTATTGAAAAATGTAAGATGAATACTTTTTGTAGAATAAGTTTTGTGAGTTTTGTCTATCTGTTTAGTTGGCATGATTTTCTATTTGTTTGAGTGGTAGATTTTTGAATAAGTGAAGTATTATATGGATTTTCTTAAACCGATGGTCAATCTGAGGGACTATAAAAAAATACTAAAGGATATGTTACAAGCTTGTGTATTAGATTTCGGAGGAAAAATAGGATCAACTATTGAAACTGATGGAGTTCTCATAGTGATATTAGAATGGCTTCGTTTGTAGTGTTATATAGACGAAATCGATGAGAGTATAGCTATATTATATTGAAATGAGATTGGTGAGAAATGGATTTTCGAACCTGGTTTGGCAGGAAGGACATAGGAAGAAATTAAGGTTTTATCAGAAAAGTTAAAAGTCACAAAAATCGGAATAAGAATTGCTTTGGTTTGAAACATGGACCCATGAAATTCAAGTGGAAGGAGAATGTATAACTAACAAAGGAAGTGATGCAATTTAGTAAACATAGAAGGATAAGTTCTCAATTCGTAGGACTGTTAAGGATTTGGAATGAGTTGGAAAACTAGCGTAATGGCTAGCTTTAACACCTATATTATCAAGGATGCATAATATATTTCATGTATTGTAATTGCGAGGTACTCCGACCTGAGTGATTAAGTTTTACCATTGGACGCTTGATGTTAGAGAGAATTTGACTTATGTAACAATCACCACTAAGAATTGTGAACCATAAGAATGAAGAGTTTCAAAGAGGACAGATTTTGTATGTAAAGGCTCAATAGACTAACCAAAGATCCTCGACTGATATGGAAGAAGACAAGATAATGAAGTGCTCTTTTCTCTTTGAGCAATTTACCCAAGTTTCGAGAACAAAAGTTTTTACAAGGAGGTTAAAATGTGAAAACCCAAATTTCGATTCCAAATATATATATATATATAAATTTTGATTATTCCCTTTTTTTGTGAAGATTAAAATACACACCCTTAATGAAATATAGTGCTCACTTGGAATACAAAATCAAATTACTCATTATCTAATGTTTATTTGTACCATCCTACTTCACATAATCTACTACTTTTTTCTCCTTTCTTGTCACAACTAATTAAATAATTTCATGTTTAACATGTCTTTAATGAAGTAAAATTGATCTATGTAAAATACTCTCTATTAAATCTACTAATACTATTTATTTTTTTATAATATTACTATATAAGAGATTATTTATATTTCAAATTACTATAATAAAATTCTTTAGATTTTCTTATATTTTTATTTGTTTAAGAATATTTATTAAAACTTAAAAATATAAAAAGAAAAGAAAAATGAATCTAATTAAAATGTAAAGTTATATAAATCAAACAAAAATTATATCTTTTATAGAAAAAACTAAATTGATGAAACTAATATATAACAAATTCTTTCTTCTTTAATTTATTATGAAGAAGGTATGAAATTTTAAGAGTAGAAAAATCATTTATATTTGAGCAAAAAATAAAATAAAATATTATTTTATAGCTGTTATATATGTTCAAATTGTTTATATATTTTTTATTGATACTAAGGTCTTTATTAACTATTATGTATCTTTCAAATTCACTTTTCATTCTATTGTAATGTCACTAATCATGTCTCTATTTTTGTTACTAAATGAGGTTATTGTGCTTTAGGATCAATGTTTAATAATTATTTAGTTGTTCGTCGTAGCAGATAAGTTAAATTATTGGATTTTAAATTTATTAGTGTTAATAGCTTCTTTGACTCAAGGAATTGAGCTTACTTTTGCGAAAAGATATCGACTTCACTAACATCAACAGATCTTTAAAGTAATAGAAGAAAAGGAAATGTTCTAACAAACTCCTTTGGCACAAGGAATT
Source organism: Cinchona pubescens (assembly GCA_025175665.1). Lineage (NCBI taxonomy): Eukaryota > Viridiplantae > Streptophyta > Magnoliopsida > Gentianales > Rubiaceae > Cinchona > Cinchona pubescens. The sequence goes on along the minus strand of JANKKI010000212.1, from coordinate 92,009 downwards.
AAACTTACCATTGCCAAATGAGCTCCTCTACTAACATTTAACATAAAAGAAATAGAAGAAGAGAAAGTGTCTCAGACAAATTTTATGCATTCCTTTTGACTTTGTTTAGCTTGAAGTCAATAACATATTTTTTTAACATCAAAGTCTTGCTCCAAACTCTGCCTGTGTCGAGTTTTTCTTAGCATAGCCGGTTCCAACCCTAGGTAAAGGAGAAGGGTTGCTTTAAGTCGACAGCCAGTATAAAAATTTGTCAATCTTATGAGATGAATCTACTACAATATTGTGTTAATGTTAGGGCGTTCCCCGTAAACGACGCATCGTATTGCCTAAGTGCGGCTAATAGTAAGCAAGGGCCGCTATGTCTTCATGGGGGTCTGGATAGAGTGAAAAATATGCAAGGTCCTTGTTGGTCCCAAAGCAACCTAAGAGGGGGGTGAATTAGGTTTCTAAAAGTTGACATTTTGTAAATACTTTTAGAAATATTAAGCTTATTGAGATTTTTCAACTAATAATTAATATAATATAATCAATGAAACTGTGAAGTAAGAAATAGAGGAAATTAAACAACCAATACTTCCAAGCTAACAAGCTTGAAGTATTAATTCACTAGAATGCTTCACACACTTGGTGAGTCAATAATCTTTACAAAGTAGGGAAATTCTTGCTCACACTAAAACTCTTTTAGTTGAGCCAAGAACTTTACTCACAACCTCACTTTCGTACAAGATTATCACTCCACTCAAAATTGAATTGAACTCTAAACTGCACACTAATACAATATAGCACTATAGCCAATTTGTACTAAAATTGCTCTTTTCTAAGGCTTGTATTCAATGTATTAGATGATCTTTACAGAATATTAGAGCAGTTATTTATAGGAGCAATAAATGGTGGTTGCAACTACTTCCTAACGGCTAAATAATAAATGCACAAAAAGTAGCCGTTGAGGTTTCGGACATCCGAGATAATACAGTAGGATGCGTCCGACACAGTGTCCGATCTCTATGCAGTTGGTGAAGAACATGGTTCGGACGGTTGTGTTAGTCCTAAAGAGACTTTGTTCAGATAGTTGTGTGCGTCCGTAGAGAAGCAGTAAGAACCTTGCTTTCTGCCTGTTGGTTTGGACGGTGTACTGCGTCCGAGAAGCTTGACATAGTTTGGACGGTGTACTGCGTCCGAACACCCTGTCTCCAGCAGAACAAGTAACAGACTTGCAAAACTTGTTTACATAATTTAGTGCTTATGTCATCATCAAAATAAGGTTTGGAAAACATCAATCTCCCCCTTTTTGATGATGACAAACAGTCATGGAATAATTATGTAAAATCAATAGATATGAGTGATAACCAATTATTTTGCAATATGCATTACTACTCCCCCTTTTGACATCATCAAACAAAGCTCCCACTGAGAAAGTGCAAATATTCAACAGGAATAGTGCAAAAATTCATAAAAGGATAAAATCCAAATATACCGAAATATTGTTTTCTGTTCAACAGGAATAGTGCAAAGAGATAAAGTAATATATAAAAGGATAAAACCGAGAGCGAATCTAACTAGTCAAAGGAAAAAATTCAGAGAAATGCCAAAACTGAAATACAGATTATTAAAGAATCTAAGTCGAGTCATTTTTCTTCTTAGAGCGCTTTTTGATCTTGCGGCGTTTGGAAGAGGCATCATCGTCAGTAGCCTCACTGTCTTCATCTTCTTCATTATGGCGTCGCATGATGAAATTGAATGTGTCGTCAACGTACTCATCGTCGCCTTCATCTTCATTGGCAGCACCTTGATTATTTGTGTCCTCTTCGTCATCCTCACGAACATCCCCTTCTTCAGCATTGTCATCACTTTCAGTAGAGGAGTCGAGTGGATATATGATTGAATATTGGCAAATTGAACCTGAGGTGAAGCAGACATGCCCAAGCTAAGTGCCTCTTGGAGAATCAACTGACGAGTTTCAAGTCGCTTTAACTTACGATTAGTGCGACATTGAAAGGAACTTTACTTGAGTGCTTAAAGAAGTGAGAAGGCCACAGATTTGAGAGAGTGAAGGTTCAGGGGAAGATGGATGAGGATCATGGACTGGTGGAGGTGTTTGAGGAGGAGGAGAATGGGGAATTGCCAAACCAAAGGTAGAGGCTTGGGATTTTGAACGTTCAATATCAAAAGCTTCCGTAGTTAACCATTGATCGTTAAAAAAATGGAGGCCTTTTCGTTCAATATAAGATTTGTTGAAATAGGGGGGAAATTGTTTGTTGCAGCTGAAAGGTACATTAAGGAAATCAAATACTTTGGTGAGAAATTTTCCAAAAGGAAATGTTTCTTCGGGTGTCAGTAAGAAAGAGTTCCCACAGGGAGCAGAAGAGATACCCAAAGTCAAAAGGAATTCCCTTGAAAACACAAAACAGTAAGTAAAGTTGCATTTTTCCGGGCTCAGTGCGATGCCCATCGGTTGGTAACAGCAAATTCGTGACAAGAGTGTACAGAATGTTCAGTTCAGAAGTGAGCAATGGTGGTTTTGGCTTCCGAGGCCTGTTTGAAATTGATGTTAAAAATAGCTCTGACCTCATCAATGTCAAATCGAGTATCAATAGCGGGCCATTTATCTAAAGAAAAGAAATAAGAGAAATCATTCGGATTTGAGACTTCACATTCAAAAATAGTGTTGATGATGTTGGAGGAAATTTCAAGATTTGTGCTGTTTACACGAGAAACTAATGTGCGAACAGCGGGGCCTTTCCTAAGATTGGCTGTGAATTGAAGCACCATGTCATGATAAACGGGTAAATCAATATGCACTAAGTGACCCCAATTTTATTTTTCAAAGCACGATTTGACAATGGGAAGATTAAATTCGTCAAAAAGACGCTGAGAAGCAGGACGTTGAACGATTATAGATTTGCTAAGAAGAAATGTATACCGTTCGGATGCCTTAGCATCGATGAATTTTGGTAAGGTTGGATTTGAGGAGACTTGAGGATTAGCAGAAGATTCCCCACGCACCGGAGCTTTCCGTACATCTCATTTGATTTTCATCCACGAGTTGCTATAGATGAACCTCCATGGGATTTAACCATTGTGAATGAAAGGAAAGAAAGGAAACAAAAAATTTTAATTTTTTGAAAGGTTGGTGGAAATTTGATGAAATGAGATGGTAGATGGGTGGAATTAGGTTCAGTAATGGTGATGAATACTTTGGGAATGACAATTTTCCAAACAATTTGTGGAGAGAAGGAAGAAGTTGGAAGAATTTTTTTTGGAGAAAAATTTTGACAGAGAGGGTTTCAGGGGTTAGGGTGAGTCCGAAATGGGGGAAAGTGGACGGTTTTAATCGAGTAGGGAGACCGTTCAGACGGCCTAACGATTGGTGTGTGACCGATGAAGAGTCCGAAAGCTGATGAACGGACGGCCGATCCAAGAGCTATTGCGTTCAATATTCTTTCGGACGATGGTAAGCGTCCGGTAGAATTCCAGAGAGTAAGTGAAGAAATTGAGTAGCGTTCGGACGATCATAAGCGTCCGAGTCAGAGAGGACTTTGGACTCTGGTTTTCGGACGAGTGAGAGCATCCGAGAAATAGTGTTGTTCGGACGATTGAGTGTGTCCGAACGAAGAGATTATGCCAAATTGAACTGTAAAATCCTCAAACTTTTTTTGAGAGATTCAAAATGATCTAGAGGCAAGGGTTTTGTAAAAATTTCTGCCAATTGATCTAAAGTGGGCACGAAATCAACACGTATATCCTTTTTACAAACAAGATTTTTAATAAAATGGTGCTTAACATCAATGTGTTTGGTCCTAGAGTGCATAACATGATTTTTTGTGAGATTAATTGCACTAGTGTTGCCACACCTTATAGCACACAATAAAAAACAATACCAAATCTTTTAGAGTATGTTTCATCCACAGAAGTTGAGCACAACAATTTCCAGCAGCAATGTATTAGGCTTCAACCTTAGAAAGAGAAATAGAATTTTGTTTTTTGCTAAACCAAGATACAAGACAATTTCCCAGGAAATGACACATACCACTGGTACTTTTTCTATCAATTTCTACACCAAGGAAAGTCAGCGTCAGAATAACTAATTAAATCAAATGTAGAGGACTTTGGATACCACAAACCAAAATTCATTGTACCCTTCAAATATCTAAAATTCTTTTTACAGCTATCAAGTGCAATTCTTTGGGGCAAGATTGAAATCTAGCACATAAACAAACAACAAACATAATATCTGGTCTACTGGCTGTTAAGTAAAGTAGGCTTCCGATCATACCTCTATAGTATTTTTCATCAACACCATTACCTCCTTCGTCTTTATCAAGTTTGGTTGAAGTGCACATAGGCGTACCAACTTGTTTGCAATCTTCCCTTCCGCATCGTTTGAGTAGCTCCTTTTTATACTTGATTTGTGTAATAAACGTTCCTTCCTTTGTTTGGTGAACTTGTAGTCCAAGGAAAAATTGTAACTTGCCCATCAAACTAATCTCAAACTCTTTTTGCATTAAATGTGAAAAATCCTTGCACAAGCTTTCATTAGTTGCTCCAAAAATAATATGTTATCAACATAAATTTGAACAATTAACAAACCATTTAAATCTATTTTTGTAAAAAGAGTGGTGTCAACTACACCTCTTTTCAATCCATTTTCAATCAATAAACCACTTAATCTTTCATACCAAGCTCTTGGAGCTTGTTTCAAACCATATAAAGCTTTAGAGAGTTTGAAAACATGATTTGGAAGATTTTTATTTTCAAAGCTCGGAGATTGTTCAACGAAAACTTCTTGATCAATAAAACCATTTAAAAATGCACTTTTGACATCCATTTGAAATAATTTGAAATCATTGAAACATGCAAATGCTAGAAACATGCGAATGGATTCTAATCTAGCCACGGGTGCAAAGGTTTCATCAAAGTCAATACCTTCTTCTTGAGCATAACTTTTTGCAACAAGTCTAGCTTTGTTTCTTATAATTTCACCTTTATCATTTAATTTGTTTCTAAAAACCCATTTTGTTCCAATTACGGGATGAGAAGATGGTCTTTCAACCAAGGTCCGATACGTTATTTTTCTGAAATTGACTAAGTTCATCTTGCATGGCAATGACCCAATATTCATCATTCAAAGCAACATCTACATGTTTAGGTTCAATGACAGAAAGTAATGCACAGTTACTATTCAAAGGTTTATGAGAACGAGTAGTTACCCCATCGGATAGATCACCTATGATTAAATCTTGAGGGTGACTAGAGACGAATCTCCAAGCTTTTGGAAGATATTTTGGAATATCCTCGTTCTTTTCTTCTTCATCATCTACTTGATGGTCGTTGACATCATTGCTTGATGTGATCTATTGATGATCTTCATGAATAGTGAGCTTCTCAAGCTCCTTTTGAATACCTACATCTTCATCTTCGCACAAATTCTTTGAGATAACATCATTAGCTTCATCAAAGGTAACATGTACAACTTCTTCAATCAAGAGCGTTCTTCTATTGTAAACTTGGTATGCTTTCTTATCACTAGAATATCCTAGAAAGATCACTTCATCCGATTTTTAAGAGTCAAATTTACCAAGGTTTTCTTTGATTTTTAAAACAAAACATTTGCAACCAAAAACTTTAAAATAGCTCACAACGGGTTTTTTACAAATCTATTTGGAGTTCATAAGGAGTTTTGATTAAAAAGGATCTTAATAAAACTTGATTCATGACATAACAAGTCGTGTTAACGGCTTCGGCCCAAAAATATTGTGGTAAGTCGCATTCACTAATCATAGTTCTAGCGGTTTCTTGAAGAATCCTATTTTTCCTTTCAACAACACCATTTTGTTGAGGGACTCTAACAACCAAAAATTCATGAAAAATACCGTTGCGATCACAAAAGTCGGGAAAACCTCCAAATTTAAATTCGGCACCATTGTCACTTCTTAAACGAATGATTTTTAAATTCAATAAATTTTGAATTTTGGAAAACAATTTTACAAATTTTTCAAAAGCCTCATTTTTGTGAGCAATAAATAATACCCAAGTATACCTAGAATAGTCATCCACAATAACAAAGGCATATTTGCAACCACCAAGACTAGCATATTGAGTAGGTCCAAATAAGTCTAAATGCAACAATTCTAAAGGTTTATGAGTGGACACAAAATTCTTTGGTTTTATTAAAACTTTGACTTGTTTACCAAATTGGCATGCATCACAAATTTTATTTTTCAAAAATTTTAGTTTTGGCAAACCTCTTACCAAATCCTTCTTAGCAAGTTTTTCAATCAAATCCATATTAAAATGACAAAGTCTTCTATGCCAAAGCCAAGGATGATCTATGGAAGCGGTAAGATATTTTACATTGCTATTGCTAATTTTATCAAGATGAATCACATAAACATCATTGTGCCTAGTGCCCTTGAATAAAACAACATGATTTTTATCAAGGATAAGACATTCATGCTTGGTAAAAAATACATATAATTTTTTGTCACAAAGTTGACTTACACTTAATAAATTATAGTTCAAATTATCAACAAGAAGCACATTTTTAATTAAGGTTTCACCATTTTTACCTACATCACCAAGAATGCCGATTGATTTTGCTTTATTGTTATCTCCAAATGTGACTTTTCCACTGTTTTTGGACATGAGATTTGTGAAAAGAGAAGCATCACCCGTCATGTGCCTTGAACATCCACTATCTATGAACCACTTAGCATTGTTGGTGATGTTAAGTACCTACACAATAGATCAATTGATAACTTTTGGTACCCACATTTTCTTGGGTCCATTTGAGTTAGTAAATTGCTATCAATCCATGCTACTTTTATTCCAAGTTTCTCATTTTTCTTTACATAACGCATATTCTTGACATGTCCATGTTGTTGGCAATATCTACAAATAGTATTTTTATTTCCATATAAAGAGGATTTTGATTTTAAAAAACATAAGTCATCCCTTCTAAACATGATAAAATTTTTGTTGATTAATACATTTCTATTTCTTTTCAAATCAGGAACATTTTCTTTCTTTCTAGTCAAGAGAGCATTCAAATCATCCAATCTTTTCTTCAAGGAGGCTTGTTCTTCCTTGACCTTTGATCTCACATGCATTCTTTTCTTCAAGTCACAATTTTCTTGTGATAGCCTATTATTTTCATTCACAAGTTAGCATTCAATAGAGCATTTGATTTCTTCACTAACTTCTTATTTCTAGCATATGATTCCTTTAAGCTATCATGCAATTTCAAAATGAAAGCTTCAAGATCATTTTCATCATTTTCATCATTTTCATCATTGGAGTCATAGTTAGAATTTACCTCATCATCTCTAATGGCCATAAAGGCCATTTGCGCCGACTCCATTTCTTATTCGACTTCTCCTTCGGAGTTGCAATCATCCCATGTGATTTGAAAGTTATTGAATCTAGGCTTTCTTCATTCCTTCTTTTTCTTGGAAGGACACTCATTTGCAAAGTGTCCGATTGACCGCATTCAAAGCACTTTTCGTTTTGCTTCTTCATTTCTAGCCTAGTCTTTCCTTTGAAATTATTTGAATTTGTAGCTCCCCCTCTTCTCATTCTTCGTTTGTGCTGATGTAATGTTTAAGAAATCCTTTGGTGATGAGTGCAAGATCTCCTTCATCAAGATCTTCGTCTTCTAGATTGATGGAGCCATTTTCATCCTCTTCTTGAGAGGTCTTTAGAGCAATGCTCCTTCTTGGTCTTGCTTCTTCATCATCCACCACTTTGGCCTTCAACTTTAATTCATAAGATGTAAGAGAGTTGATTAGCAATTCAATAGGCATTGAATTTAAATTCTTGGCTTCCTCTATAGCAATTGTTTTGGCATCCCATTCTTTGGATAGAGCATTTAGGATTTTTCTATTCTTTTCACCCAAAGAATACTCCTTACCCATGGCTTCAAGATCCTTAATGATATCATTGAACCTAAATACATTTTGTCAATATTTTCATGTGGTTCCATCTTGAATGACTCATACTTGGCAACAAGTAAGGATTTCTTTTGCTCACGAACATCGTCGCTCCCTTCATGGATTTCCTTCAATTTATCCCAAATTTCTTTAGCCGAAATGTCATCCCTTTACGCGAGTTGATTCATTTGCATCCAAGGCATTATATAGCATATTCATGGCTTTTGCATTTAACTTCAAGTTTGCCTTGTCTTGTGGAGTGAGATCATCCCTTGTCTTTTCTCTTCTTCTATTTGTGTGATCATCAATGATAGTAGCTTCAAAGGGACCTTCATTAACAACATACCATAAGTCAATATCAATAGATTGCAAAAATATTTTCATTCTATCTCTCCAACTAATAAAATTTGCCCCATTGAACATAAGGGGCCTAGTAACGGATTGACCCTCCAAAAATTGAGCATTGTTGGTTGCCATAATAGTTCTTTTCTCAAAAGCAATTTAAGCAATAAAACGAGACCAAGTTCTGATACCAATTGTTGGTCCCAAAGCAACCTAAGAGGGGGGTGAATTAGGTTTCTGAAAAAATACTTTTAGAAATATTAAGCTTATTGAGATTTTTCAACTAATAATTAATATAATAGAATCAATGAAACTGTGAAGTAAGAAATGAGAGGAAATTAAACAACCAATACTTCCAAGCTAACAAGCTTGAAGTATTAATTCACTAGAATGCTTCACACACTTGGTGAGCCAATAATCTTTACAAAGTAGGGAAATTCTTGCTCACACTAAAACTCTTTTAGTTGAGTCAAGAATTTTACTCACAACCACACTTTCGTACAAGATTATCAATCCACTCAAAATTGAATTGTACTCTAAACTGCACACTAATACCATATAGCACTATAGCCAATTTGTACTAAAATTGCTCTTTTCTAAGGCTTGTATTCAATGTATTGGATGATCTTTACAGAATATTAGAGCAGTTATTTATAGGAGCAATAAATGGTGGTTGCAACTACTTCCTAACGGCTAAATAATAAATGCACAAAAAGTAGCCATTGAGGTTTCTGACGTCCGAGATAAGTAGGATGCATCCGACACAGCGTCTGATCTCCAAGCAGTTGGTGAAGAACATCGTTCGGACGACCGTGCATGCGTCCGTTCAATCATCATCCCGAACTACTGTACGGAGCTTCAGACGGTTGTGTTCGTCCAAAAGAGACTTTGTTCGGATAGCTGTGTGCGTCCGTAGAGAAGCAGTAAGAACCTTGCTTTCTGCCTGTTGGTTCGGACGTTGTACTGCGTCCGAGAAGCTTGACATAGTTCGGACGATGTACTGCGTCCGAACACCCTGTCTCCAGCAGAACAAGTAACAGACTGCAAAGCTTGTTTACATAATTTAGTGCTTATGTCATCATCAAAATAAGGTTTGGAAAACATCAGTCCTCACATAATAGGGAGAGCATAGTGGGGAGAAAAATGTTCTGGAGTATAGGATTAGATTAGAAACTTGGAATATTAGAACTCTTACTGGTAAATCAATGGAGGTGGAAGATATAATGATTAGGAGAAGAATTAATATTTTGTGTTTATAGTAGACAAAATGGGTAGGAGAAAAGGCTAAACTATTGGATAATTCAGAATTTGAACTTTAGTATTCAGGAGTAAACAGGACTACAAATGGGGTTCTGGTATTATTGTAGATAGGTCGATAAAGGACGATGTAGTGCAGGTGACTAGGAAAATAGATAGGATTATGTCCCTCAAACTAATTTTAGGATATTAAACTATTAATATCTTCAGTGTCTATGCGCCTCAAGTAGGTCTAGATAAGTCCATTAAGGCTAACTTTTGAAAGGATTTAGATGAGACGATAGGTAGTGACCCCCAAGCTAAGTAAATTTTTATAGGATGTGATCTAAATGGACATGTGAGAAGAGATATTGAGGATTATAAAGAAGTGCGTGGTGGATATAGTTATGGGGAAAGAAATGAAGAAGAAAAATTAATTGGAGTTTGGAATGGCATTCGACCTTTGCATTATCAATACTTTTTTCAAGAGGAGGGAGGAACATTTAGTTACCTTTAAAAGTGGTTCAACAAAGTCACAGATTGACTTTCTCCCCACAAGAAAGAGAGATAGAAAGGTTTGTAAAGATTGAAAAATCATCCGCGAAGCTCCACCTTACCTTCAAATAGGGGAGCTATGTAGACAGATTTTTTGGTCTTTACTTTCGTGTTTGGAGTAGGTGAAAATGAGGAACAGCAAGGAGATGGCTTTTTAGCCAAAACAGTGTGGTGTGGGTAGCCTGCCCGGGTTTGTAAAGATTGCAAAATCATACCTGGAGAAAGTTTAACCTCACAACATAGGCTTTTGGTGGTGGACTTCAGGCATAAACATCACATTAGGCGAAGGAACCTACCTAAATCACCTAGAATTAAGTAGAGGAATTTAAAGAAGAAAAAAGAAGAAATTTTTAACAAAGATTTGTTAGGGCAAAGTATTTGGGATTTACAAGGAGAATCTGACACTTTATAGAATGACATGGCAACTAGAGTGAGAACAGTGGCTAAGAAGATTTTTGAAAAGTCAAGAGGATATTCCCCCATGAACAAGGAATCTTGGTGGTGGGATGACGGTGTACATGATAAAATCAAAGTTAAGAGGGCTAACATAAGGCTCTATATAGTTGTAAAAGTAACGAAAATATTAAGAAATGTAAACTTGCTAAAAAAGAGGCAAAACAGCCCTTAAGTTGAGCGAGAGATAGGGCTTTTGAAGATTTTTACCAAAAATTAGAATCCAAGGAAGGGGAGCGAGATATTTATAAAATTGGTAAAGCAAGAGCCCATAGGACAAAGGACAAAGGACTTAACCCAAGTCAAGTGCATCAATGATAAAAATAATATGGTGCTAGTAAGATATGAGGAAATTAAGGAAATGTGGGAGAGATACTTCCATCAACTATTCAATGAAAGAAATGGAGACGATATCATTTTAGGAGAGTTACCTAAGTCTGAGGATTATAGAAACATAATGTATTATCGAAGAAATCAGGAATCAGAGATGGAGGAGGCTTTGAAGAAGATGAAGAAAAGAAAAGCAGTTGGCCCCGATGATATTCCAATCGAGGTATGGAAATGCTTAGGAAAGAAGGGTAAAAGTTGGCTTACCAATCTTTTTAATAAAATATTGAAGAGTAGAAAGATGTGTGTCATGACGAATGGAAGAAGAGTACTCTCATACCCATATTCTAGAACAAAGAGGAAATACAAAATTGTACAAATTACAGAGGTATTAAGTAAGCCATACGATGAAACTTTGGGAGGGGTGATAGAAAGAAGGTTAAAAAACGAGACTAAGGTGTCAAATATAGTTTGGTTTCATGCCAGGGAGATCGACTATTGAATCCATACATCTCCTAAGTAGACTTATCGAGAGATACCGTGATACCGTGATAAGGAAAAGGATTTACATATGATTTTTATTGATCTTGAAAAGGCATACGATAGAGTTCTGAGAGAAGTTATGTGGAGACTTTTAGAAAAAAGACAAGTTATAGTTGCATATATAGAATCAATAAAGGAGATGTATAGGGATGTGGTTACAAGTGTGAGAACACCAGGAGGGTTGACACGAGAGTTTCCTATAAATATTGGTTTACACCAAGATTCAACTCTAAGTCCTTATTTATTTGCATTGGTCATAGATGAACTTACATTATAAATAAGGCACATACAGGAGGAAATACCATGGTGTATGTTATTTGCAAATGACATTGTTTTAGTAGATGAAATAAATGACGGGGTTAATCCTAAACTCGAGATTTGAAGAGAGACACTTGAGGTAAATGTGTTCAAAATTAGTAGATCAAAAATAAAATATATGGAATTTAAGTTTAGCAAGGGTCCACGTAGGAATAGAATAGGGGTTAGTATCGGAAATCAAGAGATACCCATAAGTGAAAATTTTAAATATTTAGGATCAGTTCCTCGGAGTGATGGTAGTATAGATCGAGATGTTACACATCAGATACAAGCGGGTTGGACTAAATGGAGAATGACATCAAGAATATTATGCGACTGGAAAATTTCTTTACGAGTTAAGGGTAAATTTTATAGAATGGCAATTAGGCCAGCAATGCTTTATGGGTCTGAGTATTGGACAGTGAATTATACACATGAGCAAAAGATGAGAGTAGGAGAAATGCGAATGTTAAGATGGATGTGTGACAGTAGGATGGACAAGATACACAACGAGCATATTCGTGAGAAGATTGGAGTAGCATCTATTGATGAGAAAATGAGAGAAACACGTTTAAGGCGGTTAGGTCATGTGTTAAGATAACCAGGAGAAGCATTTGTTAGGTGAGTAGATTTTAGAGAGAGTAGTCAACATAAGAGGGGTAAGGAAAGACCGAAAAAGACTTGGTGGGTAACTTGTAACAAAGATATAGCCCATCTATGAATTCAGGAAGATATGGTTCATGACATAACGCAATGGCGTATCAGGATTCATGCAACGGACCCTATTTAGTAGGATGAAAGTTTGGTTTTGTTTGTTTGTTTGTTTGTAAAGTCTGCTCCAACTTAAAAATCACAATATTAATAATTAATCATACAAATAGAAAATTTAAAATTTTTTAAAAATATGAATAGATACAATTATTTTCTTATCTTATTTAAGTCTGTATTACAATAACTTATATTTGTTTTGCCCTTCCTTACACAAAGAAACTGGAGAAAATTATCCAAGCAATGAAAGTAAAGCTTGGAAACAAAATAGAAAAACAATCCACATGCCCAAAATATTCTAAAATAATCATTGTAACACATGAAGAATTCTAGACATAATTGTAGATTGACAAAATAGAAAAAATACTTAGGTACGTAATTAATATAAAAACAGCACATATTATGCAAAAAAAAAATTCATATTGTCAAATACTCTAAATAGTTACATGTATATATTGAGTTTATATGTCAACTTTAGATCTACAATATCAGCTGTTATAGTCTTTGGCAAAGCAATAAAGAATATTGGTTTAGATTAACAACTGATAAAGTAAAGAAAGTTTAAAAAATGGTATGATTTATTTCCAAACTAATCTAGATAATCATTGCATGACCTACACGAAATTACGTACAAAATGTAGGAATAATAATATAGAAAAAATAAGTAGGTAAATAATGTAAAAGATAACAAAATTATTCAAATTAATCATACTATTAAATACATCTAAAATAAGGTTATAGATATAGATTGTGTTTACATGTCACCTTTGGAAATTATAATGCAATTATTCACTATTTAACAAAACAATAAAATCATAGGTTAAATGTCTTGATAAATAATACAAAGAATTAATCAAAAAAGTAAAAAATTAAAAAAATAAATTCACACAATTTTATTGGCTTTCATTCTGTTTATATATTTAATAAATGCAAATTTAATTTTATGCTAAAATACTATATCAAAATATAATGCTGGATTTAACCAAATTTGATGCTATTCAGGATAAATGGAAGAGTTCAGAATGTCAATGGAGTTCCAAAGTGAATGTTATTATAAGGATAAAAAACAAGAAAAATACCAATATATTATCTATCTAGATACATAATTTACACAATATCTAAAAAAATTAATTATGATAGCAAAAATATAAAAAATTACGTGTTATTCTGGATGTCTTAGAGCTAAATATTTTTCATTAGATTTACATGTTTTTTAGAGTAATATAGAGATTTTTTCATTAATGTTATATCTATACATTTCAAAGCAAGATAAAAGAACAACTTTTTATTTTTATTTTGTGATAATGATCCTAATACATTGTGTGATACCTATCCATATTATTGAGATATGTTAGTTTAATTTGTTTAGTTTTCTTATACAAAAATAATAATTTTTTTGTGATATCTTTGTTCACTACATTTTACTTAGGTTCATTTTTTCTTATTTTTAATTAATCATTTTTATAATCATTAATACATATTATTTGTTCTCCTGTAAATACTTTTCACTAATAAAATATTTTTGACATGTTTCATCTATAAAATGATGTTCAATACTTGATAATGATTTTATTGTTTAGTAATGTATGTATATGTGTGTGTGTTTGTATATACACATATATGTATGCATGTATCTATGCGTATGTATATATAAAAAGTTTAATATTACGAAAAAAGTATATCTATAACTGATCAAGTCATTGGTGATATTGTTATAAAAAACTATAGTCTAGGAACCTAAAAAAAATTCAAACTATATTAAAATTTGGAGTTAACCACATTTTGTGCAGTTAAAGATGAATGTAGGGTTAAGAGCATCAATAAAGTACTGAAGTAAATGTTATCATAACTTTAAAAAATATGAAAAAATAGTAATATATTCTCTATCTGTATACATATTATACACAATATGTTTAAGGAAAAATTAATTGTGATACAAATATATATAAAATCATACTTAAAGTAATAACGCATAATTTTAGATATATTTAGAACTACATGTTTTTCCATAAGCATTTCATACATTTTAAAGCAAGATAAAGGATTGTTTCATTAAAGTTTGTCGCATTTCAGAGTAAGATAAAATAAAAATTGTTATTTCAATTTTTTATAATGTTTAGTATTCTATATGATACATATTCATAATATGAAATATCTATTAGTTTCATCTGTTTAGTTATCTTGTACATTAGACACAATTTTTGTTTGATGTGTTTATTCTTTATATTTTAATTAGTTGATTTTTTCTTATTTTTCAGAATAAGTTTTTTATCATTTTTGTAGTTATTATTCTTTTTTATAATTATTATACATATATCATTTAATTTCCTATGAATATTTTTCACTAATAATAGAATTTGAAAATATTTCAACTATAAAAATGATGTTTGATACTGGATAGTGATTTTATCTTTTAATAATGACAAATAATAATTAATGTTTTGTAGAGTAAATAAACAAGAAAAACCAAAAAAGGTTATTTATAATATTAATAATGACAAATAATAATTAATGTTTTGTAGAGTAAATAAACAAGAAAAACTCCAAAAGAAATATTTTAAAAAACAAATTACCTTTTTCAATTTCCTCAAGGGAATAAATGTCTTCCTCCACATTGATTGGCTGATTTGTGGAGCAAAACCAATCACAGGAACACATAAGAGCTTGCACACTTCTAGGAGTTAATGAAGTCCTAAAAGAGTCAAGAATGCGGCTCTCGGTACTAAATGAAAACTCTGAAGAAACTGTAGTAACAGGGAGAGTCAATATTAGCTGTCACGAGCCATGTGTGCCAAGATAGGACATTCATGTTTTTCTGTCTTCCACCAATCCAAAATCTCAAAGTTGGCATCATCATCAGCTAGTTTATCATTAAGGTACTTTTCTAATTCACATTTCTCCACATTCCTTCCTTTTTCATTGACTATTTTCTAAAACTCATCTATTTGAGCTTCTTTTCCTTTTTGTAAGCATATCTTGAGATCCACTGCTTGAACTTGTACTCAAAATTATGGAAGAATGTGAAGGTTGAGGGGTATACATACTTTTATACTCTTTAAACATTTTTCCAAATTCATCTCTCATAAGTGTGACAACAGCATATGAATCAAACACCTTTCTAATCACCTAATCAACAAATAAAAAATTTGAATTGAGTGACAAGAATAACAGCAAAGAAGAGTAGCATATTTGTTTTCTCAATATCTCCACAAAACTTATCATATTTCCTTTTCATTCTACTTGCCATGCCACTTAGACATAAATTAGTTTTCAAGACAGATCTTCCTAATACTTCAACTGAGTATAAATATCACTAAGTTCTTGAATAACCACATTTGAAATGACATACAATGAGCCCAAAATTTCTAAAGTTGGATCATAAAAGTTTTCTAAAAACTTCACAAAATGTTCAACATTTTCCCATTCTAAAAACTTTATATAACTTTATACTTCCTCTAAAGTATGCATGTATTTTTTGTATTTTGAATTTGTACATTTAAAATATCTTTCTCTAAAGGTTCATTTCTTGTTAAATTGCATTGACTGTGTCTGACTTTATCATATTGCTTTGATATGTCTTTCAAACTTTTCGAAATTATAACAAAAATTACGTCTGAAGATATAACAGTAAGAATAGGTCACTGTAATGTAGAAACAAGGAGTATATTCTCAAAATCATCCATTGCTTAGTGTAATTTCAAAACCTTAGGGAAGTTCCTGTGTTTTTAGTCTTCCTTTTGATCTATGTAGTATTATAGTGTTGGATCATGTATATGCGTAAGTATCCGACTAAAGTATGAAGTTGGTAGCTGGTGAAATTCTAGTAGAAAGGAAGGAGGCTAGTCATGGGAAATTTTAAGTGGATCGGGTCATGGTAGTTGATGTGTATTATTAAAATTTTCTGAATATTGATATATCTTGATATGTAGGACATCATTCCAGTGGCATCTGCACTGACTAATATTTCGGTTAGTAAAAATAGCTACTAATATTTCGTTTAAGTGTCTGTTTAGGAAGGGTCCTAGCCCTTGTCATCTTTTGTGTGCTTAAGTATGTTACTTTATGCAGTTTTGTTAGTTGTCTGTGTTTTCAGCTACTTGCATTTTGGCATTCTTAGAGAGAAGAAAGTCATTATTTCAAGAAATTGTTTGCCATTTGAGGGTGAACTAAACTTAGCAAATCTCTCGTCTATTTTGGGAAAGTCATTCAGGTGTTTTTTTTTTTAATTTCTTTTTCTATTTTGTGGTTTGTTTGGAACTGTTGGACACGGGAATTGCTGAAGGGTTTGAGTTTTGATTCTATGAAAGTGAATAAATATTTAAATGCTCAATTGGTACTCATGCTTCTGGTTTCCAGCTAGTTTTGCCTACTATGTAAAATGTTAAAAAATTTTCATTGCAAGAATGTCTCAATGGTGAGTTTGTAAGCATTGGCCTGAATATTTTCTCCAGTGGCTGGACACCATTGGTACAGTTCATTCCTGTGCCAATATTTCTTCTGAGTAACCATATGTTCTTTGGATCTTCCACCTAGATAATCACACACTCTATTAGAACTAGTTCAATTTCTCATTTTCAGCATTTTACTTGTATGTTTTGTTGGGATAAAGCACTGTTGGTACAATTGGATTTGTACATCTCATCTAGAAAGTATTAAGATGACTAAACCACATAACAAGTGACGTTTTGGAATTCTTTTTGTTTTCTTTAAATCCCAGTTCTATCCAGGAATTCGAAGCTTTATTCACAAACATGCCATTGTAGTTCAACTAGACACACTGTTTCTGTTGCTTATTTGAAATCTGATGTGTGTAGTCATATTGTTTGTTTTTTTGTGCTTTTGTTTTCTTTGATAATCAGCTGTAATATGACGCTTAATAATTCATCCTACTTGATATAGGGTGGTTAATGGTGCCCTGGAGTACCTTGAAACCGATCTTTGGATTACTGAGAACACTATGTTGCAAGGCAAGTCTAATTTGACCCTTGTTCTTTCGTCTAACTTATTCTTCTATTGCTTGTCACATTTTGAACATATCCTTGTTAGATTGTCAATCATCAACCTCTTGTTTATTAGAATGGGGCTATATATACGTTTTTCTCTTCCAAATTATTGTGTGAAATGAGAGTCGCACTCTTTCATTAAGTGGCTGTTGAATGATCAAGTTAGTATCAATTTGGATATTGACTTCATTCTTGAAGTTAGTATCACTTTTATTAAGTGGTTGTTGAATGATCAGATTTATGCTTAAATTTACACATTCTGACTGGCTGTCACAGAGGTTTTATCTTATCAATAGACTTGCATAATGTAGTTTCCCATATCCTAGAAAAGGATAATGAAAACTGTTGAGATCAGTGTTGTACTTCCATTCGTTCATGGTTTTGCTCATACCTTATAATTGATAACTCTCCCCAAGTAATGCTGCCACATTCTTGTCTTTGCAGATAGCTAAAGCATTTGTTATTTGCTAATGTTTCTTTTTCCTTTTATTCTGATAATGTATATTGAAAATAAGAGAAGATTCTTTACCTCAAATGTTTCATTTTTGTGTAAAGATGATGCTTAAGCAGTCATCAATTTTGCAGGAAACTTAGCCATGGAAGCTATAGATTTCTGTCCTATTTAGTTGGTTGAAGTTACACAGAGTGGATTCTTATTACTTTTTTGCTTCCTGATAATTCATTGTGTTGACAACTTTCTTTATCCATTAGTGTTGGAATTAAGTCCACTCATTAGCTTAAGTAACGTTTCACCACAGGCATTTTCTTACTAGGAACCAAATGCATCAATACGTAATGTTCTGGATCACATGTGTGCTAATAAATATTTGACCATCCAACTTTTGATAGGAAGTTAAAATTAACTTGTGATTGTTCTAACATTTAAAAATTCATGGATTTGTTGGAATCTCTATATTCTCTTAAAAAATGGGAGTATGTAATCTTTTATATAATTGTGCTGTTAGAGTAACAAAAGATTTTGTCTTTCATTCCACTAACATAGTAATTTTATTTTCAGGTATTTGGGTTTCAGATAGACTACGGAATACCAATAGAGAGCTGGTTTGATGATCGTTCAGATAAAGAATTGCTTACATTGCTTCCATTCTTGGAAAGTTTAGTCAGAGTCGAGGATGTAAGGCCACTGATTGCCAAGACAATAACCTTCGAGAGAAAATAGCTGCAGCAGTTTGTACTTTAAGTTCTAATAGAGGAGATCCTCTTGAAAGATGAGCACATAGATGTTTATACTGAACTTCAAAATTGGAAATAGCATGTTTGAGAATGTAGAAATAAACAACATTAGTAAACACTGGTCAAGAGAAGAAAAACATGATTCTTATAGCCATTTTCCGGTTGTTATCCTAAGTAACAGATATTCACCCTTGGACTCAGGTTAGGTTTTTCCTTTTTTTTTTTTTTTTAGAATAACTTTCTGCTGTTTAATTAGTGACTCAGGTTAGATATGGTATCTAAAGTTCTGGTGTTCTCCAGAATTAGGTAGAAGGTTAAGTTACAAAGATGATACGACTGCTTGTTTAAAGTCTCAAACGAAGAAATAAATTATGCTAATTTTCATGCATTCTTGAGAAACATTAGAATGTTTGCCATGGTGCATTTTGCAAATTTAAACTCTTTTCATTGCTGCATTATTTTTGCATTATATGACATGTGCCTTTTGGATATTGACACCCTTTGCATTCTTTTCCTTCTGATATCCTTAGTTTCCTATTTAGTCTACATTCTTCTATTGTTTCTGTTTTTGGTCTGCTTCTCTTCTTGTTCATTGGAGGAGTATTGAATTTACGTTTTTGACAGGAATTTTAAATGTGTATGTTTGAATTAAAAGCATTTAAAATTTTCTAGCTTCTGTTGTATGACCATGAGTGGTTCTTTTTTGTAATATTAGTTCCTAATGTCTGTGAATTATGCAAAAGGCAATTTGAGTTTGACTGGATTACCATAAATGGGTCTAAGAATTACTTATATTAATTCTTTCATCGAGTTTTTGTTCATGTTCTTTCTTTATGACCTATGTTTTCTCATGCCTAATTTTCACCAACTCATTTGATATCATTTGATTGAATGAAGTTAATAATTTTCACCATGAAAATTGATGATATTAAACTTTGTATGTGCTGGAGCTCAATTTTCAAAATTTGAACTATATTTTATTTTATTTCACTGATGTATTATCTTTTATTACTTTTCTAGGTTTTGGACTCAAATTTTGTTCATTTTTATGGATTTTTACTACACTGATATAAAGTTCAAATATCAGAATTTGCAAGAATGAGTGGAGGTATTTAGTCTAGTATATTGACTCTCACTTCCTATTCTAATATATTGTAAGTCTAGGAAGTGAGTCATTATGTACTTGTGCTCTGTGAGACATATACTAGATGCACTTAATTATTGGCTTTGACTGTGAGGAGCTACATAAGAAGCCTATTGTCGTTGAATGTCTAGAATATAATTTGTATATAGAATAAAGTTAGCCAAATTGTGAACCTATACCCTCACAATCCAACATCATTTTCTCACTCTACAGTCATCTAACGTTTCATTGTTTAAATTTTAATCAGTTGCAATTTTGAAGAGTTAGAGTGATACAAGTACAAATATGATTTTGTGGAGCAAACAAAGAAAGAAACACAAGAAAGCATTAGAATTGGTTGAAACAATGAAGTCCTTATTCTTATAGCCATGTAACAATGCTATTTTGCTTACTAAGAGTTATGACCTTGAGTCTCAGATTCAGCCAAAAAAAAAAAAAAATGCTTGGCAATATACATGGTCATGAATATTGAATATTGAACTCTAGCCATGGGACAAAGGATGGTACCATTCTGTGGCCATGGCTAAGAGAAGAAATAAGATAAACTATTTGTCACACTTTAGTTCAGAAATTGTCATTATCATAATTAGACAAGGAATGATAATTTTTCTCTTATTTTCTTTATGATTCAGAGAGAGAAAATCTTGAGTTATTGGAAAAGTTTGGATTGATCGTTGGTGTTTTCATGATAGGGACATTGATCCCAATGGTAAAATAATTGAGGTAAGATATTCCAATTTCTTATATGTTAATTAAACTTCATCTTAATTTTATATTTTAGTATATGAGGAAAAGATTATACAAGGTCAATTGGATGAGTGGTCTGCTTACTCGCAGACATAAATAGTGGAGTGCAACAATTATGGCCAAAGCTCGAAAAGTTTCTTAGTTTTGCATTCCTAGTACTCTTGATGGTTGCTTTGGATTGGATAAAGTTGACATGTATCCATGTAACAAGTTTTGGAGTGAACAATAGTATTGGAACATTTTTGTTGACATATTTACTTTCATTAACTGGCTCAATATTACTTTCAGCCATTATGGTTATTTCGCAATTTACATTGTAGTGTCCATAAGTTTATTTAGGACAGTTATTAACTTTATTGTTTGTGCTGCATGGTTTTTTGAAGCTACTGTCGCCTACAAGAAGAAGATTGGTTTCAATAGACTTCTGTTTCTCGTGACCCCTTGACCTTGACTTTTCTTCTTATTTTTATATTGTTCATAGGGGCTTTTCTCATTGAGCCTAAGCCTCAAGAATACTATTGTCAAATATGTGAAAATTATTTCTTACCCATATTCCATTTGTTATTTTAGTTTTTGGGAATCATCATTGGTAAATTTCTTTTTTCTCCATCCAATCCTTCTGTGTTATACTTGCTTTCGTATTTTCAGGCTCAGATTGGAACCTGGTGAAGAACCTGAGGGCTGTAAGAGATGTAACTATAAGAAATCAAAATGCTTGAAACTGTAAGTAATTCCTTTCTGTTAATTTAGTTGCTTTAAATCACTTCTCTCACTAATGTGCTTCAATTACTTCCTGTAGACTAATGTCTGAGACTCATAGTTATAATTTTATTTTTCCCAGTTCTATAGGTCCTTTAATATTGCTTGACTTCCGATGGAGTTACTGTGAATGTTTTGGTGCTGATGTCTATTGTGTGGAGTCATGTGCTTGTTAGGAATGCTTCACTGAGCTTATTCATGAGGACATAGTGTTTGCATCTCGCAAGCAAATTGAATCTGGGAACCCCCT
This sequence comes from Cinchona pubescens, assembly GCA_025175665.1. Lineage (NCBI taxonomy): Eukaryota > Viridiplantae > Streptophyta > Magnoliopsida > Gentianales > Rubiaceae > Cinchona > Cinchona pubescens. The sequence continues at coordinate 70,466 of JANKKI010000212.1, read as the reverse complement.
TGCTTTTGCTCCCAAAGTGATTAGGAGTTCTGATTCTTTGACAGAGGTAAGTTTGGGTTGAAGTTGAATTTGGACATAAAGTCTTCTTGTAGTGGTGTAATTTGAGAGTAATATGTAAAGATTCTATTTGAATAAATGATGAAGTATGACTACGATCATTGTCCTCTAAAATGTTATTTTTATGCTAAATTATATTCACTTACTCTTGATTCTAATTACTTGTGTTTAACTTTCTGGTGCACTTAAATTGATTGATTCACAAATGTCTATGTGTTGCGGGTGAACCATTGGGTACTATGAGGAAATTGAACCATAATAAGTTTGTAATGTCAAAGTTATGCATTTGTTTACAAAATTCCAATATGTATTCATTTGTTTTGCAATGGAAGAACTTGAACAACTGTACTGGAGTGCAAGAATGAGGATTATCATGGGAAAAGCTTATTATCTCTAGGACATACATGGTCTCAACCCTCTTATGGCACTTTGACTTTTGAATTCAAAAGCTATATTTCTTACAGATGATGAATTTGATCAAATGCCCTTTTTTGTAACATCAAGGCCCAATGTGATTGTATCAGAGTATCACATTCTCTATACGGCCAAGCACATCAAGGTACTCTCTCAATCTCTTTTTCTCCATAAGTACTTGGATTATTGTAATGTGATCATCTTCAAATCTTTTGTTTCTTGTCCATCGAGTGAATGTGATTGCTCGTTCTTTGTATTTTTGAATTATTTTTCATTTGTGCATCTTTTGGGATTTGTAATTGTTGCTATGTCGAGATTCGTGGACTGCTTACGATAAATTTTCTTGTGTTATGTAATTAAATAGATGTCTTGGTTTTTTGGTATAGTCAACACCAATGCTTCCTCCCTCTTCCCCTACCTCCTAATGGGATTGGTAGCAATGTTGGTTATAATCAATTAGAAGGCAAATCTTGTAATACGATGTTAAAAGAATTAGTTACCATGATTTTTCAAATACGATTCCATCTCCATCCCCACCTATTGCATGTAAGACATAATACCTCAATGATAAGAAACTATTACTTTAGTTTTGTTGTGCAAAGTAATCAAATTACTGACATGAAATGTAGATGATGATATCTATCATATAGGATACTGAACTCTAATTTTTAGTTCAGTTAATGATACGTAAACAAAAAATTCAAGTTCATTAGTTGAATCCATCTTCTTGATTATGCAGGTAGGGAATGAACTAGAGCCTGATGCTATCAGGTCTTTTTCTCTCTTTCCATTGAACATTTTTTTTTTGGATGATAAGAAGTCTATGGTTTTTATCTAATAAAAATCTGGTGGTTCTTTGAAGGGCGGTGTTGGATGCTCCATTAGCTATAGATGTAAAGGGTGTAAGAATGTATTTGGTAGAAATGACGGTCATTCTCTTAAATTTTAACCTTTAATTTGTGTATTTAAAGGGATAAATTAAACAAAGCTAGAGAATTCTATGTTAAAAATAATGTAATGATTATAAAGATTGTATTTATTAGGTAACTAGTAAACCCTAGCTACTCCTTCATATGGTTAATCTCAAAGATTTTTTCCCTATGTTTTCCGGTTTACTTTGCAATTAAATGGGTGGCATAACTTGTAATAGTAGTAGCTGCAGTAGGCCATTTCGTGTATAATTCATGAGTGTTGTAGGAGGTTTCAGTCCTCTAAAAGAGCAGATCCTTCTTGAAAAATTAGCACGCATATTATGAACAACTAACTTGTCAAGACATAAGAGTTTCAATTTACATTTTATTTCTTCTTTTAGGTTGCTAACTGCTCTGAGGAGTCAAGTAAGTTTCATCTATTAGTAGTGGAAGCTTGCGAATTATGTGGTCTCTTACTCACCAGAGTTCTCTATTTGAAATGATAAGGTATATTTATGTTGTAGGAAAATCAAGACCAGACAGGGGAAACAAAACAATGGAGAATTTATGGTAGAAAATTAATAGAAGCCCAAGAAATGGAGATGGAAGTGATGATGATGCCATCATCTTCAGTAGTACCAGTTGACGTTAACTTCGACAGTATATCCACTCCTCTAGACATTAGCACCCCTTCAAGTGCTGAATGCTTCGACACTTTCATCTTCTGTCCCAACAAGCCCAACCTACGCATCCACCATCTACGCTAAATTTAATACATCAAAGAGTCTCTATTTGTAGTTCCATTCAGTTGGGAAGAAAAGTCTAGAATTTCCAAATCTCAAGAATCCTTTTTTGATGATCAGTATGATAAAGATTTCACTTTTGATTTTAGTGGGTAGTTGGTTAGTTTTTATCTGTTGATGAGCTTTTATGATGGGGAAAATCAAGCCTTTGATACCACCTCCTCATTTTTTCAAATACTTATCATTCAAGCATCACCTTAAATTGATGAGAAGTGTTCATAGCATTTTCCTCATCATGACATTATAACAAATTATGACTAATATACTTGTATTTGTACTATTGCAAGAAAATGTTATGTGGGGATATTTTTTAGAGACACATTTGTAGCCGATTTTTTTATGCCAAAATATTCATATACTATTTTCTTTATTTTTCTTAGTAGGATGATATGCTATAGAGATTCATGGAGCCGATTTTGTAATTTTGGCATTTTATGAATATTTTGTGCATCAATAAATTACTAATTTTGTTGAAGTAATTATTTGTATTTGCGTGTATTGAAGTAATTATATCTCTATTGTGATCAAAAAAAGTGTCGTAAATACATTTACCACACTAGAATTATGTCAAGAATATGTTGCAAAATATTTGCGGCGTAGTAAAATTGTGCCGCAAATGTGCCAAAAATGTGTACTAGCAAAACATTGTAGTGTACTAAAATTGTGTCACAAATGTGCTGCAAAAAACTTTGCGACACAATAAAATTGTGCTGCAAATATTTGCAGCTCAACCTGAAAAACTTCAGCTTCTTTTGTGACGGATGCATTGGCGACACAAAAGTATTGTGTTGCAATAGTGCCGCAATTGCCTTTTTGTGACAGTGTTTTGACTTTTTGTGACACATTTCGTGTGTCACAAATAGGCAATTGTTGTAGTGACCCATTGGAAAAAACCTAGTGAAGGAAAGGAGTACATCATTCTTTTGTAGAATACGTGATGAAAAACTACTTCATTAAAACCTTTACCAAGAAAACTCACTGAGAAAAAACTAGTATAGAAGGAAAAAGAGTATAGTGCGTATTCAATATTTACAGTACACTTTTGCATGCTACCTCATTAAAATCCTTGCCAGGAAAAAAATTATGACGAAACTATGGTCAAGGAAAAAAGAGTACAACATGTACTTTTATTCCCCCATATTCTTGATAAAACATTCCAATTTAGAAACTAACTTCTCAAATGTTGTTGTTGGCAATACCTTTGTAAAAAAATCCGCTAAATTAACACATTGGTGAATTCATTGGATATCAATATCACTGTTCTTCTCAAAATCATGACTGAAGGAAAAGTTTGGAGAAATATGTTTTGTTACATATCTTCTGGATATGTTGGGGTTATTGGGTCAATGACCTTAGCAAAATATATTCATTACTTACTTCATGTATTGCGATTATTTTAGCATGATTGCAAGAAGTAGTGAACAAATTTTAGTCTGATGTACGCCATGATATAGCAATTTCTCCATATATAAATAATTCGTTCGAGATCGAGGTTTATGCTAGATCAAATAAATATCCAACATCTGCATGGCCAACTAATTTTGATCTAGATTCATTTGAGTAAAATAGACTCATATCAATCATGACTCGAAAATAAGTATATGCTTAATTGGCATTCCAATATCTTCATATCGGAGAAAACACGTATCAGATCTTGCTAACGAATTTACAGTTCATGTTGGCACTAAGATATGATACTCCAGGGCTAACAAATTCTTTACCATTCTCTCGAAGACGAAAATTTATTATTCTTGACATCAAGCAACCTTACAACCCTTAAAGTGCTCAGTATGTCATATCCTGTGCCTGCATACATCAGTATGTGATAGCTGTTGTACCCTCAAGAGTTACCCCTCAAAGGAACAAGGCACCAAAATGAAACAAAATTCAAAATAACTTTATTAAATTAATAAAAATCCATAACAATTAATATCTTGAATATTCGGCTAAACAAATATAACTTAAACTATCCAATGGTTCCAAGGCAACCCAAAATAGAATTTAAAATATCTTTTTTTTTCTAATTCTTGACATACAATAATATTAACTTTCCCCTAAAAGTCGGAAGTCTAACCGTCAGCTCGTACAAATTCCTTATACACTTGATCATTCTTGTACAATATCTAATTCTACAAAAATGTTATAATGGGGTGGTGGTAGCGACAAATCACTCAGTAAACAGCTAACATCGCCTTTGCTGGAGCAAACAAGTCACATATATATATATATATATATATTTCAAAGTTTTTATCGTGAAATCATACATCAGTGTTTCAAAAAGTTTTTATCCGAAATCAAAGTAAAAAAGTTATTTCACAAAATAGCAAAACTTTATTTTCAAAATGTCTTTTTAGAAACACAAAGTAAATACTTTCAGAGCAAGTGACATTACATTGAAGATTTACAAAACAGACTTCAAAGATATCAAGAGTGCAAAATCTGAATCAAAATTCATAATCAGACTTTAGAAATTCATAATCAAAATCCATAATTGGTGTCCAAATTCATATCATGGTTCATTATAGACTCATCAAACAAACACGCTATCATCGGCTAACTGAGTACTCAGCCTAGTTATAAGAGATTCCAGTAGAAAAGGTTGTCAAAGAGTCTGGCCAAAATTTATCTTGACTCAAAAACAGAATATTGGGTCTTAGGTTACCCAAATCTGAGAATACCAGGTCTTAGGTCACCCAGATAGAAAGTCAGAACTATAATTCCTACCGACTATTCATCATTATTTTAAGAGTTTTAATCCATTATTAATTATCGAGCAAATAATTCAAACATACACACGTGAAGCAATTATATGAACTTCAAAATAATGCCACATATATAAATTCATAATGTCAAATAATTTAAATATTCATCTAAGTTCCAAGTTTGATAATTAAAATAACATGTTGCCAAAAATAATATTTTAGACAAAATATTTTTTGAATACAAAGGGGTAATAAGCACTTACCTCGAGTAGCAAAATACAACCGTAGCAAAGTCCAATAAATTTCCTATACAAAAGTTCATCACACATTATTTAAGTTCAACTGCAAAACAAACCTACTCGTATATAGATTATCATACCATCTAAAAATTTTCCATGACCCAAATAGAATGATCCTAACCAAAGTATTAACTCAAAATCTATTAAGTTTTGAAAATATTATTTTCCAAAAATAATAGAACCAAAATCAATCCATTAATATATCATAAAAATATTTGCCACAATATTCTTATATTAGTATTACTACAAAAGTGCTACACTTCTTTATTCCAAAATATTTAATTATGTTGATTTTACTAAAATAATTTTCTCAAAAATAAAAGTTCATAAATAACCTTCTAACAATATATGATTTTTCGAAAACATCATTCTTACTTATTAATACTTCAAAATTATTTTATTAGATTACTACAAAAGCTAGACATTTAATATCTTATATTTAATTATGTCAAAAAAAAAATCATATTATAAATAAAAATAGGCTTTATCACATAAATACATTAAAGTAATAAGAAAAGCATACTAAACTACCTAATGAAATATACTAATACTTTATTCTTTCAAAACTTTTCTTTCCTTTTTTGAATTCCATAGCCTTCTTTTATTTTATTTTTTTCTTTTCCACCCTTAATCCCCCTATCTTGTTCTTTATGTTTTGCTGCCAACTAACCAACCAGAAAGCAAAAGGACCAAAGAAAAGTCCATCGATGTCTGACAGTCCATAAGCCATCAATTTAAGCGAGTAGAATAGAAGCAGCAGTAACAGAAGACAAGATAGCAGGAGCAACCAGTAGTATCGGCTCTATGACCGACCATAACTCCTCAACTTAGTTCTCCTTTTAAATTCCAAATCCTTATCCATACATTATGTCAAAATAATTTGCAGAAAATAATTCTGTGTTTCAAAATTAATTATAGCAAATCTTATACGAATTTCATGCAAGTAATTTTTGAAATAAATATCACATTTTAAAGTTAATTTTATAGATTTAAAGCAGATTTAATCCAATCAAAATTCACTTCTTAAACATAATATGAAAATCATAATCCTAGGCATGATATTCAGTATACGAGAAACAATAAAAATGAAAACTTGGATGTAAAAACTATACCAAAGTCGATGTAAAAATTATACCAAAGTCGATATACGACGAGTTCCTAATGCGCATTATACTCTCTCTCCACAATTCCATCCAAAATGTCAGCCATTTTGGAATGATATAACCCTATGAAATCCCCAATTTATACACATTTTAACTCCCAAAAGTTTCTAAAATTTTACTCCTATATGTTAGCTATTTTTTTCTCAAATCCTTCTATTTTTGGATTACTTAAGTTGGCTTAAAATTTAGCCTAAAATTAATTACCGAAATTAGCAAATATTTGTACTTAAAATGAAAAACGTTTTTAGACACAAAGTTAGCCAAAATTTGATAACACAAGATGAATAGGAAAATTCGAATTTGCAAGAATTAAGTCTTCTCTCATGTGAATAAACCACATAACAAATTTTGTCCAACAATGACAAGTAATTGGAATTCATATAAAATTCACATTATACTAGATATTGTCAAATATCAGTACTATTATTATATTTGTTTTAAAAAAAAATACGGGGGTTTACATTCTACCCTCCTTACAAAAAGTTCTGTCCTTGAAACTTGCATACCTTGATCAAAAGGAACATGTTTCTCGTCCATACATCTTCTTCTTGTTTCTCTATCGCTTCTCCCACATTTTAACTAGTTCATTGGAACTTTACATGTGAAATCTATCTCCTTAGAAAATCCCTGTAGTTTATAATCTTTAGTGGTGATCCTTTCATATGAATTCTTTCTAACGTCCAATGATTAAAACTTGATCACATAACTCAAATTAGGTACATACTTTTATTGGTTGTGATACTTGAAATATATTATGCACTTTGACAAATTAGATGTCAAAACTTAATTAATACACTTGTTTTCCAATCCATTCCGATATCTCAAATTGCCCTACCCATCAGGAGTTTAACCCAAATGACTTTTACCTTCTCCAATTTCTATGCCACCAAGTCAAATTTAGAAATTAATTTTTCTCTGACTCAATTCCAACACAGGGGAGATTAATCTATTCTTGCATCCATATAAAGCTTCAAATAGAATCATTTCGATACCACTTGGTATCTCCATTAATGTTAATAGTCGATCATAACTTCCTTAATCCAAAATCCAATGCATAAACTCATAACATATTTTCTAGTATTTAGATGGTCTTGTAGGACTGACTGTCCATTTGAGGACAAATGGTATTACATTCTAAATCCATTCTTATAACCCTTTAGTACCAAACCCAAAATAAGTGGTAAAATGACTGTCTCAGTCCAACATTATGCTCACAAGTTGTCCATGCAACCTCATAGTTTACCCACACATACTCTACTAACTTTTCATGGTTATGTTATTATGCATAGATATCAAAATGTGTTGATTTAGTCCAGTGGTCCATAACTACCCAAATAGTATCATTACCAATCTTTATTTTTGGAATTTATACTACGAAATCCATAAGTTATGCTCACACTTCCACTATGAAAATTTTTAAAAGTCTAAACTAATTCGTTGGTCATTAATATTCGACCTTAATTTGTTAACATTCAAGCACTTTGTCACATACTCAACAATTAACCTCTTTATTTTATTTACACTGAGGATTCCTCTTAATTTTGTAATGTGATCTTAATACATCTTTGCTGCACTAGGATATATAAATAACTTGGAATAATGTGCCTCCTTCATAATATCATCAATAATTTATCGTTATACTTTACACTAAAATTGGGCATAGTTCCTTCTCTCAATTCCTTGAATCTTTATAAGTTTCTTATCTCTTCCTTAAGTGAACAAATATTTAAGTGTATTGAGGTCAGTAAATGTCTCCAAATCTTTAAATTGAACACTATAGCCATGAATTCCAAGTCATGTGCAAGTTAATTCTTCTCACAAAATTCTATTTGCCTTTATGGTAAATCATTACCTCATTGCCTGCTTCAACACACACCATCTAATCCATTCTTGGACTTATCTTTAGAATTACAAACCTAAGTTCTAAATGATAGGGTTAAAACATATAACGTTATGAACTCCACTTTGTTAAAAGTCCTTTACTCATCTCAAAGACCACACAAATTATACCTTCTTTTATGCCAACCTTCCTCATGGTGTTATAATAGGTAAAAACCCATTAATGAACATGTGACAGTAACTAGCTAATCTGAAAGGTTTCTTGCCTCAGTAACACTTGTAGACTTTGGCTAGTCCATTGTATCCTCAACTTTTAGGATCCACAAACTCCTTATATAAAATCATGCCTTATAAAAATTATCCTTATATAAACCTATATTCCTTTAAAATACCAAATAGTTATCTTGAATGTTTCTCATCAGTTTCCTTACTCAGAAAATAAATCAAAATGTTATCAATAAACACTACCACAAATCTATCTACTTGAGGCCTAAAACTAATCCATGAATCTTGTACGAGCATTGGTCAAACCAAATGATATTACCAAAATTTTTATAATTTACATAATGCATCCCAAAAAATCACCCTTAAGTATATCAACCTCTTTAATCTTTAATCAATAATATGTAATACCTTCACACTTTTAAATTAATCACTAAATGATCATTCTAGGGTGAGTATAATTCTTAATAGTAATCTTGTTTCACTCCCTATGCATAATCAATAAACATCCTCAAACTCCCAACTTTCCTCTTTATGAACCTAACAGGTGCTCCTATGTTAAAACACTTGGCCTAGTAAATTTGTTATCCAATAATTCTTGTAATTGCTTATTCACTTCATTCAACACAATTGAACCATCCCATAGTGTTTAGATATTGGAATAGTTCCATGTACCAAGTTTATCCCAATTCCATTTTTTCTATCCAAAGTATTCTAAGTGATTCTTCCACAATTACTCCCAAACATTCCTTAACCACATGATCATTGAGTTTTCCTCATTCCATTAGTTGTATACCACAGAAGTTAAGTATCCTTAATAACCTTTTTTTTTAACCTTTATTGTTTGTATTGTCCTCATCAATATTCCTCAAACTGTCTTTCTTTTACCCGTATTACCTTGATAAGTCAATGCTACCCATCTAGAAAAGATTATACACTTATTTCTGTAGTCTACCTTAACACCATGTTTAGCTAACCAGTTCATTCCTAATGATAGTCTCAAATATCGCTTATATTAATTTGGATCAATTTAACTTAGATTCTTTTCCACATATTTTTACACCCACAATTACTAAACTTCATATTAGATATCAAAATTCAGTTTTCTATAGTGGTTACTCATAAGATTTCTCGAACCACTCAAGTCGTACAAAAAATATACCAAAATATTCTCAAATTTTGAGTTGTGAGCATTTATTCATTTTCTAATGTCCAACATTTACCAGCTTGGTTTAAATCCTACATTGATTTCATCTTCCATAACTTATTATCGGCCATTTTAGTATGAACAAACCTTCCCAATACCAAAAACAGAGCTCCATAACTGACATGTTTGGTGTTTGCTTTCAAATTTTGATTTAGTGGATCCCGTAATTAGTAGTATTTGTTTAAATCAAGTATCAATTTAAAGGGAAAAATATAATTTTATAGGTTATAGGTATAACACAAGTATAGAATTTTTTTTGTCAAAATAAGTTATGACAAATTTACATAATCATTTTAAAAGTTATATATATATGCTATTTTCGAAATATTACATTAGTGTAGAAAATTGCTTTTACTAGTAAAACAAGTTGTCACAAATAAATCATACTTTTATTATCAAAAGAAGTCAAAATAACACATAATATATTCTTAATTAACAACAACGAACATTGGTGTTTTGAATCCTTCAAGACGACAAAAAATCAATTAAATTCCTATCATTAGTTACTGCCCATCAAAATTCAAATGCTAATGAATATTACTAATTGCATAATCTCTTTCTCTTTATCGTTCTCCAAAAGGTAATTAAAAACATTAATGTTATCTATCCTCAATAGGGGTATCATCTTGATATTTCACTAACATGGTCATCTTAATCTTAGTTCTTTATTTTCTTCCCACAAAGCACTTTCGAATCCCTATCTTAAATATTTAACCCAACAAAAGTCAATCCTAAAGTAGATTCTAACAACAGACATCTACTCCTTGAAGTTCATCCAACCTTCTTCACAATTGTCCATAAATTTCTAAATATTTCTAATTAGTTTCTTTTATCCATAATACCTTCATCTCTTTTCTTTTGTCAAACTAAATCCGATACATGTAATTCAAATCACTTGTCTAATTAGTATCAATTTTGAAATATTCAAACTCATCAAAGTAATATTTAAGCACAACGCTAATCCTTAAACAGTTTTTAAACCATAGCTCTAATATCATTTAAACTGTCATGCCCGGTGCCCGCGTACATCGGCACGTGAAAGTCGTCGTACCCTCAAGAGTTACCCCTCAAAGGCACAAGACAACAAAATGAAACAGAATTCAAAATAACTTATTAATTTACTCAACAATCCATAACAATTAATGTCATGAATATGCAGCTAAACAATTATAAACTAAACTATCCAATAGTTCCAAGGTAACCTGAAATGGAATTTAAAATATCTTAATATTTTTTCCTAATTCTTGACCATCTAATAATACTGACTTTCCCTTGAAAGTTGAAAGTTTAACCATCAGCCTGTACCAATTCCTAATATACTTGAACATTCTTTTACAATCTCTAATTCTGCAAAAAGATTACAATGGGGTGAGTAACAAATTGCTCAGTAAGCATCTAACACTGCCTTTGCTGGACCAAACATATATATATATATATGTGTGTGTGTGTGTATATCTCAAAGTTTTTATCATACAATCATAGATCAGTGTTTTAGAAAGTTTTATCCGAAATCAAAGCAAAAATCTTCTTCACATAATGGCAAAAGTTTCTTTTCAAAAACAAAACATACATACTTTTAGAGAAAGTGACATTAAATTGAAGATTTACAAAAGACTTCAAAGATATCACAATTTAAAAATTGGAATCAAAATTCATAATCAGAGTTCAAAAATTTGGAATCAAAATATCAGAATCAAAATCCATAATCGAAGTCTTAGTTTATACTGTGATTCATTATAGGTTCTAAAACAAACATGCTATCATCGGTTTAATGAGTACTCATCCTAGTGTTAAGAGACCTATATAATAATTAATGTCAAATGTCCGGCCAAAATTTACCTTGGTTTAAAAACAGAATATTGGACCATAGGTTTGAAAAGAAACTAAGTCCATTAGTCTGAAAGACAAAAAGTCAGAACTATAACCCTACTGAATATTGATGATTATTAAGAGTCTTGATCCATTATTAATTATCGAGCAAATAATTCAAACATACACATGTGATACAATTATATGAAGTGTAAAATAATGCCACTTACATAAATTTATAATGTCAAATAATTTAAATATTCATCTAAGATCCAAGTTTAAAAATTAAAATAACATAATGTTAAAAAAAATATTTTAGACAAAATATTTTTTGAAAATATAAAGTGGTAAATATTTTTTGAAAATATAAAGTGGTAATAACGAGTTGCTTCTAGCAGAATATTACACATGGCCCAAAAAAAAAACAATAATACATACGTCATAATGGTAATAATACAACCGTAGTAAAATCCAAAAAAAAATCCTATGCAAAAGTTCATCACACATTATTTAGTATTATTACCACCAGTTCAATCGCAAAACAAACTTGCTCGTATATAGAGTACTACAAATTATCCATGACCCAAAAAAAAAAAAAAAAATCCTAACCAAAGTATTAACTCAAAACCTATTATGTCTCGAAAATATTATTTCCCAAAAATAATACCAAAACCAATCTTTGAATATATCAAAAAAATATTTTCCACATTATTCTTATATAAGTATTACTTCAAAAGTACTACACTTTTTTTACCAAAATATTAATTGTGTTGATGTTACTGAAATAATTTTTCTCAAAAATAAAAGTTCCTAAATAACCTTCTAACAATATATTCAAGAATACACGATTTTTCAAAAACATCATTCTTACTACTTAATACTTTCAAAATTATTCTATTCTATTACTATAAAAGCTAGACATTTAATTTCTTTTATTTAAGAAAATGTGGAAAAAAAAAATAATCATATTATAAATAAACATAGGAAATAAAGATGAAATAGCTAATATTTTAGATGTCAATACTTTTCTTTCATTTTTTGAATTCCTACAGCCTTCTTTTATTTTTCTTTTTTTTTTTTTCTCCCTTATTTCCCCTATCTAACATCTTTACGTTTTGCTACCAACCAACCAACCACAAAGCAACCAAAGAAAATTCCATCGATGTCTGACAGTCCATAAGCCGTCAATTAAAGCTAGCAAAGTAGAAGCAGCAGTAATAGAAGACCAAGACAGTAGCAACCAGTAACAGCAGGAGCAACCACCAGTGACACTCCGTCAACCATTACGGTGCTCTGCTCTAACAGACTCATGGACGATCACAAAAAAAAAAAAAAACCCACCGGCAGCTACCATGGCCAACCACCGACATCTTATCCATACATCACGCAAAAGTAATTTGTAGAAAATAGTACTGTGTTTCAAAATTAATTACAGTAAATCTTATACTAATTTCATGCAAGTAATTTTTGAAATAAATTCCACATTTCAAATTAATTTTTACAGATTTAAAGTAGATTTAATCCAATCAAAATTCACTTCTTAAGCATAATATGAAAATCATAATTCTAGACATGATATTCAATATACGAGAAACAGTAAAAACGAAAACTTGGACAGAAAAATTATACGAAATAAACGACGAGTTTCTAATACGCATGAATACTCTCTCTCCATAATTCTAAAATGTCAACCAAGCGAATGACGATATAACCCTATGAAGTCCCCAATTTATACATATTTTAACTTTCAAAAGTTTTCAAAATTTAACTCCTATAAGTTAGCTAATTGTTGGATTACTTAAGTTGGCTGAAAATTTAGTCCAAAATTAATTACAAAAATTAGTAAATAATTAGCAAAAGATTTGTACTTAAAATGAAAAATATTTTTAGAGACAAGGTAAAAGAACTCTCTTAACACAAGAAGAATTGTGTTTTGTTTTCTGATAAGAATTACTTCTTCTCTCATGTGAACAAACCACATAACAAATTTTGTTCAATATGCGCTACTAGTTATTCAAATCCAAAAAAATTTGCATCATACTAGATATTGTTAAATATTAGTATTATTATTATATCCGTTTTTAAAAAAAATACAGGGTTTACACAGTAGATGTATTTTATCTATATAGAATTGTTTTAATACCTTTTTAGTGTAAGTTAATTGATGAACAACAATTTTGTTTGATAAGTGCTCGAACTATAGACGTTCTCCTTGATCTTTTACATCAATTCATTATCATTTGAACCTCTTCAACAGTTCAAATAATATTTATATGATCAACATATACAGTAGTTATCACAGAGTCCGATCTTGTTCTTTTTATGAAACCATATAAGCAAATTAGATCATATTTGTAACTCTTATTCAAGAGATACTTATTGAGGCGATTATATCATATATACAAAAATTGCTCTAATCAAATCCATACAAGGATTTTCGTAATCTTTTTTTTTGAAGCAATGTTCCTGGGAAAATTTATATGCTTCAATCATGTTAAATCTATTAGGAATTTTCTTTAATTATGTCATATAGATATCGATGTCAAATGAGTCATACAAAATATGCTCAATATCTATTAGACGCATTTCAATTTTTTCCTGAACTGTCACACAAATTAGACAGCTAAAGGTCATCACATCCATCATTAGAGAATGTCTAAAGGTGATCACATCCATCATTAGAGAATATGTCTCTTCATAATTAATGCTGAATCTTTTGTGAACAACTTTGTTCGATCATGTGTGCTTTATATGGCATAGTTTCATTTTTCTCGTTTTATTTTTGCACAAATATTTATCTGTATCATACCGACTTTACACTTTTAAGACTTTGGACTACAGGTCCAAAAATTTTTCACGCTTTCAAACATGAATTTAATTGTTCTTGTACTGCATCTTTCTATTTTGTTCAATCATTTATATGTCGATATTTTTCGACAAATTTATATTCAAAATTCTCATTTTGTATTCAAAAAATCAACTGATATTATAAATAATAATATGTTGTCAACAACAATATCTTTTTGGTTCCATCACTTTTTTAGTAGTGACATAACTTATCGAAATCTCTTTATTTTCATTAGATTCAGGTACCGGATCTCACTTCTGGTGTTTTATGTTTTGTTGTGTCTAGAGCCTCTTCAAGAGCACCCGCTTCTATTGTATGACTGATAACTCTAGTAAACTAGAGTTATTTTTACTTCTAAATCATAGTATTTTGTTAGTTTAATTCTGAATTCTAGTAATTGTTCAGTATTTTTGTTATTTTTTTACATTATTTGTATGGATTTTTATTTTTTAGTGATTATTAGGAGTTTTATTTGAATTTTAATCAATTTAGTTACTTATTTATTTTAATATTTTTGCAGGTTAATAATTGGAAAATTGGAGTCAAAGTGAACAAGTATTGAGGGGCAAAGAGCAATTAAAGAAGAATTGAACATTGTTGTTGATTTAGAGTCGATGTCATGACATTGAGGTGGGATTTGAATTTTTATACTTTAACTCGATGTTGCGACACAGAATTCCATGTTGCGACATCGAGGCACAATTACACCGTGTTCAGCAATTGTTGTAATAGCATACTTGTAATTGTTGGCTACCAAATTTTAAATTGGTTAACTTGTAAAGCACTCCATATATAGATTTTGTAGGTGTGTAGTACACACATTAGGCAGTGTAGATTAGACTAGAGTAGTTAGTAGATTTTCATAGTTAGCTTAAACTTCAAGTCTTTAGTTTAATACAAATTCTCTTCTACTTTCCTTACATCATTTTTTCAATTTCTTGCAAGTTTTAATTTTGATTAGATAATCTTAGTGGCTTAATCTTTAGCTACAAGTAGATATAATTTTTACTTGCTTTCTACTTAAATTTTATTAAAACCTTGTTGTTCTATTTCAAGTTTTCCTACGTTTCTTGATAATTTAGTGATTTCTAGTTTGAATTTCCATATTTTTGTCTTAATTTATAGTTAATTTCTTTTAGGCTTTCTTTTATTAAATAAAAAATCCAAAAATATCCAGTAGTAATAAATTTTTCTTGAAAAATTCCTTAGTTCTCCAAATTAGTAGAAAACGGACTTTATGTGTTTTGCATGCTTTCTTATTGTTTTTTATAGTCAAATTAGGATTAGTTACTCTTTAATTCTTGCCTTAATTTAGTAATTTCGCGAATTTAGAAGTATCTATTTGCTTTCATTACTTGCTTAAGTCGACAGGTTATTTAGTTTTATATTTTAATAGCATATTTAGAATTTGATTATTATTAGAGTAAATTTCTCCATTCATATTTGAATCATCTAAATATGCAAGGACTTGTGAATTTTGGTAATTGCTAAACAACAATCCTCATGGGAATAATACCCACTTGCTATAATCTACAAACGTACACCGTATACTTGCGAGTGTATGGGAGTTGGATAGGCGAAGTAGGGTTAATTTTATTACTTGTTTGCACATTAAATTGCTTAACCAATATTCAACGAACAAGTTTTTGGCGCCAGGGGTTGTTCTTTGTTTTTAACAATATTGAGTGCTTTACACATCGCATTCCTTAGGCATTTTTATAAAGAGCTTCTTTAGTTATTGACTTTAGCCCTTCATTAGTAGTTGTTAATGTTGGTGATTTTGTCTTGTGAATTGATTTGACATTTGTGATTAATTACTTGAATTTCTTCTTTATAGTGCATGGTAAGAAAGAACAAGGAACCTCTGATTTGTTCGTATTCTGAAAAAGGAAAGTAACTTAGAGAAATCCCTAAGCAAAGAAGACTTGGAAAGAGTGGAAATGACTAACGTCATCCAAAATCAATGGAATTTGAACAATGGGAATGTTGAACAAGAAGAAGTTTCCAGAAATTATGGAATTAGTGGTTTTGAAAATGGGAACGAGATGAACATGAATAGTCCTTTGAGAGAGTATGCTATGCTAATTTTGATGCGGCCAATTCAAGTATCGCAAGGATGCTTGTGCGAGCAAATAATTTTGAGATTAAGCCTGTATTGATTCAAATGTTTCAATGACATGCTATGTTTGGAAGAGGTCCTCATGAAGATCCTTACACTCATTCTATAAATCCTTTGAGAAGATATTGGATACAATCAAATTCAATGGTGTACATCCAGATTCCGCGAGGATGCTAGTTTTTCCCTTCTCATTAAGGGATAGAGCAAAGGCATGGCTTCAATCTCGTGCTCAAGGCGCTTTTACTACTTGGAATCAACTAGAACAAGAGTTCTTGGTAAAGCATTTCCCACCATCAAGGACAACCAAGTTGCATAATGAGATCACTCCTTTCAAACAAGTTGTTGATGAGAGCCTAAGTGAAGCTTGGGAACATTTTAAAGAGTTGTTAAGAAAATGTTCCCACCATGCCATTCCTTTATGGTTGCAAATTCAAACATTTTACAATGGGTCAGCACAAGAAACAAAGTCTATAGTTGATGTATCTGCCAATGATAAGCTCATAATTGTTCTATGATTTATGTGTCATTTACCGCAATTTTATGGATTGTAAGCAAGATTTGAGTTAATATTAAGTTTAATTTGGTTATTCTTACTTTTTATAGGTTTGAAGTGATGCCAAAAGGATTGAAAAAGGATGAAAAATGTGATGAGAAATTCCAAGGAAAAATTGTGCACAAGTATGGAGCAAAACTATATGCTACTTCGTATTTTAAACACAACATTCCTGTCCGAGCTCCAATTGACTTGACTCAAGATGCGTTGGAAAGAAAAGAGAAAGAGCTACAACTTTCATGTTTTACACTTTCCCAAATTCCATGAGCATCTAGGTCAAAATCGAAGTTGAACGTGAAGCACAGTTGTTGAAAGTCGCGCACATGTGCAACCATCGAGCTATGCACATGTGCAGTTTCCAGAGAGCAAAACTCCAAATGATGGTTGCGTGCATATGCACGAGGATCAAGGCGTGCACAAGCACGCGAAGCTGTAGGGTTTTGGAATTTTTATTTTTCGGCAGATTCTTCGTCTGGTTAGATTTTTTTCAGCCAATTTCACATTCTTATCCTAGGGTACGGATTGTAACCCTAGTATTCACTATAAATACTCCTTCTAGGGTGAATAACCAAAAAAAAAGAGGGAGACGGAAATTTTTCGCTTGTTTTTTCAAGAGTTTCCAGCAAAAAATTCTTGTGGGTTTTCCCATGGCCCTTAGTGCCTAAAACGCTTTTCTTAGTCGAGGGAATTGAAGCCATGGTTGGTTCTAGTATGTTGTGAGACTTTTGTACTTAAATTTATTCATTTTTATATTAAGTATTGATTATTTTCTTCGTTAATTTTATGATTATTCTTTTTAATTTGCTATTGCTGCAGAATAGTAGATTATTGGAATTAATCTATGGCTAGATTATTTTTGTCTGCTTTGTTCAATTCAATCTGTGAAGCAACTAAGTTTAATGATTGCTTGATTAGCATTATTGAATTTAGGAAAAGTAGTCAACTAATTGACATAACCACGTATGTTTACATTATATTATCCTAATTGTTCTTGCTGATTTTAATGCTTCTGTTAATTAATTTTTGTCGCGTGTCTAGATTAATTTAATAGTTAGGGTTAATTTGATCATGTATTGAAAATTAACCAACTTAGGGAAGGATATAAGAATCGACTTTGAATTAGAATCCAGGTTAATTTTTCAATTAGTGCTTCATATAAAATTGAATTACTTTTGGTGTCAATGATCAACTAATAGAATTTCCATGGTGGATATGACCGGAACCAAGATCCTTCTTTAATTGAATTCTCTCTACTTTACTTATTGCATTAGTTATTTGTTTAAAATTGTTCAAAACCCCCTTTTTCCTTCAAGCACAAGACTAACCCCCGTTATTTGTGGAACAACTTGGACTCGCTGCTGCTACATTAGTAATAGTGAATTCGATTAGTTTTTGGGTGCCTACGGCAGTATCGCCAAAGAATTTTGATGCTTTGTCGAGGAACAGTTTGATTTATTTTTGTGCCATTAATTTTTGTTTTTAGCTTCTTTTATTTTGTTATTATTTCTTCATCTAATTGTGTATCCCAGTAACACGATCTGCGGGACAAGTTGAATTCTAATTTGATCCAAAAATATGAAGGAAAGAATCACTACGCAAATTAGGGAAGGAGTTAAGAGATAGACAGAGAATTGGCGGCACCAACTTTAAATCAACAACCTCTTTGCATTACTTATCCTGAATTAGATGCAAATGTTGCTTTTGAATTAAAATCTAGACTAATCCATTTGTTACCTTCCTTTCATAGATTGCCAGGTAAGGACCCAAATACGCATCTTAAGGAGTTCCATGTGCTATGCACAAGTATGAGACCCACCGGGTTTTGGAGGAGCACATTACGTTAAAAGCATTTCCATTCTCACTCAAAGATGAGGCAAAGGACTGGCTGTTCGATTTACCTTCGGGCAACAATACAACCTAGGAGCAAATGAATAGATTGTTCTTGGCAACATATTTTCCAACCTCCCAAACTGCGAATATCCGGAAAGAAATTTGTGGTATAAGGCAATTCAATGACAAGTCCTTCTACGAGTACTAGGAACATTTCAAGAAACTTTGTGCAAGCTGTCCTTATCATCAAATCAGTGATTAGACCTTATTAATTCAATATTTTTATGAAGGTTTATTGATTAATGAAAGAAACATGATCAACGCTGCTAGTAGAGGGATGTTGGATAATCTGACTATTGATGCTGATATCAATAGTCAAATTATCCAACACGTTCTCAAAAGTTTAGGACACGATGCGAAAAACCTCTTAAGAGTGTTAATGTGGTAAAGTTTCATCTTTAGAATAACAAATGTCCAGTCTACCTTCTTTTGTATGTCAATTGGCTTCAGGAACTACGCAGACTATGCAAACTTACAAAATTTGTTTGAACAAGGGACATCCGACAGACATGTGTCCCACGTTGAAAGATGAGTCCCAAGGGCAGGTAAATGTCACGGGAGGATTTCCAAGGCAACCCCAAGCAAATCATGATCCCTATTCTAACACTTATAATTCTTGATAGAGAGATCATCCTAATCTGAGATATAGGAATCTAGCACAACAATTGCCACAACAAAATCGACAACATTTACAACCATACAAGCGACACTCTATTTGCTCAGACACAACAATCTAATCTAGCTGCACAATCTAGTAAGTCTTTAGAGGAATTGATGAATACTTTTACTGCTAACACTATGCAATTCCAACAAGACACAAAGGCTAGTATACAACAATTGCAGCACCAAATGGGACAAAGCAACTAGCTAGTTGGAGGTACAGAATTATGGCAAGTTGCCCTCTCAAACAATTATCAACCCTAACAAAAATGTTATTGTAGTTATGCTGAGAAGTGGCAAGGAGGTTGAGATGTCTCACAAAATGGTTGCTGAACGTGTTGAGGCCAAGAAGGATGAGGCTAAAGCTGAAAAAGATGTTGTTCTAGGCAACAAGAAAGGCAGCATAGGTGAAAAAAATAGTAAATCAACTATTTGGCCACAATATAATCCTGAACCCCCATTCCCTGAAGCATTAAAGTTTGCAAAAGAGGATCCTAATAGAGAGTTGTATAAGACTTTTTTGTATGTGCGAGGTAAATATTCCAATACTAGACTAGTGTGCTATTAAATAAATACCTCACTAAGTCAAGTTTCTGAAGAAATTTTGTACTCACAAAAGAAAGCCAAAAGAGAGGAAGGTTAGGAAAGTAGAAATTGGGAGTAATGTTTCATCCATAATTCAAAAATCTCTTCCTAAAAAGTGCAAGGCCCCAGGTATGTTTTCCATTCCTTGTAAGATAGGCAATTCAAGAGTTGAAAAAGCCATGCTAGACCTTGGTGCATACATAAATATAATGCAATACTCTGTTTATGATGCACAAAAAATTGGACCTTTGAATAAAAGTGGTATGGTAATTCAATTAGCTAATAAATCTTTAACCTATCTGAAGGAATTAGTAGAAGATATCTTAGTTCAAGCTGAGAATTTGGTATTTCCCACGGATTTTTATGTGCTTGAATATAAAAAGATGATTCTACAGCACATATTTTGTTGGGAAGACCATTCTTGGCTACTTCTCAAACTAAAATAAATGTTTCTAATGGTACGCTTAGCTTGGAATTTAGCTGAAAACTAGTGTTAAGCTTAATATTTAAGATGATGTAGAATCTTCAGAACATACTAACCTTGTTTCTGTAATAGATGTGGTTAAGCCTGCAATACAGAAAAATTTTGGATCTAACAACAACAAGGAGGTGGAAGAGTATTTAAGTAAAATGTTGCAAAAAATGATAAAAGGTTGTCTTTCGGTGCTAATTTACTAAAACTAATGGTAGCAATTATCAGAAACCAACAGCATTAAAAGAAGCAGGTGGGTGAGGTAGGTTCTAACACATTACCATAACTACTGACAAGTTTATGCTATCTATTGTACAGGCAGCAATTCCAAATTATAAACGTTTCCCTGGTCACTTAAAGTACTTGTTTTAGAGGGTAAGGATAAGGAAAAGGTGATCATTTCTAGTCAACTCGAAGTGTCGCAAGAAGAGGAACTTGTTCAAGTTTTGAAAGAACAAAGGAGGTTAAATCCATCTTTTATGAGAACAGTGAAGGGGAAGATTCTTGGACTTCTGAACATGGGGAGTTACTTAATTGACAAGAAGAAGCATTAAGTCCAGCCAACTACAATAAACAAAGGCACTACATAGGAGGCAACCCATGTCCATTTATATTTAATTCAATTTATTTGTTTTTGAAGTGTTAATTTTGTTATTTTGTTCTTGTTTCTAGTGTCTGAAATCATCTTTACTAAAAAGTTAAGCAAACAAAAGTTGTCATTTGAAGGTCTTGTATGTTGTTCGGGTGATTTAGCAAAGAAAATGTTGTTCTTGGAAAGGTATTTTTACGCACAGCAAAAAAAAGTAGAAAAAATTCCTACCCAGCGTCACGCACATGTGCGCTCTACATGTTCGCACATGTGTGCGAGACCACTTTTAGGAACGAATGCTACTATCTTTCATGCACATGAGCGCTTGGCAAGCTGCACATGTGTGCATGGCACATTATAAGGGCAAAACTCTTCTTCGCCTATCATTCAAACGACACCCCTCTCTTTTATTACTTCTCCTCTTCAACTCCCTTTAACCCCCAACATTTCCTATTAATTTCTAACATCAAATCACTTCATTTCATCCCATTAACACCAAAAAGATTTCTTTTTCAAGGGAAAACTACATCAAGATATGGATTTTATTCAATTTCTTTAAACTTTTCCTTTATGGGCTTCCAATTGACTATCAAGAAAGTTTGGATTTTTATGCTTTTATTGTTCTAATTTGTTATGGATTGAACTTTAAATATACGATTTGAGTAATTTGGGCATGATTTTTTGATTAGAAAGTGATTACATGTTGATTATACGAAGAAAAATTCATTCTTAATTTATGCATACCACATGTTCGATGAATTATCTCAATGAATAAAAATATTAAAGCACAAGGCATTGGTGCATTAATTCAATTCCTTGAACGTTAATTATGTCCTATGATTCATCATGTTTCAATTATAATGCATAAGAATGCTCTAGGAATGTACATAGACCTTCATTTTGGCACTACTTTATGAAAATTCATCTTGTGCATTCCAAGACTTGCTTATTGGTAGGGAGTTGTGATTCTATATAAGTGTGAGGTCTTAGAATCCTTATTTGGTTGCCATAATTCTCACATCTTTTTAGGAATAGCAAGAACGGGAAAGAAATTTTCTATGAGTAAGAGTGTCGGAGTGTCTTCGTCTTCCGATCCCCAACGTGCACGTGAAAACACGCTTAAGGAGGTTGTGGCAGTGCAATTTCTTGATGCTGCAGCCCAAAACAAGTACGAGAAGAATATTTCACAGCAAGCGATGATTAAAGAGAAGGGCATTCAAGTACCCTTGGCAGGGATACCCGGGATCAAATTGACAATTCGCAATCGTGGTGGAATCACTTCACCTTGACTTCTAAAGATGTGGTACTGCCAGTCGTGTATAAATTTTAAACCAATTTGAGCCATTACAGTGACACCAGGGTGTATGTTTGAGGGAAAGAGGTAGATATTTCTGCCAATGAAATCAACAGGGTTTGGCTGGAGTTCAATCGAGTTTATACATGACTGGCAGTACCACATCTTTAGAAGTCAAGGTTAACTAGATTACAAGCATTCTTTTAACGGTGATGTTGAATGGATGTATAATGCTGTTGGAATAGTTGCACGCCATTTTAATGCTAATACACTTAAGCCAACTTAGTTCATGTGGTTTAACTTTTTTTGTGCACGCCTCTTTCCAGTCAGTCATCCCACTCATGTCATTCTGGAATAGGCCAAATTATTATACTGCATTGCTACCAGTAAGTCTATAAAAATGGGCCAACTCATCC
The DNA here is from genome assembly GCA_025175665.1 of Cinchona pubescens. Classification (NCBI taxonomy): domain Eukaryota; kingdom Viridiplantae; phylum Streptophyta; class Magnoliopsida; order Gentianales; family Rubiaceae; genus Cinchona; species Cinchona pubescens. The sequence continues at coordinate 47,614 of JANKKI010000212.1, read as the reverse complement.
ATCAGCAAATCTGCTATTCTGCAGTCAATAAGAAGTCAGGCTTATAGTTTCCCGACTTGATCACTGCTTTGTGTATTGAAAGCCGAAATAAAATTGATCCAACCGAAGAGAATCTGAAACATGGCAAGCCAATTGCTATGGGGGGGTGTGAGGTCTTCGATTAGGCACTCTCATTCCCACGTCTACTTTACAAGAAGGGGATAATGCTAGCTCTGAGGGTGAGCCAGAGTCAAGTCATACTGAAGATAAGATCTTAGAGCAAATTCTAGCGAAGCAGCAGTGCATGCAGCAAAGATTTGACGCTTACATTCAGTATCAGCATGCCTGGTAGCAGACCATGAAGGCTCGCCAGTTGGCAAGAGAGCGGAGAGAGGATTCATTGATGTTCCCTCCGTTCCCTCCATTTTCGCAGGATTTGGTACCCGATAATCCTTGAGCCAATGATGTTCGACGCCCTATGCTTAGGGATAATTTAATATTTTTCTTGGTTTAAGGTTGATTTCAAGACATTTTAACTGATTTAATTTTTCAGTAGTTTAATTTTTGCATTTGTGATTTCATTATTTTTGTGATGTATTCCCTCAAGGGATTAAGATTTTTTCCGATTATTCTAGGATTTTATTCTACAATTTTCATGTTTTCTTAATCTCTCAAGGGGATTTAGTTTGTTTTTCTATTTAGTGTACACCGTGCTTCAATTCACATCGAAGGGATATTTATTGCAGAATACTGCTCCAATGCAAATCAATGAACAGAGAAGCTTTTCCTTTTCCTACTTTATGTTTTTAGTTTCGCATTGGACAATACAAAAACTAAGTGTGGGGTGGGGAGTTAAAAAAATTTATAATTTGTTTGGTGTATAAGACTCATTGTTGCTGCAATATTTTAATTTTCTTTTGATTTCAGAGTTTTTCAAATATTTTGAAAATTTTTATATGAATTACATGAAAATTTTTTGGAATTTTTGAAATTTTTTCTTAACATGCTACTTTGTTTTCTGCATAATAACTCGTAAGTTGAACCATTCATGAGTAAGTAGTTGGTGTTAGTATAAGAATTTTGAGCACTTAGGCATGAATTAATTTTTGTTTGGACACTTAGAGAAAATTATGTAGATTCAATTATATTGCATCCCAGAAACTTGCTTCAATACATTTCGAGGAAAAATGCGTGACAATGTGATTTATACACATCTATAAGTGTAGAACCTTCTTTGGTCGTTTGAGCCTTTCTAGCAACCCTTTAAAAAAAATCTTTAATCCCTAGTACCCTATTTGAACCTTGAATTGTTATGAATGGAGAGAAACACCATTTGCCTTCTTTCATTTAAACTTATTTTACCTACCTTTATTGAGCCTAATAATTTCTTTTAATTTTCTATCCCAAATTATCCATTAAGAGCTTTATTGCACATATTATTTTTTAAGGGGATATAAGGGTAAAAGGTAGTGAATGAGGGTGGAAGATTGTGAGAGTCAATGGTGCATATTTATGGAGCAAGAGGGGTACTGGAAAAAATTGAAAAGAAAAAATAATGATGAGTTCTTGATATATATATATATATATATAGGTAGTGCCTATCACTAGTACCTGTATGTGCAGGTACTGTCCATTGCTAGTACCTGCGGTTTATATGTCGCAGATAGTGCCTACCACTGGTACCCGCATTGTGAGCGGACATAATAAAATAATGTTGAATAAATGTTCGGAGAAATGTTGTCATGTTTGGCCAAGTCGAAGAAGGGGGACTTATTTGCTTATTGTTTACTTACGAATTTTTTTCATAGGTGTTTGTTATTCAAGTATAGGGTTGTGGATGTATGATGCTTTCCATTTGAAGAGAACTTTTACTTTAATGGTGTGGTTGGAATTACTATAAAGCTCTTGTTCTTATTTGTAATATCATTTCCCTTCTTTGATTAGCCAATACCCTAACCTACGTTATAAGCTAAAAAGTCCTACCTAATTTAAATTGAGTCAGTTGTCTAGATTAGTGGAAATGTATAAGAAGAGTGAGCTATGAGGTGTTTAGAAAAATTTTAAGGGTTTAAATAGTTTAATCTAAGTGTTTTCAAATTTGAGTTTTTGAATGGCTACACAAATACACACGAATTTCATAATTGGCACTTGAGTCCAAATGGTGGTTTAGCTTTTGGTTATTTACGTAGATAATTGATGGAATATGTTGGCTGGAATTTTGATATGCTTAATTATTTTAATCTCATGTTTGCTCAAGGATGATCAAAACTTAACTGTAGGGTAAATTGATAAGCTAATTACTCATAATTGTTTTATGTTTTATGTGTCATTTACAGCATTTTTATGGATTTTAAGAAATATTTGAGTTAATATTGAGCTTAGTTTAATTATTCTTGGTTTTTACAGGTTTGAAGTGAAAAAATATTGAAAAAGATAAAGGGAAATTCCAAGGACAAATTTTGCATGAGTATGGAGCAAATCTGGACACTATTCATATTTTAAACACAACTTTCTTGTCCGAGCTCTGATTGACTTGATTTGATATGCAATGGAAAGCCAAGAAAAAAAGCTACAACTTCATATGTTACACTTTTCCAAATTCCATGAGCATCTAGGTCAAAATTGAAGCCGAAGATGAAGCATAGTTGTTGAAGGCCGCACACATGCACGATCATCAAGCTGTGCACGTGTGTAGTTTCTAGAGAGCAAAATTACAAATTGGGGTTGCAACACATGTGAGAGGATCAAGGAGAACATGCGTGTGAAGCAATAGGGTTTTGGAATTTTTATTTTCTGGCAGGTTTTTTCTCACTAACGTCCGGTTGGACTCTTTTTAAGCCAATTTCAGGTTCTTATCGTAGGGTAGGGATTGTAACCGTAGTTCTTGTTATAAATACTCCTTGTAGGGTGAATAAAAAAAAGGGGGAAAATGACACTTTTTCATTTGTTTTTATCATGAGCTTCCAACAGAAAGTTCTTGTGCATTCTCACATGGCCTCTAGTGCCTAGAACACTTTTCTTGGTCGAGAGAATTGAACCTATGGTCGGTTCTAGTATATTGTGAGACTTTTGTACTTTAATTTATCCGTTTTTACATCATTTATTGATTATTTTTCTGTGATAATTTTATGATTATTCTTTTTAATTGCAATTACTGGAGAACATTAGATTATTGGAATTAATGTATAGCTAGAGCTATTTTTTGTCTACTTTGTTCAATTCAATTAAAGGAACTAAGTTTAATGATTGCTCGTTAGCATTATTGAATTTAGAGAAAATAATCAACTAATTGACACAACTGCGTGTGTTTATGTCATATTAATGCCTAATTGTTCTTGCTAATTTTAATGCTTCTATTAATAATTTTGGCAATGCTAGATTAATTTAATAGTTAGGATTAATTGGATCGCGTATTGAAAATTAACCAACTTAGGAAAAGATATTAGAATAGATTTATTTTTCTAATTCAGGTTAATTATTCTTATACATGTCTTGGTATAAAAATTGAATTACTTTTGGTGTCAATGATCAACTAATAGATTTCCATGGTAGATATAACTAAAACTAGAAGATCCTTCTTTAATTGAATTCTCTCCAATTTACTTCTTGCATGAGTTTTTAGTTTAAAATTGTTCAAAAATCCCCCTTTTTCCTTCAAGCACAAGAATAACCTCCTGTTCTCTGTAGAAACGACTTGGACTCGCCACTACTACATTAGTAATAGTGAATTCATTAGTGTTTGGGTGCCTATGACAGTATCACTAGCCGATGGCTCGATTTCATTCAAAACTCCTGGAAAGGCCCAAGAGTTACCTAACCAAATGGCTTCCAAACTGTTATTGTCATGGGTCCATGACTCATCTGGTGGTTCAACAAGTCAACCAAACCAATGCTCAACAAGGAGGTGTGATGAATTTAAGTCTTAATGATACTTTCCTTGCCCAACAACGCATGCTTATGAATATTATGAACAACTTTACAAGAGTGTTGGAGAGCTTCGAAAAGCCAAACACCATAAATGCCATTGGCTTATCATTTCAATCAAATTTGATTTGTGACTTTTGTGGTGATGGACACTTCAATGGACAATGTGAGGTTTCTATGGGTGAGCAAGTCCACTATGTATCAAATCAACTTTCATCTTCAAGGAACTCACAAGGAACTTATGGAAATACTTACAATTTTTCATGGAGAAACCATTCCAATTTCTCTTGGAGCAACACAAACAATCAACCAAATTCTCCATATCAACATAATCCTCCACCGCAGAACTTTCAAAACCAAGCTCCAAGTTCCTTTTCTATACCTTATCAACCCCTACACCAAAGAAACTTCTAGATACTCCAAGCCAACTCTTATAAACCTCCATCTAACCCTCCATTTCAAAATCAACAATCAAGACCTTCATACCAACCTTCTAATTTTTCTCAACCTGTGCTCAATGATCAATTTGTTCCAAGAGAAAATGTATGTAAGATGGTTGGAAAACAGAGGGAGATGGAACATTTGATAAGAGAACTGAAAAGAGAAAAAAGGATAAAGAAGAACAAATAAGAGATTATGAAAATTTGAGAGCATCAATAAGGAATTTGGACATACAAACAGGTCAATTGGCAAGATTGAACAGTTAAAGACCTATAGCAGTACTTCTGAGTGACACTATTCTAAATCCAAAGGAGCAATACAAAGCTATCACCCTTAGAAATGGTAAGGAAGTTGATAACTCTAGGAAACTAGAGTAATATGTACCCTAAACTTGAAGGTTTGGCTACTAGTTTCGAGCATTTTTAGTGTTTTCATGTGTGTTTTTGTCTATTTTGCATTTATGAGTAAGAATGTTGTAATATGTGTTTATTAAGTGTTTTAGTAATTATTTTGGTCTTAAGTAGCATACACTTGTGTCGTGCCTTTGACTTAACTTCATTGGGAGTTAAGTTTTCGTTCGTCTTTGTTTGTCCTTCATTTTTTGGCCGATTTTGTGAGAATTTTATTTATATATTTAGGTGTTATTTTAAGTGTCTATTATAACTAATAATTTTCTCCTATGTGTTTTAGGGTCGCATGAAAAAAAAATCGCACAATCAGACGTCGAATTGAGATTTTCGAAGCAAAACTGTGAAATGCTGCATTTCAGAAGTATCAGTCCACATCAAGGTTTAGATTTTCGAAAAGGTTATTTAAAGGCGGCTGGAGCCCTCAATGACTTTGTTCGGGGCTGGTTTTTGCTGCACAATTATCCCACTACCCAAGCACTATACATACTCCTTTTAAATCTCATTTGAGGGATAGCTTAGTAGAAGTAGGCTACATCAGAGAGTAATTTATTCCTTTTTCCTTCCCATTCTGGGAGGGTTAGTTGTTAGATTAGATTAGAGTAGGATTTCTTTTTCTTGTAAACACAATTTTCTAAATAAAGATTGAACCTTTTTAGTTGTAAGTTCCTTATTTATCTTAAAACTCTTTTAATTAAACTTTAATTTCATATTTCCTTAGTTTTATTAGTCTAATTACTTTCATATATTTGCTCTCTTTGCGTGATTTCTTAGTGTAATTGTTATATTAGTTAATGGGTTTCCTTCAGTTATGCTTCCTTAGTGGTAATTCATAGTTTAGATTAGTTAATTAAGATAAATTCGTTTATGGACTTTTCATTTAATTGCTTTCTTTACTTTCTTTCTTAGTTTAATTGGTAGATTAGTTAATGGATTTTCCTAATTGTTCTTTCTTAGTGTTAATTTGTAGTTTAGGTTAGTTAATTGCTTTTTAGAGATACATGTCCTAGAGACATGTCTCTTCTTAGAATAGATTATGGATTTTCTCTAATTGCACTTAACAAGGGATAGTGAATAGTTTAGATTAACCATTAATTGCTTGCATAGTATGCTTTTCATTTTAATTATTCCCATTATTTGCGTTCTAAAGATACTTCCTTTTTAATTACTTTTTTGGTGATTAATCTTTACTTTAAATTGTTTCTTTAGTTCCATTATTTCTAGTTTTAGTTAAATCTCTTCTCTTAATCCATCGCTTCAACTTGTAATCTAACCAAATAACCGATAATCATCGACCAACTCTTGTGGGTATGATCCCTACTTCCCTTTACTACTAGTTCACAACCGTATACTTGCGGGAGGCCACCTATTTAGTAGGATTTATGTGTTTTATAAATTTATAACTAGGTGTGTAAAGTATCAAGTTTTTGGCGTCGTTGCCGAGGATTGGTTTTCGGTAATATCAATATAATTTGGTTTGTAAGACTAGATTGAAGCCTTTTGTTTTCATGTATAGTTGTTTCACCCATTTGAAAAACCAAAAAAGATTTTCATTTTGTAGTTGTGTTCTTATTTTCAAAAATCCAAAACGATTTTCATTTATGATGAATGGTTTAGACTAACTAGTAGTCTAAACTTTCCTAATTTTCTTGTTTGCGTTGTTTTAGATCATTTTCTTGTTTTTATTTGTGTTGTTGATTGTTCAAGAACATGCACGGACCTAATTGGATTAATTCATACCAACGAGATTACCATTTTTATGGTAATGGAGGTATGCCCAATCAGCATGATTCTTGTTAGGGTTACTCTCCTTACCCTTTAGATTATCAAGTGGAATGGTCTAGCCATAATACGCTTATGAAAGCCATCAAAATTATCAAATGGGATTGTCTAGCCATCCATATCCTTATGAGAGCTATCAAGAAAATTTCTACTCTTTCCCTCAACCACAAGAGCCTTCATATGATCAAATGGAGTCATATTTCCTTCACCAAACAACTCAAGAAAGTGAAGACATATGAAGGATGGACAAGTGGATGTAAATTCAAGAATTTCGAGAAGAAATGGCCCAACTTCGAGATGAAAGGGCTCAATTTCACAGAAATTATGGCCAAAAAATAAGAAAACTTGCTCAACTTCAGAAAGAAATAGATATACTCGGTGAAAAGCAAGCCACATCCAACAATCAATTACAAGACCAACTTGCCGAGATTCAAGGAATAGCAAATAGAGAAGAAAAATGTCGTCCAACACCTCTACCAATGGGTGAAGAACCAATTCTAGAAGAACAAATTGAAAATGTCTTGCTAGAAACCAGCTCTCAAGAGCCTCATGAAGTTGAAGTTACAACAAGTGAGACATTTAACGCTTATGTAGAGGAATCACCAACTTTCCCTTTGCGTGAGTGTGTGTTTGTCCCGGTTACAATAAAAGAGGTTCTATTTGGGGTGTTCGTGGAGAAAGAGCCGGTTCTTGGAGGAGTAGAAGAAGAAGGATACATTCTAGAGGGGGCTAAGGAGGCACAACCTACATATGCCGAAGTTCATTTCCTTGGAGACTTCGAAAGAGTTCAACAATGGTGCAAATTCACCAAGGATTACAATGACATCCTTGGGAAGCCTCCTTGGTTTTGAGGGAGTAGTTCTTTCATTTTTCTTTATTATGCTTTCTTTACTTTACTTGCTTTAGTTTAACCTTGTTGGTAATAAAGGCTTGTAACATTGTGCTTAATTTAGTTGTGTTGTGTTGTGTTGTTGGAAAATGATTTGTTGGAATCTCTTGGACAAATATGGTTGTTAATGAGAATAGTGATGACAGTGTATGACTCGTTGTGATTTGTGAATGATGTACATGATTTATTGATTGAACTTGAACTTGGTTTTATCTTTTGATTATGAATATTATTGTTGTTGATACACTTCATGTGTGAATGTTGGATTTGGATTAAGAGTAGTCTTTGTGATTGAATGTCTTTTTGAAGCCGATTATGTGTGAAACTAAGTTTGAGGGGATGAGTTGGGCATTTAGATAACCTTTTCGTTGTGTTAAACCTTGTTACACTTATATGTGCTTTTCTTTTTCTTTAAATTGTTTGAACCCGTGAATCCCCCGAGGACCCTTTCTTAGTATAACCATGGTTAGTTGTTGAAGAAAAATCAATTTTTAGGATTCATGTTTAATTGGAATTTGCATTTATATGATATACTTGAAATTTGCTCATTGCTTAGTCTTGATATGTGTTGTGTTCAATGTTGGTGAAGTCCATAATTAAATGGTAGAACTCTTGTTTATAAGTTCAATTTGTGCTTAATGGGTTGCATTTACATTCACTTTGCTAGTATGTTGTTCATCTTCTATTTTAGCTTTTTGATTGTTCAAATGTAATTCAAAATCATTGCCTAGTCTTTTGTTTTTAAGCTTTCTAGTAGTATTATTATGCATTTGTTCTATTTTGGGTGAGTGGAAGGATGAGTCGTTCATCAATTTGAATAAAAGAGACAAGTTTGGGGTGTTATTTACTTGTGTTGGAATGGTTTCTTTTTGTGAATGTAAATATTTGTGTGGTGAATTTTGGATGAAAAATTGATTGAGTACGGTACTCGATGATGACACCAATGACTTGCAATATCGTATGATTGAGTTATTTAAACTGGGCATTCCGCAAATTTTGGTGTGTTTAGTTCTTTTGTGACAAAAGAATTTCAAAAGCCATGTATTACTATGCTCAAAAAGTGAGGCATTCACATTTTTATAGTAGTTCATTTGAAATATTGTTTTTTGACCAAATCAATAGTATTTCTTTTTCGGTCAATTCATCTTTGGGGAAAAAAATTTGGTTTAAATGGAATAGAAGTGATTTAGGTCATTTTGTGTGTTGGCATAGGGAGTTTTCTTCTAACCTGTGAGTGATTGGTTTGAATATGATCTTGGGTACATTTTACTCCTCTTCCTCGGTTTAGGGCTGCATAAAAAAAAAACAAAAAAAAAAAGAAGAAAAAAACTTTGGTTTTAGGAATAAGGTGAGTACGGGATTCCCACATGTACCCATGAATAGAACTTGTTTTTCAAAAACCTTTTTGATGATGGTTAATACCTGGTTATTTGAATCCTTTTGTTGGCATTTGGTACTTGTTTCCTTTAGAAAAGTTGAAAAACTTGAAATGGCTGGTTAAAATAGTTCAATTGTCATAATGTATTTGAGATCCCTTGAGAGGTATCCTAATTATCCAAAGTACATCCATTATTCACCTTTTGTATTGTAATCTTGGCTGTGTCTAATGTGTTGTGTCTTGTGTCATGTGCTTTGTGTTGTTCGTTTCTGTTGTTCTTTTTCTTGTCTTTTATTTTGCTCGGCCTAGAGTTATCACACCCTGAAACTGAGCAAAAGCTTAAGTTTGGGGGTATGATAACTCTAGAAAACTAGAGTTATATGTACTCTAAACTTGAAGGTTTGGCTACTAGTTTCGAGCATTTTTAGTATTTTTGTGTGTGTTTTTGTCTATTTTGCATTTATGTGTTAGAATGTGGTAATATATGTTTATTAAGTATTTTGTACTTATTTAGGTCTTAATTAGCATACTTTATTAGGTTCTTGTGTATAGACTTGTGTCATGCCTTTGACTTAACTTCGTATGGGAGTTAAGTTTTCATTCGTCTTAGTTTGTCCTTTGTTTTTTGGCCTATTTTGTGTGAATTTTATTAATATATTTAGATGTTATTTTAAGTGTTTATTATAGCTAATAATGTTCTCCTATGTGTTAGGATTGCAAGAAAAAAGAATGGCGCATTAATCGGATGTCGATGAAGATTTTTGAAGCAAAAAGGTGAAGTACTGCATTTCAGAAGTTTCAATCCAAATCATGATCCAGATTTTCCAAATCGCAATTTGGAGGCGGCTAGAGCAAAAATTGACGTTGTTCGGGGCTGATTTTTGCTGCATACTTATCCCACTACCCTAGCAATATAGATATCCCTTTTAAACCTCATTTGAGGGATACTTTAGCCAGTAGAAGTAGGCTACATCAGAGAGTAATTTATTCCTTTTTCCTTCCCATTCTGGGAGGGCTTTGTTATATTAGATTAGAGTAGGATTTCTTTTTCTTGTAAACACAATTCCTAAATAAAGATTGAACCTTTTTAGTTACTGTAAGTTCCTTATTTATCTTAAAACTCTTTTAATTAAACTTTAATTTCATATTTCCTTAGTTTTATTAGTCTAATTACTTTCATATATTTGCTCTCTTTGCGTGATTTCTTAGTGTAATTGGTAGACTAGTTAATGGGTTTATACACAATTATGCTTCCTTAGTGGTGATTCATAGTTTAGATTGGTTAATTAGGATAAATTAGTTTATGGGCTTTTCATTTAATAGCTTTCTTTACATGTTTCTTAGTTTAATTGGTAGATTAGTTAATGGGTTTTCCTTAATTGTGCTTTCTTAACGTTAATTTGTAGTTTAGGTTAGTTAATTGCTTTTTAGAAATACTTTCTTTTTACATGCTTTCTTAGAATATATTATGGGCTTTCTCTAATTACAAGAGCTTAGGGATATTATCCACAAGCTTTCTAAAGATACTTTTTTTAATTGTTTCTTGGTGATTAGTCTTTAAGCACAAATTGCTTCTTTAGTTCCATTAGTTCTAGTTTTAGTTAGGTTCAAATCTTTTCTCTTAATCCATCGCTTCAACTTGTAATCTAACCAAATAACTGGTAATTACTGACCAACCCTTGTGGATACGATCCCTACTTTCCTTTACTACTAGTTGACAACCGTATACTGGTGAGATGCCACCTAGTTAGTTGTAGGATTTAGATATTTTATAAATTTATAACTAGGTGTGTAAAGCACCAGAAGTGAAAGAAGGGTTAGAAGGAATTTATTAAAAAGTAAAGATGAGGAAAAGGTTAAAGATAGTCTTCAATGGGTCAAGGCAAAAGGATAAATGAGTCTAGACAATTGAAAATACCAATTGCTCAAAAGGTCGAAGGAAGAGGAAAAGGCGAAGAAATTCAAAAAAATTCTTGAAATATTCAAGAAGCCTGAAATTAACATTCCATTCATGGAACTCTTGAGAACATACCCGCTTATGCTAAATTCATGAAACAAGTCCTTATATCAAAAAGGTAATTGCATGAGGATAAAATTTTATATTTAACAGGGCCCCAAAATTGTAGTGCACTTCTCACAAAAAGGTTAGCGCCTAAGTTCAAGGATCCCATGTCCTTCACCATACCTTGTGGGACTGGAGGTTTGCAATTTGGGAAGGCTTGTGCGATTTAGGGGCTTCAATGAACCTCATACCTTATGCGCTATTCAAGAAATTAAATAGAGGAAATTTGAAGCCCACAAGTATCTCGTTGCAACTTGCAAAACGTAGTATAAAGTTTTCAAAGGGAATCATTGAGGATGTGATCATTAAAATTCACAAACTCTACCTTTCGACCGATTTTATCATTCTGAACATGGAAGAGGATGAAAAGATGCCGATTATCCTTGGGAGACCTTTTCTTGCAACCGGGCATGCACTAATTGATGTTTAAGAAGGGAAGTAGAAATTTCAGATAAATGATGAAATTGTCACGTTCAATGTTTTTAATTCATTAAAGCTTCCTTCAATTTATGATAATGTTATGAGTATAAATGTAGAGGATTATCTAATGGATGATTTATTCAGGTTTGTAGGTACGAGTTGGTGAATTCTTCCTTGGAAAGTGATACGCTGACTTCAAATGATCTAATTCAAGATGATAAGGAAGGAGTGGAGAATTTGAATCACTTGGAGAATAATGTTTTATTGCACGAAGAAGAAGAGTGGTGTGCAAATAATATGCTGTTGTTGAGTTGCAATGCCATCGTAAGCACCCAATATTTAACAACTTTAATGTAGGAACACATAAATGTAAAGTTCGTCCCACAGAGAACGGGCTTATTTTTGTGCTAATAGAACAGGGGGTTTTGAATGCTTTTTAACTAAAATTAAAACAATAAAATAATTGAAGACAATTCAATTTAGAAAATATCTTGGTTTTGGTCCTATCCACCATGGCAATTCCACTAGTCGATCATGGACACACAAAATAATTCAATTTTATATCAAAATTAACCCGAACGAATACCAATTCAAAGTTGATTCTTATTTCTTTCTAAAGTTGGTTAATTTTCAACACGCGATCCAATTAACCCTAACTATTAATTTAACCCAGATACGCGCCAAAGATTAATTAATAGAAACATTAAAATCAACAAGAACAATTAGACTAATTAAACATAAACACACGCAGTTATGCCAATTAGATGATTAATTTCCCTAAATTCAACAACACAAATCCAGTAATTATCAAATTTAGTTGCTTCATAGATTGAATTAAACACACGCGGTTAAAACAATCTAGCTGTAGATTAATTCAAATAACTTAATATTCTGCAGCAATAATAAGCTAAAAAGAACAATCATAAAATTAATCGTAGAAAAATAATCAATACTTGAGATAAAATTGAATAAATTCAAGCACAAGAAGTCTCACAACTTTGTAGAATTGACCATGGTTCAAATCCCTCTACCAAGAAAAGAGTTTAGGCACAAAGTGCCACAAAAGAATAAAGAGGAATTTCTATTGCTAAAAACCCTAGCCAACAAGAAAATAAAAGTGTCAATCCCTTTTTCTCACCCTATTTGGTGTGATTTATATTGAGTACTTGGGGTAACAAATAATGCCTACAGATAAGAACGTGAAATCGGGTGAAAAAGAGTCCAACCGGGAGAAGAAATCTGTCAAAAACTAAAAAATACGCAATTCTGCTGCTTCGGACGCACATGCGCTGCCTATTTTGGGCGCATGTGCACGCTAGGCAGTGCTGAAAAGTTGCCAGTGCACATGCGCTGCACAACCACACGCATATGCCTGGGCTTTACTTTCGGTTTTTATTTTAACCTTGAATCAGACCGAATTTGGGAAAACTCAAAACATGAAAGTTGTATATATATGTTTTAGCTTTCCAAAACACCTTGAATCACCTCAATTTGATCTTAGATAAGAAAGTTATGCTTAATCTACCAAACTGTGTCAGAATCGCTCCTCGCCGGTACACAATTTCCAACTTTGCAATTTTGAACAAAATGCCTATAGAATATTGCAACACTCAAAACACAAAAGTTGTACAAATCTTCAATATATTTCCAAATGTGTTACCATCCAAAATCATCTCAATCAGTTCTTGGAATCGAAATTTATTCTTAAAATACGAAACAGCATCCAAAATAGCTTCATACTCATGCATGTTCTGCACTAAGCATTTTCTTTCATATTTTCCCATCTTTTTCACCTATTTTTCACTTTAACCCTAAAAAAACTAAGAATAACCAAATTAAGCTCAATAATAACTCAAATCTTGGTTACAACACATAGATTGTTATTGACATATAAAATACAAGTACAATTATGAACTTATCAAATTACCCCACACTTAGCCTTTGATCGTCCTCGATCAAACATAAAATTAAAACATTTAAGCATAACACATTCTATTCAACATATTCCTTCAAATATCCACATAAATAATCAATAACCAATCCAGCAATCAGAGTAGTCTATGAACCCAAGAGCTCAAATGCTAATAAAAACCAAAACATGAAATTTGTGTGTATGTGTTTATGGCCATTCAAAAACTTAGATTTGACAATATTTAGATTAAATCATGAAGACCCGTTAAATTTTTTCTAAACACCCCATAGTTCACTCTTCTTACATCCCTCCACTAATCTAGACAATTGATTCAATTCAAATTTAGGTAGAACTTTTAGCTCGAACAATAGGTTAGGATATTAGTTACCTTAAGAAGGAAAAGGATATAACAAATAAGAACAAGAGCTTTATAGTAATGATGGCCACACATTAAAATAAAACTTCTCTTCACATGCGGAATATCAAACATCGACAACCCCACACTTGAGTAACAAACATCCATAAACAATTCGAAATAACCAAACATGCCAACCTCCCTCAGACATATATACATCATCATTTTATTTTTCTATGTCCGCTCACAGTACGGGTACCAGTGGTAGGCATTACCCGCAACAAATAAACACTCAAGTACCAGTGATGGGCACTACCTGCAAATATAGGTACCAGTGATAGGCACTACTAGTAAATATCAAAACATGCAGGTACCAATGATGGGCACTACCTGCATATCTCAGAACTTCCATATTCATTTTTTTCCAACAATTTTTTCCAATACCCCATTTCGCAACAAAAATGTACATCACTCACTTCTCACAAACTTCCACCCTTACAGCCCCTTAACAAATAATGTGCACCATAAAACTCTTAAAGGGAATAATTTAGGATAAAACAATGAAAAGAACATTAAGCTCAATAAGGGTAGGTGAATTGAGTCTATGTGAAAGAAGGAGAATGATGTTTTTCTTCACAAGAATAAGGCTCAAATAAGATATTTAGAAGTAAATTGTTAAAATGGTTGGCTTGATTAAGGCTCATCAAACTCTTCCACTACCCTAATTTTTCAACTAAATCGGGTCGTCTAAGAATTAGCTTCGAATGTGTAATAAAGTAAGTTTCTGGGATGCAACATAATTGAGTCTACATAAATTCTCTAAATATCCCAAATCAAAAATTAAAGTATGGCTTAGTGCTCAAAAATCTTGAAAATCATGAATGGAAAATATTAACACTGACTAGAATGCCTCATTCATGCATGGTTCAACTAATGAATATTCTACAGAAAAATGGAGAAAATATTTTAAACAATAATTCTTGAAAATTTCTAAAAATGGTCAATTTATCCACAAAAATTTTCAAAAATTTTGACAAGCTCTCAGATCAAAGAAAAAGTTAAAAGATTGCAGCAAAATTGAGCAAAATACACCAAACAACTTAAAAATCCAAATAACTCTCACCCCACACTTAAAAATAAGCATTGTCCTCAATGCCAAAAAAGAATGAATCCATCATTTGCAAATAAGTGAATAGTGAAAAAGAAAAGCTTCTCGAATTTAATTCGCGTTTGGAGCAAGATAAGAGACAGGGAAATAACCCCTTGTCGTGAAGGAAAGCTAGATAACACTAAACAAAACAAAACAAAACAAAAAAATAATTCCCTTGAGATAATAAGAAAAACAAGAATATTGTAGAAAATAATCCTACAATAATCAAGAAGACTTACTCCCTTAAGGGAATACAGATCCAAAATAACGAAAAGGGAAACCTAACAAAAAGTAAGTTAACCAACTAAAATAAAACCTAACCAACGAAAATAAATGTCGAATAAAAGAACAAAGAAAATTGTCTAGGAAATCAATGCAATAACTATCAAAGAAAATGGCCCAACAGATAGGGCATAAAAACTCAAGGCGCATGGGGCCCCAAATCCTGCAAAAAGATGGAAAGGGTGGGAATGTTGAAGGGTCCTCGCCCCGCTTTCTGGCCATCTGACGAGCCTCTATTGTTTGTTGCCACGTAAATTGATAGTGCATAAATGAATCAAAACGTTGGCTCATCCGTTGTTGTTCAGCCAAGATCTGATGTAGAAGGTCTTCTTGAGACTGTGGAGGAGCAGGTACTGGCTTGTCATCCAAATCATTAGCTTCCTCCACTTGTGATGTAGAAGCTTGGGCTCTAGTACGTTTAACCGGAGCTCGTATACCTTCCATTGCAATCATCTGGCCTGGCCTCAATTTTTATTCAGAAGGCTCAATGAACACCCCACATTCCAAACATAGTGTCATAATCAGATAGGGAAACCACAATCCTGGTTGCCTACTGGTAGCGGAGTAGCAAATTTGTTGACGTATGAGTTGACCCACATCAATGGCTTTCCCGGTAGCAATACAATATAGCAATTTAGCCCGTTCCATAGTGATATGGGTAAGATGGTTTACCGGTAGAAGGCGGCCACAAATGAATTTAAGCCAGACAAACCATGCTGCTTAAGTTTATTCGCATGGAAATGCCGAGCCATAGTGCCATCCGCCGTAAAGGTCCAATCCACATCCCCGTCACAAAGAACACTGGTGATCTGTTGAAGCTCTAGATTGGCATTACGGGTGTTGAGCCATTCATAGTTACGAACACGATTGACCTTCAAAATTCTATTGATTTCAGTGGCAAAGATATCCACTTCCTTCCCCCGTACATAGACCCTGGATGGAGCTATA
This sequence comes from Cinchona pubescens, assembly GCA_025175665.1. Taxonomy (NCBI): domain Eukaryota; kingdom Viridiplantae; phylum Streptophyta; class Magnoliopsida; order Gentianales; family Rubiaceae; genus Cinchona; species Cinchona pubescens. The sequence goes on along the minus strand of JANKKI010000212.1, from coordinate 31,685 downwards.
CTGATCAAAGTTAGAATAGAACTCACGCACCACCGGAAGGATGGCATCGACGGTCGTTGAAGACTGAGAAGCTCCCATCCACGATTGCAAATAGTTAACTTTATTTTTGGTGCTCCTGCCAACGAAAGTTGAATGCCCCTTTCCTTTATTATAACTCGTTTAGAGATATCATCATTACTTTTGTTTGGCAGCCTACGTTAAGAAACGTAAACCGCCACCAACCCTTGATTGTGTAGCCCCGGATGATGAAGATTCTCCGGTACCCTTGCCTTGAACATTTTTATTCATTGAGACATATTATTGAACACATGGCATGCATAAAGAAAGAGAAAATTTGTGGGGATATTATAAACATGCAATCCATCCTTAATCAAAATCCAAACAAAAATCACACCAAATTTATGTTTTAAGATCAATCCCTATGAAATTTCATCAATTCAAAGTATAAAAAGACTCTAGATATTCTTGAAAATTAATTGAAACCCATAAAAAAATTGTAGAAAGAAAGAGAAATTCATACCTTGATTTGACTATCCTTGAAAAAAGAAGAAATTCGGGTGTAAAATTGATGGAATTGGGGTGGTTTTTGAAGAACTAAAAGTGGGGGATTTTGGGGTTTTGAGAGGAAGTTGAAATAGAAAAGGAATTGTGAAGGATCAAGGGAAGTAGGAACGGTTGAGTTCCTTTATCCCCTCGCGCGCACGTGCGTAGCTTCTCAAGCTCGCATGTGCGTGCGAGGCAGAGGCTCTGTTGTTTAATCGATTCTGAGCACAAGCGCTTGCACATGAGCTTTAAGCGCGGATGTGCACGCGAGGCAGAGGGCAAATTTTAAAAGGGGTTCAGTGCACATGCACGGAAACTTGGGCGGGCATGTGCACTGAGGGCAGAATGAAAATTACACATTTTTTTTTTAAAAAAAAATAACCCTCTAACACATAAACCCTGCAAAGATCTATTTTATCTTTTAAGCCTCTTAATACAATTGATTTCCCAATTATCAACGAAACTAAAATATGCTTTCCTTTAAAACGAAAATGAGCAAAACAAAGTTGCAAAAATTAGATAACAAAATAAACTAAGAATGGACATGGGTTTGCCTCCCATGCAGCGCCTTTGTTTACTATCGTTGGCTCGACTTGATGTTCTGAAGCCATTTGGTAATTACCATGTGGAGGAGTCCAAGAATCTTCCGCTTCACTATATTTGCAAATGATGGATTCATTCTCCTTTGCTCTTGTAGGACCCGAACAAGTTGCTCTTCTTGCGACTTGCTAAGTTGACTTGAGATTATCATCCTCTCCTTAGCCTTCAATAATATATACTTAAGATTTTAGAAGAAGACGATTATAATCTGAAATTGTTCCCACTGTGATTACTTCAATTCTCGTTAGAAAGTGGTAAACGTAAGAGACAGGCCCCATTCTCTGTGGGACGAACTCGACTCGCCACTACTACAGATGTTCTTCACGGTTATTGTCCACCTCCCGATTATTACCAACTGTCTCTTATACACATCTAGATGTGTATAAGAGACAGTTATTATATTGTTTTAATTTTAGTTAAAAAGCAACATCATCATAAATGCAAAAGTTAACAATTTTCTTGTTAGATTCCATACTGAAACTGCCTTTAAGAACATCTATCTTAGTTTGGGAACGTAGCTAGAAATGGTCTTCCTAACAAAATAGGAGCATTAGAATCACCTTGTTCCATTTCTAACACATAAAAAGCAGCAGGAAAACCAAACTTCCCACTTGAACTAGAAGATTCTATAAGAGACCCTTAGGATAGGCCAAAGATCTATCAGCCAACTGAATTACTATACTATCCTAATTCAGCTGTCTAATAGACAGCATGGCATCATCCACGATTTTTTTTACATTAATAGATACACCTAAATCCAGCATGGCTTTTTCCAAGTGTGTATTGCCTATCTTACAAGGAACGGAGAACATACCTAGGTCCTTGCACTTTTCAGGTACGAATTTTTTAATAATAGACGAAACATTTCTCCCCACATCTACCTTTCTAACTTTCTTCTCTTTTTTCTTTCTTTTAAGGTAACACAACTCCTTCAAAAACTTAGCATAACGAGGTATTTGTTTAATAGCATCTAATATGGGAATATTTACCTCGCACTTACGAAAAGTCTCTTATAGCTCTTTGTCGGGTTTCTCTCTTGAAAACTCTTTCAATGCCTCGATGGAATGGGGGTTTGGGCATATCTTTGATCCATAAAGGAACACTTTTATCTTCACTAGTGCTGCTTTTCTTCTCACACGGTTCAACCTCTTTTTCGACTCTAGTGTGTGGTTTTCTTCTTCTCAACCTCCATATGTTCAGGAACTATTTTCCGCTGCACATCAACCTCTTTTCCACTCTTTGATGTAATTGCACTCACATTCTCCTTAGGGTTGATGACGGTTTACAGAGGCAACTTCCCAGAGCTCTGTGTTTTCAACCTACTAATCGCAGTAGCCATTTGTCCCATTTGATGTTGCAATTGTTGGATACTGGCCTTTGTATCCTGCTGGAATTGAATCGTATTTTCAGTTAAAATATCCATTCATTCCTCTAAAGACTTACCCGACTGATTATTTAGATTTGATTGTTGTATTTGAGCAAAAGGTGGCCTATAAGGTTGGAAGATCTGCCGATTTTGAAGACTGATAGTAGTTGGTTCCCGTATATCAAGTTAGGATGATCCCTCCATCCAGGATTATAAGTGTTAGAGTAGGGATCATAACTTTGTCATGGCTACCCAGGAATCCTCGGCTGCGTTTACTTGCTCTTGACCTTCATCTTGTAACATGTAGGACACAAATCTGTTGAGTGTCCCTCATTTGAGCAGATACCACACGGTTGTGCAGTCTGTGAGGTACCTGAAGCCAACTGTCGAACAGAAGAGGTTAAACTAGCCATTTGTTGTTCTAATGAAGAAACATTTACCTCATTTACACGCTTGAGAGATTGATCGCGTCGTGTCCCAAACATTTGAGAGCGACAAATATTTGATATAAGCTCTTCTAGCAGCGTCAATGGTCAAATTGTCTAAGACCCCACAACTTACGGCTGTCGACCATACACATCATTAGGCAACAACCCTTCATAAAAATATTGAATTAGCAAGGAGTCACTTATCTGATGATGCGGACAACTTGGACACAGTTTCTTGAAGCGCTCCCAATACTCGTACAAAGATTCTTCATTGAACTGCCTTATTCCACAAAATTCCTTGCGAATATTTGCAGTTCGAGAAGGTGGAAAGTACTTGGCCAAGATAGCCTATTCATTTGCTCCCAAGTTGTGATACTACCCAAAGGCAAATCAAATAGCCAATCCATCTCATCCTTGAGTGAGAACGGAAATGCTTTCAACTTGATATGCTCCTCTGACAGCCTGGTTGGTCTCATACTTGTGCAAACCACATGGAACTCCTTAAGATGCTTGTTTGGATCTTCACCTGGCAATCCATGAAAAGAAGGTAATAAATGAATTAGTCTAGATTTTAATTCAAATGTGACATTAGCATCTAGTTCTGGCTATGTAATGCTTAAGGGTTGTTGGTTCAAAGTGGGCGCGTCTAATTCTCTCAAAGTGCGTTGAGCCATGTTGGTCTCTTCATGTTGTTCTTCCTGTTCCTGTTCACCTACAAAGCATAATTGAACAAATTTTCTTCCCCTAATTATCGTTCTCGTATCTCTTTTCCCAATCTGCGTAATGTTCTCTGTATTTTCGGATCAAATTGGAATTCTCTTATCCAGCATCTAGGGTCACAAGAATAAACAATTTGTGGAAAAAAAAAAAGAAAGACTAAAATAGAGTTTTCTAGAGTGTAAAATAATTCAAACCGTTTCCTGGCAACAGCGCCAAAATTTTGGTGTGCAAATAATATGCTGTTGTCGAGTTGCAATGCCGTCGTAAGCACCCAAAATTAACAACTCTAATGTAGTAGTGGTAAGTCGAGTTCGTCCCACAGAGAACGGGGCTTATTTTTGTGCTAATGGAACAAGGGAGATTTTGAATGCTTTTTAACTAAAATTAAAACAATATAATAATTGAAGATAATTCAATTAAGAAAAGATCTTGGTTTTGGTCATAGCCACCATGGCAATTTCACTAGTCGATCATGGACACACAAAATAATTCAATTCTATATCAAGCACTAATTGAAGAATTAACCTGAACGAATACCAATTCAAAGTTGATTCTTATTTCTTTCTAAAGTTGGTTAATTTTCAACACGTGATCCAATTAACCCTAATTATTAATTTAACCCAGACACACGCCAAAGATTAATTAATAGAAGCATTAAAATCTACTTGCCAAAAGGCCTTTAAACTTAAACACATCTTAGTATGCCAATTAGATCATTAATTTCACTAAATTCTACAACACAACTCCAGTAATTATCAAATTTAGTTGCTTCATAGATTGAATTAAACACACACGGTTAAAATAATCTAGCGGTAGATTAATTCTAATAACTTAATATTCTGCCTCCTCCTTCTCTCTACTTTCTCAAGAAAAAATGTGTGTAGAGTTGGTTACTATCACCCTTGGCATTAGGGCCATGGCTGTGCAATGTCCCTTATACCATCGGTTGAAGGGCAACCAAAAACTTTCGCACAAGCCCTCTTGGACAGACAAAACTCAGGCGTTCCATCACCAAAATCCGACACACCCCTTAAGGCCCTCCAATCTCACAAAGGAGAACCAACCATTTCTTCTCTAAGGACAAAATTCAAAAGCTTGCAGCATATTTCTCCTCACACAAAGTCCAATTTCCCAAGGGGGAAACCGAACATGGAGACCCTTCGGAAAAGTTTCCTGACATAATTGGCTTTAAATGAAAATTTACTATCGGGTATCTTGACTATAAGCATGTTATCATCCGGTTTTCTTTTGAGGAGGACTATCTCCGTTACTGGCTTAAGACTGCTTGGTTCATCAATGGCTTTTACATGCGTGTGCTTAAGTGGCATCCTCTCTTTACCACGAATGAGGAACCTTCCATAGTCCTTATATGGATCTCCTTTGAGGGACTTCCAGCAATCTTTTTCAACAAGCAAGCTGTGTTTAGTCTTGCTCAAGCTGTTGGTACTCCTCTCAAACTGGACATAGCCACCGAACAATTCACCAGGCCAAGTGTTGCAAAGGTATGCGTTGAAGTTGACCTCCTATTTGAACTCCCCTCTAGGGTATGGCTAGGGGTTGGAAAAGAGGGCTTTTGGCAAAAAAATCACCTACGAAGATGTTCCATTGTACTGTACAAAATGTAAGAAAATTGGCCATTCCATGGAATCATGTAGGCTAGGAGAAGCTAGTTGGGCAAAAAGTACAAGCTATGGTACCGGGGACAAACAATCCAGCAAAGAAGCCTATTCAAACACGTTGGACTCCAGTGAAGCACCAAGAAGCAGGTCCATCGGGAACAAAGCAAACCCCTCCTTCTACACTTGTTGATAATGGAGCAAATTCGGTTGGCTATGCTACACTTGATGATGTCCCATCAGCCGCAAACACAATAACCCCATTGCTGAATGTTTCACATGGCATTGATGTTGCACACATGAGTGAAAACTTAGCTCAAGGATGGCCACCAAGCAAAGAGGCGACACTAGTTGTGGAAGAGCAACCACAAACGGTGAAGGAGTAACCAAAATCGGTGGAGGAGCAACCAGCAATGATGGAGGGATTATCTCAACAACTTATGGTTCAAAATTCAAATCCCACCTTCCAGGGGATCATTCCAACAACCTTGGATAAGGTTATTAATTCAAATCAGGAGATGGAGCCTTATCCACATGAGCAAACTTTGGAAGTTCAAATCTTAAAGCCCTTGGAAAGATGGTAGGGCCACATCAGTTTTGGAAGAGTTACAATTAGACTCGGCTACCCCAAAAGTAGCTAGGGATAACCGAATTTCAAATAACCCCTCAATGAATGATTCCTTCATCTCTCATGGTAAAATTATGGAAGAGTTACCGTATTACTTTTCGGACAATGATTCTCCCCATGCAAGCCATGCAATGACAAAGGTTATCCAGCCATCTTCTTCCACTCCACAGCCAGCTGGTAAGTCCTTGTCAAAAAAGAAAAAATGCAAGAGAATCTATACCATGCCAAAGCCAATGCGCACTCGGTTGGTTAGGAAAACTACCACTCCGCCCCCCCTCCCCTCAATATTAAATGGATAATATCCTAATATGGAATATACAGGGGATAGTAAATAAACCCTCATTACGTAGGTTGAAGTTACTTATCAAGTAGCACAAAATAAAAATTCTTGCTTTGCTAGATGCCCATAAGAGACAGGTTCCATTCTCTGTCTTCGCACACAAATTAGGTTTTGATCGCTGCGAAGGTAACACCAATGGAAAATTTTGGGTTTTTTAGAATAATGAGCTTGGTTTAGCTCCCACTTTTAGCTCAGACTAGCTTCTACATGTTTCTATCTCTTCTTCTCTTCACAATACTGTTTTGCAAGCTTTCTTTGTATATGCAAAATGCACAAAATTGGAAAGGAGAGTTCTCTGGGCGGATCTCCGAGCTGTCCAACCTCAAACTCCGTGGCTGGTGGCCGGTGACTTTAATGTTATCTCAAGCTCCGATGAATATCAAGGTTCTAGCTCTTTGCACCTGGACGCGATAGGTGAATTCAATGATTGTCTTCACGAATGTGGATTGTTGGCTCTACCTTTTCAAGGTTGCAAATTCACTTGGTATGGGAACAGCTTTGGAACCGTGGTTTGGAAGCGGTTGGATAGATTTGTTTGTAATGCTGAATTCATGGCAGTCTTTCAACATATTAATGTCGCGCACCTTCTCAAGACGTGCTTGGATCACTCGCCACTAGTTCTCGAATGCTTCTTCACCAATAACACTAGGCCCAAAGCCATTTAAATTCCTTAATATGTAGACTAAACACAAGGATTATTTGCAGGTTGCGGGCAACAATTGGTCCTTGCATTGCACTTGTTCCCCTATGTCTATTCTTTCTTCCAAACTTAAAAGACTCAAAGCCGAACTTAGGAATTGGAGTCACACTGCTTACGCAATGTCTTCACAAAGGCCATTTAGAACCGCCATGTTCCTAGCTTTCCATAAGAAGGAAGAAGATCTATGCTCCAGGAAGCCAAAGTAATCAAATTACTTTGGCTCATGCACTAAGCTGTTCACATGCGGTGTCTTGCAGAAGAAAACCTTTTGGCAACAAAAGGCGGGGGTGAAATGGCTGAAAGAAGGTGAAAAAAACTCCAAATTTTACCATTCTACACTTCTTTCCAAAAGGCAGCGATTGCGCATCTCCAGAATCAAAGTTGATGGGCAATGGACTCAAATTTTGCAGCTCATTGAAAATGTAGGTATTATAACCTACTTTAAGGAACTCCTGACTTCTAATCATACCACCGCCTTAGACCCATCATTACTCAACCACCTCATGCGCAAGGTCTCAGATGTGGATAACCAGTATTTATTGTCTGAGCTGTCAATAAAAGAATTAAAGGAGGTAGTTTTCTCCCTAAACCCTAACGGTGCAGCGGGAATTGATGGCTACAATGGGACCTTCTTCACTACTTGTTGGGATATTATCCATGGCGACCTCTTCCTTGTAGTGTGTGCTTTTCTCAAAGGTGCAAGGTTGCCACGGATGTTCACTAGCACCCTTGTTACGTTAATTCCAAAAGTAGCCAACCCCAATTCCTTTAGTGATTTTCGGCCTATTAGTCTGTGCACTTTCGTCAATAAAATTTGCACTAAAATTGTGGCCAATCGCCTTGCCTCCATTCTGTCTAAAGTCATCTCACCGGAACAAGCAACCTATGTCCAAGAGAGACATTGCGGATGAAATCCTCCTTGTCTAAGAGCTGGTCGATCTATTCCTTCCCGAAGCAGTGCCCAACGATCTCCCACTTGGCTTTCGCAGATGACATTGTCGTTTTTATAAAGGGAGATATTAAGTCCATTCGGTACCTTATGAGCTTTCTTTCAAGGTTTGAGCTCTCCTCCGGACAGCTTTTCAACAAGTCCAAAAGTTCCTTCTATTTACCCAAAAATGTGGCTCTCGCTAGCTCGAGTTCGGTTGATCCAAGCTAAGACGGGCTTCATTCATAAATCTCTTCCATTCACTTACTTGGGCTGTCCCATCCAAAAAGCTAAAAAAAGACGCAATATCTACCAGGCATTAATAGAAAAAATGGCTGCCCAAATTCACATTGGCAATCGCAGTTCCTTTCTCCTGGAGGGCGGCTCGTACTTATCAAGCATGTTCTTAGTAGCATCCCTATGTACATACTATCAGTTCTTTCACCTCCAAAATTAGTACTCAAAGAACTAGAACAGCAATTTGCCAATTTCTTTTGGGGCTGCTCAGAAGGGATGTTAAAGCATCATTGGATCTCATGGGCTACAATTTGCCAACCAACGTATTCAAATGGCCTAGGAGTTTCATCACTCGAGGAGATGGTTCGCGGTTTTGTATCATACTTTGGTGGAAATTCTGAAAAGGCAACTCTTTGTGGTGTACTTTTCTTCAACGACGTTACCTTAAGAACCAACATCCCACCTTAGTCATTCGGCATCACCAGGTGATTCGTTTACTTGGAAGAGGATGTTGCATGTTCGTGAAGACGCAGAAAGGTGGCTGCTATTCTTACTACGGAAGGCTGATTGTTCCTTTTGGTTTGATCCTTGGACCGAACATGGGCCTCTCTCCCATATGGTGGAACAAGTATATGATGAACAGCTTAAAGTTTCACAGGTTGGGGGTCCCAATGGTTGGAATCTTTCCCTCTTGGATGAGAGATATTCCAATAAGGAGATACAAAACATTGCAGCAATTTTCAAAGCAAGACCGCTATTCTTGTATGACTAACCAGATCTCATTGCTTGGACCCTCACACACAAAGGCTTCTTCTCACTTTTATCCACTTTCTCCCCCAAGATGCGGATTCATTCTCGGCAAATGATTGGGGACGTAAGACTCCAATCGAAGATACTATTTTCATGTGGAAATTATTGAACAAGTGGCTGCCTCTAGATGATACCTTATGAAAAATTGGTTTTTCTTTAGCCTCCAAAGTGTTGCTTATGCTGCAATGAAGAGTCCGTGGACCATCTTTTTGTGGAATATGAAACATCACAACAAATCTGGCATTTCTTTGAGGATTGGCTAAGAGATGGTGATTACTCCATCCACGACCATATCGGATATGCTTAAACATGTAAATGTCTTCTCCGAGATCACAATGGCCAATGCATCTGGGCATTTCCCAATAATTATCAACAGCAAACTAACCTACAAGCTGAGGCACTAGCTCTTGTAGATGGGCTCAAGATGTGTCATAATTTGTGGGTCCACTCACTGGTGGTTGAGATTGATTCTCTTCAGCTAGTTAACACCTTGCAAGGATCATCGACATTGACTTGGAGCATTGACCCCAGCTCAGCGCTTCATCAGCTGTCTACTGTGCTAGGAAAGAGATTCTAAGAGACAGAAATGGTCCTTTACCATAAAGCTAAAAGAACAATTATAAAATTAATCATAGAAAAATAATCAATACTTGAGATAAAATTGAATAACTTCAAGCACAAGAAGTCTTACAACTTTGTAAAATTGACCATGGCTTCGAATCCCTCTACCAAGAAAGAGTTTAGGCACAAAGTACTAAAGAATTTAAAAGCTGTTTCTCTGCTAAAAACCCTAGCCAACAAGAAAATAAAATTTTTGATCCCTTTTTCTCACCCTACTTGGGGTATTTATTTTGAGTACTTAGGGTTACAAATAATGTCTACAGATAAGAACGTGAAATCGGGTGAAAAAGAGTCCAACCAGGTTAAGAAATCTGTCAAAAACTAAAAAATACGCAATTCTGCTGCTTCGGGCACACATGCGCTGCCTATTTTGGGCACATGTGCACGCTAGGCAGTACTGAAAAGTTGCCAGTGCACATGCGCTGCACAACCCCAGCGCATGTGCGCTGGGCTTCACTTTAGAATGATAAGAAGTTGGATCTTGGTATGGTGACCTTATAGGAAAAAATGCCTACTGAAGTTGTAGAATCACTGTCTGTTTGGAAGCACATTTCCAGATCCTATCTTAGACAATTAATCCTTTATAACCAAAGAGAACCATTTATCCAAAATTTTCAGAATCGCTCCTGAGCAGGTCTGCATCAATCTCTAAGATTGGTTTAGAATTGCGATTCCTATAGAATCTTGGAAAACTCTAAACACAAAAGTTGTAGAATTCTTCAATATCTTTCCAAATCATCCAAAATCATATCTACCGAATATTGGACTCTAAATTTATTCTTAAAATACGAAATAGCGTCCAAAATGGCTTCATACTCATGCATGTTTCGTACTAAGCATTTTCTTTCATCTTTTCCCATCTTTTTCGCCTCTTTTTCACTTTAACCCTACAAGAACTAAGAATAACCAAATTAAGCTCAATAATAACTCAAATCTTGCTTACAACACATAAAAACGTGGTAATTGACATATAAAATATAGTACAATTATGAACTTATTGCAAAGAGGAAGACAAGGACAAAGGTAAATAGGGGTCTCCGACCAATTAATCTCTCAAGCTAGAACTTAAAACTTTTCCTACTCATTTTATGTATGCATATCTTGGTGAAAACAAGACATACCTGGTGATTATGAATGCGTCTTTAACGAGTAAGAAACTTGGAAGATTAATCATGGTACTTAGAATGTATAAAAATGCCATTGCTTGGTACATTGATGATATTAAGGGGATTAGCCCTTATGTTTGTATCCATAAACTCTTGTTGAATGAGGGGAACAAAACAGTAAGGCAACCTCAAAGGAGATTAAATCCTACATTGAAAGAGGTTATGAGAAAGGAGGAATTCAAGCTTTTATAAGCTGGTATTATATACCCTATTCGCGATAGCAAGTGAGTTAGTTCCACTCAAGTTGTTCCAAAAATGCATGGAATTATCAAGAAAATAAGTGAAACCAACGAACTCCTCTCCTCTAGATTGGTCACAGGTTGGCGTATGTGCATTGAAATTTTCGTAAATTGAATAAGGCCACACACAAGGATCATTTTCCTTTACCTTTTGTTGATCAAATACTTGAGAGATTGGCCGGTTTTGCATATTATTGTTTTTTTTATGGATATCCGGTTATCTTCAATTAGTTAGTTGCCTGGAAGATCAAGATAAAACAAATTTTACATGCCCATTTGGTACTTTTGCAATAGGAGAATGCCCTTTGAGCTTTGCAATGCTCCTAGCACATTTCAACATTTCATGTTTGTGATTTTTCATGATATAGTTGAAAAGTGCAGAGAAATATTTATCGATGATTTAGTGTATTTGGTACATCACTTGATGATTGTCTTGCAAATTTGATTAATGTGTTGAAAATATGTGTTGAGACTAATTTAGTACTTAATTGAGAAAAATGTCATTTTATGGTGGAAGAAGGAATTATTTTGGGTCATAAAATTTCACCAAGAGGCATAGAGGTTGGTAAGACAAAAGTATAGGTGATTGAAAGGCTACTTCCTTAAACCCCATTAATGTTAAAGGTATGAGAAGTTTTCTCGATCATGCGGGTTTCTTTAGGAGACTCATTAGAAATTTTTCACAAATAGTTAGAGCTTTATGCTCTTTACTTCAAAAAGATTGTACTTTTGACTTTGATAATTCTTGTTTGAAAACATTTAATGAGTTGACTTATCATTGTGGCACCCAACTAGTTTTTTCTATTTGAGCTTATTTGTGATGCTAGTGACTATGCAATAAGTTCCGTTTTGTGTTAAAAGGTGGATAAAATGTTTCATGACATTGATTATGCAAGTAGGACCTTAAATGAAACACAACTTAAATACTCTACTACATAAAATGAACTATTGGCTATAGTTTTGACATTTGACAAGTTTAGATCATATTTAATTAGGTTTCATTTAAACCATTGTGGACAAAAAAGGTGTTGAAAATATGGTAAAGGACCATTTATCAAGGATTGAAGCGTCTAGACTTGTCAATCAAGAAGAAAGAGCCATCAATGAGGAATCATCCATTGAGAAATTGCTTGAAGTGACGAAACCAAGCCCGTGGTACCCAGACATTACGAAATATCTCGTTGCAAGAGTGGTGCCAAATATGCTTAATATCAATGAGAAAAGGAAGCTCTTTGTAGAAATCAACTTTTACTTTTGGGAAATACCTTATTTATTCTAAAAATGGAATGATCAAGTATTAAGGAGGTGTGTTCCAAACAGTGAAGTGAATAACATTTTGAAATCTTGTCATTCCTCTCCGTAGAAGGTCACCATGGGGCTCAATAAACAGCTTTTAAAGTTCTTTAGTGTGGCTTGTATTAGCCAACTCTTTTCAAAAACTCTAGGGAGGTAATATCTCAAGGAGATAAGAGATGCCCTTCGATGTCATTGTGAAATTGGAAGTATTTGATGTAGACCTGAGGCATTGATTTTATGGGACCATTTCCAACTTCATATTCTAACAAATTCACTTTGGTTGTAGTGGATTATGTGTCAAAATAGGTTAAAGCAATAACCACACCAACCAGTGATGCTATAGTGGTCACCAAATTTCTTCAAAAGAATATCTTTTCTTAGTTTGGAGTGCCTAAAACTATCATTAGTAATGGGGGAACACTTCAAGAATTCTCATTTTGAGAATTTAATGATAAAGTATGGGGTAAAGCACTGTCTTGCCTTAGCCTATCATCCTCAAACTCTATGTCGAGTTGAGGTTTCAAATCGGGAATTGAAGAGAATTTTGGAGAAAATGGTGAATTATGCAAGGAAGGATTATGCAATTAAGTTAGATGATGCATTATGGGCTTACAGGATGGCATTCAAAACTCCAGTAGGCATGTCTCCATACCGCATTGTCTATGGCAAGGCATGTCATTTACCGGCTGATACACATCATCGAGCATATTAGGCAATCAAGAGTGTCATAAATTTTGATATGGAGGAGGCATGTGAAAAGAGACTTCTTGATTTGCATGCCATTAGATGAATATCAAGAAGAAACATATGAAAATTCCTTGATTTATAAGGAAAGGACTAAAGCTTGGCATGACAAACTCATTTTAAGGAAATAGTTCAAATCCGGTGATTAGTTTACTCTATAACTCAAGGCTAAAATTCTTCCCAGGTAAACTCAAATCAAGGTAGGTGGACCGTTTGAAGTAGTTCAAATCTATCCTTATGGTGCCATGGAGATTACATAAAAGAAGGCAATTTTAAAGTCAACGGTCATTGACTCAAGCTATATTTGGAAGGAATCATTGATGAAGGATGGGAAACCATTCAATTGGTTATGAAATTAATTAATCATGGCCATAGTCAAGCTAATGACTATAAAAAAGCACTTCTTGGGAGGCAACCCAAGCTCTAATTTCATGTTTTTGTTTAATTTTGGTGTGAATTTTTGTTTAATTTCAATTTAGTGTGAGTAATTGTTCAAATTACGTTAAATTAGGTTTCAAAAGTTTTGCTTTTAATTTCAATAATTGGAGCTAAGAAATGCATGAAATTTGTCTCTAATGTTTGTGTTTTTTATGTTTTCAAGTTTTGAGAACTTGAGGATTGAAGTAGGAAAGAAGTTGGAAAAAATTGGCTAAGTGTTGAGATTAAACTTTGTAGAAGTTTAACTCGATGTCACAACATCAACTTCGCAAAGGCAAAAATTGAACCCGAGCCGATGTCGCGACATCGAGGCACGAGTGGGCACATGACACATTCCGTGTCGTAACATGAAATGTTGAAATGTGCTAGGAGCATTGCCTGTCTCTTATACACATCTATTTTCTTTATCAAATTCTCACAAATTGTGGTTTTTTTTTCAAGGGATTTACCAAAGTTCAACTAGAGGAATTTCATAAAGAATTCAAGAATTTTTCTTCACAACACGAGTAATAACTCCAATTTTTATGTGCTTGGACCTGTCTCTTGAAATTGCTAAAATGTGGTGGATTTGTTGGTGATTATTTGAGTAATTAATGATAAATCCTTAGACATTAAATGTTTGAAAGAACAAGAATTACATAAAGTTTGTCAGAATTTCTTATTAATCAAGATCAGATAAAACTAGATATTGCACAATCACTAGCCTGTACAAGAGACATAGAATGTCTAGATGTGTATAACAGACAGTCCAATCAACTACCTCTCACCAATTCTTATCAGTTAATGTAAATCAAACAATTACCAACAATTGCTCAATTATCAATCAATTTACTAGTAGTGAAGGAGGAATTGGTGAGCCGAGTGGGGCTAATGAAAGGATTGTGGAGCCTGAATTTTCAAGTGAAAAGGATTGTGGAGCCTCAATTTTCTAGTGATCAATCTCAAATGTTATTTCAAAACAATGAAAAACATGAGATTATAGGAAGCATGGATTTGATTTTTCTATGCCTTAGGGTGCTTATGAAGAGGCAAGAAAAAAGACCGAAACCTAAATTAGAGTAAGGCAGTAGGAGGGGTTTGATGGGGTAGTTGAGCCCGGTTATACCCAATTAGTTAAAAGTTTCATTGCAACATATGAAATCTAGAGGATGGTAAGGTGAGAGTTCAGGGGTTTTAGTTCAATTTAGTGCCGATGTGATAAATGCTTATTTTAATATGCCTTCTATCCCTTTTGATGAAAACCATGAGCTGTTGTATAGCAAGAACAATGGTATGAATGAAATCTAAAGGATGATCTGTAATGTGGATGTTGCTTGTGTAATGATAACGACAACAATAGTTGAATTAAAATTTCCTCATCATGGTTTATCCCTTACAGCAAAACTATAGTTTTATTTCATAAGTTATCGTATTTGGGGATCTAATTCTTTAAGTTACATTCAAAAAGATAAGGTGCTTTTGGTTTATGCTATCATGACAGAGATACCAGTGAACATTGGTGGGTTGATTAGACTCGGATTTCTTGATAGTGGATGGTCTGGCAGGCCTATCTTTTATGCTCATAGTCTAATTACTCATTTATGTATCACTGCAAGGTGTCCTCATTCTGTTGATGAACCCATGACTCATCAGAGAGATAGATTTAATAAAGATTATGTGTATAAAATAGTTCGGGTTTATGAGAAACATCATCTTGCAGAAGGTCAAATACCTCCATTATTGCTCCCAAGAACATCATCTATTCCTTTGTCACCCGTATATGTATTCAATGCAACAATCAGAAAAGTGGAGCGAAATGAGTTACAAGGCTATTGGATGCACAGTCAATCGGTGATGGCACAACAATCTGGCAACAATAGGAGATACGCTCTGAACCACCTCACTTAGCACATGGATTCAAGCACCATAGCCTTCGTAGTGGCACTACACCACCAGCGATTCCTGTACATCAAGAAGGAGCTCAACAAACCAGTGAACTTGCTAGAGCCCAAGACAAAGACTTTTAGGAGAGTCAATAAGGTGGAGATGAGGATGACCAAGAGGGCATGGATGACAGCTGATGAGACATCTAGAAGAGAAATATTTTCTTTGACGTAATTTTGAGACATTTTCAAACATTCATTTTCTTATTTCTTAGTACTTTAATAGTTTATCATATTTTAAGGATAATTTGCTTTTATTGGCTAAGGGCCTTAGGTTGATGCCAACTTACTTTCATTGGCATTTGATTTAAGTTTTATTTATTTGAATTTCATGCATGAAAATTTGGTTTGATGTCTAGTGTGTTCTTAGTTGATTTATGAGTTTGAGTAGTGATTACGGTTAAGGGCTTAAGCTAGATCAATCTAGATGTATATGAATTTTTAGCCTTAACTTCAAAGTTAGAAGCATCTAAAACCTTGCCGTACGGCATGGCTTGATGTGTTCTTGATGACCTCACTTTCTAGTGTTCTTTTTATTAAGAGAGTATTATAGTTTAGGTTTTTTTGTATTTAAGTTTGTTTGTATTCATTTTGTTGTAACTTTAGGTGAGTGGTAGGATGAGTTTACTCATCAATTCAAATAAAAGAATCAAGTATCGGGGTGTTTATTTCTTATTTTGGGAATGGTTTTTTGATGTTTATTTGTGTGATTTGATGACTATCGGATAGAAAATTTATCAATTGAGTACTTAATGATGATATTTTACTTACAATATTATATGATTGAAATATTTGAATGGGTCATTTCATGAATTTAAGTGTGTGTGAGTGGTTTTTTGACAATATAAGGATTTCAAAAACTTAATATTACCATTTTTCAAAAACAGGTCTAATATTTTGGGGAAAATTTTCTTGAAAGATTATTTTTTATTAAAATATAATCGAATAACAAATTGATAAGCTCATAAATGTCATATATTTTATGCATCATTTACCACGTTTTCATGTCAAGCAAGCAATATTTGAGTTAAATATGAGCTTAAGTATTTTATTTTTAGTTTATATAGGTTAGGAATAAAAAAGGAGTAAAAAAAGAACAAAAGGATGGAAAAAAATCATGAGGATAGAAAATGTACACCAGTGAGGAGCGAATTTGAATACTGTTTGATATTTTGAGCATAACTTTCTTGTCTAAATTCTGACTGAGTTGATTCAAGATGCATTGGAAAGATAAGAGCTAATATTCTAGACACGTTTGTCCCAATTTATAATCGACAAAACCCCTTCAGGTCAATCGAGGTAGAAATTGGGACAGCCGTTCTAGAATTCAAGCACATGCTCGAATTTCCTTGTGCATGTGCGCAAATTGCAAAGAGGAAGTTGTTGGTTTTCTTAATCATGCACATGCATGATTTTCCATGCGCATATGTGCATACATAGTGGGTTTTAGCAAAATTTATTATTTTTGTAGCCTTTTCGTTTGGACTCCTTTCAAGAGATTTCACGTTTCTATCATTAGGAAGGGATTTTAACCCCAATATCCTATAAATACCCCAATATCGAGAGGAGTTGATAGATTAACATATATCATTAGTTATAGATAGTTAGGGTTAGCATTAGAAGTTGATTAATCTAGAAATTTTTATTCAAGACTCAAGAATCTTTGCAATTTTATTTTTTGTCAGGATTTCATGCTTTATCAATGTTTATTTTGGCTACAATATTGAGTTTGCTTTCTTTATATTTATATTAGTTCTACGCATTTTCATTGATTCAATTTTTGCGTATTTATTTCTTTTAGTTCTTAACTAAAATTCATAGTTCTAACTTTAATTCTATCGTGTTTAGATTTCTTAATTACACTCTTAGATTGTTAATGCAAAGTTTTATTTTTCTATTCCAATAGTTAGAGAATCAATTGCTTTCCTTTAGATGTCTTTGATTTTAATAATCAAATTTACCTTTAGTCTTTCCACATCTCCCAGGATCGGAATTATGATTATCCCTGCCCGATCATCCTTACATCCATCCCTTACAATTGTCTAACAATTACCAGGGTTTGTGAACTTTTGGTAATTGTTCCGTAAATCTCATGTAACGATCCTTACTCACCAGGATCTGTAATCATATCTCGTATCCTCGCGGCGTGTGAGCGTTGGTTAGAGTTATTAAGATTTTTATTTATTGCTTGTTTGTGAATTGAATTACCTAATCAAATATCTACCCGAACAAGTTTTTGGCACCATTTTTGGGGATTATGCTTGGCAGCAATATTAGGTTTATCAAGCTTTACTGTATAAGAGACAGATCTCATCTTGTTATTTACAATTGCTTTTTTTAATTTTTCTCTTGGATCTTGCTTCGATATGCAAAATTCAATCTCTCTCTTGTAGTTTATGGTAAATACTCCTTCTTCTACATCCCAGTGATTTAGAGATTGAGCGGACTCGAACCAAAACCGCAGGAAACAACAAGAATCAAGCCAAAGAGAGAATAAAGTGGAGAATCGGAACTGCAATGTTGAAGAACAAGATGAGATAGCAGACAATAATGGCAATAGAGTTAATGCTAATCTTTGACCCCTTAGAAATTATGTGATACCAAATTTTGAGGGGGCAAGTTCTATTATTGCCCGAATGCTGTAGAAGCTAAAAATTTTGAAATTAAGCCTGACAAAGGAATAGATGATGTTCTTGGGAGCAATAATGGAGGTATTTGACCTTCAGATAATGGATTATTTTCGGGGATGAGGTTGATTGTTGATGAAAGCTTAGGAGGCGCTTTTCTTCTTAAGACCCTAGAAAAGCACAAGAACTGTTGGAAAGAATAGCATCAACCCATTACTACCATGGGACAGTCACTCCTTTAGTTGGACAACAACCACAACAGCAAGTACATCAAGTGAATGCCCAACAAGGAGGTACGATTAATCTCAATGATGCTTTCTTAGCTCAACAGGGTATGATGATGAATGCGATGAAAAATTTGACAAAATCCCTAGAGAATATGGGAAGGAGTCCAGTGAATTCCATTGCTTCAACAACTTAAAGGATGCTCAATTGTGATTTCTGCGAAGGGAATCATCAGAATGGCCTTTGTGAAGTGTTAGTGATGCAAGGTGAGCAAGTCTAGTATATTTCCAATCAAAATTCCAGCTCAAGGAATTAGCCTACCTCCTATTATAATACCTATAACCCATCTTGGAGTAACCATCCAAATTTTTCTTGGAGTATAATTAGAACAATGGTCAAAATCCATCTTTCTAATCTAACCAGCCACAACAAAATTTCTCCTACCAAGCTTCATTTCTAGACTATATCCACCGTCTCACTAAAGAAATGCCCAAAATTTTCCACCTCAACACATCTAGATGTGTATAAGAGACAACCAAGATCTACCTCTAACTTTTAAGCATCAATAAAAATTCATATGGCATTCAATTAAGCCCTTGACATACACAGACATCAATCTCATGATGATAATTTGAGAGAACTGGAGGCCTTGCAAAGAGAGCTTTTCCAATCATCAAAGGAGAGTGTATGAGAATTTGCAAGCATCTACAAGGAACTTGGAACTTCAATTGGGCCAATTAGCTCAGAAAAACAATGAAAGACCTATGGGAGCCTTGCCAAGCGACAGTATATCAAATCAACAACGAAATCAATCAAGCGAGAGGCTACCCTCGACTCACCTCTCTCTCTATAAAAAATCCCTTCCTAGAGGAAAAGCCCCAATATAAAGAGTATTGGGGCTTTCCTGGATTCAATCTGATGAGTGATCTCATCCTACCATTTTTTGAATTTACAAAAACATTCTAGGAGAGGGCAGAGAATTATCTTCTCAAAGATCACGAGATGCTGAAGTAGCAGGATAGTAGGTGTTTCAAGGGAATGCTCTTATCGTGTTATTGCTAAAAAGAAAAAAAAATTCCTCTATTTGATGTCGATTCATCCATACTTCCATTCCTTGTAGAGGAAGGCTAGCAGTTTGCTGGCTAGGATCTGTATGAGCGGTAACGTCCACGTACGACTATGAGATAAGGGCGATGAACAGAAATAGTCATGTTGTACCTCACTCTCGTCTTCAATAGGGTCTGCTCTTTTTTTGGGAAGAGGAAAGCCCTTATGATCTTAATGATACTCGGCCTCGCACCACATAGTCTTCATATTGGAGGGGTTCCCAAAACAAGACCTCGAAAAAGGGTAGCCTAGTGTGTAAGCACAGCAATCTTTCACAGCGAACCCTCAGGTCCTATCTTAGACAAGAAAGTTATGCTCTCTTATCAAACACCTTACACTCTTCCACAGACTGATACATGTACCAAATGCTCATGCGGGAAAGTTTACTCCTGGGTCTGGAACTTGGAGGGGTGCTCCAAGAAATCCTTTCTTTCTCATCCACTCAAGGGGGTACGGACACACCAGCACAAATTATAGGTGACAGTCTCAATAATGGTGTGGAAGTTAATAGTACCCGATGACATTCAGGGATGGATGTAACCCATCGGGCAGGGATAATCATTCCGATCCTGGGAGATGAGGCATTCGACTGTCATATATGAAAATATGGGCTGTTGGAAGAATTGTGACCATGCCTTCCCGTTCCTTTTTCTGGTCATTTTGGCCCTATTGAAAGCATATGTTTGTCACTATGGCTTATACCTTCTTCTTTCCATAGCAAAAGGGGAATTCTTATCATCTTAGTCTGTCTTGAGCTTTGACTTTTTCCTTGCTTGAGACGGAAAGTTGTCAAGAGATAAGACTGATGCTATACTATACATTGATCTTACTAATATCCCTCCCTTCCTTCCTACGTCATTCTTTCTTTTTCCCATGCTTTCCCTTGGTCAACAACCAAGAAAAGCTCTAGTTTTTAATAAGAAAATCTCTTCTTTTTTTTGGGGGGGGAGCAGAGCAGACAAAGAATGAACCAAAGAAAATGATTGTTCTAGAATGGCTATTCCTTATAATTGCTCCTTGTATAATTTCTAAATATCATCCTTGGAAAAGAAATTGATATCTGATAGAATCTCAATTGTAGAAGAATTACTTTATGTATATCTTATTGTAATTAGACAGTAATTACTAAGGTTATAAACTATATTTTAAACTTGTGCACTTTTAAAAGGAAGAATTACTATTTCAATATTGAAATAGATTCTTAGTTTGGAGGCTGTTTAGGTTCCTTGTTTCTGTTGAAGGCTGAATTGAGAAAATTTTAGTTTTGCAAGGGCTACATTTTTGTTTTACTTTAGAGTACCAAATGCGACTCTTTTAGTTTGGAGCACTATATTAGAATATTTTTTTCAACTTAAAAAATCAAATTGAGACATTTTCAATTTAAAAGGCGATATTGAGATATTTGCTTAGTTTGAAGGGTTAAAATAGTATTTAACCCTTTAAAATAACCTTGTTTTCCTTCCTTTCCTTTTGTCAAGCAAATTTTCCTTTCTCTTTTAATAGACTTGTTAATAAACTATTAGTGTGTATTTAATTGCATATAAATGTTGTCTAGTATATCAATGTATCCACAACGTATATATATTAGTAATAGTCGTATGTGTAATTCCATTTAGTGAGGAATTTTATTGAATTATGTTCTTTTTAAATACCTTTATTTAATATACTTTAATTTCTAAATCTATCCAAAATTCTTCTCTATGAGGAAATTTATTTCAATCAAACTTAATTATAATATGAAGTTTCAAAAAGTTAGTTTTATTTCCTGTGTACCCTCTTCTTTAGGATTCTTTCTCTTTAAGGGTCCAAAAGTATAACTGAAATATCCACTTAATTCTCTTTAAAGGTCCAAAGTTTGATCCCTAAAGTTCTAAAGAAAATCCACTTAATTCTCAAAATTTTTAATTTCTACCAATTTAGGACAAATTTGAAAATTTTGTCAATTAAATATGAAAATCACATGACTGTTAAATCTATTTTGAGATATAACACTTCCTAACCAAGTTCAGCATATTTAACCATATTTTTACTTTTCTTTCTGATTATCAATGTCTAACCAATCACTATTTTGTCTACATTATATTACTTCCCAATGTATTTCAACCTATTGAAAGACGATTTAGCAATGGTTTTATCCAAAACGTTGTCATCTAAGACATTTTAAAAGTTTAAATAGCGATGATTTTCTTTTGCTAAATTTAATGACCAAAAATTACATTGTTAAGAATAACAATTGCAACAGAAAAAATCCGTCAATGGTTAATACTTTAAAATATTTAAAAAAATATTAATACGAAAAAATCTATCACTAATTTAAAAATATTATAAAGATATTGCTTATAAGGACATGAAGTACAATTTTGAATTAATATATTAATTATTTAATCTTATTCAACATTTGTAACTAAATATTGAGTTTTTATTAGATGTGTATAAGAGACAGATATAATGAGATTCATTTAATGAGGTTAATTTTTCTAATGTTTGTAAAAGTAAATTACTATTGTTATTACATCTGAAAGATTAATCTTGAATTAAATTATTGTCTTAATACATTAGTCTAATTATTATGTTATTATTATCCTTTCTTTGGATATAACTTTTCCGACACCAAACTAAATGAGTTGAAATCGGTTGAGAATTGTTATAACTAAAGTCTACGCCTAATACTGTCTCTTATTATATCTCAAGATAGATTTAACATTTACGTGCAATACACGTAACTTTTCTGTATGTAACTGACACAATTTTTAAATTTGTCCTAAATCAGTAAAAATTAAAAAGTTTGAGAATTAAATGTGTTTTATTTGGAATTTTGGGGACTAAAATAAACTATGACCGAATTTTGATGACCAAAATTGTATTCTTTTTCTCGTTTAGAACTTGAGATTTAAGGCATGTTCTTTGCAGGTGACTTTTTCCGTTTGTAATTGATGAAATTTTTAAATTTGCACTAAATTGGTTGAAATTGAAAAGTTTGAGAACTAAATGTGTTTTGCTTGAAATTTTGAGGATCAAAATGATTCACAACCCAAATTTTGAATGCTAAAATTGCAGAGATTCTTTCCCTTTTCATATACAATTGCAACATATTATCCTCGCTTTTCATTTACAAGTTATACTCTAAATTGATATCTATACTATATATAAAAGGAAAGTGTAGGATTTGGTGTCAGTTATCTTTTGTTTTGCCATTTTTAACCTTATTATATGAGTAACCAATAATAACTTCCTTGCACCCATAACTTCTTTCTATCCTCCACCGCCTCTACTAATTTTTTTGTATATTTTTTTTTTACTAGCATTTTCATCACCATTTTAAAAAATTAAAATTTGAGTAATTTTTTTTTTTATAAAAAAAGTATATATCCATAGAATGTGCCTTTCTCTACAAGTACGTAATTAAGCATGATTATTAGCACTTACTGCTTGCAATTAGGAATTTTTTTTTATTTGTATAAGCAAAGAAGTAAAAGTAATAGAAGAGTTACTACTGTCTCTTATACACATCTTTGGCTATGTTTTGGACATGCCTGACGTTTAAATGGCATGATATCATTGTTAGAAACTACTTATGATTATGGTTTAGGTAATTTCTTTTTGTGGAAAGCATATTTAATTGACATCGGTTGAAATTTACTTACTTGGAATAAATTAAATAATTTCCTATTTGTATAAGATTTAGGGTGTAAGACAAGGATGTTCCTATTATTACTTAAAGTGGTGACCAAGTACTGTTTCCTATAAATAGGTAGATTGGCTAACTACAAAGACATAACACAAAAGGAAAAAATACTAGTTAGGAGCCATGTAGTCCTATACTTGTGGAGAGAGTGTTCTTGAGGGTGAGAGAGGTTATACAAGGGTTGGGCTTGGGATTCAAGTTGTATTCTAGTATGAGTATTTTCTCTCATAATAAAGAACGGGTTTTCTCTCCGTGGACGTAGGCTTGGTAATTAAACCGAACCACGTTAAATGCTTGTGTGTCACTTATATTTCATGTTGTGGTTTGTTTTTTATTAATTTGTTGTGTTCTTGATTTCTCATTAGTTGTGATTATTCCGCGTTTGATCCCAACAAATTGGTATCAGAGCTTGGTTGGGTTTTGGCCAACTATTGAGATCAAGTGGTTGGTGGCAATTTCTAATTCAACAATTTAATGCGTGTACAAAATTGGAAAGGATGGGATGCCAACAAGCATGAAGGATGATGAGTGGGAAGAATTGGAATTGATGTGCATAAATTCGATTTGACTCTTTGTTATGGACACAGTGAAATTTTGGATTATCTCCAAATTTTTGTGTTAAAATTGAGGAGAAAAATTAGGACTATGGTTTACTATGAAACCTCGGGATGACTGTTTTGGGCTCGAGGAGAGAATCAAAAAGGGATGATACTTGACGGTGAATCTAAGGCAGGTGATTCAATAGTCAAGGAAAAGGATGGAATTGAATGTTGTTTTGGACGTAGGTTGGTCAAGTGGAGATATTATTGGACGATCTCTATTTGGATATTTCTTCTATGTTTGGATTTTTAGAATGTGTATGATGTTTGGAACTGCACTTTTACCAAGTTTTGGAACTATTACATATGAAGATGAAAAGTACCAGAGCTATTTATATGCGTACTTCAAGAGTCGTCACAACGATTCCGCTAGTGCAATTCCATTAAGAGACAGAATGATATGTATACAAATCTAGATTTGATATAAGAGACAGGCCTTATGAGTATAACTGGCTCATAGGTGACCTAGATTCTTTCATATTTTTGGGCAGGGATAATGTGACATTTTCCAAGTTGCAAATGGTGATTCTTTAACTTCTCAATCCTGCTAAAGGAGAGGGAGAATTATCTGTTTTAGGTTTAACGCCCCATAAGTTTTTCGGTTTTTCTGTTCATTTGCGTTGAATCAATTGGAAACAGAACTATACTGATTCGGTTTGTGTAGCTAGTCACCATGTGAATTGGTGGTGGAAGGCAAATGGTTATATTTTTGGTTGGTTTGTGTTTGCTAATAGAAATCTTCACCAAGATGGAGATTTGTTAGGCAATTGGCTAATTTTCTTTTAAATAATTTCTTTTGTGTGGAAAGTAAGTAATTCCTAATAGTTTACTTACTTGGAATAGTTGCCAAGTAATTTCCTATTTGTATAAGATTTAGAGTGTAAATTGACAAGTTATTTCCTATTATTACTTGGAGTGGTGACCAAGTAATGTTTCCTATAAATAGGTGGATTGGCTAACTACAAAGACATAACACAAGAGGAAAAAATACAAGTATTAGGAGCCATGTAGTCCTACACTTGTGGAGAGAGTGTTCTTGAGGGGGAGAGAGGTTATACAAGGGTTGGATTTGGGATTCAAGTTGTATTCTTGTATGGGTATTTTCTCTCATAATAAAGAACGAGTTTTCTTATCGTGGACGTAGGCTTGATAATTAAGAGAAACCACGTTCAATTTTGTGTGTCACTTAGATTTATGCCTGTGGTTTGTTTTTCATTAATTTGTTGTGTTTATTCCGCTTGAAATGAAAATTTTCCTTCCACAAGAATGTCACATATACTTTTAGAGATGTGTATAATAAGTGTTCTAAAAATGTTAAAAGAGGATCGACCAATTCAATTAATTAATTGAATCAAGCAGCATTCGTTGCACTGAATCCAGGGTTTCTTATCCCAAATTTTTTTTTTTTTAAGTTTACATTTTATTTTTATTTTCATTTTTTTATTATAATTTTAAATCATGTTTTTTACTTGAATTTATAAAAAAATTTATAAGTTATCGGTTTGGATCGATTGAACTAAAAACCGATAACTTATCGGTCTGTCCACTTATACATTTCTAAACATTGATTAACACATTGTCCAGGTGAGACTGGGTCTCAGTAACTGTCACTTATACACATCTAGATGTGTATAAGAGACCTGTCTCTTATACACATCTAAATGTGTATAAGGCACAAACGAATAGAGCAACAAACTTAACCGCAATGTAATAGAACCATCAAACCATTTCTTTACTATAAAACCGAATATTTCATTTTACACAAAAATACGAATTACAAAATTCCTTCTTAGTACAAAAGATGCTACAACAAAAACAAAGTTCATCAATACAAAACTTATCTAATACACTACCCCTCACCAAACAAAAGAGAAGCTTGGAAGATTATCCGCAGAGTCCTACCAGTAATGTGGAATCTGGAGAAAATCTAAAAGCTGCTAACGCGGTGGAGAGTCAAAAACGAGCACCTAATCTGAAAATTATAATCACGTGGGGTGAGCATAACTAGCTCAGTGGATATCATAAAAGCTTTCAAATTTGGCCAAGTTTTGTGTTTTGAAAACATAAGGATAATAACATTTGTGAAAACCATAGTCATGAAGCAGCAGTTTTAAAATGTCTCATGCCATTTAAACGTCAATAAACCATAATCATAAGTAGTTTCTAAAATGTCTCATGCCATTTAAACGTCAGCATGTCCAAAACATAGCCAAAAAGATCCAATCATTTCAAAACATAGTATGCTAAAGCATAGCGTAGCCAAAAAGATCCAATCATTTCAAAACATAGTATGCTAAAGCATAGCATAGCCAAAAAGATCCAATCATTTCAAAACATAGTATGCCAAAGCATAGCGAACAAATCCAAGTGAGTTTCAATCCGAATATAATAAAATAGCATGAGTATCTTTTAGGCTCGAAGGTATGACCTATGTACTACTACCGATCTAGTAATCTACCACACCTACTAGTCCGACCGGAGGTCAAGTTATCCCATCACAAGACCCCCTATAGAGACAGGTTGGCGTCCTCTTCTGACTATCTGGACCTGTCCTTCCACAGGTTCATCTGTGTATAAGGATTCACAGCGCATACTCTTATATCTCAGTCGGAGCCAAAAAAACATAAAAGGGAGATAATAAGAAACTAGAGTTTAATAAACATATCATTTGATTAACATAAGAATAGCTTGGTCCCGATTCAATATGTAATCTTATACAAAACTTGATGTGTATGCAGAGACAAACATCATACCATTCTAAAATCCATCCAAACATATTTCATGACCTTTTCACAATTTCGACCCAACAACCCGACAAGCTAAAACCCTATCAAAACACTTAGTTACCCTCAAATTCGTAGACACATGACTAGATTAGGAGATAATAAGCTCCGTTTTCCAGAAAAACCGAAAACTTCGCCTCCCTATGCTATAATTAGGCTATCCTCCCCCGCCAATAAAAACCAATTCCAAGGTATTCAAGGGACCTTGGTTACAACCCAACTCAAAACAACATATTCAACCAACCAACAAAATCCATTTCCAAGGTATTCAAGGGACCTTGGTTACAACCCAACTCAAAACAACATATTCAACCAACCAACAAAATCCATAAACGGAAAGATTCACCGGAGCAATAGCCGGGACTATATCAATAGCATTCCACAATAATCCATACTCCATAACCACTACAATTAAATCTATTACAACATTAGAGCAACAACCTATGGTTGGAATTCCATCTTACTACCAAACTGAAATTTTTACCGATTAGCCACACGCATTGATTCAAACATGCTTCCTATCCAACCCACTACCAAGGAAACACTTAAAACCATCAAAAGATCATTAAAGATCCTTCAAACATAACCAATTATCCAAATTATCCTAGTTGCGCCAAACTTCCGCTTACTTACAAAATGAAGGGAAATCAATTCCACTTGGTTTCAAGTCTCAATTCCTATCCAAACTAACCTTAAAACACTCCTAAAACATCATTATGTGCATAGACATAAGCATTCATAGCATAACACTCTAGGCCACATATGGAAGACAAACCCTAACTCATAATCTTAAAATTTGTAATCTAACCATGGAAAGTTGTTAAAAATCAACCCCAATCACTTCCCAACCTCCAAAACACTAAAAACAACCCATAACATACATAAATCATAACTTACAAGGCTGCAAAGAGGGTTTATTTTCAGCCATAAAGAATCCTACAAAACTTGAAATTAAAGCTTGGATCATAAAGCCCATAAGCCATAAATGCTAAAATACATAAAATCTTACCTTCCAAGTGATTCCTACTTGAAATCCAAGAAAATTTTTGGGGAAGCAATACACATCTAGATTCGCCAGCAGCTGGAGAAAATGAGGAAGAAAAACAACAAGAAGAAGACTTTAGAATTATATAAGATCTGTCTCTTATACACATCTAGATGTGTATAGTGTATAAGAGACAGGTGTTGTTTGATGGCTAATTTTAATGTTATTTATGGACTACTAAATGGCAAAAATTATAGAAACAGCATCAAACAGTGTATAACACACACATTGTTAATTAGTGTTATGTTTTCTTTTATCGCAATGCTTGGCCCCATTTGAAGAGTTTTTATGATATCCACTCTGTCTTGAAAACGAATAAGTTGAAGTACTTAATGACTAAAAATAATATGAAAAACATTTTAAACCAGCAATCAAAGAACAAGGCTATTAAAATACTGGGTTTCACAAATCGTAATCTTTTTTTAAACGTTAGACTGTTATGATCATTAGTACTATCCTCCATGAAAAAAAGTTAAACGAAAGAGTATAAAGAAAGTATTGAAGAGACTATTTCAAAAGTATGTTCATGAAGATTTAGTCAATTTTTTAGATAAAAAAGTCTTGAAGATAATAGAACGTCCGCTCTCTACCTTGGACTATAAAAAGATCAGCTGGTGTTATTGCCAGAGCAAAAAAATCTTATCAGAACAATTTTGCTCAAAAATCCAAAACTGCCCTTCACAACTCACAAGTCAACGTCAAACTCTTACAAATAATTAGAAGATTAATCTTATATGCACCATTGATATAAAAATATTTTTACGTCATCATGTCTAGATGTATATCATTTATATATAATTAAATTTTAAAATTAAATAATATATAAATGACATGCATTCAAATATAATAATATAAAAAAATTTATAAATCAACAATGTATGAAAGATTTTCTCGTAACTAGATAAGACTTTGACGGGGCTCATCAAAGCGAAACATAAAGCTCCTTTGTATTTTCTCCCTTGGACAAGGAATATATTGGTTTTATATATTCATTATAACAGAACAGAAGTTGATTGTTGTTGGATTCTTGTTTATTGCAAACTCAGGAAGATAAATCACGTATCGAACTCTCTGTTGAGTTTATCGAGTGTCGACAAAGACGACATGGAAATTGGGATGGGTTTCAAATTTCGAGTTTGTTTTGGTAGTTTTTTGCAAATTTTAATTTTCATTCTTCTTTTGGATTAAGAAACTCGTACTTATGAAGATTTTCGTTGGCTAAATTTCGAAGAGGTCATTGTCATATGACCGACTTCTTCGCTGTTGCATCATCGTTGTTGCAGTCAATGACAATGAGTAGTAGAAAAAAAGAAATTAGGTTTGAGAAAAAATTGAAGTAAAGGAGGAGTCGGAGATAAAACGCTCAAAGGGACCATCAAAGTATTACGCATGAGAATTTTCTATCGTTTCGCGCGATCGCGTTCTGTGATCATTCTGTACAGTTTTGCTTTGATAGGTGGGTAACATAAACCCTCTTCCACCGACCAGCAAAAAGACAAGTGGGAAAAAAGTGTGCAATAAAGGATGGACGTAATAATTGCTCTGAAAACGTCTAACTATCCTACAATGTTTATTTTATGAACAAAATGCATGAATGGTATACTAAATTATTAAATTGTTGTATTGAAAATTATTGAATTTCAGATTTGTATATTTGGACATTAATTTACCTTCTTTGTGTGCTGTTTTCTCGTTTATCATATTTTGGCGGAGTGATTCCAAAAAAGATAGTGTGCGTTCCATGGGACTGTATATAAACTGTCTCTTATAATGTTCTAATTTGTAAAATAAATAATTCAATAACTCTAAACACACATTTAAGTCTCTTATACACATCTAGATGTGTATAAGAGACAGGTCATGTTTGTGTGTATAATAAGTTATTTACAAGCATCAGGAATTACATTTTACATTTTATTTTACTACAACTTTGACAAAGTTTCGTTGATATTTTAATTGTAGTGGTTACCAAGTATGAATTATTTTGAATTCATGTTATGAAGTTTCAACTCATTAAATTATTTGAATTACAATTCATTTTTAACATATGTAATGATTTTGCATAAATAAATATATATATATATATATATATACACATATATAAATTTTTATATTCATTGAATGATCATATTAATGTGTGTGTTGACTAACATACATTGTATATAGACAATGTATTTTGTAATTGAAAAATAATATTATAGTTATTCTACTTAATTTCTATGCTAATAACTCCTACTATTTTAACCTATAAATAGAGGCTCCAAATAAGAGAAACGGGTCATTCTTCTTGCATGTCTATTACTCAAAAAATAATATTAGAAATACATGGGCAGAATTATAGTATTGTGTAAGGTTCATTCTAACTCCGATAATATAGATCGAAGTAGAACACAATGTAAAGGATGGGTTACATTCACCTAACCAAAATCCATTTTGTATTTCTTTAACGTTTGCTTAGGACTGTTAATTGGGCTAGGTTGGCCCAATTTCGATCTGCCTGCCCTAAATATTTTGAGTTGAACCTTATTTTATGTGAGCTAAGTTGAGTTTAGTTCTAAATACCAACCTCAATTTTATTGTGAGTTGAGATAGGGTTATATTGAGTTCAACCCAACTACTAAACTCGAATATATAGGTTGGTATATAAAACACATGAATTGTATCACATAAAATACTGTCTCTTATACACATCTAGATACTACTATTAGTACTAATCGCTCTCAAACTCCAATTCCGCTCTTCTCACTTCTCTTTCTCAGCCCTTAAGTCTAAGTTTTTAATTCTCTCAAATCTCAACACTCAACAAGAAAAAGGCGCAATTATGTATTCACTATGACTTCTAAGTAATCTAAGGGTTTCTTCTGCCATTTGTGTCTTCTTCTAAATCTGAACGAGTTCTTACATTTTCTTTAAAGTCATAATTTTTTTTTTAATTCTCCAAGAGACAGTCGTAAGATTTTATGTATTTTAGCATTTATGGCTTATGGGCCTGTCTTTATAATGTTATTTAGTAGCAAATTAAGAAAAAAATTAGAAATGAAGGTCAGATGTGTATAAGAGACAGGGTTTCGGGCTTTATATAACTTAGAGAGGTGATGATAGAATGCTTGTTTTCCTTGTATGTCTGTCTTATTCTTGGGCATTAATGAGTTCTTTCTGACTCAAAAATTCTCTAGGGATGATGGACTTTTAATGCCTTGGTTTAGAAAGGGGACCACATTTGTGGATGGCCTTCGCAAGTTGTGACATTGCTACATTTCAATATAAATTTATGATATGAATTCTGACATAATTTATCTTGTATGTTTGTCACAAACATTGTATAATTTTTTTGGAAGATTTTCTGCGGGCTAATTTCTTGAACTTTTCCAATTCATTTGAGGATGGTGGTGAAATTAATTTTTTTAAAAATAAAGTAATGATGGTGAAATTTTGAATGCATTTTAGTCAATTCTTATACACATCTAGATGTGTATAAGAGACAGCTATAGAGATATATGTCTCTTATACACATCTGATGTGTCTTAGAGACATCTCCAGTTTCTGGCCATGCTTTCTTATTTTGTAATTTTATTATTTGTTGCTAATAAATAATTTCACTAGATGATCATTATCAAATTATAGACACACAAAATTGATTAGGATTCCTAATATTAAAATATATGTATTAAACAATTCAATCAAAAATGTTGCCACTATCAAGTCTCTTATACACATCTAGATGTGTATAAGAGACAGGTATGATGTCTGTAAATAACATTCTTATGTTGTTTTGTACAATAGATCTTTATGAATTGTTTTATTATCCAACATTTTGTTCTCTTATTAACATTATCTCATATGTGCTAGATGTCGAATGCAAATAATGAAAATGTTTTTACCATCACCGATGGTGAACAAGAACTAGGACCAAAATATGATAAACGAAAACAGAAACGAGAAGTAAAATTAAGGTCCAAAGTGTGGGAGCATTTCGTGTGTTCAAGTCCGTGTTGGGGTCATATTTTGAATTTGATTGTCCATGAAACTTCCGTGGCCTGAAGTTTGCATTTAAAGGGTTCAAAATGCAGTGAAATATGTGAAGGCATCTCCAAAGAGAAAACTTGAGTTTCTTCAATATGCAGACCAAAAGCGCATTCCTAAATGGTAAAATTAGTTTTAGATGTTTGCACTAGATGGAATTCTACATACTCAAAGCTGCCTTGCATTGCATTTAGAGCATATGATATAATGAAATCTTGTGATTTGAATTTCAAAGATCCTCCTTGGTTG